>JALPQD010000009.1:11263075-11889075 GCA_023101885.1 Typhlomys cinereus
GAGATAGCTCAGGGGTTTAAGCCTTTACCTCGCAAGCAGAAGGTCCTGAGTTCAAAATCACAGATTCAATGTAAAGCATTAGATAGAAATGGCATCACCCTTCACTTCTGGCCTAGAAGATGCAGCCTGGGAAATTCTAGCACAAAGCAAAGAGGAGGTACACAAAAGAAGTTATAATAATTCAGGGTAATTCCTGAAATCACCCTTAGGTCTCTACAGTAATACATAGTGTCCTCTGGTTCACACACATGCCAAAGCATAAAATAAATGAAAAAAGTATCCTTCTTTAAAAAATACTTCTAAAAAATTATAATATGTCATTATAAGAAATCAAAGACAATCTAAACAAATAGGAACAAGTTCAAATATCTCAAGTTCAAATACTGGAAGATATTATAAAGATCCTGCAGGTTAGTTAAGAAAATGATGTGATCTAAATTGACCTACAGTTTCAGTACTATTCCTTGTTCCTTTTTTTCTAGAAATTGATGATTAAATCCTGAAATGTGAATGCACATACCCAGTGTAAACTTAGGCCAACTCTATTGAATCGTTCTTTCACCTCCAGATATACTGTGCTATGCACGACCATGTTCATGTGCGCGTGCGTGCATGCACACACACAAACATACACACACACACACACACACACACACACACACACAACAATAAAGTTTAAAAATGGACTACCAAGATATTTCTCTGCTCACAAACCTGACTACCTGAGTTCCATCCCTGGTGGTCCACATGTGGAAGGAGAGACCAGCCTTCCACCCGTGTGCCTTGGGGGCTGAGGTTCATCTTCTCCTTCCTTCCCAGCCTTTCCCACCCCTTTCAAATAAATATTTTTTAAATATTGCATCTCCATTTTCTCCTGAACGTTTTCTCATTCTGTTGTTCACGGTTAAGTTTTGATCCATTTTGGGTGATGCTGGAGAAGCTGCCTCCAGCAAAACAGAGAAGCCAGGAGCAACATCCCAAGTTGTCTTCCACCTTCACATGCACACCCACACATAAAGAAGTGTGTACAACTTCCAGGGGTATATTTGCTAGTGTCGGATTGTGTGAATTTCTGGGAGATGCTGAGCCCAGAGGTGCCATTTTTCATACCTAAAGCTGAAGAGATGTATGGAATCTTCACCCACGCTGCATTATGAACGGGTGGTTTTGCAGGACCCCAGCTGACATGACAGCGCTGGACAAGCCCCTTTCTAAGGCTTCCCTACTTACGGCTCTGCACACTACACCTGATCTCAGGGGGTGAATAAAGCTGAAAGCCACAGAAGACTCCCTCTCCATCACAACTGACTGCAAAACATATTTTTTTCAAGCATAATATACACATGAAAAAAACATATACCTAAATTATAAGGGAATGGTTTGCTAAAACTTTCAAATCTAATATGTCACATTGACGCAAATGGAGACTACGTCCTATGCCCTTCAGTGCCCACTTCCTGTGCTCCTGTTGTAGTAACCTTCTCCATCACTGTGAGACAATACTCCTACATGGACAGAAAGAGAGAAGGGGAAATATTTATTTGGCTTATGTTTACGGAGACATATAGTCCTTTATGGCAGGAATCTCATAGCAGAAGATGTGGCTTGGAGTCAGAAGCTGAGAGGCAGATTCAGATCATATCTGTATTAGTCAGGGTTCTCTGAAGAAACAGAATCTATGGAATGTAATATATAGAAATAAGTTTATTAAAATAACTCACACTAAAACATAGTGTCCTTCAAAGTAGTTGCTCATAGACAACGCATTCTTGACCAGGATGTTCCACAAAGATAAAAGACCCCAAAAGGTAGCAAGGCCTAGAGGCCAGGCTCTAAAGGCAGTGGGAACACAACAACGTGGTGGGAAAGATGAAGCTCCCAGACAACTAAGGATGGAGGCGGCAGCAGCAGCAATAAAAAAGTGCACGACACTCGAAAAGTGGACTCCACAGCAATCAACACAAGTCCTCCTTGCACTTCCCATTATCGGAAAGTACCACCCACTCTGGACTGGATTTTCCACAGCAATCAATCAAGTACCTGCAGTCTTGCTCAGGGGCTGCTCCAACCATTAAACCTCCACAGCTGCACCCCAAGCAGTCTGCAACTGTCAAGTTGACACCAAACTGCAACCATAACAATAGCCTTCGTCATGGTGACAGAGAAAGCAAGAGCAAACTGCAAGAAGGGCGGGGCTATCAAAACCGGAAGGCCCTCCCCTTGTGACCTGCCTTTCTCCAGCAAGGTTCTACCTCCTAAATGTGCCACAACCTTCCCAGATATTAACATTAGCTATGAATACAAACGCATGAGCCTGGGGGGCACAGCTCACGTTCAAACAGGACAGCCCCCCAAAGCCTCCCCTGTGCCTCATCCTTGACGTCATTTCTCCTAAGGCAACCACGTTGTGGTTGCCTGCACACCTCTCGCTTTTAATTTGCAATAGGACTTTAAGTGTAGATACGTAGTAAAGCACCTGCCTGGCATATTCAAGGCCTGGGATTCGATCTCGCACACAGCAACGGCACATAAGGAGAGGCATACACAATGCACTGTTCTCCACTTGCTCTCTTTTCTTGCCGGTATATTAGCAAGATACCTCTATGTCCGTCTGCCTGGAGAGTTTGGGTATTGGTATGAATGCATGATGTTCCCCCACAGTTTTAAGAGGGCATTTCACACTGTAAATCACAATTCTTTATCTCCCCTCCAGGAACAGTAGGGCTCTGTATGTTTACTTACTGAAGTTGTTGTCTGTTACATACACGTGTATAGGGCATAGTTGCTCACTTGTCCCTGAGGTCCGGGAGGCGTTGCAGAATTTCTTCACGTACACATGATGCGTCAGGTCCCCAAGAGGCACGTTCTTCATTCGGGCGGGTCAGCCTCTTCCAGTTGCCTGCCCCCCATCCCAATGCTCCATGTCACCCTAGAACACGTCTCCCTCAGAGGCAGAAAGATAACAGAAAGGAGCCGGTGCAGATGGACCTCTAGAAATGAGACACTTATTCCCACTGCCAAATTCTTGGTAAACTCCATCATAGGTGACCTCACTACAGAGGTCCTGGGAAATGGGGTTCAGCTGGGACCCCAGGAAGGGGTGGATGCTGTGGAAGATAATGAGCCGCTGAAGTTGTTAGCAATACGAATCCTGTGGTGCTCAAGGGTGCGGCACGGACTCAAGCCAGGCACACTGAGCTGATTATCATATTGACACGGGTCTAGGGGTTCATTTTTCTCCTTGAAATAAAGTATTACTAGTGGGCAGACACTTGAAAATGTGTTTATTTTTAAACAAAACAGTAAGACTGGGGATTCTGGGAATGCAAGCTGCAGACAAGGGAAGATGCTTAGAAACTGGCAAGGTGGCCATGCGGCAAAGAACTTGGAAGTAGAGTCCTCAGAGGAAGAGCGAAAATGCCCGCACATATTAGGGGGAGCATATTTAACTTCTCGAAGTTTACACACGAGCACAGAACAAGTTTCACTCTTTGAAAGCTCAAAGGGTCATGGTGCTTCAGAAAGTCACATCTTGGAAGTTTTGTAGGTTCTGCTCCCTGGTGCTATGTCCCACTGAGAGAGGAAAAGGGAAGAGGGACTGAGAGATGGCTTCCAGGAGGGTGAGATCTAGTGGAATCCCCTAGGTCTAGAAGGATCCCTAACAGGATCAAGCAGTGAAAACACAAGCATCGTCCATTGTAGCCACAGAACTAAATGTTTTGTGGCTAAATGATAGGGATCACATGAGATGTACATGCAAGCTCCTGGCATACACCGGCTCTACAATGCACAGTAGGCTCTTCTCATCATTTTTCTGTCATACCTCTTGTAATTTATGTTTGTTTTTTTCCCATTTATGTTCATGTTCTTCTTTGGGGAGTATAAAAATGCTTTTTAAGTGATGAATCAACTTCTGATGTCCTACATCCTTTCCAAGAGTGACAGACTATCCTTTCTCTCTGATAAGAAAAAAGTATACTCTGTCTCTTTCAGTTTATCTAAGGTCTGACCTTCTGTTGTCCTCTTCAGTTCTCCTCCCTCTCGTGCTTTGAAATATCATCAAGAGTTTTCAAAATGTCACCTTCAAGTGTGAAACACGAAGGGTGCCTTTGTTCCACTCTAACCCCTTTCTTCTGTGTCCTTTTTTCCTCCCCTTTAAGTATTGTCCATCACCCCATCTTTTGCTTTTCTCCTTTTATTATTATTTTATTTTTCTAGTTTTACAAGCATATTGAATACTTGTCTCTGCTTCCCTCTGTTGTCTTTCTCTCCCATCCTTCCATCAATCCCACCCTCCTGCCTGTCTACTTCTATGAATTGCCGCTAGCTTGTCTACTCTTGTCAACTCTGCTTTTCAATAACTCTTCCCTACCAACATTTGCCCTCAAGAAAGTAGATCTGTGGTATTGCAATCAAAGGCATTAATAGCACATTAAAACAAGTAAGTTTCAGAGGTGGGAGGAAATGACCAGAAGGCTAATTAAACTGAAAAGTCCAAAATTACTGACCCAAGGGCTACTAATTTTGCAATTTAACAAAAGTACCATGAGTTATTTTAGCCTTTTATTTAAAAAGTGACTTAAGTCCTTCCAAAGAAATTTTTTCATAAGGGCTCTTTAACTATGGTAATGAAGTATCTTAATTGCAAGCACTGGCAATAAATGAGAAGGATACTCTTGGAGGCTAAGTGTGTAGCTGAATATGCAAAGCCCAGTTCAAACCCCAATGCACGCACGCACGCACACACACACATTTGTTTTTTTAGAAAACATGGTTTGAATATGCCTAGGAAATTGCATTTATCTTCTTGTGGGTTCCCAGCAGTATAATGAGCATTTTTGTTTAGAGCTAAGAATAATATTGTTCTGTGGGCAAACCGAGCTATTTTCCAATCAATTGCCGGGTTTCTGTGCAATTTACTACTTGTAGATCAACATGACCAGAGGTCATCTTCTGTGATGCACAATGATTACAAGTCTGCATCAGGGATCAAGAAGAAATAACAAGTTCAATTTGGACATGTGCATTTCTCTGACAGCTCCAGCAAATTCAGTCTTCCTGTTGAGTCCTCTAACAACTTTTCTCGTTTTGAAAAATGTCTCTCAATGTCTTTTCCTAAAAGGAAACAGAGATCATCAAATCGCGTAAGGTTATTTTACTCCTTACTACCTAGGAACTAACTGCACCTCTCCAACCCCCTTAATGGAAATAAGAGTGGTAACATAAAGACAGAAATCCTTTCTAACATTCCACCATACACATGATTGTAGGAGAAGACAGACAGGACTGGATTGTGCACAGCTGGTCCCAGTACCTGCAATATTTTACCTCAAGCAACCGGTCATTTCAGACAGAGACCCAGTCTTAACAGGACCAAGGGAAAAACCATTAATGTGAACAGGATTCCAATGTGGAAGAAAGTTCCTAGTACTGGTGTAGCGCATCAGCACCGAGGGCCAAAGGCCATTGGTTATAAATATTCTCCCAAGGGCTTCCCAAGACATCTATGATAGAATTCTGAGCGGCTCCATTTGATCGCCACATGTAAGGCTGTCATAAATCAAGAAGATAAAGGGCGGCTTCCCCTGGAGCACTGAGACATCTTCAAACATCTGGCTGAGGAAAGATCCGGTGCATATCGCTGGGATATCCTACTGCACAGTGGCCTGCCCGGCGGCAGGGAACACGAATCGGATGTCAAGGTATTGGGATTAATGACCAGACAGGAGACCAATGACCAAGTAGCTCCAGCTATTCCCTCAGTCTACTCTGCAGAGATCCCTCTGGAGCTATCCTTTTCCCTATATTTTCCTGTTTATTACGTTAACTTTTCTCCCCCTTAAAATGAAAGGTATCTGTTTCTCTCCTCCACTGATTCTTTTAATTTGCTTTAATGGTAAAATATCCATAACACAAACTTCACCAACTTAACCAACTGCAGTGCTTGGCTACATTAAGTAGCTCAATATTGTGGCACTACCTCAAGTTATTAAAAACCTAATTTCAAGTTCACTTTTTTAAACTAATTAAGTTTAGGCACTAGCCTAGACAAATTGCTTCAATAATAGTGAAGCAAAACAAGAAAAAGGTGTCGGGCCCTGCTTTCATCTATCACCTTAGGACAACCCTTTTGAAATGCCTCGTTTAACACATCCTTCTGCATACAGACTCCTGCATATGCATACATGCTTGCACACGTGCACACACACACATATTTCTGGACTGTCATGACTCTTAGAAGATGCAGCCCCCACTAGACCTGTTTTGCTCTGTTCTGTCCATGACAGATCTGCTGTCCACCAAAACCAGATCACAATGTTCTCTTTCTCTGATACATAGTTCCCAAGAGAGAGACTTTCTGAGCGTCCTGTCTCAGAGACACTCTCTGATCCATCCTATCTGCTCTGTTCTGCTCAAATCTTCTCTCAGAAAAATAATTTTCAGGGCTGAGGAAGCCCTGAGAAATTGTTATTATGATAACACTGGTCCTATCCTCCACTCGAAAGCTAACACTAATGGGGCATCAGATGAGTCCTGTGTCTTGACTTTCTTAATAAGTTGTTGTAGTCTATTTAAAAAAAAAAAACTTCAGGATTCTACCTCTGCAATCCTGGCACTCCCAGAGTATTCTCCAGCCACTATTTCCCTAAAGAAAAGAGCCATCTCTCATTCAAGTGCTTCTGGAGACTCCTTTATCCACATTTGGAGTCCATTGTCAACATACTTAAAGCTCACTGTTCATCACTAGCTAATGATGGCCTGAAATGCCTTACATCACATCAGGTCTCAAGCCGACAGTTACTGGCTCAGCACCCATGATCACCCAACCAAACTGCAATGACAGGGCAAGGAGACAAGAACACAGTGATGCTCTGACCCCCTACAGCTACGGCAGTGGGACCTCCACCCTGTTTCCATTCACTTGGACCTTTTAAGTCTATCATGACAGCAGTCGTCTTGTTTCGATGTCACCCTTGCCTCCATTTCACAGAGGAACAGCTGATACTCAAGGATTGGCAGCGCTAGGAGATGACAGGGCTCCAATCTCCTGATCTCACACAACCATGCTGTTGCCTCCACGGGGAGCCCAAGATGAAGACAAGTGGCCCCAGATTGCTACACTTCTGGTGCATCCGGTCTCTTGTCCTCCCTCTTCAAGTCCACCTAACCTCTCAGTGGCCTGAACTGCTATCTATAGAAGGCGAGGTAAACTTCTGGATTCTGTGAAGAATTCATCACTGGACGCATTTCAACAGAGACGGAAGTTGTAGTTTTCTTCTATGGATGGCAGGATGCAAGTGGTACATCCTTACTGATGAGGCAAAGCATTTTCTGACTTGAATCAGCCAGTAGAAGGAAAGAGGTCCCACAGCATCTCGCACACACACATGACACCACATCATGGTTTTTATCCTATTCTCAATGATTTGAAGAAATAGGAATGTGCTAGAGAACCGGAACAATTATGACAAGACAATGCATTTAGAAAGTATATGAACATTCATTTTAACCCCCCTTCAATTTTTTGATGAGTTAGAATATTTTCATATTTTTTTCAAAAAGGAAAAAAACATTGTCAATAGGCTCTAAAAATGGTGTGGTAACAAAATATCAATCAGTCAAATTTTTCGTGTAAACTCCCCATAAGAGAGAAATTGATTATAGTAAAGGCAATTGAAAAGAAGTAAAAAAGGAAAACCAGAAAACCCTTTAAATGTTAAATAAAAGTTTTAGGGGACATTTAAATTGAATTAAGAAAATATGCGAAGAGCTTTCAAAGTCAGCCTGACTTCAGTTAAGCTGGCTTACTCATCCATTATTCTAAAAAACCTCTTTACTATTAAGTGAAGGAGTTTCAAACGTGTGTAGCGTGTGTGTGTGTGTGTGTGTGTGTGTGTGTGTGTGTGTGTGTGTGTATGTGTGTGTGTGTGTGTGTGTGTGTGTGTGGTCAAAGTGGTTGGTGGGCAAGCAGCATCTTATAAATTTGTGGCAAACGTATGTGCTGAAACACATGTGCTCCAAGGAACTGGAAGAACTCATGGCACTTGTATGAGCAAGAAAAGCTTGAGCAGGGCGTGGTTTCTGTCTTCAAGCCCGGCACTCAAGAGGTGGAGGCATGAGAATCAAAAGTTCGCGGTGAGCTCAGTGACGGGGGTGCACCTGTGAGTAAAGACGGTGACATCCTAGGTTCACTGTTGTCCCAGGAATGAGTCAGCCACCTTCTGGTCTTGTCTACAAGCAGCGTCTAGATTCCTGCCAGTGAGAGGAGCTAGTACTCGCTGAGTCCTGATAAGAAGCAGAGTCAATAGTGCCGTTGATCACATTGCTAAGAATACTGAGACTCGGGGGCTGGAGAGGTGGCTCAGGGGTTAAGCCTGTGCCTTGCAGGTGGAAGGTCCTGAGTTCGGATTCTAGACCCCATGTATAGACGCCAGGTGGACTGTGTTTCCAGTCCTGATAGGGCGGAGCCTGTGAATCCCTGGGCAGAAGGAGGTGGAGGCATCCATGGTGGTTCCCGAATTTGCCTGTGGTTCTACACACACACACACACACACACACACACACACACACGCACGCACGCACACACTTAAATAAATAATAATAATAATAAAGAAAAAAAAAGAATACTGAGACTCCTAGAGGGAGAATGAAGCACAACCCCTCCTGCCTATCTTCAGTCTGAAATCGCTTTAAAATGTAATGTTGGAGACTCTGAGATCAAAAAGGTCTCAGTCCTCTCCTGCGTTCTATAATGATATTAAAACATATTAAAGCATAGAGCTTCAAATTTGACTTGTTGCTTCTTTTTTCCAGAAGCAGCAGAGAAACCAAATTTTGCTTTTAAATAATTGCTGGCGAATCATGCCTGGCTCAAACAAGCAAGCCACATTGAATACAGGATTAAATGGTTTAGTAAATTATTAATGGAACTTGAAATGCATGGGTGAGTCCTACGAACATCACCTCAGTGTTCTAAAACCTTACAGGAAACATGCCAAGAAATACTCCGCTGTGGATCACGGCAAGGAATATGTACTCATGAACGACTCTGGGCTGCTACATAAAACAGAGGCCTAATTTACTAACTTCTTGTTGGGTAATGTTTTCTCAATATATGGCCTCTGTTGGTTGAAAAAGCATTAAAAACAAGAGTTTACTTTCCTTAGGGAAACCTAAATGCGAAGAGATCACAGCAGCCTGTCCACTCTAAACTACGCGATTATTTTTTTAATGGTTCAGAGAGTAGGCTGGGGGGAAGGGGGAGTAAGTGATGGGGGTGTCCTGTGAAAGGAAGCCCTCATTCTACTGCACTTCAAAGGGGTTTTGGGAGCAGGTGATCACCCTGGGGAAGGAGCAGGGACCGATGCTGGGCTGGAATGCACATGTGGCCATGCAGCGAATGGAGGGGCCAGAAGATCAAAAGCCAACCTGAAAATCACAACATCCCCCCTCCCCGGCCCAGTCGGTGCCTCCTAACTAGGATTACAGTGCCGGGCATCTGAAAGGCAGCACCTGATCTCCGAGAGGTCAAGAGCCAGGGGACTCCAGAGCGTCTGTAATGGATCAGAGTCAGTTAGCCTCACGGCTGCCAAGTGCAGAATCCACGCCAGCTGGAGAACATAGCTCCCAAGGCTTTCAAGTTCAGGGAGGAAGCCTGCATTCCACAGGCTCCCACACTTTTTGAAACATCTCTGATAGTGAGCCTGTTAGCATTGATGTTCATGAAGAGGGATGAATGTTCCCCCAAATTACCCCTATTGTGTTGGTTAGTGCTGCCATCCAGGTTGAAAAAGGACAACCTCTTGCCCTACAACCTAGTCACATGTATGCAGTGACTTACAAGTTTATAAATGCTTCGTGTATAAATGGGATCCAGTTTCAACATATTACTCACTAAGTCTTAGTGTTTTTCCTTCATTAGAAGAGTTTGAAATCCCAGGTATAAATGGAGGGGACCTACACTTTGGGCCCTGAAATGAGGAGCCTATAAACCCTAGAGCAAAGCCAAGAGGAGATAAAATAATCCAGAAAGATTCCCAAAGTCACCCTTGTGCTTCCCCCAGGTACACATAATCAAGTGCTCTCTACTACACATATATACTGACTGAGAAGAGTTTGTTTCTAAGTTGATTTAAATTCAATTACCCATATGCAATATCAAGTAATAGCAACCTCTAGGGTTATAGCAAAAGGTCTAGTGGTGATTGTCCTTATATATGATGAAAAAGCAAAATAATGTAGTCATTAATGCTGTTAATTATTTTTTCAAATACAAATAATCTACAAGACACTCCGACTTCTGGTTTCTCCCTCTGCAAAACAGCCTTCACGGAAACAAGAGGAAGTCTGGAGAGATGGTTCAGAGGTTAAGCCTTTGCCTTGAAAGCAAAAGGATCTGAATTCAGATCAAAGATCCAACATTCTACTTAAAACACCAGGACAGACATGGCAGTGACCTGCCCCTCTGGCCCTGGAAGGCTGAGTTTGGAAAAACCCAGCAAATCCAAAAGGACATAGAGCAATCCAGGGTAATTCTCGAAGTCACTTTTGGGCCTCCATAGTCACTCACACAAACACACACTCACACTCACACACACACACACACACACACGAGAAAAGATAGGGGAAAATTTTTTTAAAGTGACTAAAGGGTGAAAAAGTCAGGTAAGTCTTTACTCATGGGTGTCTCATATGGAACCTGTGTACAAAATTAAATTTTTGATTGGCTTCCACTATTTCCCTTTAGTTGCTAATGTTGAAACATATGTAAAATACAGTATAGTTTTGGGGTTCCTTAAAGGAAAGATCGTCCAGACTGAAAATAATTCTTTTTTTTCCTCTTCAACTGTCATTATAATATCTGCTCAGCTTAGATAAAAGTTCCTTTTGCTCTGTGCCTAATATGGATGGTCAGTTCCATTTCATATCTCATCTTGCACGATTCAGTGTGTCCATCAGCACAATCTCTCAAAATAATAAACTCAGTCCAATAAAGGGTTCCACCATCTTCTTGCTGCTTCGGTCCCTGGCAATGTTAGCTTATTCAATTTGATAACAAAGGAGCAAATCAGTAAAGGCTATTGCCAGAAACTTTCCAGCTATGCATGCTCAATAAATTTGTTCATTTAGTTGCCAGAGAATGTGCCAAATCATCTGGCAGAAAATTCAAGTTATCTGATTATATGTGATTAAAACTGAAGTAAATGCTGCAGAGAGAAAACACCAGTCCTTTGTGGTGAAATCCCAACAGGGAAACATCAATTGTCTAAAACTTATGTTTGCTACTGAATAATGTTTAAAGCCACTGTTGATAAAACACTTTCTTCAGAGACAACAAGGACTGGAAAAAAAATCCAACTCAAATAACAAGGTCTATACTTTTGGAACGCAAGGGCAGCTGACTGCAATGCTTGGCCAGAAATACTGGGGAGAAACCATTGTCTAGTGGATGGGGAGGTAGTGACTGAGCCAGGGTGGGGACTTGAAGGGAGAATAAAAGCCCAGGGTGATGTACTGTTAATAGTGATTTCTCCAGAGGGCCACTGCATGGCGTGGTTATGGGATGCCGAGCCTGTAGAGGTTTCCACCCAAGTTATTTTCCAAATTTCCCAGAGATTGTTTTGGACAATCAAGATTTACTTCTAATAAGCCCAGTTTCTGCCTGTTAGCCATGTTTTTATTGCTTGCTGCTACCATGAATCCTAAAAGAATAGAAAGAAGTATGGCCAAGAAAGAAGATAGAATGTGGATCCGAATGAGAGACATGGTGAAGAAATTCATGAGAAATGGCCAAGCAGTAGCAGGTCTTCTCAGAAAAAAAGTAAAACAGCTGACTGTATAGCTGAATTTTATGCCTTAGGGTACTGATGCTACTGCATGTCAGAAATAGGAAAAAATTATGATATCTGCACATTCTACACGAGACTGTAATTCTACCAAAAAAAAAAAAAAAAAAGAAAGAAATCTGAGCAGATGGTAGTCCATTTGAAAGCAGAGGGTTTGCATATGATTCAGCTGCTGACTGTACCAACTTCTGGGCTTCCTTCTTGTGCGTGAGTTAAATCACATCCATCACATGACCCCTACTTGAGTTGTCAGTGACTTTCCATCAAGTCTATCTAATGGTTTACCAAGGAAACTGAGTCCTCACCTGCTCAGGACAAGATGGAGTATTAGGTATGTGGTATTTCTTCAAGGAAGCGCATCAGAAATCACTATTCTGGGGCTTTCTCTCTCCATGGGACTATGCTGTATAGGCATTCAATGGTTGGGCTATCCAGGCAATTACCCCTACCATGTCAGAACTCATTCATTTGCTATCTCAGAATCTTTTAGTGGTCACTTTTTCCTTTAAGACCCATGACCACTTGCTTTTGTATCAGCTCCCCAGGTCACAAGATAGCAATGCCTGGCCCCATGCCCCACCCTCTATCCTTCCCTCCTTTCCTCCCCACTCTCCACTGTTGCTGAAGTAAGAGAAGCTTGGGGTCTTGCACTAATCAGTGGAGCACACCTAGAATGGGTAATTAATACCTAGAAGGGAGATATGTGGCCAATGGAAATGAAGGATACCAGGTACATTTTTTCTTTCCTCAACAAGCCTTTTCTCAAGTTTGGTAGTTCATGTGATCTCACAGAAAGACATACTGGCAAGATAGCTAGTTCAGCCAATAAAGGTGCATGTGTGTGCACAAACCTGGTGACCTGAATTGGATCCCAGGAGCCTACATCTTGAAAGGAGAGAACCAATTTCCAAAAGTTGTCCTCTGACTTCCACATTCATATTGTATGTGGCATGTATACACATGAGTATATTCTCCAGCACTCCCATACACAATTAATTAATTAATTAATTAATGATAGAATAGATAGAAAATGTAGCTGTGAGACAGATTGATCTGTCCTGATCCTCCACAAAAAAAAAATGCTAATCATGAATTGTGTTTGGAAATTTCTGTGCCTGTAACTCCCAGCAGGTCATGCGAACATGGTAATCCTTGCCAAATTTCTCTTGTTTGAGACTCTGGCAATTATTTGCAATTATTTCCTGATGCATTCTGCAATTAGGATGCATTTGACTCAAGTCCAGATGACACTCTCTTTTTATTTTTTGCCTCATCTTGCATAGTTTGGGCCTAAATACCACTAAGAATGATGTCATCAGACCTGAATTTGGAGGAAGAATCAACACTTCATTTCCTAATGATGAGGCTTAACAAAGACAATGTTTGCTTCAACACAAGTTTGGAATAAATGGCTTCTTTCTATCCATACACTGATAATACTAGCTTTTAAAAAAAAAAATCAGTTATCTCCAAACAGCAATTTCTGTCTATTCACAGACATAATCAGATAAAGAAAACTTCAATTACTGTGGCAAAAATGAGTCCAAGAACTGAAGAGTATGAGAACATGTTTATTTAAAAAAAACGTCCGGTCATCTTAGTAGATCAATTTTGAAAATCAAGAGGGAGAAACATTCGTAAAATAGAAACAGCATGAAATGGTTGAGCAAATCAAGGTCCTAGAATATAGCATGGTAGAGAAAGACCATGGAGCACCTAGGTTGTGCTCTTGGACAGTCCATAACATACATTTCTTGGGTCTGAGCAAAGTAGTTGATACACTTTAGACACCAGCTATGTAAAACCATCCACTGAGACCTAGCTTTCTTGGAGGGCTGGGGTTCCAACAAGCTAAGAGAACGCATAAGACAGTTGTCCTGATTTTTCTTCCTTGCAATTTTTCTTCCCTTCAATTTAGGTTTCATTTGTCTTGCATTCTCCGTTTAGATGGGAATGAGATAGAGTTGCTTATTATGATTTTCCAATGACAAAAGTCAAATGTTTTAACTCCAGTTATCTTAAAAGGATCAAAATCATAGGATATATATCACTTAATACTTACTGGAATAGATAATCTTGGTTGTCAATTTGATTACACCTAGGATTAACTAACAAATTTGCTTTCAAACCACCTAAAGAGATTATCCAGATTAATATATTTGCAAAATAAAATCCAGCCTTAAATCTGGATGGGTCAAACAAGAAATAAGAGTTTGGGTTGGAGAATTAAACCTCCGCCTTACAAGCAGAAAATCATGAGTTTGGATCCTGTATCCCAACATGGAATGGAGGCAGCCTGTACATCCGGCCCTGGAAGATAGAACCTGGGAGACTCCAGAGCAAAGCAAAGAGGAGATAGAACAATCCAGGCTGATTCCAAAAGTCACCTTGGGCCTCCACAGGTACATATAGTGGCTTCTGATACAGACAGACAGACACACACACACACACACACACACACACACACACATACACACAGAAGAAGGAAAGGAGAGAGAGAGAGAGAGAAAGGAAGGAAGGAAGGAAGAAAGAGAAAGAGAGAAAGAAAGAGAGAAAGAAAGAGAAGGAAAGAAGGAAAGAAAGAGGAGAGAGAAAGAGAGAGAGAAAGAAAATGAAGAACTCTTTGACTCCTGCCCTGTGCTGGCAAACTCATCTTCCTTTCCCGCCACCATCACAGTCCTGTCCTTCAATCCTCCAATGTGACTGAAGTCCAGAGACTCTCTAGAAATGCTCCAGTCTTCAGCAACACACTGGGACTGCTAGGATATTCAGCTCCTGAACTGAGCAGTCATTGTTGGGCTACTTAAACCTCATCTCGTAAGCCATTCCAATATATGTAAATATATATCCACTCTTCCAGTTCTTTACTTCTAGAGAACTCTGACTGATAAATTTACCAATCCAGGCGTCCTCAGTAGGGACAGTATTGTCCTTTACAGACTATTTAAGAGGTTCTAGATGTTTCTGTTTGTCATAATAAGTAGGGAAGACTACTGGTGCTGAGTAGGACTAAAGATGCCAGGTTACCTGACCTCACAAAAATGTGTCCCCATTCCTCAGAATATCCAAATATTGATGGATAAGCAAAATACCTTACCTGCTTTTAAACACAGAAGTATGGGATCTAGTGTTTTTTTCATATCAACACCCAACTTTGAAACTCCAGCGACTTAGAGGTTATATGTCAAATATAAAAACAGTAGGGCTGTTTCAATAATCAGTAAACCCAAACTGGAGAAGAGCCATGTCATCCTAGTCTTAGTCTATCCAGTGTCTCCTTAACTCTCATCTTTGAACTGAGCTTTTAGTGGTCGTGTTACCAAGGTGTCATGGTTTGAAATGTGTCCCCCACAAACTCATGTGTTTGGGAAAGTCATGGCACCTTTAGGAAGCTGAGCCTTGCAGGGGAGAGGCAGTCACAGGGGGCGGGCCTTGAGGTGGATTTAGTCCCACCCTACCTCCAAAAGAGGATTGTTCTTATAGTGACAGTCTTGCAGCTCTCAGCTCCAAGATGTCTGCAGTGACCTGGGCCTACTCCAGCTTCTGCCACCACTTCTGCATGTATCTCCCTTCTGGAACTGGAAGCTGAATAAATCTCCCTTTCTCCCTTAAGTGGCTTGACTGTGGGTGCTCTCTCGCAGCAACAGTTAAGAGTGACCAGTACACAAGGCATTTCCATTCAGGGGCTAACTCAAGATCCCATCCTGATTCTGACACTGAGATTTCATAATGAACTTGTGATGCTGAAAGATACTGACGTCTGACTTCTGAAAGTTGTCCTCCACCCACCTGCCATGGCATGCACGTTCATATTCTCTCTCTCTCTCTCTCTCTCCTTTTTGCCAATAAATAACTTTAAAAATATTAAAACTTCCATTTGAATATATAGTGATGTTTCCCACAATGCTCAAATGATATTATGCTTTTGAAACAAACCAATCTACTGGGTGGTTGGGAAGACCTTCTGTTCAAATCTACATGTAGAAGACTAGAAGTGGTTGCTTTCTAGTCCAGTCCCTCTAGGAGGCACCACCGGCGGAGCAGTCCAGGGGCCTTCAAGCCCTGTCCACACGCCTCTCTGTCTATGATTTCTACAGAGCAGGGATTGTAGGTGCGTTGATGTTCCAGCAGAGGGGAGAGGGTGGCGAGCCATTCCTCTCAGCGTCCGCATGTTATTTGCAAACATTTTCTGATCCTCTCAGCCATAAGCAATGGTTTCACCACCTCTAGCCACATCTCACAAGAGACGTCAAAGCCCCAGAAGAGTAGTATGCCGAAGGCTGGGTGCCCCGTGCTCTTTCTTAGTGAACTTCAATAGCCTAAGCTGTTTTCTGGGCCTGTCTCAGAGGATTCTAGCAGCCCAGTCTGAGTTTTGCTAAAGAACTAGAATCTCCCTGTGAAGAAGTAGGCATCTGTCATAGTTAAGCACTGGTGTCAACTTGACTGTTGAGTGTTTGAGCTCTGGGCACATTTGTAGAGAATTAATGGTTTAGTTAAGCCCAGAGCAAACCTGCAAGGGATTATCTAGCTCATGGGAAGGTCCAGCCCATGGTGGATGGGACTAGACCCTGGAATAAAATACCAAGAGCTGATTAAGAAAGTCGGCATCCTTGTGTACACTTGGCCAGACATGCTGATCTGGCAAGTAAGGATCGTCCCTCTCTCAGCTGTTATGTGGATATCGTGTGGCCAGTTCCCTCAACCCTTTGGTGTTGGTGCGTGCTCTCCCGTCAAGCTGGACTGCAAACTGTAACCAGACAACCATAAGAGAATAAACCTTTTGTTCCTTTAAGCCGTTTGATGGTCATTTGTCAGTAACCATGCCAGCAAACTGCAATAGCATCCATGAAGCCTTCATGTACTTATTAAACTTTCCATCTGTTATTTCAATATCCACATCTGTGAGAGGATAGTGTCAAGAGTTCCCATTCATAGAGCTGCGGCATTCAAAGAAAAATCTGAGCACTCCTTTTGTGCTAGGCTACTTGTGTTCCACTTGTGAAGCCCACAAGTGCCTGGCGATGCCAACTCTTCTTAGGTTCACTGATCTCTGGTCTTTACTTAGAAAGCAAGGCATGCCTAGCACTTTTAATGTCGATTTACACTTCACTATATAATATTGCATAATATTTTATTTTCTGTCACAACCTACATGTGATAACTGGCTAAAACTGCTAGACACAAATGATAAAACAGTTGAACTTCCACTACTAACCAATCAAAAATTTGGGACTTCTCCCTCTGCTTGTTGACCCCTAGCATCCCCAGAAGACAAAACAAAAATATCAAGTCCCACATGTTAAGGGTTTCCAGGCCTTCTTTGCCAACAGGGTCCTCTGGGGCAGAAAGGAAGAAAAGGATTTACTTAGAAACTGATATGCCTGTGCTTTTTAAAGAAAGTTTAATTCTCACTTTTACAGAGCTCTCCAGTTACAAGGGCAAAGGCGATAACAGGCAGCCAAGTGACTTTATGTGCAAAGCCCCTTGGAATTACAAATGGTTTTTTTTATTTACAGATGTCCCAAAAGAATTTTTAATTCTTTCTATAGAAAGGAGTGTGCCTCTGCAGATTAAAAAAAAACCAGAGTCATACAAACAAGAGGAAAAGCCAGGGATGTGAGAACACTAATGTATCTATTTTAAATTTAAAGGTCCTATTAGTTGGCATTAGATGATTCTACCAGCTTATTCAAGCTGTCTCCTCATGGGCTGGCAAGATAGCTCATCAGGTAAGATAGAGCCCATAAACCTGGCACCCTGAGTTCAATTCCTGAAGTTCAAATTATGAAAGGTGAGAACTGCTGAAAATGGTCCTCTGACTTTCACCCATGTGCTATGGCATGCATGTGGTCATCTCTCTTTTCCCTCCAAATAAATAAATAAATAAATATTAGAGAGATGTCTCTATAATCCTTACTAACAGCCCACTTAATCATGAATAAAAAGGATCTGCATTCATTTGCATGCATTTAAAGAATACTAATACTTAATGCTTCAAGCATATTTACAGAGTTAACAACCATTAACATTATCTAATTCTAGAATATTTTCCTCAATCCCCAGAAGAATTTCTATCCATTCACAGTTAATTCCCATGTCCCTTTCTTGTCCAGTCTTGTTAGGACTAAGTTCCCTGGCATCTCTATAGATTTCCTTATTTGGATTCATACAAACAGAATCACACCTTTGACAGTCTTTTGTGGTCACCTCTTTCTCTTAGCTTTATCTACATTGAGAAGTAGCAATGCTCTTCTTTGTCACATTGTGAATGACATTCCAATATGTGCACATGTTTAATAGGTCCACTCATCAGTGAGACAGTTGTTTCTTTTGATCTTCATTCTATTATGAATAAGGGGTTCTGCTGTGAGTTTATGTACAAGTGCATGTTTTTATGTCTCCTGGATACAGACCTAAGAATAAATTGCTAGATATGCCCATTAAGTATAGGGGTCACCTTGATTACCGAGCCTTTAAGCATGTTTGTAAAGAACTGGAGTTAAGGCAAGCTCTGAACAGCCCTTCAGGGGATTATTTAATCATTTAATCGATGTAGCAAGACCCAGTCATGGTGGATGGGACCATTTGCTTATTAGGTGGATAGGATGGAGCGATCTGCTTCAGTAGTTGGGGCATGCCTGGCATGTTGGTATGGAGGCATTCTGGCAAGTGAGAAAGTTTGTCTCTCTTTCAGAAATCGCTACCAATCCATCATGCCCTGTTACCTCAGCTTTAAGGTAAGCGAGCGTTAACTCTCCTGTCAAGCTGGATTATGAACTGTAGCCAGAATCATAAGCCAGAAGAAGCCCCTTGCTCCCTCAAGCTTTTTGTCATGTGTTTGCCAGCAACATGAAGATAAACCAGAACACTAGGTCTTCCTCTAATTCTACCTGAAGCATTTTGAGGAAATAACCAAATGTTTTTCAAATTGACTTTTTATGTATATCATTTGCTCTTCTCGGTTTTCTCTTGGTAGCTTTCACAGTGTCTTTGATTTCCGACTACACCTAGCCCACCACCACTGCAAACCACATGATCTTTTAGTCTCAAGCAAGTGCTGCTGCTCTCGCCTAAGCCAGGACCTGAAGCGTCCAGGAGAGGGCATCAGACAACCAGCAGAGAATGCCTGGAGAAGTCAGCATTCGCAGTCATCTTCACCATCTACTGAGCATGCCCAGCTGGTGTCCTCTTTGAGCATTCCCTCCAGTCGCTCGACAATCTGGGCCATTGAGTGCCAGCATTCTAAATTCTGGAGGAAGCTTGGGGTTTCCAAGGGAGTTTAAAAACTTTTTCTGCACTTGCCAGTTTCCTAACTGATGAGCTGGACTTGACAACATCTTTCTATACCATCCATCTCAATTATATAAGGAAACAAGAAGCCTTCATATGAGTACTCAAATGCTGCCCTTTCTTTAATATCTAGAGACTACAGCAAAATATTAGCTATAATATGTCCAGAAAACATGTGCTAAACTTGGGGACAAGCTGAAAATCCAGTTCGCTGACTTCCCTGTAAGTCAGAACAACACAGGGAACAGGGACATACTCAGAAGGCAGCTATGACATCATTGTCTGGAGGCCACCAGCACAGATTCTGGGACCTTGCTAAAATCTCCTCTGGAAAGGTTTATGATACCGATTATAGAAAACCCATGTCTTAATTTTTAAGGGACTTAAACCTAACCAATTTCCCTAAGGCCCCACTTTAAAAATTGGCATCTCCCACTCCAGAGAAACTAACCATGCTTTGCCAGAAGGCTGTCTGGATCTACCTGCAGTGCCATCTCTTGGCAGGCTCATTAACATGCAGCCAGCTGGCAGACCGGGGCCGGCCATTTAATGTTTCTAGGCTGGTGCCGGCATGCTGCATTTCTAATCAGCTGCTCATTGAAAAGCAGGGAAGTTCAGGAGTTACCACCCCGGCATTTTGGAATCCACTTTGTGCTTTAAGGAAATAACACTTCCCTTTCATTTCTCTCTCACAGGTGAATCTTAAGCATTCCTAAGGCTGCTGGTGCACCTTTACCTAGGGACACATGAACAAAAACCTATTCAGCCCAGATTGGACATCAAAGACCAAAGACAACATTCCCTTCAAGTCTAGAATGACAAAACAAGTTTAACTGAAGTGACTCGCAGTAGTAGTGTGGGCAATTTGCTGGCTGTGACACCACCAAAGAGCCTCCCCTCCATAATGATTAATTTTGACATCCTCAGGGACCAACAGGGCCTGATACGTGGTCTTCTATCCCTTCCACAAAGGTGTGTTAGTGAGCCTGATCTTGTGACAGCCTTGTGCTTCCTAAGGGTTACCACAGCTGCTTTGATTTCAGGAAGGCAATGACCTGATGCAGAAGTTTATAAAGTCAGCAAAACTTCTACTGTTCAGAGGATGGTATCAGTAACAGTTAACATTCCCATAGTCATCATTTGGCCTCGGGTGCTGATCTAAGTCCTTCGCCTGTATATAAACACTTGGATCCTCAGCATACTACTGCTGTTGGTACTATGGACTTCAAATCCACTGCACGGATGAGGGATTCAAAGGCGGGAACTGAAGTTCCCAGAAAAAATAACAGCTGTACCTGTGCTAAAGCTTCTACAGGCTGATTGACAGATAAGAACATCAGTGATTGTGGAGAAGTGGAATATTGTAGGTTCAATGTCTTAAGCTCGTTAGCTCCCCAAAGGCCATTCATTGTTCACTTCTGTGTTTGACCACAGGTGCAAGAACATGAAACAAAGGGAAGAATGTCAACAGATAGCATCTGAGGCCTACATCAGGAAGTTCCTAGTTCTACTATATCCAGCCTGCATGATATTTCCACCATTAATTTTAACAGATGTCTTGAATTGTGACTCTCTTGCTCTATATTCCTAAAAACTTCATAAAACCATTACCATGGGGGAACATGCAACTGGAGTAACCTGAATCTGTATTCTTAGGGCCATAGTCACTCATGTGGCTCTACACTGAACTATCTCTTATGATCTTTGAGATGAGACCGAGTTTATAGCTCTGACACGGTCTAAGGTAAGAGCTGTGTTGATATCATTGACAAGGTCAAGGTCTGCAACTTGGAACTGACGAAGCTGAAACTTGAACCCATGGGTCATCTAGCTCAAGTCCAAGTTCTTGAACACTGTAATTCTTGGAACAGAAAATTACCGCTAAATAACTGTGAAAAAACCCTTGGTACCTATCAACAGTGGAGAAACTAAAGAAATGATTCTTCCATCGATGTCCAGTCATGAAAAAGTCCAGGAAATCCCACTGAGCTGAAGAGTAAGGTGCACAATGTGGTGTCCAATAGGCTGCTTTTGTGGCAAAATTACTTTTTTCCTAAAACTTGACTTTTTGGAAATCTGTGTCTTGTTACATTGAGGAGGGGGATTAGGTTGTTACACGTCTTGTAATTTTCCCCAACTTGCCACATAGGTTTGGACTAATTGACCATGTAAGAGGTTTTGGTATACATTTGAACATTGTTTCATGTCTCTTGCACTTGTAGATCATCATTAGATGATCCCCACAAAGAAATTTTTCCAATATTTTCTTGTGGTGCTCTTGGGCTTTGTTTATAGCATGTGACTCTTAATGTTTTCATATGATGTACAGGTGGGCTATAGATGGGCTCACTACTTGCCAGGATGCTCATTATTAAATCACCCTTCCTTCTCTGATTTGAGATGGACTTACCTCCTGGAGCATATTTTCTGTGTCCCATGGCTTATTTCAAGACTCACTTTATTCCTGTGTAGTCTGTGTTTTTAATTTTGGAAATAGCCTAAGGTCCTTGCTTTTGCATCCAACTCTCTGGAGAGAGATTTATGGTGTGTTTAGTGTGCCATGTTATTACTGACGTCCCTTATCACCATGGACAAGCCACGCAGGTGACTTTCCTGCAATGGCTTCAGCAGAAAGCAGGTATGGAGAAGCACTGTTTCTGGGGATAGGACACCCAACGGATGGGCTTTGGAAGTCCATGTCACTTTTCTCAGCTCTATGGGTAATTTGCCCTTTGGAAAAAAAGTCAAATGAAAGTTAGGATCAAATCCATTGTTTGTGGATTCAAGCAGGAAGTGCATGTGACAGTCAGGCGCAGGTGTCAAGGACTGAAGGCTCCAGCTCTGGGCACAGTTGTGAAGAATTAGTAGTTGAGTTAAGACCGGAGCAAGCCTGCAGGAGATTGTCAAACTGATGAAGAAGCCCCAGCTCATGGTGAGTGGGGACTTTTCCCTAGATAAGATGGAGGAAGATGACTCTGCGAGTTGACGCACTTTCAGCGTACTTGGACAGACATGCTGTCTGCCAAGCGGAGATAGTCAGCCCTATGAATGTGATGTGGCCGGTTCTCTCAGCTCCTAGAGTTAGTATGAGCTCTCCTGCAGGGCCAGACACTCGTGGCCAGAATAAAACCCCTTGCTTTCCTTTTAAGCTTTTTGATCATGAGTTTATCAGCTACATGAGGAATAACTACCACAGTATAGGAAGTGTTTAACTTAGGGACTCTGCTTTACTATAGTGCAGAAACAAAGGGCATTCAATAGGATCCATGCTTTACGTGTTGACAATAGACTTTTCCTCAGTCTAGCAAATATGTGAGCATGCTCACAAGAGGCTGGGGTGGCAGCAAGCTACTCTCTCAGTTACATGAGCACCAATGACTGACTCTATACAGTTAGCTAGTAGGTCAGGTAAATTAAGTGCATCCTCAACTCAAAATATTTTAACTTAGCATGTGTATACTTGGACATAGTCAATAAGCATCTATTGTATGAAAACTCATGGCCAAAATTAAACTTTCTAAATTCCTGGGTATGTGTTTCTGCTTTACTAAATCAACATGCCAGATCAACTCAAAAGTCAGTAGGAGTGTCAGTGTCACAGAAGGTATAAAGTCACTTTCACATTTCAAAGGCCTGCTCGGTAGCAGATCACTTGTGTAGCATGGAATAGACTCCTAGGTTCAATCCCCGGGTCCATTAAAAAAAAAAATGACTCACACTACAAAACTCCTGCATGGGCCACTCTTTGACCTAATGTCCTTTTAAGTCCCCTAGAAAGCCCTGCTTGAATGGGATAGACTTTCTGAGCTTTGCAGACAGTGTAGTGGATCCACAGTCTCTGGTTAGCAACTGGTGGGATGAGGCAGTGAATGTTAGGCTCAAAGTCTGTGTATGATCTGATCAACACTCTTGCCTTAATTCATGTCCCAGGTTAAACTGCAATACCCACAGTTGGGGAGAGAGGGAGGAGGAGAGAGCTCTTTATGTCTGGACAGCTGGGAGGACAGGGGAAAGAAACAAATTAAAAGGTGTAAAATTGAGTGAGAGAAAAAGCAAGCTAAGATGTCAAAAACAGGTGCCAAAGGGGATTTGTCACCAACTCCAGCACAGATCCTGCTTGTGTCTGATCAGCCGCTCACTGTATCAGGCGCATTTCATGCTTCTTTGCCCTTTTTGTGTCCTGAAGAGAGAAGGAGCGCGCACCTGCGGCTGAGAGTTTTTCCAGGAGAGCGCGGGCTCTGCTCCCCAGCAGTCTCAATGGCAAGTGGCCCAGCCTCAGGTGGAGTTACAGATCCTGTTCTCTCAGAAGCTCCTCTTCAAGGAGCCGCTGAATGATCCATCACAGCTGTCCTTACACTGTAATTTTCTGCCTTGAGCAATGATCTATTTTGGAGCTTTAACTTTTCTTTAGCAAGCTTCAGGCTAACAGGACAACAGTTCGGGCCGGCTTGCCACACTCCATTCGTCTCTCAGGTGCTCTGATGAGTCATGCATTCTGAAGCCAAAAGGGCAACACCTCCAAAGACAGTGTTGTGGAATGCCATCCCACACTGGACCCAGCCCATCTGGCCTGCAGACAAACATTGGGCTGTTACACAGCCGCTTGGGACAATAGCAACACTGATGTGTCAATTCTTCATGAATAATCCTTAGATGCATCTGTATTACCTGGCTTAGTCTCTTGGGCTTCCTAAACTTCCAGCCTTTCCTTCCTCACCTGCCCAGACTTGCTATGTCGTGCTGATGGCTCTCTGCAGAAGGTATCGCCTCAGCTACAGAGACCGGCACTATCACTCATGGCTGCAGCTTAAACTCCTGAACTCCATGCCTAGGGGCTCTCGTGGCATTGGCACCTGTGCCTCTGACACCTTGTGCTCGAAGTATCCTGGACTGAATCATGTTTGGCCTGATCTTTATCTGCAGCCCTTACCGGATTTAAAGCAGAAGTAGAATTTGAAGATCATCTACCATGAGCCCTTTCTTTCCTTGGGACACATTCCATCAAGAGGTTCTCAGCCCCACATGGGTCTTGTGGCACTTGGCCCACCTTCTCTACTAAGCACTTCCCAGCAGCTGAATCTCAGGACAAGTTTGAGTAAGTCTCCTCCTTCTGCTACTCAAGTACAAGCAACACTGGGAGAAAACAACTTGGAAAATCTCATGTCTTCTTGAAATTCATACTCTGAATGCACAGTCCTTATAAATCCATAGCTTCATGTGTGACAAATAGTAGAACTTGAATGGCTCTCATTCCATGCTATGGCAGGGGAGTAAGAGCTGATAATGCAGTGAACTGGTGTGTAGAGAGTCCTGCTCATCACAGGAACAAGCCTACGGATAGAGCAGTACAGTTTCGGCCTTCAAAGCATTATGTTCTCAGGGCTTTCGGATTGCTGAAGCAGTCAAACACTATGCGCATCTCCACTGGGCCGTGGTTTTACTGACCCGGATGTCTGTCCCCCGTGTGACACATTTTCCAGTCTTTTTGCTTACAAGCTTGGCTTTCACCATGGAAGCATTTTCCACACTAGTCAGAGGTAGGATGACAGAGGGACAACAAATTGAGATTCTGGCTCCACCATGTCAGCTGTGCCACGTTGCACAGATTATGAACACTGTAATTATTTTGTGGCTATAATCTAGGAGAATATTCAGAATACTCACTACACAGTGGTTATTTTAAGGCTCACATGAGATAAAACGTGCAAAGCCTTTCAAATGTCAAACACTCATGAAATGTTACATGTGATTACTCTTATTCAGGATGAGGCATACCATTAGTCATCAATAAAGAGCACTATCTTCTGAAGATGATAGGATGCTTTTTTTTTTTTTTTTTTGCAAAGTATAAATGGAGTCATAGCAAGCCAATCTCTATGACTACACCTTGACAGAAGTAAACCAGCTTCGTGAGTGGAAGGCTGGATCATTGTACTGGTCACTGTAACAAGACTAACTGTGATAGACCACACCTGGCATCAACAAAGATCAGCTGTCAGACCACTCGAAGAGATTATTCAGATCAATACAATTATCAATTTACAATACAAAGACCAGCCCTAGATCTGATTGGAACCTCCCAGTAGCAAACCAGATGAAAGGAACCACAGAACAGAAGACTTGGAAGAGAGACTCCGCTTCCAGGACTCTCCAGGATGTCTGCAGTGACTTAGCTGCCTCCAGCTTCAGCCACCTGCCATGTGGCCTCCGCCATGAAAGACTGTTTCTCCCCTCTGGAACCATAAGCTGAATAAATTGCCCTTTCTCCCTTAGGTTGCTTGACTTCTTTGCATGCTCTCTCACAGCTACAGTTAAGGGTAACCATTATACCATCCCATGGAACAAAGGACTTCACCGCTTCTCAACTGATATTATTTTATACACGTAAGAAAAGCAAATGAAATTTTTAAAGTCAAGAAAGACAAATGGCTCTGCAAAGTAACGTGTTGAGAAGTTTCTCAAGACAGACCAATGACTCAGGCAGACAAGAAAAGAATTCCCAGAAGAGCGTGCAAGGGAGGGGCCAGCCCCAGAGCCTCTGCCCCTTGGGCTCACCAGGCTGAGCTGGCCAGAGGCACACAGCTACCTGAGATGCGCTCTGTGCTCCAAAGATAACCAGCAGAATGAGCATTCATTCTAACCCACCATCTCTGGGCTGCACCCAGGGCTGCATGGATCACAAAGAACTGCTATGACTGCTAAGTTTCCTGAACTTTGAAGAAGTCCCCTTTGAAATATGAGCCTCTGTATTATTTCTTCTAATAACTAAGGCAATTATATTGGGCCAAGTTTATTCCAGACACTCTCTTCCCTTCTCTTCTAAGAGAATTCCTCGGGCTGTCGTCACAGGCCCTGGCGTCCTAGCAGCAGAGGTTCCAACTAGCCCCGGCCTGAGAGAGACAGCCGCTCTGTGTTAGTCTTTCTCTAGTGTCCCTTCAGTTTTGGTTTCCCTCATTGCATGTTGTATCTCTGTGAAAGAACTCAGTTCGATTACAAAGAAACTGCGAGTTAAGAAAGGACAGGGTCTCTGAACTAATGAAGGAATATCTTTCTCTACAACTACCCTTCAGCAAGGGATTAATTAGTGAATGCTGTAAAAGCTGCTTCCTCTGAGCCAACTTCACACAAGTGTAGTCTGAATGGATGTGTGATATTGTTGGCCTAGAAACCAGATCTTGTATTTAATTCTCACTTCATATTAACATAACTGTAGGGTGCATTTAAACAGTATCTGCTTGCTCAGAGAAAACTTTTTAATTCTATCTCAACTGTTTTCCTCAATGAAATGGAAAAAAACCTCTGAACTTTGAAAGGCTTGTTTTTCCTCCTAGCTTCTTTGCTGGTATGGGACAGGACTGTACCACACTTGGAATGCTGGCAATGCTGATGTCGTCTCTCCATCACAAACTTCCTTCCTTTAAATAAATTGGCTGCAAGTGTCTATGAGCTATACATTACCATGGGTCCACACACCAAAACTGGATTATGAACTGGTTTTTCCTGAAATCTCCATCCAATAGAAATGCACTGAATTGACCATTGCATGGATGAATGAATCAAAACTTCTCATGAATTGAAAACAAAGGGAGAGAGAGAAAGAGAGAGAGAGAAATAGAAATGGAGAAGACACCACCAAACAATATAAGAAAAGGAGTTCTACAACAAAAAAAGACAACGGTTACTTTTCTAAACACAATGAAAGAAACAATACAGATCTAAAAACCAAATGAAATCTGAACATGAACACACATACATAAACATACACGTGTGTGTGTATGTGTGTGTGTGTGTGTGTATAGAGAGAGAGAGAGAGAAGCAGTAAAGCTACAGCATCCAAATAGAAAATATTCTTGAAACAGCTAGTTGAGGGGAAAGGGAAGGATGCAAGCCAAAAATAATGTTTTGTTTTTTTTAAGACAACTATAGACTGGGAGGCTCTTTTGTTCGGCCGAGGGGAGGGCCGTCGTCGGGGCCTGCAGCGAGGCGCTCGCCTGCAGCGACGCACAAGCTTGTTGCTTTCCTGGAAGCAGCTCCCTGGGCCCACCCGAGCCGACGCGCCAGCAGCGCAGCACCGATTCCCGTGGGACTCTCGGACGCTGCCCTGAGCAGCGTCACCCTTTATACCAGAAAGCTGGCGGGCACTACGGGGAAAAAACAAAACAAGAAGAAAGTGGAGGAGGTGTTAGAGGAAGAGGAAGAGGAGTATGTGGTGGAAAAAGCTCTCGATCGTCGAGTTGTCAAAGGAAGAGTGGAATATCTTCTAAAGTGGAAAGGTTTCTCAGATGAGGTAACGTAGGAACCAGAAGAGAACCTGGATTGCCCTGACCTCATCGCAGAGTTTCTACAGTCACAGAAAACAGCATATGAGACAGATAAGTCAGGAGGAGGCAAGCGCAAAGCTGATTCTGGGAAATGACAAGATAAGGGAGAGGAGAGCAAACCAAAGAAGAAGAAAGAAGAGTCAGAAAAGCCGAGAGGCTTTGCCAGAGGTCTGGAGCCAGAGAGGATTATTGGAGCTACAGACTCCAGTGGAGAGCTCATGTTCCTGATGAAATGGAAAAACTCTGATGAGGTTGATCTGGTCCCTCCCAAGGAAGCCAATATCAAGTGCCCACAGGTGGTCATATCCTTCTATGAGGAAAGGCTGACGTGGCATTCCTACCCCTCAGAGGATGATGACAAAAAAGATGACAAGAATTAACTCTCTCGAGTACTGGCCCCTGTCACCTCTGACTGTGGGTTTCAAGTGGGGAGGGAAGGAGTTCTACTTGTCTTGACACCATAGAGGTGGCTTGAGAAGATGTCCTTTGAAGAGCCAGCATAGTTTCTGTGCCCTGCAACAGCCCAAGTGCTTTAAAGCTGTTCCAAGCTGTGTAGTTTGCACGCCCCTCCCGGTGGAGGGGAGAAGGGTGTTTTCAAGGCAACCAGTTTGCACTTTGCTGAGGAAAGCAAAGAGCCTTCTATGAAGGACAAAATGTGCAGAACTGGGTGTGTGGGAGAGCAAAAAGATACTATTGATCTTCAAAGAGTATCTTCACAACCCACAGCCTTCTTCCCAATAGTGTTAAGTGCATTTTTACAGCGTAGCATGTGTGTAGTTTTTGGCTATTACTGGTGTATTAATTGGGAGCGGGAGGGATGGGACAGGGAGGAAGGGAGATGGGTAGATTGTTTTGGTTAAAATCTGGGGCCTGATTGGGAAAACAGTGAAACAATGGAAAGAAGAACTAATGATTTGGTACTACATTCAAAATATTTTATCTTTTCAAAAATTTCATTGGCACAGTAAGTGAGGACCGTAAGAGACTGCTTTGAAAAGCTGTGAATGTCTTAAACCTATAAGCCAAGGTGTTCCCTACCTGAGCTTAATGTTGCCCACAAAGGACAAGGCCAGTTCCTGAGTTACCAAAGCTGCCATTTGGGAGATGGAAACTGACTGAAGAAAGAAAATCACTTATTGGAGAGTATATACAGGCAGACCATCGTGCCTTAGAGGTGCTAATCCTGGAAATTAGAGAAAAAGACCTTTATTTTGCAATTATGAAGTTACAAATAATCAGTTGTCTACCCAAGCCACTGGCTGAAGTATTGCAGGGGAGGAGCTGTGCAGTTAGGGTGGAAACTCTTGAAGCCTCTGTTTTTTCAACTTTGAACTCTGAAACTCTCATGGCAGGGTTCATTCACTGACAGCACAAATTTCATTTAGTCATTTCAAGGCTTGAATGACTTCAAAAGCCCTGGTCTCAGGAGAAAATTAACTTTCATATTGGGGTAGTGGTTCACTTGAAAACACATCCTCAAATGAACTGATACCCAAAATATTGTCTTGAATCATGAGATCCATCAGTTTTTGATTATCATCTAGACCTGCATTTAAGCTACATTGTAAAATCTTTTAGGCATGTATTAGCTGTCTGTGAAAATTTTATTTAAATGTAAACTTCATACCCATACTGTCAGTTTTGTCTTAATAAAACTATAGATTTGTAAAAAAAAAAAAAAAAAGACAACTATAGCAGACATCAAATGCAATGCATCCAATGCTGTGGCATACCAAAGTCTAATAGTTTATTTTTTGATTTGTCAAACAACTGCAAGACAACTCATAAAATCCTCTGCACTGTCTCCCATCCTTACTCCCCACTCCAGCACAGCTCATTCTACTATATTTTTAACATTTAGTGTGTGCATTGTGGGGGAGGCATGTGCATGCCAAAGCACACGTGTACAAATCAGATGACACTTGGCAGGAGTCAGTTCTCTTGTACCATGCCAGTTCTGCAGATCAAACTCAGGTCATCAGGTTTGCCAGCAAACCATTTCACTGCTAACATTAGGAAGAGCCAACATCAGTATGGTATCTTTGCAAAAATTACTCACCATAAAGGAATTATGGTAATTGATGAAGATGTAGTCAGAACATCATTAGTAATGGCAATCCATAGTGTACATTAGGAAGGATTTTTCTTTAAGTCTTGATATATCCTAATGACACATACACATTACTTAGTGAATAGTTCTGTTACAGGGTTCTTGTGTTTGGGAGTCGAAGATTGAAACCAGAACACATGTAGATGATTAAAGCAGAGTTTATTAGAGGAAAAAAAGGCTGGAACTCATGGACTCCAGACATGGAGTGCCATGAGGGGCTGGGCACATCGGAGAACTCATGGAATCCATGAGAAACATGGAGCTAGAAACAGACTCATGGCACTAGATTGCAATGAGGGGCAAGTGCCCTGGAGAACTCATGGACCCCAGGCATGGAATCCATGAAAAACAGGCAGCTGGAAAAGAGAGGCGCTTGAGTGCCATGAGGGACTAGGGTGCCGAAAAATGGCTGCCAGGATCAGGCATATTTGTACACTTAGGCAAGCCAGGGAAAACTGGCTTTTTTTCATTGGGGTTAATTCCCACTGGGGCCCAACCCAGTTGCTCCTGGGCCCAAATGGGGCTAGAGATCAAGTTGTTTGTTGGATGTGGAGGGCTCATCTCCACAATCCCTTTATAGGGAAGTTGGCCATTTTATCTCTAGGAGGATTGGAGTCAGTTCCCCAGCAGGGGTGTTCTTTCAGGGTGATCCCAGCAGTGGGGGGATAGCCTTTGGGAATTTCAAAGACCTTTAGAGACCCATCCTAGCATAGCTGCTCTAATCCTGCCTTAGTTCCACTATCCTGAAAATCCCAAGTTCCACCTATTCTTTCCAGTTATAGAGTGCATGTTTAAAACTGCAGGAGGTGGGGGGGAGTACAGTTAACCAAAATCATATGCACAGTTGAACGGTGTGTGGACACAGGGTGGCATGTGTAGTTCAGTGGTAGGTGCTTGCATAACCAAGCACAGGGCCTGGATTTGGTGCTACCTTCACCTGCCAAGACCAAATGAAGGTGAAACATATTTTATAGATACCCAAAGCTGTTTTGTTATCTACATATTTTATGGCAGCAGACAAGATATCACAAAGAATGTTAAACTTGTTTTGTCAAGATATATTACCAGATCTTGGATCCACACAAAGAAATGAAAAGTACTGAGTAACAGATGACACATGGGGCTCCGGATCAAATCCAGGACTTTGTTCATGCCACACAGGGATTCTAGCAGAGTTACAGCCCACTACCAAATGTAATTTTTTTTAAGTGCAAAAAACTAGTTCACAACATGTTTGCCCTTACTCCTCAAGATTTACTTGTAAGTAAACAGGCTGTATCTCTGGTGCTGCACTTTTGACCAACTGGTTATAAATTCTGAAGTTCTTTTAATGTCTTCAGGGAACTCAGTTTTAGACAAAGAGATAAACAATAGGACCTGACAAACGAGAGATGGCATCTGGGCGGGTCCATGAGCATCTCTTGGAATCAGGCTGTGCTACTTTTGTTAAAGGTCTCAGGTCCCATGGGGAGTCACTCAGGCTAAGAAAGGTTCCGTATCACTAAACTGAAACTAAGGTGTTCCCTTCATGACTTTGACCTTTTGAAAAATGAAGAGATGACAGCTAAATCTCATTAATCCAGCAAGAAAGTTTTCATTCCACTAGGCAATCTGACCAAGCCACTATTTATTCATTGTGTTATCTTGTGTCTTGTCTGAAAGGCTCCCTTCCTCTGCCTGATTCATTGGCGATCCATTGTTGTACAGTGTTGAATTTTTGTGCGTAGGCACGCGCATATGTGTGTGTGTGTGTGAGAGAGAGAGAGAGAGTTAGAGAAAGAGAGAGAACACCACATGTGCATGTGGACACCCAAGGATAACTTCAGGAATCATTCTGGATTGTTCTACCTCCTCTTTGCTTTGCTCTGGGGTTTCCCAGGCTCTACCTCCAGCGCCTGAACTACAATGTAGGCTGTCTCCATTTCTGCCTGATGTTTTCACGTGGGATCCAGGATCCAAGTCCAGATCCTTCTGCTTTCTAAGCAGTCTTAAATCCTGAGCCATCTCTCCAGCCCCAATTCTTATGTTCTCTAACAAGAAATACAAGCACACTGGATGCCCAGACTTCCTCCTGAGCTTTGTTTCACTAGCTGGATGGCTGAACTCAACTTCCCCCCTTTTTCTCTTCCTAAAGGCCATGTGACTCCAAGCCCTACCTCTTCAACATGGTTGATGGTTCTAGGCTCCAGCCTCATCTTACATCACCTCATGATTAACAAAGCCACTCTTTCTACTCAGGAAATTATGGGAATTTAAAGTCTGTGTTCTAGGAACCAAGATGAAGTCTAGTCAAAATTTTTATTGTACAAAAATGCTTATTAAAGTTTTATTAATATTAATAAATATTAATCAAAAATTTTAATAATATTAATCACAGAATAACCCAAATGTCCTCCAACTGATGAATGGGGAAAACAAATGGTGATATAATGTCAAAAACAATATTGAATACTATAATTTTATTAATAATAAGGACAAACATAAATGATTTTTACAAGTGACAGTTTTTTCTTCAGACAGGCATTGTTAAGTGGGTTAAGGTCAATATGGCAACAATTTATGATCTGTGACATCAAGGGACTAAATAATTTTTTAAAATTTTATGTGCGTGTGTATCTGAGGGCATTGTATGTCCCTGTGGAGAACCCAAGGACTTCAGGAATAATCCTGAATTGCTTTTACCTCCTTCTTGCTTTCTCTGGGATTTCCCAGGCTCCACCCCCAGGGCTAGATGTGCAGGCTATTGCTGTTTCTACTTGGCATTTTTTACTTGGGACCTGGAAACCTAACTCAGGACCTTCTACTTGTAAGGTAGCATTTCAACCCTTGAGTCATTTCTCTAGCCCCTAAATCATTTTTCATTAAGTCAAAGTTCAGTTTAAGTGCTGTTTCCCTGGTGCTGTAGTAACACCCCTGGCTTCTACCCATTAAAGTGCAAATAGCAACTTCTCAGTCATGACCACTAAAAGTATCCACAGGCATTCCCAAACATTTTATGGGAGTAAAACAGCTTCGTTTAAAAGTATTTTATGGATAGTTTTATTATATTTTTATAATCTTGAATCTTTTGTGGAGATAAAAATACTTTAAACCACTCACTCAATGTAGGAAATTGGACTTTTCAACAGGAAAGCAAACCAAGTTTTATGTAGTGAGAAAATTTAGAACAATACTGCCTTTCACATAAGGAAAAAGACACATGGATGTCTTAAATCAAAATTATTAAACTGATTTAGTTTGCCTAAAGACCCAATTTGCTTAGTAATATTACCTAAGAAATACTATTTCTTATAGTTATATAATTTATTGTATTCTGAATACTAATCATATTAGCATTCTCCATGTTATTTAACATATTTGTTATGTTGTTTAATAACATATGTATATCATTTTTTTTGTAAGCTAGTGATCAAGGCCATTATGTTTTTAAGAGCTGCTGCTGGCACAGGAGGCACTTATCTGCACATGTAGCACTCCAGAGGCTAAGACAGGAGAACTGAGCTGGAGGGAGGTCAGCCTGAATCACTTTGCTACAGTCCGTCTTAACTATTTCACACTCAGACAGTAAGAGTTTTACCCAATTCTTGGGTCACTTAGGAAGTGCTGACTGGGTTTAGCCATGAACTTTTCTATTTCAATATATATGCATGTTTTGTTTGCAACACTAAACTTCTGTCCACAACTTTATTTAAAAACTTTAAACTTTATTTATTTATTTTAGTAGAAAAGAGAAGGAATAAGTGGAGTCACTCAACAAACCTCAGGCTAACTATGAAGTCACAGAGCAATCCTCCAAACCCACAGACTCATTCCATGTCACACATACATTCACACCGATTATACAATCCATGTCACACATACATTCACACCGATTATACAAACCAGGGAAATCAATGCAGTTTTTAAAATAATATGAAACTAATTTCAATTTTTCTTTCATAGATCTCTACATGCATGCTTCTCTATTGGATGCTTATTCTGTTTTCAGGTTATCTTTGATAGTGAATACAAATGATCAATTGACAGACATTGAAATGATGCCAGCTGCAAATGCAAAAATTACAGGTATAAACATTTGTAATAGGCTAATTTAATTACTTTTACAAGGATGAAGACTTTTCATTTACATTCAAAACACACCACACACACACACACAACCACACACACACACACACACACACGCCCACATGCACGTACCCTTGCTTTTGCAATTTCATACACAAATCAAAAACTAAAGAATAAACTTACCGATCTGTTATAGGAGACATAAGGCACAAAGAGCTGCTTCCTTCCCAGCACATGCAAAACCTTTTTTCTTGACAAGCTTTTAAAGCCTACAATACCTTGTAAGACAAACATAACTATTTTACCACTTGTAGAAGCAGTTGATGTAGGTTGCAACATGAATGACTCCATAATCCTATAGGTAAGACTAGTTGTTCCATAGGATTTCAGAATTCCAGGACACGCAAACAGCTCACAAAAATCTGCTTCCCACCTATCCTACCAACACGGTGCCCACCTATCAAAAAATAAAGGAGTTCTGCACTAATCAAAATAGAACGAGGCTTTACCAGGATCAGGAGAACAAAGTCCCCAGAAGCACAAGTTCTAATTGCTGAGGAAGGAGCCCTTGGGTCATTTAGGGTCCTAGGCAGATGAAGGGCAATTCACAGGCAAGGCTGCTTCAGTCTGTTGCTAGCATTCTGAGAATATCTACCTGTCCAAAGGAAAACTCAGAGACAACAGCATTTAGAAAAGCATTTGCTGCAAAGGAATTTTCAAACTTTAGGAAGAATTTTCTCACAAATAAAAAGGATACTAGTTATCTGAAAGAAATTAACTTTGGTGGGTGCCACAATTACTCATTGAATATTGAACCTAGTCAACAAAAGGGCATTTTTCTTCATATAATCTCTTGCTTCCCACCTTCAAGTACCTTGCAAATCCCTATTTTTCAGTTGTCAGAGGATACATGTCCCCCGTTGGCACTCCCCAGCTATGGAATGCTTCCTTACACGAAGGAAAAACACGTGGGTTTGCTGCCCTCAGACCACCCTACTTCTAGCAGTTAGGTATCCTGTTTACTTATAAGGAAGTTCCAAGGTTGTCACTGAGATATCCAGACACCTCTTCAGTCTTCATTTTGAGTTGCTAGTTCATCTTGTTTCTGTGACTGAGAATGTTGCTCAGTAGCTCTGTGCTGGAGGCAAGTTTGCTTCCAGACATCTCTTGGTACTGCATGGAGAGCAGAATGCTGCAGTATGCTCCTACAGGTTAGCCCCAGGTGTGCTGTCTAGACAGCTCTCATGAGATTGACATGGTCCTGAATGGCCACAGTCCATGTATGTATTGGGAAGTCACTCATATGAACGTTCATGTGAGTACTCCCCAGTTCTGACGCTTCAGACAACAGAGTCTCCACTCCGTATGAGTTTCCCATCTTAAAAGCCAAGAAGATAAAAGTATCTATAGCACATGAGGCTGTCGCGAACACTACCATGTAATCCTCCACTCTGACACTTTATTAGAATTGTGTCATTCTTTCAGTCTTTTGGACTAGAACATGTATTGACAGCCACAGCAACTAAACTTTCTTTCCTTTTGTCTACGTTTCATTTTTTTGGATAATGTCTCCATTTCTAACTATGCATGCTTCAATCCAGGAGTAACTGATAACCTGCTGTGCAATTTACCATTTCGTACTAGCCATTTCTTTAGCTCAATGATTGTGCTAGAGTGCTCAGAGCTGACTTGCCCATTACCATTGAAAGAAGGGCTGATGATTGGCTTGTTCTTGTTCGCAGTTATCTGAGCACTTAAGACTTTCACAAGTGTGCTCACCAACTTCCAAAGGTCTAAACTGTATAAAAACCTGGTTCATTCCAAGACAATTTTCCTTTTAAGTCTAGACTTTTGTTAAAAGACAGGAAGAGGGTATACATGGGTATGAATCTCAAATGAGCTTCACAGGTGGGAACATTTCTTACATTTTTGTCCTAACTCCTTGCTAGAGATTTAGTAGTATATATTGTGTAACTTCACTGGAAGAAAACCACTGTAGCCTCATTCTGCCAAATATTCATCCATACCTCATGTCCCTTTGATCTTGTTCTCTTATTATGTTGCTGCAACAAATCTCGGCAGTATCAGTATATGCTAGTCCCGAGAGCATATTTAGTGAACTACTAGAGTAAGCAGGGTGACCTCCAATGCAGTTCCATCGATTCATTCCATTCTGATGTCATCAGCAACTTAAGACATTATCCTAAATACCCATCACATCATTGCTCTGGTAAACATGACTTGAGAAATATACTTTTCAGCTTATGCTGCTGAAAACTTTACTAAATCAACAGGTTAGCTGCCATTATATGTGTGTATATGCCTAGCATATTTAATAAACCAAATGTATATTCCTTCCCTGTGAACTTTCTAGTTATTGTTCTGATCGTATCAATAAAAACCAGGGCCTCTTCGCATAAGACACATTCACTCTTTCCTCACTGAGTTCACTGTTCTGGTACTCACATTCTAGTTCCACTCTACAATCAGCTGCATCACCACTGTTCACTGTCTCTATGCTCTTTCTCTTAAACACTGTGCCTTCCATGTACACTGTTAATTAAAGGAAAATCTTTGTGTCCCAAATTACTGGGGCTTTTTGTACAGTTTATATTTCCTAATGAAAGATGCTACTACCACTGTTATTTCTCTCCAATAAAGATTTCCTAACACCAGGAACAAGATCTTCACTCTGTTTCTGTTAAAAGATCATTAAGATTAACTAAGTGTGGGAAAATGAGTAAGCAAGTGACTGGGAATGAACATTTTGGCGTTTTGCATAATAATGTAGGCAGCTCAGCAAAAGCATAATCCCAGAACTCCTGCTGTTGTCCTGAGGCTCCCCAAACAATATAAGCTTTTGTCATTGCTCTCAGTTGCATTCATGAACTCACTGCATCTCACAAGACATGAACAAGAAGTCCTGGTGTATGAAAATTTCACCATGGAAAAAAAGCAAAGATCTCACGAAGTTCCACACCTACTGAGGTTTAATGCTGGATGGGGGTGGTGGTGACATGACTTTCTTTAACAGTATCCTGACTGATACATCACCAATATTCCAGGAAATGCCCAGGCACATGTCAATGAAGGGCAACTCAAATGAAGCTTAGTGGGCTACACAAGATAAAAGATGTGAAATGAAGAGGGGACTGGTCAGGAAGAAGGAGGTCTGCAGTGGGAAGAGGAGGAGGAATGTGATTGTGTAATAAGGGGTGAATAAGACAAATTCATTGTGCATATGTAAGAAACTCTAGAACAATAAATATAAATTTTAAAAGCATAAAAATTTTCACCCTCTTAATGAGTGATACTCGGCAATATCATTCTATGAAATATTCTGCCAATCCCTGGTGAGGTAACTTATAAAAATGAGAAGTATATGAGTATAGTTCAAAAAAGACTACAGAGTGATCAACTAAGTGGATACATTCAACACTAAATGATAAATCGGCCACCTTCTGATTTAGATGTGTACATCTAAAATATTAGTCAAATAGGACTTAAAATAATCTCAAATAAAAATTGGTATCAGATTACTAATTATTCATCTTCATCCATGAAGAAATTATTACATAATTACTTGACAGGGAAATATAAGTGATAGTCAACTGTCTTGTTTCACAAAAATTAAAATTAAAATTTGTTTACATCACCATAATCATTCAATAGCTCATTCAACATCCTGGAAATTGAATTGCTCAATTTCTAAGTAGAAATTAAAATACACACAGATTTCATAAAATAAGACCATCAAGCAAACATTTCTTAAAACAAGAGAAACACTGCCAAATAAACTGAACAAAAGTACTTGTTAATACTTTATTAGTATTCTCTAATGGACAGAACGTAACACAAACCAAATAAAAATTTAATTTTTTTAGTTAATAAAAATAACTGACATTCTGATTGTTTCTCCTTTGTTAAAGAAGGAAAGCATTGACAGAACAGTTAGGCACACAATTGACACTTACTGTACAATGATATGCACAAGGTTCAACAATTATAATCTTAAAATGTGCTCTTTATAATTTTCCCTTGTAATACAGGAGCCATGCTCCCATAAGCAAAATTTACTACTAATAAAAGAATTTATAGTGAGTGACAGAAGACTTTTAAAACAAGTCCTTAAATAAGAGGATGCAGCAACAACGGAATGTAAGTCATTGGGTTAAGAAGACAGTTAAACTACATCTCAAAACATTAAAAATTCATTTATTTTACAATTACTCAAATACACATGCATTAAATGAAAATATTGCACAAAATTAAAATTTTAGATTGTGAAATCTATATTGTTCTTAATTTTTTTTAAAAAAAAGATTGGTACACTTTCTAGTTGCACTTAACTGCTTGATTTTTTTTTTTCTGAAACACCAGCAGCATGAACTTAAAATGAGCAAACTGAAAATTCAAGAAATTTTTGTTTGTTTTAAATTAAGGCTAACTGAGTGCATCCATTGGTCAATGGCACAGCTTTTTTCAGCAATTACTTAGAACACCCTAATTATAGGAAATGCTCATCTAAGTGCTATATTGAAACCGTATAATCAGTTTTCAGGTGAATAAACTATGGTGATTTCTAAGTAGTTTACATGTTACCTGAAAAATCAGAAAAAGCAAAGAATTTAATTTTGAAGGTTTTTGCCTAAAGGCACCACCGACTTAAAAACATTCAAGAAATCGAACATCAGAAGACATAAAGCCTCTTCATGTATATATTCGTATATGCAACAACTGCATTAAGTGCAATAACTTTATTAAACACAGTACACTGTACTTTTCTTATGGGTTAAATATTTTACACAGCTTGAACAAGTCATTCTAAAGGTTACTTCTTGTTTTAGCTTGACCATGGCTCTCTCTGATGTAAAACATAGACAGATGTACACCATCATTAATATAGGCTACCATTTGAGATTTCTATGGTTGAAATATAAACTCTTTTAAACAAACAAAAATTACTTTAAAAACCCATTTACTCATTTTTTTTTTTTTTTTTTTTTTTGGTATGACTGCAGTTGTCTTGCAGGGCCTTCTTAGGAAAATTTGCTATTTTACATGACCTTTCTTTCCCTGGTTGACAGTTTTCTTCACTTTATATAGAAATGCTTTTTCACATGTACACACTAGGCTCTTAACATGAATTTTTCTGAATATACTTAAATTTGTTATGTCAAAAATATATTTGAAATGGGCAGGTCAGGGGTATATATGAAAATCATTGCACATATGGCCATGCTGATGCTTCCTACAATTTCACTTCATCCCACTTTGGAAGCCTGGGGAACAGGAAGGGATGGGGACTGGGGTACAGAGACATACTAGATAGAAGAGATATTTCTTCTACCAGAGAAACAGAATCTTTCCTCATTTGCAAGTGGCATGGAAGGGATTTTATTTGTGTCATTCTGAAGACATGTGACATGCTGAATATGCACATACTACAAGTATGCACAACAGCAATGTAATATATTATATAAGAATATTATAAAGCTTTAAAGGGAGGCTTCACTGTTACAGGCTCACTTTGAAAGTAGGATCTAAATGAAAACAAGACACAATATCTTGTTTTAATCTTAAAGCTCCCAAATAACTGGGATATCCATATTCTGTCCCTTTATCTTAAGCACCCAAACATTCTCATAATACCAGAATACTGGCTCAGTGGTCTGATAAATAGCTTCACTATCTTAAGGTTTTAGTGTTAAGTATTTTTAAAACAAAAGGAGCAATATATCCAAACCCCCAGTCTATGGAAGTATTTAAAACTGCAGAATCCTGCAAACATGGGATATGAAGACTTCCCAGATGGACAAAAAAGGGAGAAAACTAGGAAATGTAGAGGCTGAAAAACTGGAAAAGTATCTTATTTATTGGTATAAAATTATATTAGGGACTTAAATTTATACACCAAAGGGTTTTGTGTACTAGCTTTATTTAAATTTTACATTATGCGAAATATAAATAAGAGCATATTTTAAAAAATAGTACAGTTCTGTTTTCATTATTTCATATATGTACATATAATAGAATTAGGCATTTGTATGTTTACATATGACTAATAAGCTCATTAATCCTTTGATTTGCTATTTTTGTAGTTACCTAAGGCATGTCTAGTTATACGATTTAAAATTCTCATATGGTAACTTTCAATAGAGTACTGCTTTCGATTTTCAATTTTTAGAAGGACAGAATGTATTTGGCAGTTCCTCCAATAAATCATTCCCTTTCTGTATAATCAGTAATCTGTTAAAACATAGAATAATTTTGAAACAAATGGGTGAGAGCTATCACATGCTTCTTTTTGCACGGAATGCCAAAAGGAAAGTTAACAGTTGAGTACCACCAGAGCAAAGGAGAGCCCTTTAAACACATAAAAAATTCATTAAAATTTAGACCAATGAATATAAATCCAATCAAATTAATCTTTTGATTGGTTTTATTTTATATTCAGTTTTACTATATGCCACAAAACTATAATTTAGGGACAGGGTTATCTCATACTTTATGGGCATTCTGTCACTTTTCCCAGATCTGGAACAATTGTTCTGAAGATTATTTACCTGGCTAGTCCACATGATATCAAAATGCTGATACAGGCCCACAAGATCATCAGGCAAAACGAAGTTCTTCAAATCACACATTGCACAGTCTCCAACTATTACACAAATTAGTCATCTTATCTGTAAACCACTGCTTTGTGCTTTCCTTAGCGCTCACACATTTACTCTGGCACTTTGTCGTTGCTGGAGAATGCTGATTAGCATGTCATGGGGGCAGTATCCTCTCAATGTTGCAAATTATGCACCAAATCATTTAAGACACAGGAATCTTTCTTGGTAGTGGCTGCATTATAGATGAGAATGAGAAGAACCGGAGTCTTATGGATGTACTACGAATCTATTTTGAGATACTAAAAGACTGGTGCAGACACAACAGTATGTGAGTTAAGCCCCAGAAGATCCGTCCACACCAAAGTCCTGGACAAAATGAACGCCAGCTTCTTACGTTGGAGTGTCACCTTTTCTGAAAAGAAGGCGCTTGAGTAGTTTGAAGTTTCTGTTTATACTTCTGTATCTGCTTTGACCGTGAATGCAGTTTGTTGAAAAGTTCCCGGAATTTATACTGTGGAAATAAGGTTTCTAAAAAGCCTTCTAAGAAGACATAAACCATCCTTCTAGTTTAATTGGTTGTGCTGAAACATTTCAAAAACACGAAGAATACCTTTCCGTGTTGTCTCAGCTCCGATAATGTGCTTCAATTCATCTAAAGAATGGAAAAAGAAATACATATAATTCATTTCCTGGATGAAGGAAACATGGTTACACTATGATGTTAAATAAAGAACTTGGGTTCTCCTTGGTAAAGCATTCTTTCTCAAAAGTTCATAATGGTATTTTTATTAGCTCATTCACCTGTCACATTTTTAAAAAATTTATTCTCAGGTGTTCCAAAACAGCATAGTGACATGGTGAAAAGCAAAAACTTTTGAGTCACTCAGAGTTAGGATCCAGCCAATTACTATGAACTACAAATCTTGGATGGAGAAATATGTTGGTTAGATATATAGCTGTCAACTTGACAATTGAAGGCTGAGCTCTGGGCACATCTGTAAAGAATTAGTAGTTGAGGCAAACCTTCAGCAAGCCTGAAGGAAATTGTGGGACTGATGTGAAAAGACCCAGCCCATCATGGGTGAGACCATTCTCTGGGCAGATGAATAAAACGGAGGGAGTTGGTTCAGTGAGTTAGCATTCTTCAACGTACTGTTAAACTTGCAGTCTGGCAAGTCAAATTTACCCCACTCTCAGTAATCTCTGTGGATATGGTGTGGTTAGTTCTGTTGGCTCCTGGTGTTAGAATGAGCTCTCAACCCAAGCTGGACTAGGACTGAAACTGCACGATCATAATCAGAACAAAACCTCTTGTTTCCCTAACCTCTCTGGTAGTGAACCTATTGGCAACATGCAAGCAAATTGTACAACATGGACACCGAGCTTGAAAGTGAAGTGGTTTGTAGTGGGCTGTTTCATATCACTACTATAAGGATGACATGAAAACAATCATCATAATTCAACTATGAAAACCTCCAACGACCAATATCTGAAAGACTTACCCCTTAATCAAAATTGTAAATAACCCTTTCATTGACCTACCCGTACCCTCAAATATCTCATCCTAATGAACTTTGGTTCCATCCTTGGAGTCTGCCTAATTTTGTTAAAAAGAATACTCAAGAAATGCTTAGCACACTTCCCAGTAGATAGTAAGTCATCACATGGTGGCTACTATAATGAAGATGAACTAAACCATCAAGGTCAATATCGAAAATTCAGAAACAACTACAAATTAATGAGATTTTAATCATAAATGTTCGCTTACCTGGCATAATTGCAAGTAATTTTGTTTTTCCTGCAATTCTTGTTCTCATTCGAATAGCTTTATCTCGGCATGGAACAGTCTCTGCTAAAATGCCATTTGGCCAAAATGCATCTCTATTTAAGAAAATTAAATAAAATTTAAGTGTTTTCATTTTATAATGATAGAAGTTGATGAAATTATTATAAATCATTAGAGAACACATGAATTCTAACAGAAAGAAAAACATTTCTAAAATTTCATATAATCCAGTGGATAACAAATATCCACTAAGTGCAGGATTCAATTTTTACATATAAAGGAATATATACAACAAGTAAAGTAATAGATACATTTTTGTTGTCTATTCTGTCCAGTGTTTTATAAACACAGAAACAAAGGGAATATACAGATGAACATATGACAAGACGTTTAAACTCAAAAGTAGGCACCTGCTAACTCATCATCTCATCCAAATATCCATGACAACTTGAATTTGGATACCTTAGAGTTTACCAGCTATTCTGCCTCAGTTATGCTACTCCATTCCCCTTCTAACCCAGCCAACACGAAACTAAGTATGATGCCCACAGTGTATGTTATACACACTACCAGCCATTCTCTCTGTTCAGTGGACTTGGTTGCCGAACCCTAAAAGCATCTCTTTGGAAATCATCTGGGGGAGCAAGACTACGCAGATTTTCAGGGCTGTTCAAAAGAGCTTTATTTCTCTTTGTTTTCCTCAAAAAACTGAATTTTATCTCATATACCTTAGTTGAGTGGGAGAGGAGCTGGCACAGAGGAGCTCCATATATTTTTGTTGCATGAGCTTATAAATTAGAAAATCAATGCTGTTTTTTTGAATTGTCTTCATATATTTACTTAAAAATTAGCCCATGGACAAATAAGACATACATTTTAAAAAAATATTTTGCTCAGCTATGTATCTAACTCACACAGTGTATGTGTGTGTGTGTGTGTGTGTGTGTGTGTGTGTGTGTACAAATACTTATTTTTTTCTTAAGCTTATTTAAGACATGATCTCATGGAGATCAGGCTAGCTGTTGAACTCACAACATAGTTGAGGCTGTCCTTCGAAGCTTGATTATCTGCTTCCAACTTTCAAGTGCTGGGATTACCAGTTGTGTTCTACTACATCCAGCATTCTACACTACTGTTTCAACTATCTCAATGCTATTTTACTGCAATAAAGTTAAGCCTATCATCTCGAACATTTTTCCTTTATACCTTTTCTAGTCTAGTTTTTTAAAAAGCAAAGTGTAATAATAGATCTGTAGGACAAATATTTATGTCTTACAAATCTGTGCTCATCAAAACTAACTATATGGCCAAAAAAGAAAAGCACTAAAAGTTGAAAAGGGAATTGGCCACAAGAATGCTAATTCCGTTCCACCTGAAACAGATGAACTGTGTCTTAAGATATACCTGAAACGCTTTACTGAGTCAGCTACTTGTTCAGGTGATGTCATCCAGTCAACATGGTCTACTATTTTTCTGAAAGTAGAGAAATTTGAATGAATACACTTAAAATTTTAAAAGGTGAGTAAAATAAACATAAGTTTCATGGGCCAAGTAGTTTAATTTGGATATAAATTTTTCTGGGAACAAGAGATGATCTTAAAAGGCACTGTAAAGAAAACATTCCATAAAGGCGGAACAATTCATTTACAGAAATAAATATTTAAATCTAAATGAGACCAAACTCTAAGTAGGAAAATAAGAAAAGAAGAATGATACCTATTAATAGTATCGCCATATGTAGCTCTAATAAGCTGTTGAAGTAGATTTTTGATATTCCTCCGCAACCATTGATTTCTCTCTTTTAAGTCAAATACTTCATCCATCAGAAGCAGCATTACCCTAAGTGGAATATTGTCATCCACCTGACAAAATATGGAAAGAAATCTGAATAAAATTATTTGAGTTAGCTGTCTGCTATAAATGGCTACCTTTAATAAAATGATTAACACCAGCTAACAAAGCAGAGAACAAGCTACATTTTAGGGCGTCAACAATGACATTTCATTCTAATTCACAAAAAAAACAAATCTAACAGTTACTTTTGCATAACAGAGATAAGTGTTGTGCAAGTATATAACTTCTATACAAGTATAAGATGGTGAGTAAATTCGAAGGTTACATCTTGGAAAAAAAGCTTCTCAGAGTGGCTTCACTATGTCTTTGGAAAGGATGACTTAGCTACATTAGCTTTTAGCAGAAGCCATATTCACCTTATAAGCAAAGCTACATTCAGTATTCACTTTCTGGTCTTTTTTTCTCCATAAGAAAAAATAATTCTTACTATCTGTATTTAAGAGACAAAGAAATATAGAATATTTTGTCCAACTAATGTTATATATTTACATAACAGTAACACAAAACAGTTCACAGTTAACATTGCAAAATGTGTATTTCGCTATGTTGTTTGAATATTGAATTTTCATTTACTTCTTAGCAACTTAATATTTTTTAATAAACTTAGTATACTTTTATTATGAAAATATTCAGCCAACTGGGTAGGAAGTAGTAAGGGGGAGTGGGAATGCTTTGATGTGAAAAATCATATATGCAACAGGAAAGTTTCAGACTTAAGATTGCACATAACTGCTGATTTTATAATTCTTCTTTAGTATGTTACTCTTTCCAACTATTTCCACACCAATGTTGCAACTTGAAGAAGTATAGGTTTTCAACAATTTTCATTATCATGTTATAAGCATTTCATACACAATAAACAAGAGCTCATCTCTAAACAAACAAGAGGGGGGAAAAGACTCATTTCATTACTGAGGTCACATAAATACTGTCCAATTAAGTATCTGATAAAATGTATTAACATAAGTTTGTCAATAAAGGACACTGTGAGGAAAAAAAACACCAAATTGTAAAAAAAAAAAAAAAAAAAAAAAAACCCAAACTATAATGCTATGGATATTATACCAACAAAATTCATAAAGCATTCTAGAATATTCTTGAAGATAAAAAGTATTATTTTTAAGGCATTTTCCTATAGGCAAATACAATTGGAAACTGAAAGGAGAGAATTATAACTAAAACATATCTGCCAGATGGAAAGCGTCATGTAAGAAGCTTTGTAAGATGAGAAGCAGCACCAGGAAGAGAAGCTGGCCTCTCAAGTGGTACCTAGGCCTTCTGAATTGATTGCACAAATACAAAGCCAACCATAGATGAAGTATCAACTTAGCTGCAGAGCAAATTAAAGAGTTTTCAAGCAAATCACAGGACAGTTTTGTGACTCTGAAGTATGCCTGATTATATACAGAATACAAAAACAACAGAGAATAAAAGCTATTCCATATGTACGTATTTATCTACTTAGATATCTATCTGGAAAAAAATTTGCACTCAGATTATATAAACCACTCCCACTGATCAAAATAGATGAACACAGCTAAGTCAACAGAAAAATGGGCTAAAAGATTTAGAAAGACATCCAAGATAGGACACCAAATGGTTAATAAACATGAAAAAGGATCGACATTTAAAAGTCATCAGAAAATTGTGGCTCCACATGAGATACAACCACCAGAAGGCTGAAATTACAAAACCACAGTGTTGGCTACTGAAAGATGTAGTGTACTGAAACTTTCATTGCTGCTGGTGACACTGTAAGCAGCAATCCAATTTTGAAAAACTATTTAGCAATATGCACTGTTTACTGTTTTCTGGTATTACATATATTCTTTGACTCATTTAATTTCCAGGTATAGAATACATATTTATTCTTTTAATCATAAGACTTAAACAAAAATAAAATACTGTATGCATAATCCAATGAACAAATTGTGCCAAATTGACAAGATGAAATAAAATAAAGTCATAAGAATTAAGGAAGAACAATCAAATAACATAGCACAGAAGAATTTTCCTCACAATGCTGAGGAAAAAAGCCAGACTTAAAGGTGTGTATACTTTAACTTAATTTATATAAAGTATAAAATAGTAAAAGTTATAATTTATCTTTGACTTTGTTATGACAGGAAGTAAAGATGAGGGGCTGGTTTCATGGAGTAGTTGTTATTTTCTGCTTTTATTTATTTTTTTTTAATCTGAGTACCAATTAGAATATATCCAGTTTGTAAGAATCTACCAAGTTTTCTAATTTATGAGCATAAAGGAAAGTATTTAGAAGGCAGTTTGATAACATGTCCACTTAGTAACAGCAGTAGGTTCTCCTCTAGGGGTTATATCCTCTCCAGCCACAGATTCTTGATCATATTTATAGTACCAGGAAAATACCCTCTTGAGGAATGGGCATCAGAAAGTTGTTGTCTACCCATTAACATACCTTTCATAGTTGCATGAATGGGCAAATCCTGGCAAGATGGTCACTACTGTTGCTTGCTAGCTTCATGGTTGAGTAAGACTGTTAATGATTTTCTTCCCAACAATATACATAGTCTTCAGACACTATGAAAGCTAGCCAGTATAGCTTAAAACTTTCTGCAATGTGGTGGTTAATACAGACTCACAACTCAACCGAGAGTTGTGAGTCCTTAACCCTAAATGTCTTTGGAGCATTTGATCTTTTTTTTTTTTTTACAGTGGAAAGGTTGCTTTGCTTTGCTTTTTTCTTTTTCTCTCACACTTTTACTTTTTTCCTAATCATACAAGCTCAATAGGTATGCCCATTTTCTCCCTTCCCCATTCCCTCCCCAGATCCTAAATATCTTAAAGTATCCACTGCAAAGTTCAGGAAACATAGAAGAGGGAGGTAGAAAGAATGTGAAGAGGCTGGGGAGGAATGTCAGCAAACAGCACCTTCTGAATATGACAAGCTCTCATAACACAACTGTGGTTACCTACGTAAGATTAGGCCTATCAATATTTTACACCCATGTGATGACTCGTTTCAAATGTCAATCTAGCATCCTTCCTAGAAGGTGGTCCTCTGGGCACACTGCTGTATCTGGACATACATAATATGGACTTCACCCTTAGCCTAACCTAAGGAGGTGGTTGAGCAGCAACCTGAAACATTCCATTATAGGGGGACAGTCAAGAGAGTCAGAAAGTAAACAGCTCAAAAATCTGAGGAATCTTTAAAGTCAAGATGATCCATGGGTGAAGGTGAAAAAAACAATAAACAACTGTTGGAAGAGGAGCCTACCTGACCAGCTCAGGAGTTTGGAGGAGACTACCTGACCAATCCAGCTGACTGCAACTAGTACAGAGAGCTCCAGATCTTTTAAGCTGTGAGGCTCATCCTTATTGTCTGGACTTTTCAATGATGTGGCTGCCTCTGAATTGTCCATACTTTTTAATACCCCTTACCATACTCATGCAAGTAACTGTAATAAAACTCACGTTTGTCAAGTTTGACTTTGGTGCAATCATTACTTTGATCTATTGTTGAATCCGTATGTGAGGTGAACAGGCTTTCATGTGATGTTGCGCAAGGAAAAATTCCAAACACATCTATAAGGATTTATCTAATTAAGGGAGACCTCTGGACAAGTCTGTAGGAGAAATTCTTCTTGTCGTGTTTGGGGTGGAAAGACATACCTATGGTTGATGGCACCACTATCTGTAATAGCTGGGAAAAAGAGCTGAGCACTGGCCACCTGGTTGGCATGTGGTTCTTTCCCTCTGCTCTTGATTCTGTATATGGAGTGGTCAGTTCCTTTGGCTCCTGTATATAATTCTGTCATGATGGATTTACCTGGTATTAAAATTTGAAGAAAAACTCTTTCTTTCTCCTAAATTGTTTGAGCCAGGTTATTTACTGCAGCAAAGAGATAATAAAACTAAAACAGCATGGAAGGGGTAAGGGCTCCTAAGGTCCTGCCCCTCCCTGAAGGACTAGTGACTATTTATGCTGACTGGGGGAAGGGTGCTCCTCTCTCGAATGGTGTAGTGACTGGTAATTTGCCTGTACTCCAAGTAATAACCTCCTACACATGTTCATGCAGTAAATTTACTTCACTCAGTGGGCCTCTCTCTCTCTCTCTCTCTCTTCACTCAGTGGGCCTCTCTCTCTCTCTCTCTCTCTCTCTCTCTCTTTCTCTCTCTTCTCTCTCTCTCTCTCACACACACACACACACACAAACATGAATGGAAATGGGGTACTTTTTCTCAGTGGAAGAAGGAAAGGGGGAGGGTCAGACAGGTTAATAAGGGTGAAAAAATAGCAAAATTCACTACTGTGAATGTCAACAATAAAAAAGGAAATTAATAAAAAGATTTACCAAGCTTAACACAATATGGGAATCTGACTATATATATTTATTAAAAAGTCAAGATCTGCCAAGTATGACATGAATACAGTAATTATGCTTATTGCCAAGAACAAAATTAACTCACATTATCATCAAGTTGAGCTGAGACTCGACAATGTTCAGGATCTGAATCAGTCTTCGTAATTAAAGGAGGCACCTACACAGTCAAAATATTTTTTTAAATTTTTTTCTAAAGTAAACAGTGAAAGAACACCATAATAACTAAAATATATATCAGCAGTTGATTTGACTTTTGTTGTAAAATTTAACTATATAGAATTTGTAACCAAATACATAGCAGAATCTTTCTTTGATTAACCACCAGCAAGTCCTCTATTCCTTTAAGAAAAGAATTATTTCTAAACTCCTCACACTTTGAAAGAATTTAAAACCTAAAAAAATTAAATGGCTTGCAGAACATACAGTTTGTAGCATAGTCAAGGAACAGAATCCCAACCTTATTGTAAAGAGTTTTTGATAATATGTAAACACAGTTAAGGTGCAAAAGACAGGTGTTATTTATAAGCATTTGGCAATACATTATCATGATCATCTATCCCAAAACCTAGAGCAAGTTCAACCATCTTTTTCTGTCTACAGAAGTGCTATTGCCACTAATTAAGCTGTTAGGGTACTTCTTCACGATTTCAAACAAGGATAAAAACACAGAAACTATAAAATTTCATAGAAAAGGGTTTTCTCTAAAGAAAATTTGTCTGTTTACATTACTTTTCATCCAAATATGACCTAACCAATAGAAAAACTTGTAATAGCTTTATTTTCTTTACAGCTTTGATAACAACTTTAAAAAACCTTGTCAAAATTATTTTCAAAATGTTAATAGGAATGTAGTAAAGGTATTCAGTCCAACACTTGGGGTGTAGTAATACCAAACTTCTTGGAAACTCTGTCACCCAGAGGGACTGCGCAGTAAAAGACAGATCAGAACTTTTCATTAATCTAGTGGGTGCTCCATTGTGTAAATCAGGACAAATTAAGTGTTTACATTTACTGTAAGTAATGCATAAAAAGTATGAAGATCAGTATATGGCTTGTTTGCAAAGAAATTCATACCATCATAGAATTAAAATGGCTTAATGGAATAAAACAATACCATAAAACACTAATTATAAATATTAAAAACTTGTTGTAAATGGATTTTAAGACTTTATGACAACAGAGACTGATGCCTGACTGGAAGTTTTAATATATATTTCTGACATAAATTTGCTGTTTTTAGTTTTTCTTCTTTTAAGGGCCTGTGAAGATTTTGGAAAAAGAGCTCAATACATTTTACTTCACTTTAAAATAGTTTGCCTTAGACATCACTGAAAATGTCTTCTTACCTTAAAGAATGATTGCTTTATGTCTTGTCCTAATCTTTCTGACATTTTGCCCATGTTATCTGACATTTTAGTCATTCCTTCTGCCAAGCTATCAGGAAGGGATTTAACTGCATTTGAAACGTTCCTCATAGAATTGCGAAGTGGATTTACAAAAGTGTCCATCTAAAGGGAAAAAGATATTGCACCATTGACTTCAGTACCTCAAATTTGCTGCTCAACTCAGAAGCCTAAAAAGTATAGATTTTAATACATGGAAAGATATAATGGTTTTCCATTTACTATACCTACGAAATGTGAGGTACAGAATGACTATCATTGGTCTAAGCTTAAAAACATATTAACATTTACAAATATAAATCAAAATTTTGACTAATGAAGTTTGTCATGGTTCGAACATGAGTTGTCCCTCATAGACTTATGTGTTTGCATTCTTAGCTGGAGCTAACATTTGGGAAGGTAATGGCACCTTCAGGAGGTGGAGTCTTGCTGGAGGAAGTCAGGTTAAAAGGGGCAAGCCTTGTGGATGGGTAGCCCCACCCTGTTTCCACCAATAGTCTGCTCTACCAGTCTGCAGCTTGCTTTCTCAGCTTTCTGCAGTGACCTAAGCCTCCTCGAACTTCTGATGCAACCACCTTTTCCAACATAATTTCCCCTCTGTAACTGTAAGCCAAATAAGTCTCCTCTTTTTCCCTTTATGTTGCGTGTGAGCAGTGTCTCATAGCAGCAGAAAGAGGAGTTGCAACAAAGCAATTGTTAATAAGGAATAGACATTTTCATTGTTTCATTAAGGAATAGTCAATTAAACATAGATAAACCAACCTTCCCAAACAGAAACTGATGAAAGCAGAATTTGCTGCTGCACACTTTCACAATTGAAAGCAATTGACTAGACACTGAAAAGAAAACAAGCACATAAAAACAAATAGAAAGCTAAAATAACTGACCATTTAAGGTTCCTTTTTATAGCTTAAGGATAGATTAAATGCCCAGGGAGAATCTACCAAAGGAATTTGGTGTCCATTACAAAGAAGACTAAAAAAATCTGTAAGTCAGATATAAATCTTATTTGGTTAAGTTTAGTAAAGCGTGGAAAATTACATTCATGATTATTAATTTTTTTAAAAGCTTGAACTTTTAAACAGAGGTATACATACAGAGAGAAAGAGATACCAGAAACTACCTTGAACCTCCAAGAAGCCATAGATTATCAAACAAAACTCCCAGTACCAAATGTGGAATACCATACTACATGCTGTTTGTCAGACAAGTTCCAGAGGTTCTCAAAATAATATAGGCTTCTCTCACTGTTCATGAGAACATGAGAACTTCATGCTAAAATCCTATTCCTGTAGAGACACCATATACGTGGGTAACAGGCCATGGAGATATCAAGCTGGAACTGATCTGGAAGTATTCTCCCTGTTGCCTAGCTATCATAGTACCAAAAGGTGTTAAACAGGTTGTTTAGGGAGAACAACCATCAACAATCTTACCCAGCTGTGAACCTTGCTAGCTACAGTAACAACTAGCCTCAAGATGTGCCCGCCCATTTGGGGAAAATAGTGGCATGAATGTTTTGGGATAACCAATTACTTTTCTAATTGGATGTAAGGTTCATTCTAGAGGAAAGAACCAATCCATGTCTCATACTGTAAGCCAGACCAAGAGCCCATGGATGGGGAGATCATCATGTCCTAGGAGAGTCTACTACTATTGTTCTGCTAAATGAGCATGGTGTCAAACTACCTTCTAAATACTTATGCCTATAATACTTATGCCTATACACATAGGTTAGTGCTGCTCTCAGCTTCATCAGAGAAGCTTCTTTCTGCAATGGATGGTGGTTAATACAGCAATCACACTGGTCAAAGTGCAGTAAGTGACTGTAGAGTGCATGGCTCTTCAGAGGACATCTTTAATCACTACCTCTACACCTCCAAGGTTCAGGGAGGAACATTGTGGAAGCAGAGGTGGAAAGAATGTAAGAGTGAGAGGTTAGGAGGAATGCTGCCAAACTGTGCCTTTAAGAAATAACAGTGATTGCACTAAAAATTCACTGCAGCTGTGCTTATCTGCACGAGACCTGCAAAAAGATTAGGCCCATGAACATTTCATCATTTAAGAGAAAGAGCTCATGAGGCCCAGCTTTTCCTGACAGGCTCCTAATAGATAATACTGGCTGGTGGAAAGGTTTGCTGCAATGGTCTAGTCATTGGTAACATGCTAGTCCAGACAACACTTATGAAATTTAGTTTCATACATGCATAGCCATAAAATAGAAAAGGGACTTACTGGGAAGTTTTTACTGAGAGGAAGGAGAGTTGAGATAGGATAATATGGGTTGACAATAACAAGAATTCATTATACACATGTTTGAAATTATCAAGAAAAATGAAATTACTCACCTACTATTATGTATGCAAAAGACTAAGCTACCAGCATTACTCTTTTAAGGTAAGAGTCATTTTGTAACAATGGATTAGATAACACTTAAATATAAATATATAAATCAAAAAAGGCAATTCGTAAGAAAAAAATTGGTCCTAGCACTTCAATGCAGACATTTTTGTTCTGTTTGTACTCCAACCCTATTTCTGTAAGTTCAAGTATCTGTATTAGTGTCTAGGGATGACCAACAGATGGAAAGATCCACAAGTTAATCACATGATACCTATCCTGGAAGAAATAGATTTCATAAGAATAAATCACTGTATGACTATATTTACAAATAAGACAATTTACAAATAAGACAAGAGAAAAATCAACTTTCAAATTACCAGGTAGAGGATGAAATTATAGATTGTTGTCACAAATACACTTAGTCTACTTTACAAAGATGCTGTCTATTTGCTCAAATATAAACTCAATTATTGAGTTCCTTTTGCTGATAAAAACACACACAATGGAATTTCAACCTAAGTACATGCATCTATAGCTGAAAAAGACTTATGATACTTGATATAAAAAGATTCTGTTTGCATAAATAAAGAATGCTCATCACTTATTCTTTCTAGGAATTTTTCTATAAATTTGTTTTTAACTTGAACAAACTGTGTGATCAAGTTAATTATTCCTAAGGCATTTTTCAGGCTCTGAATAATCACTGATAAAATGCTAGCAGAATATTTTCTCTGGTGGCCACCTAACTTTAGAGGGATCTTTAGGTTTCATCTGCAATAAAACAAAATACAATGTTTGGACATATATATGTGATATTTCTGATTAAAGTATGATTTACATTTAACATATAGTTTCTTTTATCTAAAAATGTTAAAAATTCCTTAGTTAAAATTAATGCAATCTTCATATAGACAATAAGGTGAACACTGAAAAGATTAGAATATGGTTCTAGTGACAAACTACTTAAAAGTGGAATCTGAATGGAGTAATTTTCTTCCCTCTGTGTGTGTGTGTGTTTGTGTGTATGTGTATGAACACATATATTTTACTAAAGTCAAAATTCGAGAATTTATTATTTAACAAAATGCATTTAACTTAGAATGCTAACATCTATTAGATTGTTAAACTCAACATCCTAGAATAAATATCTGAATTCCTATTTACAGTACTAATTATTATTTGGAATCAGTTCCTTAACCTTTTTTTAAATAGCACGTCTTTTAAGGAGGAAAAATGATAGGAATCTGTTTTTTGTTGTTTGCATCATTCTTTTATTAAAAAGCAAGTATGAAAGTGTGCTTACCTTTCGAGCAAAGTCCCCTTTCCCTTTACTATAGGCTTTGTTCTCCAGGAAATCATATACACAATGGGCCAAAGCTGGGGATGCTTTCATCATTTCAGGAGTTAAGAGCAACTAGTGGAAAAGAAGGTATCTTAAGCAGGTAAGACAGTGGAAATTCGTGTGTGTGATTTCATCTCATGAAGTTAAGACTGTATGATTTAATAATATGATTTTACCTGTATTTTATTTTTTGGTCCTACAACTTATACTATGAAGATTCACATTAGAACTTGCATTATTCATGTAATAATGTTAACACTCAGTAAAGTATTATAAATAAAACTCTATGAGATAGGACATATAAAAATAAATAAAACAAAAACTGCGAAGTGTCACTAAAAAAAGAAAGCTCCTGGCAAAAAACCTGGCTTCCACAATTGTTAATGCAGTCCTTTTAGTGGGCAACAACAGGGAATTATAATTATGATCATACACAAACCCAGTCACAACTATGAATATTTAAGAGAGAACAACAAACCTCCAAATGAAATATTTAGTATATTAGCTAAGTTTCATTAAATTGTATGGGGTTAGCAGGCTTTTTCTAAAATAGCCAGGTAGCAATAACTTTAGGTTTTACGTCCGCAGAGACTATAACACTGCTATTTGTAAAAGTAAGTAGCTCTTAAAAAACGGGCTATTTTAAAAAAGACAACGGATAATAAAAAAAAATCAATATATTTAAATAAAACTCTTAGTAAAAAAAACAGGCTGTATTCATAAACTATAGTCATCAATATGGGACAATGCTTTTGCTAACACACATGAAAACTTTACGAACGATTAACAAAAATTAACAAAAAAATTGAAAAGGGACATTATTTTTCTATCTGGATCTGGGTCCCCAAGTTCAAAACATAGTTTTAGGACTCTAACAGCATGCACAGTAGCTTGTGAAGTATGTTTCTAAAAAATAAGATGATATACATAAGAAATGTTGAGAATTATGCCTCTCTTTAATTATTCACCATAGATATATAGAGATATACAGGTAGAGGCTATAGAAATATTCTGGGCCACAGATGAAAAACAATTATGTGATTTAAAAAAATTAATATTTTAGGTATACCATAAAGAGCTACTATGTATTGAATTGAATTTAACCAATTTAGTCTTCAAAATACCTATAGTTAGAGTAATTTGAATAGATACGTATGTATGTATGTATTCATCTAAATGTGAAGAAAAAAATCTCCAACACTGCTTATGGGGAAATTAAGTTAATCACTAAATAGAGAAACAATGCTTATAAATTGTTGAACAGATTGCATATCATATTTGGTATATTCCTCGGAAAGTGTTTACTGTTCTACTATCACAGTAAAAATGTCTTTTTAAAAATTTTATTGGTCTTGCTAATGATGCTAGAACTGAGCCCAGAGTCCCATGTATACCAAGCATGCACTATACCAAACTATTATTCACTTAATAAAGAAATATGTTCTACACCTATGTTGTAGCAAATGGAAATCTGTGGCCAATAATAAGCAGGACTTACCTGTAAATAGGCATTTAGATCTTTTTTCCTCTTTTCTAAGAAATCTCTGTCCATATTATTAAAGGTCTTTTTACCAGGAAGCTTCAATATGCTTGACAAATTTTCAAACTATAAGACAAAATATATTCAATAGACTCTTAGTTTTAAGAGGAAGAATCTTCCATATGACAATTTGTTTACATGTCAAAAGTATCTTCAGGTAATTTTGAGCTAGTATATTACATATTTAATAAAAATATATACTAAAAATATTGTCTAGACAAGCACAAAATATATCTGTCCACCTTTATCTTTTTTTAATTACAAGGAATTCTCCTCAGGAATGATAAAGGAGGACAAGTGACTAAGATGGCCATATACAGATCTACTTCAGTATTTTAATTTTGAGATTCTTCAAAATTTCCACAGTACAAGTTTTTGGTGATACTTAATAATTATTTGACATGTCAATAAAGTACTAACAAATTAAATCTGGATAATTAAATTTATGAGATTCTGGCTTGCTAAAAAAATCTAACACTGTTATGATAAAAGCATGGGAATAAATTTTAAATAACTCATCAAAAACACTGCAGAAATATTTAGCAAAATTCAAGAATTTACATAATAGTACACTATATATATTTATATATTCATACTAATCTAAGCTCAAAGATGTTATCTTTCTGTATTGAACATATTGGGCTTAATTTAAACAGGTAGGTGATATGAAAGTGAGGGTTAAACACGGAGTGAAAAAGTGTTACTAAGAGGTGATAGGTGAGCAAAGAGGAATGGGAAGGATGTATGAAAAAGTCATATGAAACCTACAACTTGTAATCCAATTAACATAAATACAGACATAAATACAAGTTTCCAATTAACATAAATACAGACATAAATACAAGTTTGATGGGAGATATTCTGCGAGACTGCACAGTGCTGCTCCTAGAAGTCATGGGTTATTAAACCAAAATCCCACCACCAGGTGTGGGACACTTCTTCAGGGAAACCCCAAAAGTCCTCGAAACAATACAGACTCTTGCCGTTCTTCTTAGTTGTCTACAAGAAGTAAACCAGAAGACTCTATTGTCAAAGACACTGCAACTTGAATGCTAGATAAAGAGAAATTAGGCTGGAAGTAAGCTGGAAGCTTTTGACCTGCTGGCTAGTTTTCAAAGTGCTGGTGCCACAAAATATCCAACTGTCTTGCCTAGCTGTGAACTCAAATCCTACAAACTACAATTTGTTGTGCCCTCTTGTACAACAGAGATAAGACTATTATGGAAGTAACCATCTGCTTTATTACTGGATTTGAGGTTCAATCAAAGAGAGAGAATTCACTTCTGATTCTGTATATTCTACACAAAGAAACCCATGCTTGAAAAACTATTAGGCCCATAGGGAGGGGCCTGCAAATGTTGTCTAGATAAACTGACATAACATCAAAACTTCCAATTATTTATATTCTTTACTACAAAAAATACCATTCTCAGCCTTAATCAGAGAACCTTCACTTTGTAGGGAAAGACAGTGAATCCACAGACCCTTGACTGGTGCTGGGAATAGTCATAAACCACCCTCTGCAAGGCTCAGGAAATAGAAGAGAGGGCAGCAAAAACTCAAGAGCCTTTGGATACGGAAAAGGTCTACAAATGCCACCTTGGGACATAATCATTCAAGTATGAACTCAATGCAGTTGTGCTTGCCTAAACTGAGCATGCACAAGGAAGGAACCACCAATAGTCGGTCATGGATGGGGAATGGCCTCAAGGGACCCTGCCCCTTCTTGGTGAACTAGTGGCTATTAACAGACATCAGGAAATGGGGAATCACCTATCAGCTGTGTACTCACTGGTAAGCTCACGAAGCTCTAATGGAGAGTTACAACCCAAGTCACACTGAGTGTCCTGGTCAAATCACAGGGTCACAAAACAAAGACAGAAAAGGGTCCCACATGGATAGGTGAGAGAAAAGGGAAGATGGGGTAAGGGTAATTAAAATGTACTGTGTGTGTACACAAATGAAAATGTCAAATGGAAAACTGAGTAAGAATTTTGAAAATGCAAGTTTGAAATTGTATATTAATAATACTCAAAATTTATCAACGTTCAAGCACATAAATGTTTTTATTCAGATACATAGTGGATATTTATTATTATCATTTAAATTACTTGCATGACTACCTGTAGCTATATAGATTTCACCCAAGAAAACATAAAAGCAAAGTATCTATAGGATTATATATTCCTGAAGCAATAAACAAGTTCTGTCTTGTTCAATAAGATTTTCCCCTACACTGAGAAGTAAGGCACACAGGAAAAACTTATTTGTTGGATAAATGAATGGGCAATTAAAATTGTTTCTAAAGGCATACTATTTAATCTTATCACTCTTCTCCATAAGACTTAACACTCGTAAGGTCTTTAAAGAAAATTAGACTGGGAAAAGACATATTTCACTAGATTGAATGAAATGAAACCAATTTTAAAATCATTTCACTCTAAGTACTCCATGGAGCTAATTTTTATTTGTGTTAATAGAAAGAAATTGTAACTACACATAGAAAGTAACATATTGAGTCAAATTTCCCTTAAATTGCACTAAGTAAAACTACTCTTGGAAATTACATTTTTCTTGAAACTATTATATTTGGTTAACGTGCATGTTAGGAAGAAAGATGTATGTTATATGTTTTTAAAACAATTATTGAATAGGTAAAAAGTGTTTCCAATAGGATGGAAATTCCTTTACGTCAAACAAATGAAGCTAGCTAAACAAAAAAAAGAAAGTCTGCTAACATGAGAATGATGAAAAGACATTTCCAAAATCAGTATCATTCAAATCAATCCTATTGAGGTTCAGAAGTCATGTGTCATATCCTCTTGCTTCTAATCATTTCAAAGCTATTAAGAAATTATCTCACTAAGCTGCAAAATATTTTACTGAAATTATCATGGTACCAGTTACACTGGAACCACTACATTAACTTATCATCTGTAATTATTTTTATTAGCTTAATATTAATTTTTTATCTAAAAACTAAACAAAGGCTTTCAAAGGTTAAAATTAGTTTCACAGATAATACTCTGGTATTCTATTTTCTAAGTTACAGAGAAGATAAAACAGCTAACTGAAAAAAGAAATGGAAAACCCTTTTGCAAAGCACAAGGGCATGCGTGTGTGCGCGCGCGCGCGCACACACACACACACACACACACACACACTTTTAAATCCGAAGTACACATTTCATCTAAAATTCCAAGTTACATCACCAATCTTGCTGCTATATCACTTTTTAAAGTTTATTACTTGATTGCTCAAAATCATCCCAACAATTATGCTGATTATATAAATCATTCTTACCTAATTTTCTCTTAATAACTTTATACACTACCTGAACACATTAAGAAAAACAGAATGAAAGCTGAACCAAAATACAAGGTGAATCACATGGGCTTCACAAACCTCATTACCTGCTCAGTGATTCTCATGTGGAAGTCATGGAAGTCGCTGTATCGACGATAGGTTTTCCACATCTCCTCAGTGTTTAGGTTGCGCCGGTGCACAGTGATGGCATACAACGCGTATGTCTTGCCGTGATCATTACAAACGCCTGCCACAGCATATGGGTCATAATCAGCATAGACTAGTCATTTAAAGCAAAATGAAGAGGAACAAAAGACACAAAAAGTAGGAAGATGAAGAACAAAAAAAGACACCATGAAATGAAGACTCTGGAATGACAGATTGAGACAAAAGAATGGCAGCAAAGGATAACATGGATCCCTATATAGACATGACAAGTGCTGATGCTTATTATGGATGTTCCCAAAGCATCACATGAAGTGCAGCAGCAGAGTTTTTTAAACTTAATACTGCAAGGGACACTAGGAGTTAAATAAGCTTTTACTAATCATCACATTTAATTTACTGTATTTCAAGTAATTCTGTTAACTAAACAGTAAAAGTACAGTATAAGAATTATTTTCTGACAATTCTCTTCACTGTTATTATTCATCAATTTGTAAGTGTAGCTTATTTTAAGTATTTTGCAACAATAGCAACAATTCATTTTCTTTCTGATATTCCACATACCGTACAAGTAAGGGACAGTAAGTAAGGAAATAGTAGTCTCCATGATACTGTGAGTCTTTAGTTTCAATGGGTCTCACTTCTTACAGCTTGTTCTTCACAAACCAATGTCACTTGTACCCTCTTCACTCAGCTCTTTATTACGTTGTTATGGGAGGTACACTTAGCACGTGGCATTTTAGACAACTATACTGATCAGAAGTCTCTGATTATGTATTGAATAGAAACCTGTTCCTATTTTGCACTATAAAGAAACGAACTTTGAATCATGATACTCGAGCTCTTTCTAAAAGTGCTCATTCTCTATTAATAGTAGGTCACCAGAAATGCATTGCTTTCACCTTATCTATACCTGTAATTAATACTGTTCCTGTTCTTCTTTCTCCCCCTCCACTTCTTTCCTGCTTTTTGGTGTGTGTGATTGTACATGTGTGCAGGTATTCATGCACTTGAAGTATTAAGGTCAGAATTCCATGATGCGTGTCTTTCTCAATCACTCTAAATCTTTTGTTTCTTTCTTTTGTATCCCGAGGCCCACACCAGAAATACAAGCTCATGCTGCAGCATTTAGGTTTTACCAGGGTGTTGGGGATCTGAACTCAGGTGTTCATGTCTGCATAGCAAGCACTTTACCAGCTGAGATATCTCCCAGCTTTTTCGGTCAAGTTCTTAATCCACCCACTCACCTTATTTTCAATTGTTGTATTTTTTGATCTACAGAAATTCATTGATTTTTTTTATTGTTCTGTTTATTCTTTCCTTTGGATTTATCTTTTTAAATATTTTTACATGCTCAAATTCTGTTAAGATTCTTATCTCTGAGTTCTTAAGGACACAGATTATCTCATTTTCTAGATCTGTTGACTTTCCCTCACTATAGTTCATATTTCTTCCTGTGGCTTTTGTGTCTGTAACTCATTTACGATTCTGAGTGCTCTCACTACAAAAGCATGCACGATGCCCAGTATTATCACTGTAATTGCTGCTTTCGGTGGTGCAGAAGCTGTTTTAATATAGTTGTCCCTCTCTCTGTGTCACTGATTTACACATTCTCAGATTCAACCAATTGTGCACAGAAAATAATTTCTATAGACTATTTTATCATTATTCTCTATCCAATGTAGTACTTCAATTCTTTATACAGCATTTCATTGTACTTTAGAGATGACTTAAAATATAAGCATAAGCATGAGTTACATGCAAATACTCTACCATTTTACATAAGGGGAAAAAGTTGTTATCTGTGAAGGTTCTAGAATCAATACCCACCACTGAGCGGAAAGTGTAGGAAGTCGCTGGCTGAAAATTCTGGGAAATAACATTTACTACAGGACAGTGAAGTCTGGACAACAGCCAGGTGGGACACAAGCAGAAGTTTCACTTTCTTGTGGGTGACAGATACTATTCCTTGCCTGATCTCATATTCTGCACTCTTTCCACTTGAATGTACACTAGCATTTTAGTTCCTCAACATCAAGCTGCCTTGTTTAGCACTGAGTTATAAGCAAAGGACTTGGCTTCAGCTTCCTTTGGCCTTGTTTTAATCAGCTTTTCCTCCCTAAACTTTGAGGAAATAAATGCTATCAAAACCAAGATAGTAGTCTCCATGATACTGTGAGTCCTTGGTTTCAATGTGTCTTCACTTCTTAGAGCTTATTCTTCACAAACCAGTGTCACCTACACCCTCTTCACTTAGCTCTTTATTATTACGTCATTATGGAAGGTACACTTAGCACGTGGCATTTCAGACAACTATACTGATCTGGTCTCTAATTGATTTAATAGATTGCAATGATCCATAGTTGTTTAAAAATACAAATTTAAGAGCTAATCAGGTATTTGTTCATAAATTACATTCATAACTTAAAAAAGATAGATACCACTACTGGCAAACAGATTTCACAAAAATTTTTCTAAGATTTGCATTACTTACTCAAAATTTTTTTCATTTCCTTTCCATATAATAATAATATTTCTAATTTGTTCAATATAATTATAATAGAAATAGACTGAGGTCCTCTTGTTCTACATACAGGTTTTAGACATATTCACTGCTCACCTCTTATATTCAATATTCTCTTAAGGACCTAGGCAGATCAAATAGCATGACACTCTTTTAAGTTAAAAACCCAATATTTCTAAATAGGGTTGGCATTATCAGCTGTGTCCAAGACACAGAAAACACAAAGCAGAGGCTGATTAAGTAGCTAGTCACACCAATTACAAGTTAGTAACAGCAAAAACAGTAGGAAATAGAAAGGGAGAAAGGGAGTAATACATGAAAGCACTTTATAAAAGAATAACCAGGATTGTTCGGTTAAAAGAGATCACCAAGTTGCGGTGCAACAGAAAGAACAATGGTTAAATGCTTTAAAAATGAAAAGAAGAGATGGGAACTTGATTTTAAAGAAGACAATGGAACTACCACAAAGTAACTGGGAGAAGGTAGCAATACATCTAGAGATCTGCCTTAATTAGACCAATGTTACCAATGACTAGTAATCTGAAAACCATTAATGATTAATTTATAATCATGTAGGGAAATGTGAGACTTGAATCAAATACAATACTGATCACACTGATTAATCTAACCAATATTTAAAAAATATTTCCAAGTGAAAAGAAACACTACACATTAAAGTTCATGAACCACTATTTGAATAGCACTACATTGAGCTATAATCCTTACTTTCAGTAACTGAAGTATTTAAGGACATGGGATCTAGAATCAAGTGTCCAGATAGAAATATATTTATTGAATAAACAATTATAGATGATGTCTGTCATGCATAATAAATTACCAGTGTAATTAAGCTCATATTTATCCACTTAATGGGTGAGGAAACTGTATTACAGAGACATTAGGTATTTTCCTCAACTGTTAAGCAATGGAGTTAAGGAGCACAGGCATTTTAGTGAAGAGAGACTACTCATCGTTCACTAGATGATGATGCCTTCCCAGTTATCTACATGTTTGATTGACAGAAACATCTATTTATTAAAAATACCTAGCCTTACGCTTTTAACCTATTTTAAAAAGTATAAACACACACACACACACTCAATGAAAATCAAAACACCCCAAAAGAGAAACAGTAACTGTGAAAAATACAGATATGGGTGTCCTCTGCTAGACACAAACATTCAAGATTTCTAAGAAATAAAAGGACAAATACTAGACATTCGTCTAATTTGTAAGAGATTCTTACAAATTAAAATATAAACCAACAAAGAATACAGAGACTTTTAATAGAGTTCGAAGATTTTATGGAAAGAAAAACGCACATACAGAAGTTGAACAACAGTATCAAAGTTAAAATGAAAAACATCAGTGCTAATGACTTTCAATAGCAAACTAATCTACAGCCCAAACACAAGTAAAAAGATAAAAGAATACTCAACAGATAACTCATTCCAGAGCTCTGGCAGACTACATAATACAAAGTGAATCTCTAGTTTCACTGAACAGCAAAAGAAAACAATTTAAAAGAGAGGCAAACCACTTTTTAATTAACATCTCTTCTTGGTCTCTAAAAGTAAACAAACTTGAATAGAGATACATATCTCTACTAGTTCCTAGTTCAGTATATCATACAATAAAATACTCCTACATTCTAAGATTATGACAACTGTTACTGTTATCATTATAACTAATGTTAATGATGGACTTTTTTTCTGGGCATATCAATATTTGCTGGCTGGTTGCAAAGCCCAAAATTGTTTCACCTCATTCAAGCTTTTCCTGAATTTCTGCAAACTCATGTAGACAGAAGTTATATTTACTTTAGTTGTATTCTGACTGATTGCATGAAAGTAAACATTTTACAGAGATTTCTACAAAAAGACTAAGGATTATGGAAACTATTAACAGTAAAGTATGAAATGAAAAGATTGCTTGCAGAATTTATTAGAAATGGCAAAATGCTTAGAACATAAGCCTTTTCGAATGTTAATGCTGGCAATTTCAAAGAAGAAAAAACCCAATGCATAAGGAAGTATCACAGAATTAATGAAAACATTACAATAAAATAATTATTATAAAATAAAATAATTACAAAAACCTTGACTATAAAAGAAATTAATCATAAAAAATAAACATTGAAAATAATAGACACTATAATATTATAATCGATAATTTTAAAGTAACATCCTACCAGTGTCAGAAATGTAGGCATGGAGTTGTACAGAGTCATCCGAAGATACATTTGAAAGATCATCTAAAGACTGGAAAAATATTGGAAATAAATTTTTTGTTTTCAGGAAAAGCATTATGAATTCTATACCATACATGCATTATTCACAGCACTTCATGTAAATTTCATGTTATTTGCATACCTATCCCATGTAATGATATTCTATTTATATTGAGAGATAAAAGCTAAGATTAAAAAGTTACATATAGCATATAGCTATAATCTGATCTCTTGGAAGGCTGAGTTGCTTGAATTTGAGGCTAAGCTTGGCTACATAGTGAGTCCCAATTTAAAAAATTAAATAAAAAGAAATTTTAAAAAAACCAACTTATTGATCAATTTAATATATCACAGTATCTTCTTATTTATCCATACACTGTAACTTGCTTCTTTTCAATTGTATTCAACATAGCATCAAAATTAAAATTGACAATGGGGCTGAAGAGGTGGCTCAGGGGTTAAGCCTGTGCCTTGCAGGTGGAAGGTCCTGAATTCGGATTCTAGACCCCACGTATAGATGCCGGGTGGAAGTGGGGGCAGCCTGCGTTTCTGGTCCTGGTAGGGCAGAGCCTGTGAATCCCGGGGCAGAGTAAACAAGGAGGAGGTAGAGGCAGTCCATGGTGATTCCCGAATTCACCCATGGTTCTACACCTACACCTACACACACACACACACAAGCACGCACGCACGCGCGCGCTCACATACACATACATGCGCAATTGAATAAATAATAAAAAAATTTTAAAAAAATTAAAATTGACAAAAGTAATCAATATTCTTAACATAAAAATTTACATGTGGGGCTGGGGAGATGGTTCAGTGGTTGAAGTCCATGCCTTGCATACCACAGAACTGGAGTTTGGTATACAGAGTGGCCCTTCTGTAATCCCATCCCAGTAAAGTAGAGCCTGCAAATCCCAGAGCTAGATGGCTTACCGGACTACACTACCAGCAAGTTCTGGATTTATAGGAAACCCAGCTTCAAGAGAGTAAAATGAAAAATAAAAGAAGATCATTCTTAATATCAACCTCAGGCCTACACAAGAACACTGGCACACAAACATGCATACAAACATACATACACATAAGCATATTCTAAAATTTTACTACATATGTACATTAAGATTTAGTCTTTAATATTTTTAAGTAGCTTTAATAAATACCAAAAACTGTACTTACCAAATTTATGCTTCCTGTAGGCGATCCATTAAAAGATTCTGCAAAAGCAAAATTCAACTTAGTATACATTAAAGAAGAAAAACTTTGTAAAGTGGTTCTTTTACCTGAAGTTCAAACAACAAGAATGTAAATCATATTAGTAAGTGATAATGGAACATAAAAATGTATTTATAATCAACACAATGAGAAATAATTTAATGAGATGACAATTTTAGAAGGAGGGTTGGGAAACTGGCTCAGGGGTTAAGCCTTTGCCTTGAAAGTAAAAGGACCTAAGTTCAGATCCCAGGTAAAAATGCCAGGCACATAAGGTGGCAGTTTGTAATTAGAAAAGGCAGAGCCTGGGAAATCCCAGAGCAAGGCAATAAAGAAACAGAGCAGTAAGTATTACCCTGTGTCACCCCTGGGCCTCCACAGGCATACACACTTAAGTGCCCTCTTGTACACACAAAACTACACACAAAACAACGGCAACACAAAAACATGAATGCAAAAGAATTAGAGGGAAAGAATAATTTAAATATATTAAAAGACTGATATAAGTAATAAAGGGGTTAATATCTACAGGTTGAGAATCCTTCATCCCAATGTATAGAATTCCAAATACTCCAAAACCAAGCTCTTTGACCCTGACATGATATAAAAAAGTTTTAGATTTTAGAGAACTTGGATTTGTGGATTTCTAGGTTAAATGTCCTCAACCACAAAAGTCTATAGTCACTTATCATAATTACTTATTAAATAATTGAAAACTATATATCAAAATTGATTTCAGAGTGTATTTCTAGGTGTTGCTGATATTCAAGACAATGAATCCCACTTTATTTTAGTTATCTTCCAAAACAACACACATGGGGGGAGGGGGAGAATAATAATAAACAAAAAACAAAACACTGCTGAAATCTGAATGCTTACTGTTCCCAACATTCTGGAAAATGGATGCTAAAACTCAAAAGTTTTAAAATAATTTTAAGATAAAGATAAAAAAGAACAGTGGAGAAGGAAAAGCAGAAGAGATAGGATGTTTACCTAAATGCATCTTAATTCCAATGATTAAAAAAAAATTTTTTTTCTCAAAGAAACACAAAAACTTGGCCTCTTTAATTCAGGCTCTCTTGGTAACACCAAGATCAGCCAATCATTTAGGAACATTGTAAAATTAGCTTTTCAGAATACCTAAAAACATGTATGAAGTTCTAACATGATTAATATTGGAAATCATAAGACCATAAAAATGTGAATAATGGTTGTTTCCGAATAAATAATCTTATAAAGAGAGGTAAAGCATAAGAATTGAATCTGAAAAAGTTATGCCAGTGGCAAGAAACTCAGCAGAAAACAGAGAAACTGATATAATATGAAATACTAGTCTTAAAAATAGCAGATTTATTTTGTTTTTCACTATTCCTCTCATATTTAACATTGTTTCCCAAAGTGAAATAAAGTGCATGAATTAAGACATAGAATGTTAGAAAGCAACAAAGCGATGTCACAGAAAGTCACAACAATACAAGAATGACAAGGATGTACAGGATTATTTGATTAGGAGATTAGTTCTCATTAACTAGTTCAAAAAACATTTCAACAATTTATGTTTTAAATAAGTACACAATTTAAAGTGAGTGGATAGGAAGATATGAACGGAAACCAAAAACCATTCTAAAAGTTTGTTGTTTTTTTTTTTTTTGTTTTTTTTTATGACACAGGACCAAAAACTACTCACAGAATACAGTGATACTGTCATCATTTTAAGTCACACAGTATTAAGGTATGATCGTGACTCACTTTATGTTGTTCTCAGATGATTACATGGAAATCCACTTCAAAAACACTTAGAAATTTCTCAAGTGGACAGATGAAATTAGCATGATGCAAGCTTACAACAGTTACTGTATAGGATGATGAGTTGAGCTGATGTTGCACAGTTTACAGCAGCTCAATAAAAAGGAGCTTCCCCCAACAATAATATACATATACATGTTGCTACTATTTATTATTTATCTCCTTCAGAACTATTACACTAAAAATAATTTCTGTGATAGTTAATCCTGGGTGTCAACTTGACACACCTGGTATATAAGATCAACTGAGACCACCCTGGAAAGATCAACTGAGACTACTTGAAGAGATTATACCCACCCTCAGATCTCATGGGAACCTCCATAGATCTCATAGGAATCTCCTAGTAATGGACCATATAAAAAGGATCACAGAATATAGGAAGAGAGCGATGTTCCAGGAATGCTCCAGCTATATGGAGGTCTGCTGTGACTTAGTCTGCTGCCTGCCAGCTTGGCCATGATGCTTCCATTGCCTTGAAAGACTATATCTATTTCCCCTCTAGAACTGTAAATTGAATAAATCTCCCTTTTTCCCTAAGTTGTTTGACTTTGGGTGCTTTCTCACAGCAACAGTAAAGAGTAACCATTACAACTTCCTTAACTACAGGATCAAATCTAGTTAGAATATCACTCCAATTTCACAAGTAAAATAGAAAGAATATTCATTTAATAATCCAAGGCATCATATTAACAATTAGTGTAAAACTTAAATGCAAGCATTTTTTATAACAGCATTTCTCACATTATTAAAAAAAATAAACAATGAAAACCATGAGGGAGGACGCGAAAGAGAGAAGATGGAAAACTCCCACAATAGAGATACTTTTTGAAAGCTTGTCTGCTTTCTACTATATTAACTGTCTTCAAATGACTCTTCCCAAAAGCCTATTCATGTAAATGGCCATAATCAAAATACCTTTTTTGAGGCATTTCTTAATCCATAATTTCCAATTTCCTTTAATTCACAGTGCTTATTTACTAAGAATAAATCAGAAAGTTGATCAAATCCTAGATAGAGATTAATAAAAGCTCTGAATTCTATCACAAGTAAAATAGTCTGTGGGTCTAAGAATTTGGAAAATCTGAGCTTGAAGGTCCCTCTCAAATAATAGCACATTATTTTCTACTAACACAATATTTTTTACTATCACAAGTATAATTTTTTGCTTTGGTTCATAAAACCTTTTCATAAAAATAGTCTCACTTAAATATGCTGATTAAGTGAAGATACCATGATGGGAATATTATTCCAGATTTACAAATGAGGAAAAAAAGAGGTTCAAGGCATTTAAGCTGGTACGTAGTGAAATGGAAGTAAATTTTCCATATTCTCAGACTGCTGGAGTCTGTATTTTATACAATAACATGTTGGTCATCTTAGTACAATCATTTAAAGAAAAAATAAGAGGTGTAATAAAAGACTCAGTGGCTTCTAGCTAAAGTGTTTCCCATAAAGTATTTAGAAAAGCACATAATTAAAAATGGAGAAAAATACTTGTGATATTTTGGACTGCTTGTGGCATACTCAGATCATTACCATCTCATTCATAATAATCTTGTTTTTTTTAAAACTTCATTCATTCATTCATTCATTCATTCATTCATTCATTCATGTCAGTGTGTGTGTGTGTGTGTGTGTGTGTGTGTGTGTGTGTGTGTATCAGAGAGGGGACATGTGTCCCTGTGGAGGATCAAGGGTGACTTTGCGAATCATCCTGGATTGCTTCTACCTCCTTCTTGCTTTGTTCTGGGATTTCCCAGGCTCTGCTTACCAGGGTTAGAAGTACAGGTAGCTGCCTTTCCACCTAACATTTTTATGTGAGACCTGGGATCTGAACTCAAGACTTTCTACTTAAGAGGCAGAGTCTTAACCTCTAAGCCATCTCTCCAGACCTAATAATCTTATTTGTAAAATATGAATATCACTTCATGATTAGCTTGCTAGCAAAAGGAAATTACCATAAAAGTATGTAAGTAATGAATCTCAACCAGGGGCTGGAGAGGTGGCTCAGCGGTTAAGCCTCTGCCTTGCAGGCGGAAGGTCCTGAGTTCGGATCCCAGATCCCACGTATAGATGCCAGGCGGAAGCGGGGGCGGCCTGCGCTTCTGGTCCTGGTAGGGCGGAGCCTGTGAATCCCAGGGCAGAGTAAACGAGGAGGAGGTGGAGGCATCCATGGTGGTTCCCGAATTCGTCCGTGGTTCTACACACACAAACACATAGACACACATACATGCACACACACGCACAATTGAATAAATAATAATAAAATTAAAACATTAAGATTTTAAAACTTCTGATACTAAACTTTCAATTCAACATTTTAATTTAATATAATAACCCCAACACTCACTTATATAGTTAAACAGTACTACAATTTATACTTAGGCTTTAAGAACATTTTAAAATCCTATTCAAAGGTCATATTTAGATAATTAAAATACACACTGGGTCACACAAGTTTTCCAACTTACCTCCATCTCCATCATCAGATCCTCTGAAACTAGGGTCTTTTAACATATCAAGCTCAGCTAACATGCGCACATAGAGTGCATTCTGCCTGAAGGAAGGATAAAATCTTTCATCTCGTAGCATCAATTCATACACCTTGTTGAAACAAAATAATAATTACAATACTTTAATGCTTTTCATTAAATAAGGAATCATATAAATATATATGAGCGTGGCTGTGTGTCTACAGAAGATTAAATGACTTCATTGAGATTTTGCTATAATGCATTAATGAATCTCAGTTACAAGCTGTCAAGAGTGTTACAACTAATGATATTTTCTAGGCCTCTCATTACTAAATTATCCTAAAGAGGGTAACACAGATTACATGGTAGTACTCCATCTGCAATGTTTTAGAGCAATCTCCTCTTCCTCCTCCTTTCTAATATCATCAGGTAGTCAAATTCTAACACCATAGCATCTGACTGTTCAGATTTAAACAAAGCCATCAAAAATAATTTTGTTTTCTTTTCCTGACCGGACACTTAAAAATAATTCCATATTTCTGGAATAATGATTTACTAATGCCCTACATCATCTTTTCAGTAGCAATTACCTTTTAAAAATATTTCTGTAATGCATGCACAAAAATTTTTTTAAGAAACATAAAGAATGCAATACCTTTCTTTGAATGTCATCAAAGATTTCTGGGGTTGGATCTTCATGATTCAACGTATCTGCTAATTTCCCAACTAAGTAGTCATCAACATTAACTCTTGGAGATGCCTAACCAATAAAGAAAAAAAAAAACAATAATGATCTTTGTGATATGTAAACGTAAATTAGCAAACATATAGAATCCTATCATTTATTGACAGGCAAGAAAGCTATTCCTACAGTCTTGTCTTCATCCTGTACCATTGTATGAGAATGATATATATATATATACACAGGTGAATGATATATATACACAGGTTTAATTTTTTATGTTTATTGAGCAAATTTCCTTTTATTAGGGCTTTACTCCCTTTGGAAAATGGAGGTAATCTTAAATTTATTTGTCTCTTCTACCCAATCGAATATTAAGGAGCAGAACGTACTAAGAAAAATAAGAGAAATAAGAGGCGAATGTATTAAGAAAAATAAGAGAAAATGAAACACAATCTAAATGTGTAAGGAAGGAGGACAGGACATGGACATACTACTTCTAATGTTCCCCTTCACATTCAATATTCTTCGCAACAGCAAGAAAATGGAATCAACCAACATTGCCATTGACAGAATAATGGGTAATGAAGTTGTGGTATGCATACACAATTGAACACTATTCAGCCATCAGAAAGAATAAAATTATGGAATTTACTAGTAAATGAATGGAACTAGAAAATTTAATATTGAGCAAAGTATCTCAAACACAGAAAGATAAGCACCTCATGTTCTCTCTTATATGTGGATGCTAATACTGATATCCATGTCAATGTGTTTGGTTTGAATTATTCTATGACCCAGAAAATTCAAAAGAGACCAATGAATGGGAAAATGGGAAGGAAGAGAGGGTGAAACCTTTCAAAAGGGGAGACTTAGGATACCAGGGCAAGTAGAGTAAGGGGGGTAATAATTGGGAAAACATCTTGGGGAGCATACAAAGATGGGATATAGGAGGGACAGAGGGACTTAGAGAAGCATCCTGAGATTGAAACTCATATGCTAATAACATGTCAAAAAATGTCTTTTAAAGAAAGGAACAAGAATGGGCAGCCCCTATGCAGAGGACCTATGAGTGAGGAAAACAGGGTAAAACAAAACTTAGTGCCTGGTGATAATTAGAGACATAGTAGAAATAACAGGAGTGTAATACTTCCTGACAAAATGTTGGTCAGAGAGATGTCGAAGATCCCCAAACACTACAGGCTTTTGCCATTGCTCTTGGTTGCTCTCCAAAAAAAACCATCAGTAAGATCCTATTACTGAAGATACAATACAAATGGATCACAGAACATGGGCAAAATACATCAAATGGAAATGGCTTGAGAACCTCCCCCTTGCTGAGTAGCTTACACAGTACCAAGGTATACTGTAGAAGGTACTGGGGGAGAGAAATAACCACAAGCCTCATCAACTCATGCAATAAAAATCACCATGGCAACAGGTGACCACCAGAGTAATAGTGGCATAAGTATCAAAGACACAGCCAACAGCTTTCTGATTAAACTCAAGACCCACTTGTCAAAATGGAACACATTCCTGTTACTGTTAATTAGAACAAAACATGCCTATGAACATATAGGTAGGAGAATAGTACATTAAACTGCTCTGTAAATATTTGAAGAGCACTTAGCACTCTTTTCTTTTTTCAACTTTTACCTTTTCCCTAAAAGCCAAATATAACCAGAAAAATAAACTTAAAATATCCATGAAATAAAATTCTTCAGTGAAATGAACTACTATTAATTACTCCTCTCTCCTCCTCCTCCACACATCAACAAGAATGGATTTTAATAAAATGGCAAGAGAACAAAAAATGCACATGTCATTCCATTGAGGGAGATCACAAACAAAGCTAAGTAACATACTGTTTAAGAGAACATACACTGTAAAGCATATATACACAGAGCAAGGAATGACTACTGGAAATTCAGGAACTGGCTTCCTCTGGAAGAAAGAAGGTGAACATGACAGACGGGAATGAGTAATGACTATACAAAGAGCTATAAAAGTAAAATAAGTCTTTTCTTTCTTAAGCTGAACAGTGTGCCATAGATATACTTGAAATATGATTTTTAAATCTGTTTTGTGATGCAAATACTTAACATTAATGATCAGGTTTGAAATAAAACATGCTTAAAGTTAAAAACAAATTATGCCAGAACAAATTAAAAAGTACTGCAGTATAATCTCTACTACTGAGTGCTAACTCCCTGTAGTTCTCTGAAGTAATGTCTTTGGCTTTGGCATCAGAATATTACTATCTCCTAAAATGTGATGAAAAAAAAATGTCACTTCTGTGTTCTGAAAATCTGAATATTACTGATTTTATTTCTTCTTGAAATGTTCACTGTAGCTTACCATCACAACTAGTTGGGTCAGGGCTTTTCCTTGAGAGTTAACTTTTAATTATTAATTCAATTTTCTGATTACATGCGATTTTATATTTCTATCTGTATCAATATGGCAATATCCTCCTAAAATTTGTCCATTTCATTTAAGCTTTCTAATTTACTGTTAAGTTCGTAACTGCTTATGGTTTTTAAAATTTCTGTAATGAGCGGGGTGAAATCTCTTTCACTCAAGATTTTAATGCTTTGGGTCTTACCTGTTTAGTTTTTTCTTGGTCTAGCAAAAAGCTTGTTAAATTATTGATATTTTTGAAGAATTAGTTGTATTTCATTGATTCCACAATTATTTTTACATTTTACATTTCATTAATTCCCATTCCAGTTTTACATTATTTCTTTCACTTCTATTTGCTTTTTCTATTCCTTGATATTTTGAGGTGAAAATCTAGAGTATTCATCAAATCTTTTTTCTTTTGATCCTATCCTATTTATTATTTTTAAATTGACATGAATTTTGCACACATTTGTGGGTACATGTGATATTTTCTTCATGTGTAAAGATTATCTGGTACTCAAACCAGTTCATCTCAAACATTTATTATTTTCCTATAATACATTCAAAATACTTTTTTAGTTTAAAGTTCACATTGACATTATTTACAATCACTCTATTATGCAACAGCATAAAAGAGCCAATTTCTTCCAGTTAACAATAACTTAGATCAATCTTCCTTCTAATTCAGATGTTTTATCTTGTTGTTTTGTTTAGTGTGTGGGTATGTGTTTGAGACAGGATCTCATATGGCCCAAACTGTCCCTGAACTCACTATGTAAATGAAGCTGGCTTCAAACTCTCAACTTCCTGATTCTGACTCCTAGTGCTGAGATCACTAGTGTACACCACAATATTTGGCCCTAATTAAGATAGTTAAACATTAGAAATCTGCATTAGAACACCACCTTAGATGCATGCAATAAATTTTGACACGCTTTTCTTTTTTTTTAATTAAAAATCTTTGTAGTTTTTAAACACACCATATCGGATACAAAACATACAATTTAGTCTGTCAACACACAAAAAAAATCTATGAATAAACTTTCTACTTTATCTATGATTTCTTATTGACCCATAGATCATTTACAAATACGTTATTTAACTTTCAAATATTCACAATGTCCCTTATCTTCTGCTGCTTTCTAATTTAAATCTGCCTGAATAAAAGGACATAATTATTTCACTGCTTCTACATTAAGACTATCTTGATGATTAATCCTGATTTTCAACCTCATTATTTTATTGATTACTGAAAATAGGAAAATAAGACTCACACTATTATTACTGAAATGCCTCTCATTTTTCTTTTGTATTCATAAATGTATTCAACTACCTTATCATCCTGATCAGCTGAAATTTTAATCATTATACAATACAGTATTATCCTTTTTAATAAAAATTGACATTCTAAACTCTATTTTGTCTGATATTAGTATTTATCATTTAGCTGTCTATTTTTACTATCTCATGTTTTATCTTTCTTCATCCTATTGTTTTAGACACACATATCTAGTGTGTCTTTAAAGCAACCATCAATCTTCACTGTCATTGACTATAACCTTGGACAGATTATTTGATTTTCTTTGTATCAGATTCTTCACTTGGAACAGTGAGGATAAAAATGTGCAAGAACACTTTTTTTTAAGATTGAGACAGGATTCCTGAAACATCATGCCCAACATAAATACTACATATTTGTACTCATTACATAAATTATTATCAGAGATAAACAAAGTAAGAAGATAACTAAGTAAAACTAAGATAAATTTCACCTTTTCAGATAAATACTGTTCATAAATTCCAACAGCAGCTGCTCTTAAAAGGCCTTTTGTCTGATTGGTTTGATGTTGCCCATCTCTCTGCCGACTAGATAAAACCTCTAGCTGCTGCTGGGCTGTAACTCTGTATCCTTCCACTGTCATCCAAAAGAAAAGATGTGCTTGACCTCCAGTTTGCTGCATGTAATCTACCAAACAAAATCCAGAACAAGAGAACCATTAATATCAACAACTTTAGGTACAGGTATGACAAGTATGTGAGTAGAGTTACATTTTCAAATACTTTAAACTCCATATTTTAACTAGGTGAGATGAAAAAACAACTAAGAGTTGGTGAAGCCAAATACCAGTTATGTAGGAAACACAGGAGAAAATAAATTAGTTTATTTCTTTTTTGAGACAGGCTCTCAATATATAGGCAGCCTGGCTTGGACTCAAGGTCCTCTGATCTAATTCTTCTGATGACTGGGACAATAAGACAAATCTTCAGGCACAAGTTAAAAATTTTAAAATCTTCTTTGCTAAACTACCATTATTTGTTAGAAAGAGGGTGGGGACAACACCCTTGTCATAGAATGTACATATAAGACAGAAGCTAACTATTCAAATTTTCTTCTTCCACCACATGGGCTCCAGGGATTGAACTCAGGTCACCAGATTTGTGTGTAGGTGCCTTTCCCACTTGAACTATCTTACAGTCTCTTAAGTCTACTTTGAATGAAAAAAGTCTCTAATGGCTATGCTGCATACTATTTTTATAAGACATAAACTACTTAATTAACAGTTAATGTTCTGAATAAAGAGCAGTCATAATGTGTTTCTAGATATATTATAATTAAGATTAGCAATATAATAAAAATATATTTATACTTTTATCATACAAAGGAAGATATAAGGTTTTTACACTAGAAATATCCTCTAGAAGAAAACAATTTTACTGGAACATCAACAAAAGAACATGAGTATTCAAAATTGTATAAAAACAAACTCTTTCACCCATGCATGAATAAAAACTATTTCAGTAAGTTATATATACAATGTATTCTCAATAAAGTATTTTCTTGTTTGTTCTGAGAGGGTATCACATGATCCAAAGCTAGACTGAAACCTTCAACGGAGCTAAGGATAAACTTGAACTCCTAATCCTTTTGCCAGAACTTCCCACATACTAGGGCAACAAAGTACTGTTTCTCAATGATTTTCAATTCAAACTAGAATATTCTATGATTTACTTTAAGTGCTCATTGATTATGTAAACCACTCAATTCCTTAAAAACCAAATAAATCTCTACTTCTATGATTTCTAAAGAAAAGCAGAGATTTCAAAGAATAAAGGGCAGTTAAATTTGATAAGTAAAGATCAACCATTCCAAATCAATATTTTAAAGTTGGTAAGTTTCAAGGAAAATAATAAGACTAAAAGGCTATCTCCCCACCTACACAATGACAGTATCAGCAGAAAGTATGAAGGAATTAATTTGTACTGAAAATTTTCTTAATCCAGGGCAGAGACCTTAGAAGGTAAACGCGACAGTCACTAAAAAAGTCTTAAAAGTTAATAATAAAATTATGACACATTAATTTACCCTTTTAAAATGTCTCCCAAAAAACTGAAAGAAAAATCAGTTTCTTACTTACTTATATACATAGCAACACTGGTCACACTAGCTAAAATATGGAAGCAACTCATTTTCCTTGATGGATAAAAGGATACACAAAGGTTTTTTTTTTTAAATGTATGTGTGTGTGTATGCTCATGCTTGTATATATGCTCACATACTGCACACATGTAGATTTGTCTATGTATGCTATAGCCTTAAAATGAAGGAAATTCTATAAATTACAACAGAAGAAAACTGAGGGCTTTATTATAAGAAAGTAAACCATCTTAAAGAATATATAAGTTTGGTTTTATAAGAAACACTCTAGAGATGGATGGTAGATGTTTGTGCCTTGACTATGTATTTAATGTCAACGAACTATATCATTTAAAAGGATTAATTTTGGGATTTTCTGTTATTTATAACACATTAAAAATCAAAAAATTTTAATGGTAAAGAAGTTTTACCTACCCATAAAAAATTGTAGTGCAACATTGTCTACAAGAATGCTGTCTAGGGGCACTGTGCAAAGTTTCCCAAAGTTTGCTGCCAGTTTCACAGTATTTATTTCCTATAGACAAGAGTGAACAAAAGTTAGAAATTTATTCAGTCATTAGAATGATCTTGATAAAAATATGAAGGAAAAATGTAACACTGAATCAAAATGTGAGGAAAATATTTTTTCCCTTTCTCATGCATATTGATTCATAGTAAAATACTTTGGTGAATACTTTAAATCCTTACTTATTTTAAAGAAGTAATGAACAATAATAATTTAAAATACAACAAATGTTAATTTTCTCCAACATAAAATTAATCTAAAACACTGTATTTTCAAGTATTTTTCATTTCTGCATATTGCGAATGAAAATAAACATTCCAGGAACTAAAAAGGATGCTTTGAATGTTTAATGTATCCAAGAATAAAGAAACTAAATATTTTTAATTTATGATGAACATTTATCTTCTAGGAAAACAGAAAATATTCCCCAACAGAGTAAAATGTGTTATTGTTAGAGAAATGGTTACATTCTACATATTATTTCACTTAAACTACATGGAAATCCTACTGGATATGTGTTACAATGTCATTTAGCTGCTAAAGAAAACAAACACCAGAAAGGCTAATAATGGAGAAACTAATTCCAAGTCCATGTCTTCAAATTTGAATAACCTTCCACTGAAATCCAGGGTATGGGTTAGATTCTCTACCTAAACCTACATATGAGTTTTTATTCAAATAATAAAGACAGTAAATTATATAGATTACCTCATTCTAGGACCAATATATTAAACTAAGCATAAAATGTTTGAAAAGGAGGAGAGAGAGAATTTGGAAAAAGGGAAAACAAAACTAAACCCAGTCTATTCCTGTAAATTATTGTTTTTCATCATAGCAATGTTGAATCACTGATTTTGTTTAGCATATAGTATAGCATTTATGTTTAGCATATAGATGATGTTTTCTATTCTACCTGTAAGTTTTATTAGTTCTTTCCTCTGTTCACTTATCTGCTCCATAGATATGGCACGGGGAAGAATCTATGCTGTGGTCTCATTTGTAGTATGAAAGGATCCAAGATAAGTAACATGGTTACAGAACTGCTAATCTATGGAGATTCTGGAGTCACTTTCAAAAAGGAAAAACTGTATGACCTAGGCTAATAACAAGGGAATTTCAGGCAAGGAGATGACTCAGCAGAAAAAAGTGCTTATCATGAAAGTTTGAATCCCTGAGTAAAGATCCCTAGACAACAGTTAAAGCCAGACACGATGGAGTAAACATCTGTAATCCCAGCATGCCCATGTAAAATAGGACACTGAGAATTGCCAGAAATTTGTTTGTAGGCCAGCCAACCTGGTTTATTGCAGCAATAGCAGTGGGGGAAGAGACTTGGTCTCAAATACCGTGGTTCCATAAAGAACACCTGAAGGCTGCCCTCTTCCACACAGGCAATGTGACACAAGCAGCATGTACACACACACACACACACACACACCACAGACACACACATACATACATATACACACATGGTATTTAAAGTGGAAATTACAGGCTTCCAAAAAAAATTTCTAAATTTTAAAAATACATCTCAGCAAATAATTTTTTAATTCATGATAGCGACAATCACTGATTTTAAGATCTAGACAGAGAAATTAGTTTAAAAAATGAACAGTGAAGCCTATATGACTCTTCAAATTTACAGAGAAAACAGTTTATAGACACGGATAGTAATATGTGCCTGTTCTGGGTAGTAAGCGTTAGTATCTTATTAGTAATATTGAGGTAAACAGTAACTTATTGATCCAACAATACCCAAGATTTTCAAAAATAATTCTTCCATTCCTGAAGAAATAAAATATATTACCAAAGTATAAGACCAGTGAGTCAAAAATTTTCAAAGTAAAAAACCAGAACCAAAAAGGTCACTAAAAACTAAAAATATTAAATAACTTTACTCTGCTTCATGCCCCCAATCTCTGCTTTTTTTTTTTTTTCCAGTAAATGCCTATAAAGAGCTATCTATTATCACTCTCTAATTCATCTATTTTTCCCTTGGGGTTTGCCCCTGTAGGCTTCTTTCTAGTAGACCCCCCAAACTGTTCTCATTAATGCCCATGCGGGCAAACCATAAGATCAACTGTCTTCCTCTTAATTCAGTATGTCCTTAGATACATGACTCTCCCTTCTTCATACACTTTGTGTAGCTTCGTGGATATCTCACTTCTGAGTTCTCTTCAGTTTCACTAACTGCCTGCTTTGCCTGAAGCCTTCACTTCACCTTACCGTACAGTCATTCAAGTGACTTAGGTCTAAGTTATCTGCATTTATGTACAGATTTTTGAGATAACATCTAGTCTCTTAATTTATAAAATAAATAAATGCTGATAATTCTGTGGAATCACAACATTTATCTCTACCACTACCTTTCCCTTGAACTGATTACAATTAGCATTTGTTCCTGCATGTCAAAGTATTAAAATATATACAACTTGACTTTCTCTTATAAAACTCCAGCTCCCTGTTTCGCATTTCTATAATTATCATCACTATTCAGTGTTTTTTGCCCCACGGATTCTTGAAATCATTCCGGAGTCCTGCTTTTCTTTTGACACTATATACTCCTCACCACTGCCACAGGCATGCTCTAACATAACTTACTAAAGTCTCTCAGTTTCCAACTGTGATATCATTGTATCACAGCTCTTCAGAGTTAATGTCAGAATGTCACTTGCCATTGTAAATTTGCAATTAACTGCCACCACAACTAGAAAAAAATAACTTACTGTATCTAAACCTCAGATTCTATTATAACTTTATTCTTAGCATAATCCTTTCTTCACACACAAACTACATTGGCACCCTCTAACTCAGCAAGGACATTTCTATATAAGGAAACTTAAACTTAATTTCATTCCTCATGGAACAGTCTTCGAAAAGCAAAATAATCTCTCACTCAGATCACTATGTTCTATTCACCAAGCCTGTCAGCATCTGAAATACTTTTAAGAAATTTTCCTGTATATTTTGCTTTATTTTTTCTTTAAAAAACTACCACTTGATATATATTAATTTGCTTATTATTCATTTTATAATTTTTCATTTAAAGTTTCATGAAACTATGATGAGAACTGGTCTACTTGAAATGATACCCAATACATAAAATTCAATAAATAGGATAAATTTTGAGGAACAACAAATAAATCAAAGAATAAAATAAAGTCTTACATTATTTTCTCATTTGTTTCCAACACTGTATTTTAAGAGAACATGTATTTTGGTCAATAGTTTATGATCTAACTCACTTTAACTGACAAACTTAGTCTGAGCTCTGGAAGTGTGTTGTCCATCCTAAACTTTCTCCTATCATTCTTTTGTCTTGTCTGGAACTACTCTGCTTAGTAGTTCTCCAGTAGCATTCTCCAGTAGTTGACACATACAACAACATACAATATTCTGACTTGTGATGTGCATCTGATATAATTCTATTAAAGCTCCTTGCTTTCAGAATCATAAAATCATTTGCTACCATGAAAGGAAAATAAGTTTCTATCCACAGTTCCCCTCAGACACCAAACACTTTTTTACTAATAGTAATTCTGTCAACACCTCTATCTAAAGAGCATGTGAAGACACATGTTGACCATCAATACATTCTTCAAGGTATTCATTCATCTGGCCTTCACAGACTTGTTCCACACCAACCCGTTGACAAACTTACAAGCCAGCAGAATGTCAATGAAACATGTTGCAATATATTTTGCTAAGATAATTTTCATATCAGTATTTTGGTAGTTCATGTACATATGCTACACAGACTGTATCACTTATGTGCATAATCATTCTAACAAAAAACATCTCAACTCTTATAATAACTACCATTTTCCAAACCGCTCTTTTTTCCTTTTGTACCACTGAATGTTTCCAAATATAGTCATCAGTTATTAAATTCCATTTAGTATCTCTTAAAAGCAGACCACATTCTTGACACTAACAAGCCTCACTCTGTGAAATGGAAACCAACTCCATGGCTCAGAGACCTGCAGGCACAGCAGATCTACAAGCAGCAGCTCAAACAGTGTTTAAATTCATTTCCTTGACTAATTTAACTAGTATTTGTCATACTGCATTATATAAAACTTGCTCTGAAGCTATGAAAATGACTTAATCAATGAAGTGTTTAATATACAAGCATAATGACATGAGTTCAATTCCCAGCACCCCTAAAAAAAAGTCAAGTACAGCAGCATGTGTAAGTCTAGTGCTGGAAGGGATGCAGGGTTGGGTAGGTAGGTACAGACACATATCTGGAGCTCAATCGGTTCCGTAAGACACCCTGTCTCAAAAAAGATGGAAAGTGACTGTGGAGGATACCAGGTATCAGCCTTTGGTCTCCATATATGCACAAATGGACCACATGCGTATACAAACAAAAAAGTTTAAGTTCTGCTATAAATTGCTGTATTAGTTAATATCCTATTTTTGTCACATAACAGATATTTTCATTATTATGAAATATTTAAAAGTAAGCAGTAATTCAAAAGTACTTTATACTTACTTTGCCTGACTGTAACCGTTGTATTCTTGAGTCACATATTTTCTTTACAAACAATAAGCTATTTATTTGATTTTTGATAGTGTTGATATCTGAAAAAAAAAATTGGTGGGGAGCAAGGAAGTGGTTATGTTATTCTTGAAAAAGTTTTCAATGTTAAGTTTATTGCAATTTAACAAAATTATCAACACAATTTTTCTTCAATAAAAGCAACAATTTGAATAGTGAAATTATGTATTTAATTATTTACTTAAAATTAAACAATGCTTAATATCTATATTTAAGAACAACTGCAATAATCAGACTCACATACAGAAAACAATACCTTTACCCTAAGTGCAAATTAAGATAATAATGAAGATTTAGTTCTAGCATAAAACAACTAAAGTATATGATGACTTTATATAAAGAAAACATATCCTTGAAGAAAACATTCTCTTACTTAAATAAGTCACTTACCATCACCAGCTGTATCTAAAGATCTAAGATACTGTAATTCTTCTGCTGCCTTGTCTCTGACTGCTTCTAGCTCTCCAATATTGTCACTTAATTTAATAATGTTCATAAAGGCCTCATAGTTGCAATTTGAATCACGGATCTGAAAACAAAGTTTTAAAAATCAGGTAGAAGGAAGAATCATTTATTAATAGAAAGAGTAAATCTTGAGGACAACCATAGGCTAGATATCATTTCTTACAAAACCAATGCTTACACCAAAAAGAAAAAGCAGTGTATTCATGGCACTTAACATTATAATGATTCAAACAGTAAAGAAATTGAGTAATTAAAATATGTAACATGCCAGAAAGCACAGAATCATGATCAGAATGACTGATGTTAATAAGGAAGGCAAGAAGGTCAAAAAAAAAAAAAAAATCTGATGATATCAGTAGTAATACAGCAAAAATTCTACATTATTTGCATTATTGCTCAGTAATGAAAATTTTTTAACCGATTATTTCCTTAAGTATGCATTCTCCTTTTGATGACAAAAGATAAAAATTATCAGGTAGCTTATGAACAGGAAGCTTGATTTTTGTCCTTGGTCAGAAGCCAGGTATGTCCTTTCTTTTCCTGGAAACAGGCCAGAATACCAAAAAGGAGATCTGCATCCTGGTTTCTTCCACAAATCCTATAAAAAGCCCCCCAAACTAGTAGCTAGATTACATCCCAATTACCTGCCACTACTATACAGATGCTCCTAAACTCCAACCAACAGTCCTATAATAAAATTTCTTTCTAAAATTGACCTGTTGTAATCTGTGAAATTCATTCTTCAAATTCATGAGACCAGTTTGAACCTGAAGTCACTGATGTCTATTGATTTAATATTGTGACACATGCAAAGCTGACACATTCAAGAAATCCATTCTCACAAACCCCCATTTTATTCTCACACATTCTGAGACTCCCATAATGTACAATGGTTAACTTTTTTGGGGGGGAGGGGGTTTCTGTTAACCCTTTCTTCGCATTCTACATTCTTTTTTGTTATTATTCCTTTAACTTATCGATTCTAATAACTTTCCCATAAGTTCACTGACTGTCTTCTGCTTTATCAAGCTGGATGATGACATCAATGGTGAACATTTTTTAAATTAATGATTGTGTTTTGGGGTTCTAGAATTTGGTTCCTTTTCAGTTTCTATTTTTGTCCATTTATCATTTCCTGTTGTTTTGTTAAAAACTACAAGGTCCAAGAAACAGAGATGAACCAAATAAAGTAACCAAATCTACAGGAACTGAGATCTACGGAATGGTTTGACAAACAGTTCAAAGTAATCAGCTTTAAAAACCTCAATACAGATAGAAAATAAAACAACCAAAAAAAAAAAAACAAAAAACTCTTGTAGCTTCTGACAGAACATCTACAACGTCTAGACTTTCCAGAATAATTTCAATCTGGGGAATATCCTCATTAAACATAGTTATAGATTCTGAGAACTTTTCAAATCCGTTTAAGGATTGCAATTTCTCTGTTTCTTTCTTCTTAATTTCTCAGTTTGTTTTTTCAGGAGCTTACGGCCCTCTGAAATTCTAGAGTATTGAGACATAGGTGTTTTCTTTTTCCTTCTTAGGGAGAAGTCAGGGTTGGGTAATTAATGCCAACCAGTGATCTCTATCAACTTCTAATATTTTAAGACCCTGGGCCCAACAAGTTGCTGACTCCTCTTCTATACTCCATAGCCAGGAATATAGGATCCCTCTCCTGTACTCTGTGGCCTCAGTCATACTAAATACACTTGCTGCCTACCAGGAGTTTGCCTTGGGATGACAGAAAACAGATCTTGGGCACTGTCATGAAAAGCTGAGGGAAGAAGGTCACCATGGAAAAACTTTTGAAGGCAACATAGTCGATCCTGTTTCCTGTTCACTCTGCTTCTTTGAATTGCCACACATAAAGAGTTTCTGCTACATGATTCCATTACCATGAACTGAATTCTCTGTCCTGCATTCACTACCAAGGACAGAAATATTCAATAACTATGAGTCAGAATAAATCTTGCCTCTCTTAAATCACTGTTGACAGGCATTTGTGACAGTAATACAAGAGTAAGTAATACAAGTAGCGGTCTTACTTGTCAAAGAATACATTTAAAACAGAACATAAAGACCTTTTTTAAAAAAAAATCATCCCTAGTTGATTGACAGCCACAGTAGTGTTCCTATGCTTAAGGGGAACACAGGAAGGGGTTCAGGGAAATGCCACTGGGTCATCAGAGAGGAGGGCCCAGAGGAGAGTCAGGCATGCACAAGAAAGGACTCTGGGAGTCGGGGCGGGAGGCACGGGGGATGGGGAGGGGTGAGGGGAGGGGGAGCACGGGGTTCGGGGGGGGGGGAGGGAACTGGTGTACCTATTAAGTTTGTATGAGCTGAAATAATAATAAAAAATGTATTATATAAAAAAATTTTAAAAAAAATCATCCCTAGTTGAATGAAACAGTATAAACCAAACAGGTATAATATATTTCATGGAAACAGGACCTCACTTTTCTTGAAAAACACACATTGAGTGATAAATAATGCAAATTTTGTCTTTTTATAAACTACTTGAAAGTTATGTCCAATCATTGCTAGTGATACTTTTTCTTTAGATAGAAAATATGTTGACCAAGAGAGGGAAAAATGGCAGAATACAACTGCCTAGCACTTCCTGGGTGTCCACATATCTAGAACAGTCATCAGAAGCATAGCTGTGAGAAGAGAGGGAAAATAAGACAACAATACTATATAGTAGACAGAGAGTAGGTGAAACCTAGAAATACTGAACTTTATTTATAAAGCAAACAACAAACTATTATAAAGTACAACACTGAGTAAAATAATGGAGAAGGGTAAAATCTACAAATACAACTAAAAGATGGGGCTGCAAGCAAGGTAGAAAAGCAAGAAAAGCAGAGAAGACCCCCAAGCCAACCAGCTGGTATTCTGCAATTAAAAAAAAAAAAGGAATCCTACAAGGTTGAAGAGATATTCAGGGGTTAAGCCACTGTCTCACAAGTAGAAAAGGACCTGAGTTTGGATCTCAGAGCCTATGCAAAAACATGAGGCAGAAATGGCAGCAATCTGCACTTCTAGCCCAAGAAGACGGAGCCTGGGAAATTCCAGAGCAAAGCAATTCAGAATAATTCCCAAAGTCAGCCTAGGGCCACCATAGATACACATACACAGACAGACAGAAAGAAGCTCCTCTCCCCAAGAAAACCTGCAATCTGTACAACCAGCAGGTAGCTGAAAAGGACCTTTGCTTCAGCTAAGAGAAGCATCCTGACAGAAGCTTTGCCATCGAGCCCAGCAGCTGAAAACAACAGAAGAAATCTACAATCACTCACAGACTAAGCAAATGACCACGAACCATGGATTCAGACTCATTGTTTAAATGGAGAATGCATTCTGCTCAATTGAGGAAAGATATGTGAGGAGTCGCCAACCTGACGTCTGTAAAGAAGAAAAATTCCAGCCATAAATATAAATGCAAGTGAGGATAGTCTCTGATTCATGGACAAGATGGTTGAACAGATAGTACAAGCCATGCCAGTGCCCAAGGTAGAGGGAGCCACCTGGTATGAGATTTATGAGCAGACACAGCAAAGCACCAGGACTAAAGGCCAACAGTCCTGCTGAGATTATGAGCACAGTTCAAGGGTACCTCCTGCACAAGAATGAACCTAGCAAGGAAGACAGACTAAAGCCACAGAGCAAGTTATTATCTAACTTATATGGGTTCCATAGAAAAAGGTACCTGGCATCACGTCCACAGAATAAACTGCAAAAGACAATTCCATGGGGAGAAAAATCCACTTATCTCAGCAAAGAAAAAACAAACTTTTAGATTTTTAAGCATGTAAATTTTTATCTTGTTTTATTTGGCTTTATGATTGATTTGACTTCCCCCATACTTAATTTGTTGTGTTCTGCTTCAACATCTTTTCTATCTTCATCCTTTATATTTCTCCTCAGTCCTTTCATCCTTCCACTACCCTATTTCCTGTTGCCATTTCCTCACCTCTTTACTTTCTAATATCTTTAGCTGTAGTAACTTCGTATGCATAGTTTATCTTTATTTTCTAACCCTACTAGGAATGTAGCTGGCATACATAATTGATTGATTCATTTTCATAACAGATTTGCTGCCAAATGGTTGATTCTGCTGCTACTTATCTGCTTTCTTATACAATAAGTGGTACCAAGAAATTTAAGCCTAGAAGGCTACAAATGAAGCAGACCCCTCACAAAACAAAACAAAAACCAAAACAAAACAAAAAAAGCGGGGAAAGGAATTAGAGAAAAAAAATTGATATATATGCTTGAAAGATGCATAAATCATACCATGGAAACTGAAGAATATGAAAAAGGCAATAGACTCCCCCAAAAGCTCCTAACTGGTCAATAATTCAAACAGCAGATACTGCAATGGTTAAAGTGGCAGACCAAGAATTCAAAACTCCTTCAAAATTGATAAGTGACCTCAAAGAAGATTCAAGCAAGCAGATGAATAAAATTAACTCCGGACCTGAAAAAGAAAGTCAGTGAAACATGTGAATTATTCAGTGAGGAAACAGAGCATGGGGGAATAAAAGGAAGAGAACTGCTAGAAATAAATGAGTCACATAAACAATAATACTAAAGTATCAGAAAGCTTGACAAAATTGCCTAAATCAAGTTGGAGAAAGAATGTCAAGGACTAGAGAGAACTGAGGAAACATTCAGACACCAAAAGAAAGAAAATAAGGAATAATGAAAACTATTAAGTATTATTGTAAGACATAATCAAGATATAAAATCTGAAAATTTGTCATAGAGGAGCTCAAAGGTGAAGTAAAGTCATAAGAAATCTACTTATCAAAATATAGACACAAATTTCTAAAATCCATGGAAAATTATGAGTGTATGAGAATTTTTCCATGTCATATTATATTTAAATGTGAATAGTACAGAACAAAAACAATACTGAAAAGCTATGAGGTAAAAATGGTAAACTACATGAAATACAAATATGCAAATAACATCAGATCTCTCAATAGAAATCCCTAATGTCAGAAAGCGAGGTAAGATACATTTCAACTTGAGAGCAAACCAAGATCACTGTTATCTACTAAGAAGGTACATGAGAAGACATGCAAAGAAATCGTGCACACAGAAAAGTCACAAATAGGAGAGCCCAAGAAGGAATAAATTTTACAGGAGGAATAGATAAATAAATGAGAATTGGGGAGCAATCAAGCATCCAAATCAGGAGAACAGGAAACTCTTAAGAATAGGGAAACAAAAAAAGACCAAATGGTATTTAAAACAAAAAAAATTAATGAATATACAATAACTGGTAAATACCTTTCAACAAAAAAACCCTTAAATGTTGGTAGTCTTAACTGTCCAATTAAAAGACAGATTATCTAACTGATTTAAAAATCTAACTGTGTGTTGTCTAAAGAGACACACTTCAATATTCAATAGCAAAGACGAAGACAGTAAAATGAAGGAAAATTCGCACTAAGCACATGAAAGCTAAAAGCCAAGAATAGTCCCATTAATAGCAAAGTTCACTTCAATCAAAATTGTTAACAAAATATAGACTACTACTATTTATAAAGAAATAATACTCCAAGTTAATATAATGACTGAAAATTACATAAACATCTAATATTAGTGCACAAATTTCATAAAACAACAACTGGACACTCCTCTAAAACTAGGTTAATGTAGAATTTACAAAGTCTTGGCCAGATTACCAAGGCAACAGAAAGCGCTGAAGAGATAGATTAAGTCTAGGTGACTTCAATGCCCTATTCTTTCCAATAAACAGGTCACTTAAAAGAAATCAGAAAAAAACCTCAGAATTAAAATGCATAACTTATGGACTAAAAAGAAATCTTTAGAACATTTTATCTGAATACAAAATATAGTATTCTTTGCATTGCTTTAACCATTCTCCAAAATGGATCACATTTGAGGTCACGCAAGTCTTAACAAAAATTAAAATAATTTATTTCACCTTATTACACCATAATGGAATAAACCTAAAAATCAATAACAAAAGAAAATATAACAAGTGAATGTTGAACAACTCTCTCTTGAATGATCAGTAGTTTATTGAAGAAACAACAGGTAAGTTTTAAAATTCCTATAATCAAAGAAAATGAAAAGACAGAAAAACCTTCGGGATATAGCAAATGTAGTTTTCAGAAGAAATTTTATGAACTTGTGCTTGTGTTACATGAGCAAACAAAAGAACAAGTTAAGCAAGTAGACATTTATAAAAATAAATGAAAGTTAGTTAGAAATAATGAAATGTAGAGAAAAAAAGCAATTAAGGAAAGAGTTTATCTATGAAAAAAAATTAAAAACCCTGAGAAATCCCTGGTCAATGAAATGAAAATAAAAGAAAAACTGACAAAATCAGACATAAAAATGAGGAACGGAAATGAAATTTAAAGAAAAACAAGGGAATAAGTTTGAATACTTATACTCCAACAAAATATTAGAAAAACTAGAAACTGATAAATACACAGACATGTAGAACAAGCAAAAATCAAGCCAAGAGAATATAAACATTGATAATAAGCAATGAGAATCAAGCAGCAATAGTCTTCCAGAATGAAATCCTATTATCCAAACTGTATGAGCAAACAACAAAAAGAAAACTAAAGACCAATTATATTAATATATATGTATAAGTTCTCAATAAAATACTTGTAAATCAAGTCAATAACACAGTAGAAAGACCACATGACATAGCCAAATAGTTTCTATTCAGAGATACAAGAATGACTTAATATTCATAATTCAATAGACATAATAATCACATAAACAGAATTGCATAGTCACCACAACAAATGAAGAAAAGGCCTTTTACAATTTCCTTTTCATGAAAAAGTCCTGAAGAAACAAGGTATACAAGGAACTTACTAACATGATAAAGGCTATATTTAACAAATCTACATTCAAAATTTCAAAATAATGAAAGCAATTCCTCTAAAATTAGGAATAAAACTGGTGTCTACTCTTGTCTTATTTAATGCAGAACTTACAAATTCTTACCCAGAATAACAAAGCAACAGAAAGCACTAAAAAAGGATATAAATACAAACAATAAGTTACATTTTTCCTATGTACAGTTATCATCCTAGACTTAAATGTAAAACTTAGTATGAAAAAAAAAAGTTTGCATCTGAAAAGATTTAGATTCTATAGCATCCAGAAAGGACTCCAGGCACACAAAATCAATAAGGCAGGTATCGTCTAGAGGTAACTGCCATCACCCATGTGGTGTTGCTCTGTTGGTGTGACACAGAATGGAGAAAAACACTTAAGAATATAGAAAACAAAACAGAACAAAACAAAACAAAACAAAAAACAGTATCAAGTAGTCTGCACAGACCCTGCCTGATGAGGACAGGGAGCAGCCGCTTTCCCCAGTGCTTAGTATTTATACAGATAAACTGAGCAAACTACATCAGCAGGTACCAAGGTCATTGGTGGCTCTTGATGCAGCATACAATGTAGTTAGAAGAGAAGTTAAAACAAAGCAAAAGCAATTTCATCTAAACAAGAGGAGGAAGACAGTGCTCTACCCAGTCATGTTCTCCCTCTAGCTTAGAAGCAGGCTAACCTTGGCAAAGTTATAACCCTCTGCAGCAGCTTTGGGACAGGCTGGCTCTACTAGGCCATAACTCCTCTGCAGCAGCTCTAGGACAAACTGGCTTTGCCAAGTCACAACTGCCATGTCACAGCTTTGGGACAGGCACAGTTTTATCAGGCACAACACCCCTACTACATCTCTGAGACAGGCCAGGTCTGCTAAGTCATAACTCCCCTGATGCAGCTTTTGGTCCAGAATCTACTTTACGATATGGCTTTGACTTCTACATTACAGTGGCTCTCCACAAGTGACACAGTCCCACAGAAAAGACAGAAACTAACACAACAATAAATCATTGACCTAAGAAAATAAAGGAAGAGTCAAGTGATTTCTTGTTATGAATACGAAATTATAGATTAAAAATTGTATCAAAGCTCTAGAAGTATATTCCAAAGTATTCCCAGGAGGTACATCTCATATATGACAATGAGTTTACGAGGAAAAGCACTGAACTGCTGAACTGAGTAACTGCTAGCAATTTGATATGAAACATAAGCTATCTACTGATAGACACACAAAGCAATTTAAGGAAACAAGACTTGAATCTTATTCATGTTCTACTTCCCATATTGTCACCATTATACAGTATAAACCATGAAGTAACTGCTATTTCACCATTATACAGTATAAACCATGAAGTAACTGCTATTTAAGTAGTCAAGAGTGACAGGTGCATTAAAAAAAATACAGATATGTGTCCCTGATCCTAAAATCCACAATCCATAGTTTTTGGATCACTGGCATGATATCATGGTAAATAATGTGACAGATCAAATTAGGAACAATGAACAGAAAATAATGTATAAAATTATTGCTTAGGCTTAATCCCATTCTTAGTTTATCTCATTATGTGCATACAAATATTACAAAATAAAGAGAATATCTGAGTCCTAAGCATACTTTTTAATTTTAAACTTCAGGTTCTTCTCTGTGTGTGTGTGTGTGAGTGTGTATCAGGGGGTACTGTGTGCCCCGTGGAGGACCAAAGTGACTTTGAGAATCTTCCTGGATTGCTTCTACCTCCTTTTTGTTTCGCTCTGGGATTTTCCAGGCTCCACCCACCAGGGCCAGAAGTGCAAGTGGATACCATTTCCACCTGACATTTTTACATGGGACCTGGGATCCAAACTCAGGAACTTCTGTTTGCGAGGCACACTCTTAACCCCTAAGCCATCTCTCCAGCCCTGAGTCCTAAGCATTTCAAAGAAGAAATACACAAGCTGTGGTAGTACTGTTCAATGTCTTCATCATTTACATATATGGATAGTGAAAGATACTATTTTAAATATTTTAGCAGAGATAAAGTAATAGCAAGAAGAATATTGGAAATGAAGGCATTACATAGAAAAAAAATGCTGATTTTTAAAAATAAACTGCTGCTTAATCAGTGTGAGCTCCAAACTATATTTAACCTTAAAAACCTGTTTCCAATGATTTGTAATTTTAAAAAGTACTCACCATCCATATGACATACTGATTAATATAATCAGGATCACTGAGTTGATTTATTAATGGCAGAAGAATTCCTCGTGCAAGGATTTCCTAAAGGTAAAATTTAAAAGTATATGCATTTAATGTAACATCCTTCTTCAATCAATAAAATAAGATAAATTCTCAAATGCAAAATTACATAAAACGGTTGTGATACACATGAAAGCAAGCACTGATAATCAAACAATCTTATGAAAAGGTGAGACTATGCCTTAGTTACCATGAATGAGATAAAACCACCAATATCAATTTGAACATATCTCTACAAGAACTAGTTGAAAAAAAAAATAAAAGGACACCTCTGGTTTATGAGCATCTATGTCAATTTTAAAAGGCAAACTATGAATCCAAATGTTTATAGTTACACTGTGTACATTAAAAGAGTAAAAAGAACAAGAGAGACGCTACCCAACAATTTTAGAATTATGCTTGCTACAAGGGATGAAATGAAACAGCTACAGTGAAATACCATTACTGGTTAAATCTGAGTAGCTACTACACAACTGTCCTCTGTACTGTAGGTTCCTAAGAAAAAATTATTAACATTATGTTTTCACCATTCTCTAGATACCTGTCCATTACTCATGGTATAATTGATTAGAAGTTTGTTTTTCTTTTACGGTTTTAATAAAAGGAATCAATTATCCTATCACATAGACCCTGATCATTTCCACTATTCATCTTTCACTTAACATGTTTAAAGTATACTTGTACTTTGTATGTATACACATATTTTTCATACTATTTTTGTTATGGACCTTACATTATTTTGATATACCAGCATTATTTACAAATTGAATTGTTAAACTGATCATTATCTTTAAAAATATTCACATTCATCCAGTCTTCTCAATGCCTGCATTTGTTAGATGAGTAGAAATAGAAATAAGAACCTAGAACTAATCCTATTAAGAATTAATATTTTTATTTGATATGAACATTCATTCTTTAATACCTGTGATACCTAATGTTTCAAAATTCATTTCTTGAGATCCTCAGTGGAAGCAAGTAATAATTAATTTTTTCTAAGTAAAAAACCATATCCTACTGAACTACCTGGACCATTTTCTCATACATGTTCATAGAATCTGGTCTTTACCTTTCTTCAAAGAAAGCCATGAGACGTGGCCTTCTAATTTTTAAAAAATATATTTATCTATTAAACCTCTTCCATAAAATTATGTCTCTGACCCACATGATCAAATTATAAAAGATGCTTTACAAATAAAAAAAGTTCAGTCCAGGACTAGAGAGATGGCTCAAGGGTTAAGATTAGGACTCTGCCTCACAACAGAAGGTCCTGAGTTCGCATACTAGATCCCATGTAAAAACACCAGGTAGAAATGACATCCACCTGAACTTTTGGCCCTGGTGGGTGGAGTCTGGAAAATCGAAGAGTGAAGCAAAAAGAAAAGTAGAAGAAATCCAAGAAGATTCCCAAAGTCACCCTTGGTCCCCCACAGGGCATACAGTGCCCTCTGCAACATACACACAAAAAATAAATGAACAAAGTTCAAAATAACTCAGTCCACAAAAAAAAAAAAGTTCACAGATCAATGGATAAGGGTTGAAGACCCAGATATAAGCCCACAAAATGACAGCCATTTGATCTTTGACAAAGGGGCCCAAAAAATTCAATGGAAAAAGAATAGTATCGTCAACAAATGGTGCTGGCAAAACTGGATCTCTACATGCAGAAGATGAAAACTGGACTCATACTTGTCACCATGTACAAGACTTAATTCCAAATGGATCAAGGACCTTGATATAAGGCCAGAGACTATAAAAATCATAGTTGAAAGGGTAGGGAACTCCCTCGAGCTGATTGTGCTAGGCCAACAATTCCTAAACAGACATCCAATGGCACAGTCACTGCTACCAACTCTCAACAGTTTGGATCTTGTGAAATTAAAGAGCTTCTGTTCAGATAAAGAGATTGTAACACGAGCTCAAAGGCAACCCACAGATAGGGAGAAAATCTTCACTAACCACATATCTGATAGGGCTCTATTATCCAGAGTGCACAAAGAACTTAGAAAACTAAACACTAAGGAAACAAGTGGCCCTATTAAAAAATGGGCCTTGGAACTTAAAAGAAACTTTACCAGGGATGAAATTAAAATGTCTAACAAATATCTGAAAAAATGCTCCACATCCTTAGCCATCAGGGAAATGCAAATCAAAACTTCCCTGAGATATCATCTCACCCCGGTCAGGATGGCAAAAATCCACAAAACAAACAACAAATAATACTGGAAAGGATGTGGAGAGAGGGGAACTCTCCTACATTGCTGGTGGGAATGCAAGCTCATAAAATCACTCTGGCGAGCCCTCTGGAGATTCTTAAAGAAATTAAAGATTGAAATGCCATATGATCCTGCTATTCCACTTTTGGGAATAACCCCACATACAGCAAAAATTCACCTCGATAGCACAAGCCACGACCATGTTCATAGCAGCACTGTTTACGATAGCAAAGTCATGGAATCAACCCAAATGTCCAACAGTTGACAAGTGGATAAGGAAACTGTGATACATCTATACAATGGAGCCATCAAAAATGATGAATTACTGGAATTTGCTGGGAAATGGATGTCATTAGAAACAATTATATTACGTGAAGTATCCCAGACCCAGAAAATTAAGCGCCGTAAGTACTCCCTAATAGGTAGCTCCTAGTACCAAACCCACCCAGCCCACCTAGAGACACTCAAAGATAAATCTCTGTAATACCCACAGTAATTGCAAGGATTATGAACAGGAGGGATGGAGTAGGAGGGCCACACCAGAAACAAGGAGAGAGGGGAACATATTACAGCAGAGAAAATAGGCCTCCATCAAGGACTGCAAGTAAGTAATGAGACATCTGGTTAAGTTCACAGACTTTCGTTCCTGATCATTTACAACTGAGGGGGTATGATCTCACCAGAAGGGGAGGGCATATAATCTGGCAGATAAAAAGTAACCATTTTGCAAATGGGTGATTGACCGCTCCCTCACTGAGGTTTCCTACTTTTATTACATCGACCTTTGAATGTACTCTTATAACAAGACTCTAGTTTAACAGCTTTTTATCTCTGGCCAGGGGGTGACATACAATACCCATCAGGATGGAGTGAAGGGCATTGCAGGAGCAGCAAAACTGCAAAAAAAAAAAAATCAACAAACCATGACCCAGAACTCCAGAGACTCTATATCAACCATCAAGAACTAGGCCAGACGAATCTCTCCCCATCCTGAAGCTCAGGGAAATTTGCGGAAGAGGGGGCGGTAAGATTGTAAGAGCACAAGGATGGGAGGAGCAATGATACACAAGATACTCCACATAAGTTAGGGCCGAAGCAATCATAATTGGACTTTGCATGCCCTGTGCAATGTCCAACACACTACTGACCTCACAAAGTCTAGCATTTGCTAAAGGCAACAAGATCCTTGGAGGCAAGGGATTGACAGCCACAGTAGTGTTCCTATGCTTAAGGGGAACACAGGAAAGGGTTCAGGGAAATGCCACTGGGTCCTTATACGTTATCGAAGAGGAGGGCCCAGAGGAGAGTCAGGCATGCACTTAAAGGAGAGTCAGGCAGGCACATTAAAGCATTCTCCGGGGATTGGGGGGGCACTGGGGGATGGGGAGGGAGGGGTGAGGGAAGGGGGAATAGGGAGGGGCGGGGGGAGGAGGAGGGAGGAAGGGAACCGGTGTACCTATTAAGTTTGTATGAGCGGAAATAATAATAAAAAATTTTAAAATTTTTTTTAAAAAAATAAATTTACCAAAAAAAAATTCCAAAGTTTCTTTTCAAAATGAGAAAAAACGAAGGCATAGGAAAGAAGTCTTAAGTGTTTATTATTTAATATAATTAGTTGGTCTGTTTTAAAAAATTACTTTTGGCTCTCTAATTGAATCAATAAAAGATATGATTAGTCACAGGCTAATCAAAGATTCTACAACTCCTGTGAGAGCTCTAAATAGTAACATTCCAAAGAAGTAACTGCTGGCAATTCTTACTGTAAGACTTACAATTTCCTAAAGATAGCAGGAGCTGCCAATATAAGATACCTTGAACAGAAAGCTGTTAAGTCATGCACTGCTAAATAAATGGTAACAGGAAGAAACCAGAGGAACTTACAACAATTACTTTAGTCAAATACTGCGATTTGTTCATATATGTAAAAACTCACACAAAGGACAGAGCTCTTTTATTTGTTATTGAATCTAAGCAAAAAAAAAAAAAAAAAAAAAAAAGCCTTTTGGGAAAACTTGAATTTAATTACTGAATGAAGAACTGATAAAGGATTACCAAGGGAAATGAATTAAATCTGACTTGCTGAATGAAGTGCTCTATTCCTACAGTACTCACTCAGCTAGATTCACCAAAACAAAATCAAATATTACTACCCTAAGAAAAACACTACCTTCCTATTTATCTTAAACAAAAGTTTCAGGTCACAAGCAGATCTTCACTTTTTGGCTTTTAGTTCAGTCTAATCCTCCAGGAGCCGCATGTGTGTCAAAAAAAAAAGAGTGCATGGCTTCCTCTTTAGTAACAACTAAGTCTAATTTAGTACCTGTCAAGTGCCAGTGACTGTGCTAATTACTGAAGGACTGACAGAAAGTAAGACTTATATGATAGATGACTAATAGATGGAAGATAGACAGATGGTCTCTATCTATACTTCCTTTAGGAGAAAAGTATACTTTGTAAACAAAGCAAGTAAATTAGGTACTGCCTATATATAGTGTATTTTAAATTTTAAAGGAACTTAAAATTAAGTAATCTAGAAGGAATCTTTGAGGAGATGTTAATGACAAAAACCAAATTGTTGTTAGCTCCTCTGAACCTTGTAGTTTGAATGTGAAACATCCCCATCATAAACTTCTGTGTTTGAACACCCCACCAGGCAGTGATCTTTAGAAGGTAGAACTTGTAGAAGGAAATCAGTCACTGAGGGTGCACCTTCAGGTTTTACAGTCTAGCTCCACCTTCCCTTCTCCCTCTGATTCCTGACTGCCAATGCTCCACCCTATCTATGGCTGCCATACCTTCCCCACATTATGAAGCCAAAATAAACCCTTCCCTCTTTAACTGCTTTTGGTCAGAGAATTATATTACAGTAACGGAGGAGTAATTAAGACAACCCTTTGCCAACTAGTCCTGAACCTTTGGCCTTATTACATCACATATATACCAAGAATCCTGTCAAATGTGTTTAGCTAGAACTCCCCTGATGAAAATTTGGTGAAATTCTTCTTCTTTCACTCTTGGTATCTGAAATCTCAACCCACATTTATCAAAAATACTATTAAGGCTAACAAGAGTCAGACCTTACCTTTCATGTGCCTCTCAGTAACTTTCCATCCACTGATCTCCACCTTTCTCCTTGACTCTAAATCTTCATTTGTTCTTGTACTCAGACTGACTCTAATTCTCAACTGAAGGCTCATTTTCCTTTAGTACCACCTTAGTACGTAGTTTTGCTACTGCATGGCATGAAGACTAGAAAGATAAAAGTCATACCACATAGAACCTCTGAAAAGACTCTAGATTTGAAAAATCTATACTCCTTGAGATGAAGAAAGACTAAAGGGTAGAAATGATACGGAGGAAAGAATAAGACTTCCATTTTGGATATGCAAAAGTCTAAAAATCGTTCAAGTGACTGTGTCCTGACAGCAGCTCATAGAGCAGTTTGACATTCAAAAGCAAGGTTTAGATGAAAGACACAAATTTACTGTTCAGCAACATGTGAAAAGTGTTTCAAGTTGTAAGAATGGGTAAGCAAGAATAACCCAGAGAACTACAGAACTTAAATACTTCAAAGTTAAACAGTAGTTCAGAAATAATGAAAAAAATGCCAAGAATTAGCCATCTTTGATAATGATTATTTCAAATAATTGGCCTTTACCACACACAGTTAATCTATCACACTCTCCATCAAATTTTTCCACTTATTATTCACTGTTTATAACAGCCATTAAAACACCCTGAGGTACACTGAATTAAGCTATGCAGATATCAGGAAATTGTATGGTACTGACTAAGCAATGACAAATAAGTAAAATAGTTTTACTCAGGAAACTGACCTCCATTATGCGGGAAGAAAGACCACAGATATGCTAAGCTTTCAATTTAGGCATAAATACTTTCACTTAATCAGGGTAAATTCTTAAGTAACTTATTAGTATTTGTCAATCATAACTAGCACCAAAATTAAAACACTGCATGCACATATAATGTTTTAGAGTCAAGGTTTATACTATGGAATATAACTCAAGAATGCTGTTCTCATTTAACTTAGTCATGTTCCAATTTAAGAAGAGACATTTTTATTTTAAGAGTTCTGTCTAGAAACAGTATTTTTATCTTGCCTAACTTAGGTAAAGCTACAGTACAAAGGAAATTTTTATAAGTCTATCTTCATTATAAACAAAAATAGAAGTATGTAACTTGGGTGGTTCTCAAAGTATTGACCTTTGGGGAATTCAGAAGAGGTCCCCAAGACCCTTGGGGAGCCAAAACCATTTTTATAATGACAAAACATTTATCTTTCATGCTCATTCTCTAATAAGCATACAGTGAATTTTTTTTAAAGAGCACAAGATGGTAAATGTATCAGTGATATATCTGCTACTGGAATGCATATTGTATATTCTTGTGTTTAAAATTTTCTTGTTTTTCTAAACTTAATATAAGTATTTTAGAGGAAAAAACTACAATTTAAAAAATTCTTTAAGGTCTTCAATAAGACTTAAGAATTAGAGAACCATAATTCTAAATTTCCTTGTGGTCATTATTTGGTATAGATTGGGCTTACCCTGACAAAGTAGCGCATGATCTTGTTCTGGAAATCTCCAGGAGGTAGCAATAAATATAATAAAACCTCACACAAATCCCTTAGGAATCCTAAAAATAGAAAGAGTAGCTATAATAACATTAAAATGTCTAAAGTCTCTACCTAGCTTTACTACAAAAATAGTCTCCAAGGTACACAAGCTTAATACCTTAGCAATTACTATACATCAGTAGCCATTAAAAATCCCTTTACTATTTTACAAATAGTTGTCATTAATTAACCAAACATATCATTTTGAACGACTTCTCAGTTTTAACCAGTCTTAGTAATCATGAGAAACTTTAATTAGAAAATTGGATTACAAACAATTTTAAATGAACCATGTACTTTGCACTTTTATTACACATGAATTAACTTTGCATTCTTAGAAATTATTGTACATTTAAAGATACACCTGAAATTCTTCTTTCAAGTAAAACTGGTACTACCTCAGCAAGTGGTAACAAAGCATTTGCAAGCTCTGCTAATCTACTAATTTAAGACAGTTAAGCTTCTATATAAGTACTGCACATTGCATGAGCTTGTTTAACCATTATTTCATGATGTTAATGAAATGGCAATTAAAAACTGAACTTAATAATAAATTGTAAACAGAAGGAAAAAAGAAAAAATAGAAAATTAAGAAAATGAAGAGCAAAGGCAAGAAAAAAGTTTAGCATTTCTCAAAACTGAAGAAAATTTCTGGAAACAAAGTTTTTTTCTACAGCTGTTCTTATGCTAACACTTCCTGGAAACTCAATTCAATAATCACATTAATTAAAACAAAAAAAATCACATTTATTTAAAAATTTTTAAAACTTAGAAAAATCTAATTTAGGACTTACCTTAAAAAAAGATACACTCAACTAAAACATTTTACTTCCCACAAAGAAAAAGTCCATTCAAATATGAAAATTTTCCTTGAAATCATTTTAATCATAATATTAGAAGATATTTTAGTGTAATAGATACACTATGGAGGCAAAATAATATTCAAAGAAAAAAGAAATTACGATATCCTTAAAATATCCTTCGATCATAAAATGTTTTTCCTTCCTATATTTTAAAATGTTTAGTTTTTAAAGATAAACTTTAAAAAAATGGATAAAGGAATTCTGAAACTACTTATAAGAATTAAAAGTAAAATTAATTTTGCTTCACAACACAACTTGTCATGTGTAAGAATAATTTCACTTTAGATTTGTTCTACTAACATGTCTTTAACTTGTTACTATTCTCAAAGGTTATAGTAAAAAGAAAACCTTCTTCATCTTTGGGAGAAGTACACACTAGATCCCGGCAAACTTCCTTCTCCATTTCAACTTCAACTTCAAAGAAGGTGTCTACAAGATCTTCTGCTGTACCTAAAAAAATGAGGAGCAATTTAGGTTACAAAAATAATAAAAGAGAGTATTGAATCCTTGTTTTCAAATGGAACAAAGACATTACCTTTTACTTGATCATCTTTCTCAGTTATTTTCTGCTGAGCCTTTCTGAATACACGAAGGTGAGTGCCAAAGTCATCGACAATGCGTGTAGTAAAATAAGGCTGCCAGTCTATTTCTTTTGACCTTACAGGAAAAAAAAATTTACAGAAATTACAAAAATCTTGACAAAAATTGTAAGTTAATCTTAATGCCTACTAACAATCACCAGAACTGTAAGTGTATTCATGTTTGTTTTTGCCCCTTAAATATTTTTTATAATTGTAGATTCTATCTCATGAGACTTGAAGTACACCAACTCTATTTACTTGGTCTTCTAATGTTATTTTAATTATTTTATGCTCAAAAGATTAAAAATACTACATATAGGCAAAGAAATTAAAGTTTCCCACTTTAATTTGAATCTGGGTTTCATAAAATTCTCAGTAAAGATTCAAAAATACATTAGTGATTCATTTTTAGTTTGTTTCTATTTGAGAGAGTTTCAGATGTTTACTGTGTCTTCTGAACCAAACATCAATTTTCCATATTGTTTCTTTTAGTTATACAACTCATTATGAAATCAAATGTCTGTAGTATGGAGACTGATTTCTTTTAGTATTAGCTTTTTAGAACATGAGCATCAGTAACTAAGCATACAGTGATGACAAACATAACATATACACAACCTTCAGAGTATGAAAAAGCTTTTTACTGATGTTACAGGTTATCTATCTCAAAAGCAGTGAACTTCAAGTAACACTGCTAATTCAGTAACCAATGAAAGAGCACATAATCATGTTAAAATTAACTGATCTTTCAAGATCATACTCAGTATGTAGAAAACAAAGATTCTGTTCATGAAGATGTTAGGCAAATAAATGAGAAAACAAAAGGAAACAATAATTCATTATATAATTAACAGCACATGCATAATAAACAACTTGACCTAACTAATAGTAATTTCTAAGAGAAACTTTTAAAAAGCAGTTGTAGCATTACAGAAGACTTTTCAAATAAAGCACATGTGCTAATTTTCAAAGGCACAACTGTGATTTTATTATATACTTGAGAATAAACTATAAGTATGTGAATCAATACACATGCACATCCACATCCAAAACCCACATGTCTCTAGACTCCAGTGTCCGAAAAGAGTTTAGCATTTCTTAAGACACAAGCATACAAATAAGCATGTAACTAAACTTGGCAGCAATAGTAAATGTCTACTACATAAAACGTAAAACGAAACTTAAAACTCAGCAAGTGTCTACAATCTTTCTCCCTTTTCCGCTGATTTAAAAAAATGAGAGCCAAGATGGGGGTATATACCTACAATCACAGTACTGAGGGACAGACACTGTGGGATCTCAAGTGTGGGGCTAGTGTGGGCTACATAGCAGAATCAAGGGCAGCCTAACAACATGGTGAGACCCCGTCTTGGAAAACCATTAATTTACAAAATCTGAGCATCTTTCATCTTACAGTATTTATTCAAAATCATCTGCACTTGAAATTTTTATACAAATGTAGTAACATATGGCTATTTGCTTGTGTGTTCTATAAAAGGGTCATTATAACAAATTTAGAAGAAAAAAATATATAATATTCAACTCATGTATGTTTTACTTTCTGGAGAAATGCTATTAAATTAGCTAAATATTTCTACAGAAATAAAATTTAGCACATTTAGAAGACATTTCAGATCCATCTCAATTCGGTAAAGGATGTAATAACATTTAAAGTGAGTAATTTCATCAAGCAATATAAATATGTAACAAAGTTTAACTTTTATATATAGATTTTAATGTTCAATACTGAAATATGAAGATTGAGTAAATGGGAAAATGATACTCTATTTAACACGATACTTTACCTTCTTGGCTTTCTTCCAATCATTACACAACTCAAAGAACCTTTCTAGGTAAGGAAGAGCCACTGTATATTTTTTTCTACTTTCAAACAGAAACTACACTAAAAATTTATGAACTTGTCTTAACAATGGGAAATAAACACCAGACAAAAATGGCAGCAGCCTGCACTTTTTACCCTGGAAAGCAGAGCATAGGAAACCCCAGAAGAAAACAACAAGGAAGTAGAAGCAATCCAGGACAATTCTGGCAATCACCCTTGGGCTTCCACAGAAACACACTCTTCTATACTCATACACATATGCACATGAACACACATGCACATGAACACATATTCCCACACATGTACAAAAAACAACTGTCAGAATGGAGTATGAATATGAACAAAATCATTTGAACATGGATTTACTACATAGTTTTCCACCAGAGTTCAATATCAATTATTCGAAAATGATGCCCAGTCTAAACTTTCAGTTAGTTTTATTTAAACCAGTCTCCTATTCCAATTCCTTCTATTCTAGAAAAAAAAAACAAAAAACAGTATCATACAATTAACCTTATAGTAGCTCACACTTTATTATTATCTATAGGGTAGCACTACCTAACTGTGCAGTTATAATAGAAATTATGACTAGAATGGAAAAACCTTAAAAACAATTAAAAACTTTCAAATACTCAATTACCTTTCTTCTCTAAATCACCAGTGCTCAATTCACATGATACAACCCAGCATGACACATTTAAAAATTCAAAGGTAGAAACACAAGTGGACAAGAGAAACATTAGTGTTTCAGCCTTGGCTTTATGCTATGAGCAAAGGTCACTAGAACATACAAGGTATCTGGAAAATTTTGTGTAATTAAAATTCAGTTTCTATTGCAGTGGCAGAATTGGTATTATTTTAAAAGGGGGAGGGGCCTGAAGAGATGCCTTTGGAGTTAGGCCTCTGCCTTGCGAGCAGAAAGTCCTGAGTTCCAATCCCAGATCCAACGTAAAAACTCAAGAGCAAAGCAAAAAGGAGGTAGAAGCAATTCATGATTCCCAAAGTCATTCTGAGATTTTTAAAGGCATACATAGTGCCTCTGATACACACACACAAGTGCACACCCACATGTAAAAAATAAATAAAATTATATTTTAAAAAATAAACATTTAATATAAAAGAGTATTAGATTTTTTTAAGAGACGACACCCAAAAGTAAGCAGTATGAATGACACATTATAACTTAAAGAGGTTTCATTAAGGAGGCTACATCTGAATTTTGACACAGGATGAGTTAAAGGTATGGTCAACAATTCATGCGTAGTGATCATCTTGTCAAATGCTAGGCAAAGAAGACCCTGTAACAGTAAAAGTAATATTCCTGGTTGTCAAGCAAAGCACTTCCCTTAAACAGATACTTTATATCAAAATGACAAAAATAAAAGCTGCTTTTCTCATTCAAACAATCCTATAAAAAAAGTTATGTTTGCAATGCCACACTAGTTTTCACAAAATGATTAGTAAAACCTTATCTAAAAACAAGAAATACATGTATTTTGTGTAAGTATATATGCAAACATGTTCAGAGAATCTTGGCATTTTAGAATTAAAAAAAATCTCAAGAAAGAAACAGAGAGAGAGAGAGAAGGAAAGAGCAAGGAGAGAAATGCTCTTTCTTACCCTCACTCAAAATGAATCAAAAAATGAAAATGCTAACATGAAACACTTGTTCAAGACATAGGTATAGGTATCATTTGCGTTCTTTACACTGTTTGGATCATATGAATAATATTGTGAGCATTGGTGCATGTGTTTTATGTGAGGAAGATACACACCATGTTTATTGTAGCATTATTCACAGCAGCCAAATTATAAAATCTATCTAGTTATTCATTAAAAAAATCAATGGATAAAGAAATAAAGCAAACAGCCATAAAAAATTACATAATCTACAGGAAAATGATGGAACTAGGAAATCAATATGCTCAATGAAACAAGACAGATTCAGAAAGACAAATTTCACATTTTCTTTCATATGCAGAATCTGTCTCACAGATGCAAAAACATAAAAGTATGGGATGATTGGAGAAGAGGTCAGTGGGAGAAAGGACAAGAGAGAGTAGTATAAATATGATCAAAGTACATTTTACACATGTAAGAAAATACAATGAAACCCATTACTTTGTGCAATATATGCTAATAAAAATATCTAAAAATGGGAATTAAAAAATACTGTTTTTATCAGAACAGACAAATCTATAAAGACCCCTTCCCCCCAAAAAAAGGCAAGCTAGGACAATGAAAGGATACAAAGGCAACCAGATGAGAGTGTCCTTGTGAAGTCATTAAAATATTCTTAAATTCATTATTACAAATGTTGCACAATTCTGTGAATACACTCAAAGTAAGTGATAATAAGTGATTGATTGTAGGGCTTGCAAATTATATAAATTTACAATTATCCCAAATCAATTTCATAGATAGGAAAATATTAGCTTATTTCTACATTTTCCAACATTTAAATGTTGTGTAGTTGATTTGCTCTGTTTTTAACAGATATGGCAATAAACGTCTTTTGGAATAATGTTAGTTCTGAACTAAATTTCCAAAAAGTAGAAAATGTGAAATAGAAGAAAAATCTAAATCTTTAATGTTACAAATGTCCATTAAGTACACAATTCTATAGCTGTACAATTTCTTTGCATTACTATAAAGGCAAAAGATGGTAAGAACATGCTTTGTCACTGAAGAAAAAGTAGTAATATTACTACTGCAAACAGTGAATCCTACATATCTTCATCATCCATCCATGCGTAAACTCTTCAGGAAGACACTTTGGTGGCATGAAAATGCAGACTATTTCTGCTAGCTCAAGGTTAAGGGCAACAAGATGAAGGGACATAAATCCATTTCACTTTCAAGGGGAAAGTGGGCTTTCTTCATTTACATCCCCTCATGGTGTCTGCCTTCTGCCCCTACCCTCTTTCTTAGGACATTTTGCTGACATTGCTCCTTCGTCCTAATGTATTACTTATCTATATTATCAATGCACCCATTCCTAAGGCTAGTGTCAGGACCTCCCCAAAGCAAGTGTGATCAGTTCCTCGGGTATTCTCTGCCTACTCAAGACACTGCTCACTACAACACAATGCTTATTTCTACCCATTTCACAGACTTTAATTCTAATTTCTCTGTCTGCCTCATACCCCACTGAAAAACCCAAGAACAAAGAAATATGTAAACATGTTCCATATAGCTTCATATATGTATAATTAGGAACCTAGTAATAATATCAGCAAAGTTATTAGTTATGAACAATTACTACATGCTACATGATGAGACACAAAAAGTTAACTGCTCAAAAGATCATTCCCCTCAATATCTCTATTACTGTTCTACAGTGGTACTGAAGAATTCTTTTGTGAATACCCTGTAACTTAATGGTGCAGGCATAATTATAATGTAGTCCTTCTGACACCTAACTGAGAACTGTCTATCCTATGTCACCTCACATAAAGAAGGAATAAAAATGCTTATTATCAAGTGTACACAATACCCTCCCCAACCCACACACAGACAGTGTCAGTCCAACTTATGCCTAGACTTCACAGAGAACAAGAATTTAAGGGAGCTATAGGAAAAGTTTGCTTCCCCAAAGTACTAACAGAATAATAAGCACTGACACTAACATAATCATTACATTATAAAGTACTCTCTCACATGTGTGACATTCCAACAACATGATCAGAGGTTCGAATGGTCTGTGCTCTGCCCCATTGCAGGACACAGATACATCTAAAGTTCAAATCCAGGACTTTAAAGTACATACCTTTTTTTCCCATAAAAATGTATTACTTTCATTATATAAGAAGCAAATAGAAAATTTTACAAAAAGAATAAATATGAGCATAAATTCAACAAATCTAAAAATTTTCAAGATACATAGGTCCATTTGAAAAAATCAAATCTACTCAAGAAAAGAAGCGAGTTTTGTATCTTTTTCAGGCCTGTGACCCTGGAAAGATCTCTGCATGGCACGGTGAGTTAGAGACAGAGTGACAACATGCTCCTGCTACATGCTCCACAGTGTACTGCAAGCAGCACAGAACCAGTTATAAAGTATCTGGGTAACTACAAACAGACTGAATCTTCTTGATATTTGCATTGAAAATAGTCATGGAGCTTCTGGAAAGATGTATATTTTTGTATAATTGAAAAGGCCAAGATGAGAAAGTCACTCACAGAGAAATAACAAACCTACCAAATACTGAAATATACTATGGGCTTTATACCATTTTTCTAGCTCAAAACACCTCTAAAGCAGTTATGAGCATTCTCAGTTTGCTACAAAGTTAAGATCAAAGGTGAAATATATAAATTCAGATCAGCCTAAGATTTCTCAGTAATCACTCAACTATTACACCTGAAAGCATAGAATACTATAGAAAAGAAAAAGACCTGAAGAAAGAAGAAAAGGATACTAGGAATCAAGCACAGGAAAATCACTGCAGTGACAGGAAAGAACAGCAGGAGATGGAGATTAAACGACTTAGAAAGTGATGCATCTGAGAGAGACACTACCAGATGGCTGAAATTGATCTCATCCCATTCCCAGGGCTAAAGCTCTGGGTAACACCAATTTTCTAGACTTGTATGTGCTCACCTGTGAAATTCACTACTGCTGGATATTACAAAACTTACGTTTCAAAATTCACTCACAATTTTTGCAAATGTAGTATTTTAATTTCATCCCACTGAACAGTAACTAAGTTTTATCATTCACTACTGTATCCCTAGCACATGATATACAGTAGGCTCAAAATACCTGAATTTAATCCTGAAAAAAATCGTATGAGGAACACAGGACATGAAAAGTAGTATTTACTGGGCTGGAGAGATGGCTCAGAGATTAAGACTCTGTCTTACAAGCAGAAGGTCCTGAGTTCAGATCCCAGGTCCCACTTAAAAATGTCCGGTGGAAATGGTGGCGGCCTGCACTTTTGGCCTTGGTGGGCAGAGTCTGGGAAACTCCACAGCAAAGCAAAAAGGAAGAAAAAGAAATCCAGGATGATTTGCAAAGTCACACTTGGTCCCCAAGGGACATACAGTGCCCCCTGATACACACACACACACACACACACACACACACACACACACACAAATAAAAAGACATGATAAGAATTAAGGTTCAAAGAGTCTAAATTCATATTCACAGTCCACAGGTAAGGCAGACAAAATACAAATCAAGGCCTCAAATTACTACATAGAATCTTTCCAAATATAAAGTTTAATCATATTCTCAGGCAGTCAGACAAAAATAATAACAATATCTTCCTATTCCTACCCTTTTACTGAAAAAAACAAGTCATTAGGCTCATTAGGAAAGTGTTACCATAGACGGTAATTTAACAGCAGAAGTTATTTGATGAGTTCAAAAATGTACAAGAAGCAAGATATAAAAAAGTGATCTTTGACCTCCCTTGATTATACCAATTATATTTTCTATATTTCTCCATGAATTTGCATCTGTAATTCTGGTTGGCAGCTTTGCAACCGTTTTTGCCAATCTAGAGAGAAGAAATGTACGAATCTGTCTACATAACTGAAATTGTATTCAATCATAAACATTACGAACCACACACCAATGAACTGAGGATAAGAAACATATTCCATCTCTCTCCCTCCCCACACCCAACCTAAAGCTTTAGGGTCAACTGAGTTACAGATAAAGAATTCTGACAGGCCAGCTCAAAGTGGAAATACCTATACACACAGAGCAGAAAAGGCAATTTGGACCTAGGAGGAAGCCCTATTTTCAGGGACTCTTAGAAGGGTAGATTATAAGAATTCAAGTGGAGAGAAAAATAAATTGACTAGAGACACCACACTCAAATTTGAAAAACTATACTGAAAGATTTTTGTGTGTGAATTGTAGTAAAACTTTTTAATAAAAAACAAAATTTTATCAACTCATTGAAAGACCTTTTTATCAAATAATTTCTAAAGAAGAATTTTTGGCTTCCACATAAAGCTTCCAATTAAAAGATTTCAAACATAAAAATCAGCATTACACACATGAAATAGTTTTCCATGCTGTAAAACTCAAGCATTTGAAATTCAATAAGGCCATGGAACTTAACATATGGAAGAAAGCTTTTTAAAGTTCACATTTTATCTATCACACCTTTGTCCTAAACATATTAAAATGCACTTTTTGAAAAAAGTTAATAAACCGAATATTCTCCACTGACTAATAATATTCCTGTCTCCTCCCATTTAGAAGACTTTGGCTAGAGGAACACCAATGCTAACAGAACAAACATTCTGAAACTGCAGTAAGGAAATACACTTTTATCAAACTAATCCATTTCCATGGCATTCAAACAAAAGAATCTGCAAAAGAGGCACACAGCTTTGTCAGAAAGTATATGAATTTGAGATCATTTATTTGGATTTGAAATGCCTAATTTAAACTAGTATACAGTTACGTTAGGAAGGAGGACTTCATGTAGACATAATACAAAAATTTTAACCCTATCCTATCATTTAGAAGTTACCCAACAATAATCTACTATTCTTACAGTTACCTTTAGTTAATAGCCCCTTTTGTTAGGAAGTCATTTTTTCTATTGTAATATACAATGTCTTACCTAGTAGCAAACTGAATAAGTGCATTTTGAAGAGTTTGCCTAATTTCAAGAAGAAAAGATTCATCATCACTTAGTGTATAATACCAATACTGGACATAATCCCTTAAGGAAAACTGGATAACCTATAATAAAAATATTGGGGAAAAAACACAACTATTTTAGGATGTTAAAAACTAATAATGGCAAATAAAATACTAAGATGATTACCTGTCAATTTATATTACTCTCTGTAATTTAAATTGTGGTAATAAATATGTATGTCCAATATAAAAACATCATGTTAAAAACAATCATAAAATTATGATATCTCAACTCATGTATTGTCCAATTAAATTTAAAAAACTAAAACACTATCTATGACCAACTAAATTTAGCTAAAGATACTTTCAGAGAAGATATATTTTTCAGTATTATATGTAAGATAAGCTTCAAATCATTTTAATGAATGAAATGCAAAATAATGCAGATGGACACTAATTATTAAAAGAAACAGTTTTTCTAAGATTCTATGATTAGATCTACTGCAATGACATTACGAAAATGATATAGGAGATCATGTACTTTGATATCTCCAGTATTGTCAATATTCAATTAGTTCATACACAGCAAATATATTTTTACAAACCAGATAGTTACATATGTTTATAAAAGAAACCAAACATTTAAGTAAAAATTATTTATAATGATCACATATTACCAAATATATCACCAGAAAATACTTTGGGTGAAATAAATTTTTAAAATAATTCTAATTTCTCAACACTTTTTAAGCAAACTAGGTGTATTTACTTTTTAAGTAATAAAACTAATGCAAAACTCTAATTTACCAAGCCACTAAACTTGCTCATCAGCAAAATTCAAAATATTTCAGTATTTTAAATAATAATTTAAATTAATATTACTAAACGTCAGCAAAACTTTTTTTTTCTGAACGAAAATTTAACCAAGGCTTTCTAACAAATGGCTTAAATAAAACCATCCCATTCTAGGTGCTTAACGAAGCAGCAGCAAGTACAAAACCCAAAGACAACATTACCATAACATTACAGTACATAATTTAAATAGCAAAAAGATCTACCTTAATAGTTCCAAAATAAATACACTGAAGACACAGTTCATGGAACTCAAATACCAAATATTGAAACTCACTTGCTGCAGAGGTTCATCAATTATGTTGGCACCTGTCAATCTTCTGTCAATCTTGATAGTCCTGGCTTCGCGTTTCATTTCTTCTAAGCACTTAGAAGAAATCGTAATATATTATTAAACCATTTTTTCTTTTTCTTTTTTGCCATTTCTTTAAGTTTCTCCAGTTTACCTCAAATTGAATTCTCATGTAACTTCCTTTCATTATCTTCTAGTCCGCAAAGAGTTTCCCAAAACAAGTATGAGCTAAACATGATTTCTCAAAGCTACTACATATGCAGGGGGGAAAAAAATCTATTACTATTAGCAAATGTTATTTATAATGTGGCAAAACTGAAATGTACAGGTATACTATAAATGTATTTCAATAAAAATTCAAAACTATAGTATTTCACGTGAGTTAAATTAATAGTTGTCTTATTGGTACTCTCCCTGTTTCCCTTTTCTCTTCCCAGAACCCAACAGCACACTGACTGTCAAATATATTTTAAAGTTGATTTCATTTAGAGACAATTTTAAGCAATTAAGGAAAATATGTATCTTTTCCTTAATCAAAGATAGGTAGCCTGGGAATAGACAAAGAAATTAGAGAACTCTTAAAAATTAAACTCTAAGCAGAATTATAAATGGACGTACACTACATAACATTTCAGTAACTATGGAAAAACAGACAATGATAGTCTTACAAGAAACTGAAAAATTCCTTTTTCTTTCTTAAGAGCAAACAAGAGAAAGGAAAATTACAGCTGACAAAAAGAAAGGAAAACAAGAAAATTCAGTGAAAGTTTTAGCATAAGTTTCTGCGGTGCGTGACAAGCTTCCTTGAACATGTAAAAGCACAGATCTGATCTCAACACTGGGGTTTTCATTAGGAAGAAATGGCTAATAGTGAAATATATGCTTTCAAGTAAATCTACAATGACAAAGAGAAACCAAGCAAACCAACAAGGACCTGAAAAGATTGGCAACTCCCCAGGAAGCTCCTCAGGGGGTCCTTCTGAAGGCAACCAGAAGAAAGCACTATCAGCATACATGATGAAGCTCCATGCACATTCCTTTCAACCTTCCAGAAAGACAAGATCCAGCAGGAGAAGATCGCAATGTGATGTCCCTAACATTGTCTAGATTAAGGGATGCACTTTTACATTGAAAAATCTATAAAGTAACAAGTTTAAATATGACTGAAAAAAATTCTTGCAAACTTAGTGTAATCTGTTTATAGTGTTTATAAATAGTCTATATGAAATACAAAGTAATGTGTGTGAGACCCTCATATTCCCACCCCACCCACTAACATACTAATATATTGACAACCCAGGGCAACCTGCTGTCCATTCGTCTCTATTTATAGTAAGTAGTCCATAGAGAAGTGTGATTTATCTCTCTTTCAATCTTTCTCTTCTATGTTTAGATGCAACAAGCACTTAACATTGTGCTGAAGTGGTCACAGAATTAAATGGAGCAACACACTCTAAAGTCTTCTCCCTAGAGACTCCCACAGAAAATACAAGGATCAGGTCTGACATTAACCACTGAGGATTTTTTTTAAAACAAACAAATATTTCTGTAATAAAAAGTCCCATTTTATACCATCCAGTTACAACAGAATTATAAACACTAGTCTTGATGATGGTTTATTACTTTTTAGAATCTTCAATCTCAAATGTTTGCTCTTGGAATGTAGCTTCCAAATGAATAGAAACTAGGGATGGCTATGAAAGAAAATGCCCATTTCCTCAGCAAGACTTCTGAGCAAAATCAAAGAACATATATTATAGAAAGTCCTAAAGGAACAAGAAGTTCCCACTGGAAAAATAGTTGAAGTATTAAGTTCAGCTCTATCAATCCTAGGTATTTCTCTGAATGAAATTAAGTATACAACTGATACTTACATAATCATGTTTATTGAATTGTTAATCACAATAGTCAAGAGTCAGAATAAAGTCCACAGAAGAATAGATAAGGAAATAGGTATGGGTACTGATAATTTAAACTCTGCTATAAAAAAGAATGAAATCATGCCAATTGTAGAGAAATGGACAAACCTCAAGGACACATTAACCAAAATAAATTAAACACAAAATGACAAGTAAGACAGGTGACATGGTTCCTCTCAAATGTGGAAACAAAAAGACAACATGGGGTGAGGAAGGGAAAAAGAGAGAGGGAAATTACAATGTTAAAAGATAACAAGAAGGGAGGGTGGATATGAATAAAGCATGATGTGTGCATAAGTGAAAATGTCAGTGAAGCCCAGGAGTTTATACAATTAATATTCATTAATAATTATAGCAAACAACATGAAGAAAATGCTATAAATATTATAAAGGATTAGTTTACCTAATCCTTAAAAAGTCAGAAGTTTAAATTTCTTTCATTTCAGAAACATGGAAAAATAATATGCTACTTCTACATCTCTTGCAAATTAACACTTTTTTAAAGAACTGTGAAGCCAATTAGCAAGAAACCCAAGTCACGTGCCCCTCTTTTTACATAAAATGAACAAAAATTGAAGCCAATGCAACACTGAGGATCCAATCTCTTCTTCATCTGTACAATGTGATACTACCAAAAAGTACAAAAACAGTCCCATAAGCCAGCAAGATGGCTCAGTTGCCAGAGGAGCTTGCTGTGAAAGCCTGGGGCTCCAAGTACTGTCCCTAGAACCACTGTGAAGGTATAAGAAGAGCACCGGCTTCAAAGATGTCCTTTCATCTGCACACGTACAGAGTGAGTAAAATAATACATATAATTTTAAAGTGCACCAATAAAATTAGTCCTGAATTATTAATATAAACATAACAAAAGTGTAAACATCACTTTTCAAAGAATTTTTTTAAAGTGTATAGCTTCCTCTGGTTCCTATTCAATTTATTTTATTTAACACTGAGTATACATACATTTACTTTCTTAAAATTTACATATATATGATACTTGATGTTAAGATAGCACAAAAAGAAAATAACAAATTTTTATCTTTTCCTTAAATTTTCCCCACTATTACATCTAATACCAAGAAAGATTTTAGTATGTATCTAAAATGAATTATCTGAGAAACATTAAGCAACTCCCTCACAAAGGTATACTAAAATGATGGCTTCATTATCAGTACTATAAGGAACTGTACTGAAAGGCTTCACATTTTCTCACACTTACCTTAGGAACCCCAGTGGATGTTGGAGGAAGAAATGAGTGTTCACACTGCTCTAGGTATTTTTCTGAATTTGTTTTCCCAAACAAGAGAGTAACCACTAAACCCCTGAAGGGGAAAAAAAAAGAAATCCAAATATAAAACCAAAGTATTTCTATATTTTAGCATGTCTCTTACCAAGCATATTTTTCCGATTTTTTGGTTTATTACCCCTTAATATCTCAGGTTGGAAATTTAGAAAAACAAAGAAACTGACAGGATTTGTTAGGTTCTGAATTTTAAAACAATTATAAGCATTTTGAATTATACACTGCTTTTTAAAGTTTACCAAATATATTTCATTTTAAAAAACTCAACTTTTAAATTTTTGAAAAATGATTCATAACTAGGCTACTTAATAAACAAGATAAAAATGTATCAAGTGACCCAATTCCACTGCTGTGTTAAGATGAAGCGTATTATTTCTTGCTATAACCACAGAATAAACAAGAAATTATATAAGAAAAATGGTTCAACTTACGACTTGTTTTAAAGCTAAAATTATGAAAAGAAATAAGTATACCTATAGAGAGTTCTTTTTAAACAAAGGATCAAGATAGTACAATAACACTTGTTCATAACTATTTCACAGTAAAAAAGTACTGTTATCATTATTTCCTATATTTTGAATCTACCAATAAGCCAAAGATTTAAAAATTCACAAAAGCACAAAATTAAAAATTTAATCCTATAGTTAATTCATAGTAAAACTTCAAATATCCTACCAATCTTACAAAAACAACAGGGAATGAGGAAATTGCTATCTGTCACTACCTATGTTTTGACTAATCCTTACGTAGTAAAAAGCACCCAATACGGTATGAAGCTTAAGTGAAGAACACAGACAACTCAAATCAGTTTCTGTCATTAACATCCCTTTTCTTATTTGTAAAAAATAACAATTATCAGTGAACTTCATCTGTGTTAATAAATGATATTACTACTATGATTCTAGTTGCCCCTGTATTTCAATTTTATCTTATTAAAGAATGCTTATAAGTACAATTAAGCACTTATTTGAAATAACTTTGTGTTTTAAGAAAAAACGATTAACAAAGTCCACAGTATAAGACAACAACAGTGTAAGGAATAGTTGGAAATACAAAAAACTTTTTAATAGTTTCTTCAGCTGTGAGTTAAGTTTAAAAGGGGGGGGATGACAAATTATTACATAATCCACTAACAAATAGAATGTCATAAAATAATACAGTGATGGTGGCAGTAACACACACAATAACAATAACAAAAATATCTGTACTTTCTTCTAATAGTGCTTTTTTTAAAATTTGAAAATAAAGGGCTAGTTTTAACTATGGAAGAAAAATATATGTATTTATCATTTTAGATAAGTAAACTTGCAAAACCTAAAGTTAACCTTTTTAGCAAGGTAGTAGACACAGAAAAATGTATTCCTTTCGAACCTGTAGTTTATAAAAGTAAAAAAAAAAAAAGCTTTAAAAACTTAGTTGGAAACCAAAACTAAACAATAGTTTTGAATTTATGAAATGGCAACATTTGACCATAAAAAGCCTGTTTTTGCTTAAATTTACAATTCTTTGACCCTCATTATGAAACATTAAAGAAAGGAGAATCATTCTTCATAATTGAAGCCACAATAAAGATTTGACTTAGAAAATCATGAGATTGGAGAGAAAGGAAAAAAAATTAAATCCTGGGACTATCCATACAGCTGGTCCTCCCTACCATTTATAGGCCCTCTGGCAGCACAAGCAACTCATCATGGTAGCAACTTCCACTGAAATAAAAACAGTGGAAAACAGATATCACACCAATATGTGATGGAGCATGAACTTGGGATTCAGACCCCATACTATGGCTAAATGATCATCTAAATAGCTTTGTTAACCTTTTCCACCTTCCATCTTTACCCAAAACCTTTCAAAATTTGTATGTGTGCAAGATATTATTTAATTCCTTGATAAATTACCAATTTAGAAAGGTGTCAACAAAGCTTTCTGTAGCTTTGAACAGACTAATCACATTTCTGTTTCTCAAATTTCATGTGGTATTTAGTTTAAAAAATAAACAACTCTCCACCTTTCCATCAACCAAGAACTCTTTAATCCCATCTTTAAAGGTAGGAGACTTTTCATTAATCTTAGAGAAATCAGAAGAATCTACACCTTTCAGAGAAAAAAAAAATTTTCAGGAAAAAAAATTAATCTTTCCAAGACCTTTATCAGATAAGGCCCGTCAACATTCTGTCATGGACATGGAATTCATGTGAGACAAGGAGCTGGAAAGGAACTCATGGACTCCACAGGTAGAGTGCGGTGAGGGGCAGGTGCCAAAGAGAGCTGCCAGGGTGTGGACTACTTATACATCCAGCCTGGGAAAGACGGCCTTTCCTCATTGGTTAGCTCACATCGGGGCCCAACCCAGTTGATCTTGGGCCCACCTGGAAGTGGGACTGTTTCTGTAAAGAAGAGCTAATCTCCATATCCTTTCACAAGCAAAGGGTTGGAGGAAGTTGCTGAGGAGTGTGTTCCTTCAGGGTAATCTCAGCAATAGGGGGGGGGGGAGAGAGTATTAAAAAAAAAAAAAAAAAAATTCTGTTATGGAAAGGGAGAGGATAGGGAACATCTACTCCTCCCTGAGAGCTACTGACAACTAATGCAAGCAGGAGAAAGGGATGCCCCTTCTTCAATGCTGCATCCACTGATAAGCTGCCATGCTCCAATAAGTAATCTCCCATGTGTATAATGTAAGCAACTCTTACTTAACTTAATGGGTCACATATACACAGATAGGTAAAAACAGGGAGACTTGGGAAGAATAAGGTTTTCAGTGGGAGAAGAAGGGCAGATGAGACTGGGTTACAATAGTTTAAAATTACACACACACACACACACATACATACATACATACATACATGCCTGTCAACGATTTTTAAAAGGGAACAAAAAAACATGTTTCCAGTCAGTAAAACCAGCCTAGCCCTATAAGAGAATGTTGCAACCATGAAACTATGAAGGAGTATAGTTAAAAGAGCTCTTGATTTTGGACCTTTATATATATTTAGTTTTCATATATTCTATACAGATATCTTTATCATCACGGAAGTCATCTGAACTCTGTCACATAAGAGCTCTTGTGCATGAAAATGGGCTCAATTATTTCAACATAAAGTATTGTATGCAGGTAATTATTATGAAAATATAGAATAAGACAACATAAATACAGTTTTATAGAATCTCTCATATATCTGTTCCACTCTGTCTAGCAAGTAAGCTCACACTCCAAAAGTGACAGATGATTTATATATACAATTAAAAGGCACCCCTTCAGTCTTTTTAACAGATATTTATTGTTTACATGTTTTACTGAATTCAGTTAAATTATGTAGAACTATAGGCTCAAAAATCTCCACAAAATGTTTGGTGATCTCAAAGATTGGTTTTAAAGGGAACTCAAAAGTGTACATTATATAACTGCATAGAAATAGAAACACACATGAGCAACAAAATATTCATTTCAACTAAGCTACTATGGTTACTGCCAACAAGCATTTCATTTGCCTATATACTTTCTTCTATTTTATTATAATCATGTCTAATACCAACTTCTCTGTGAAAAAAAAACTATAATAAACTATGAATGCTCATTTGTAAAGTTTTATCAATTTAGGGAAAAACAAAAACATAGTAAATCAAAGTAGGAAGAGCAAACTGTAAAATCAGGTATTTATCTGAACTGGCAAGACTAACGAGATTTATTAGAGGAAATAACTATTACTTGAAGTTTAGTTAATGAAATATAGCTTCCACAATGTGAAATTTAATGTATTGTTTCAACTGATCTTACGATCATAATGGACAATAAAACTTCAACTCCAAAGGGGGAGTAACATTAAAAGGATTTTTTTTAAAAAACCTTAAAAACTTTTCCTGTCAGTTTTTCTATTAACTTTGACATCTTCAGCAAGTGAAATTTTATTTTTGAAACTGACCACTATACTATACTTCTAATACATATGGATATTTTACTTTTTTCTAAACTTTAGCAAACAAAACTTGTAAAAATATATTCACAAATAAAATCATATTCCCAGCTCGCATAGTTACATAAGTGTCCATTTTAAAAACATTTAACACGAGTTCTAAAATTATATTTTTATGCATTTTATTTCATTGAGTATACTTACCCACCCACAAAGCAGAGGATATAAAATGCCAAATAAAATATTACAAAGGGTCCAAAGGTTACTAGGAAAAGGACAATGCCAAGGCTTCCCCATCCCCATATGGATAGACTGGCCTGAAATAAAGAAAAGAAAAAGAAAAAGAAAGTAAACAAAAACAAAATAACTGTACATATAAATTTAGAAAAAAATATTCAAAATAGTTTTAAATTTCTCTTTTTAAACATAAATGGCTTTATATTTCTCTTTTTATACATTATGACACTGTTTCTGGAAGCATTAAAATATTTACTTCTGGAAATGAAATTATTATTGGAAAAATATATTTCTAAATCATATACAAAAATTTATAGCAAATCAAATCATTAACTATAAGGAAATACAGGGATACAATAAGATATAGCTACACGAATTAATGAATACAAACCTTATATAAGGATTACAAACAACTACAAAAGCATGCAGGGAAGGCTGAGCAAGGTGACTAGCTACAAGTCATTCATTGAGAAGGAATGTTTTATCACTAACTCCCAAGAATTTTATAAAACATTTTTTAAAATTAAATTTTAACAAAAGGAATCTTTCTTACTAAAAACTGTGGATTTTTATTTATTCAAATGGTACACAGAAACTTAAGAAAGAATAGTTTCAAAAGTTCCAACTTCCAATACCAAATTTATCATAGTTTAGCAAGTCATTTCAAGAAGATTCACTTTTAAATTAAAAAAGTTTCACACAAAATTACCCTACTTTAATAAAAATATTATTTTTGTTGACAGCAAATTGGATTTTAGAAATTTGAGTCACGAAGAATAAATAAAGGCATACAAGTTCTACGTCCATTTGCTCTGTATTGTGAGGTACACAAAGAAAGCATTTATCTAACCATTCCTGCCATCAAGGAAACAGAGAAGAATGTTTTACAGGAACGAAATAATTAGACACTGAACTGAAGTAAATAATAGAAAGCATTATAAGATGCTACACTAAACAAGGTTTATGAAAAAACCTATGCAACAAACAGTAAGTGCTATGGATCATAAAAGAGAGTTTTACTCTTTCATTATTTCTGTGTTAGTTATTCCTATGTGTTTAGCATAGGCTAAAGAATGTATCCTTCTTAATGCTACAAACTAGTAAGAAGAGAAACATATACACTTGTTTACACTCTGGAAGGGAGAAAAACACATCAGTAAAGATATGTATAGTTACATTGGATAACTCCTCTGGAAAAAAGAAAACAACTAAAGATGATTACTTAAGAAATTTGACACCATTAACTGAGACTTTATACTTCTATGTACTATTGAGTCTTCCTATGACAAAACAGTATTTTTTTTCATTTTTTCCTGTCTCCTTCTGTGTTCTGCAGTGGGATGTGTTGGCCTTTCCCCCCTAGGACTGACACAATTCTTCACTTGTAGCTTAATTATCCCTTTTCTTCATCCTGGCTGCTGCTATCTTTTAAATAGAGAGAGCTCAGAATGCCGTTACATTTCTGCTGTCTTCGTGTTCTCCTTCAATCAGCTGGGAATACTATGTCACTCACAGAAATTGCCACCTTTGACTTCCTAAGAGCTGCAAGTAGGACACACTGAGTTCACTAGAGCAACGAACTTGTTCTGCATGCAGTTTGGGATGTTAGGGCTCCTGCTCTTGGCAATCCTTGTCTCAGCCTACTGAGTCCTAGGATTACACACATGTGTGGTGCATGCTACCATGACTCAATCTACAGATTCTATAATTTTTTGGAAAGGAACAACAAAATAATAACAATAATAATAAAAGACTCCATTTATTCAAAACTTATGAAAAAGTACAATGTACCAGGTAATAGCAATTTAACAGTAAATCAATCTGACATTACTATCACATCTTTTTTTAAAAAATCTATTATGTTAGCTAGAAAGATGGCTCAGAGGGTAAGACTCTGCCTCCCAAACAGAAGGTCCTAAGTTCAGATCTAAGGTCCCACATAAAAAAATGTCAGGTGGAAAAGGGCAGTGGCCTGCACTCCAGAACCTGGGCAGAACCTGGGAAATCCCAGAGCAAAGCAAAAAGAAGGTAAAAGCAATCCAGGATGATTCCTGAAGTCATCCTTGGTCCTCCACAGGGACATACAGTACCCTCTCTCTCTCTCTCTCTCTCTCTCTCTCACACACACACACACACACACACACACAAAATAAATATTTTTTTTAAAATCTATGAGATGATACTTTGCTTAAGAAGAGAAACTTTTGGTTTTGGTTTGGGTTTGGGCATTAGGAGTTTGCTATTGTCTGTTTTTCACCAGCTAAAGGATCTAGCCTTTTCAATTTGGCCCTCCAAATGCTTAACACCAAATGCTACCACCAAGTTACAAATATATGCTCAGTATCAAAGGAAAACTTAAATTTTCAGAGACCAATTAAATTAAACACTTCTGATCGTGCATGTATGGACATGCTCTGCTATTGATCCTTCAAATTATACATTCTTCACTGAAGCCTAAGAATAGCACAATATCCAAAATGAAAATGTCATTAAACATTTCATCCAGTACTTAATTTTTTATTTTAATTATTTACTAAAATGATAAAAGAGAAAGATAAAATTTAGCATAATTTTGTTCTGTATCAAAAAACTCATTTCAAATCAGTGTTGTCTAAAAATATTTTTACAGGGGCTGGAGAGGTGGCTCAGGGGTTAAGCCTCCGCCTTGCAGGCGGAAGGTCCCGAGTTCGGATCTCAGATCCCACGTATAGACGCCAGGCGGAAGCGGGGGCGGCCTGCGCTTCTGGTCCTGGTAGGGCGGAGTCTGTGAATCCCAGGGCAGAGGGAGGTGGAGGCGTCCATGGTGGTTCGCGAATTCGTCCGTGGTTCTACACACACATACACACACAGACACACACGCGCGCGTTAACATACACACAGTTGAATAAATAATAATAATAATAAAAATTTAAAAATATTTTTACCAAAACAGATGCCACAAATATAAATAAATCTAAACAACTGACCTACATTAAAATGACCTTTTATATAGTGCCTTCTTTTCTTTTTGCTTAAACACACAAATTACCACAGCAATATCCCTGCTGATTTATCAAAGATTCACCCATAAATGTATGCTGGAAGAAACCCTACGGTATCTATTATCCTATCTCTCAAGGACTTTCACTGCAGATTCATAAAATTCAGACTGTGACCCAGCATACTTGGGCATGGTCTGTGATTCTTTTACTTTTAACAAGCTGCCAAAACTGTTTAGACTTCAGAACCAATAAAGGACTCTCTGGGAATTGGGGGGGAGACACTGGGAGAAGGGGAGGGGGAGGAGGGGGTTCAGGGGGAGGAGGGGGGAGGGAGGGAACTGGTAAAAAATTTTAAAATGTATAATTAAATTTTTAATAAAAAAAAAGACTTCAGAACCAAAGACAATTCTGTAGTTATAATAATTCTTATATTAGTCTCCAGGTCCATAAAACCTTCTTCGCAATTCTAAATTTTTAAAAATTTTTTAAAATATTTTTAAGAAACATAACTGTACTAAATGTTGCTACAGCACCTCACTTGCTCCTTAAAACAACTTACAAAACCATGAATAAAGTACCAGATATGATGCTAAAAAATTGTGGACTCTGGAGTTGAACTACCTAAACTGGAATTTCACCTTTATTGTTGATTAGCTTGTGTAATCATCACATGCTTTTATTTCTTCATCCTACTTGCATGTTTGCTCTGAGAAATTGAGTCCGGGGTTCAGTAGTCAATTTTAACTTAATCAGTATTAGTATGCCTAGTATAAAGAAGGCTGGGGACGTAGGGCAGTTGGCAGCCTACTTGCTAGCACACATGAAGCTCTGAGTTCAATCCCCAGCATCCCAGGATCTCATAAAACTAGGTTGAGGTGACACATGCCTAGAATTCTACCACTAAGGGAGTTAAAGGAAGGAAGATCAAGAAGTTCAAGGTTACCCTCAACTACAGTGAGCCAATCTTGACTCCTTTATTAACCTTAAAATTTGTCAAACTAAAGTTAAAAGTCACAGTAAAATAAAAATGCCAAATTCATAAAGGAGTGCTTTTTTCATCTAAATATTAATGGGCTTTAAAATATTGTCCAAGAAAATAGTCACAAAGCCACCAATAAATCTCTAATCTTAAAAAACATAATTTTATGAGAAAATCAGTTTGTTTACATGCACCCTAAATAAATAATGGGAAGAAGTTCGGTTTGAAAAATGTGTTAATGTATTAGCATTCCCAAACATCTTCACATGTATCAGAGTTTGATCTTGACTTGTTACCAAAATAAAAATCTGACTTTTAAAGGTCTTAGGATGAAAAGATAATAAAACAAAGGATAATACATTCTTCCGCAATAGAAAGCAAGTAGAAATCATTTGTCTTGTGATATTTACTCTTCAGAACAGAAATCATTAAGGACTTAGTCTCTCTTAGGATATGTACAGTTCCACATAGCTGACATCCATCTACTCTCTATGGAGGGAGCAGCCACACAAGAAAGACCCCAGTGCTGATGACTCCAACCCTCTTCTTTCATGCTCCACTGAGACAACAAAGATCCTCTTCAACTCATTCCAACTCAAAACACCTAGCAATCCTTGGATGCACAACTAAAATTGCTAACATGATATATCACTTTTGTTCAGCTGTTGAGACAACAGGGACAGGGGCCTAAACGAAGAACAGACACATGAGTCAACTACCCCTATCTCAGAGACAGTTACCTGGCCGCAAACAATGTGATTACTATTAAAAACTGGGAGGAATGATTAGACTATATAGAAATAAACAGATCTTCATGTATTTTTTTATTCTTTTGTAACAGAACTATGACTTCCTGTTTCCAAGTCTGAAGTACATACATATATGTAGGTGACATCCAGACAAATATTTAATATTTGTATTAAGGCAGCAGTTAGAGTCATGATCACTCACATACTACTAGGACTCCTAACATATAATGGGAAAGAAAATACAACACACAATTGTAAATTTAGTCTATCAATTCTAAAATACCTACACACAGTTTAAAATAGCAGGTAAAATCAGAACATACATTATTCAGAATACAAACTAGGTTAATTTGCATATTCCTTTCTTGCTCCTACAACTCGCACATGGTATCACTGAGGTAAGAACTAGAAGGGACCACAGTACTAAAAAGTTAGAAGGTCAATTTACTGAATGGTTCCTCTGATTCAGAAAATTACAGTAAGACTATTTAAAATGCTGATGGGCTGTGCAGAAATGAACAATCTCGGCAGGGTTCCAGCAAATATTTAAAGTCCCAAAATGTAAAGCTACTACTATGCCAACATTTCCTAAATTTCTGACAAGAGGCTTTGTAGATAGTTGAGGATAAAACAAACCAATGAAGGAAGCTTTTAGAAACCATACTTTTTTTTCTGGCTGTTAATATTTTTTGTGTCATAGTAATAACTATCAGTAAATAATGTACACAATAAACTTTAAAAATTCATCAAAATAATGATCATGACTTTGAATCAACATGCTACTTCCACAAATGTTAGGCAGTAGGAACTATTAAAAATGACTGTCTTAGAGCTAATGAGACAGCTTAGCAAGTAAAGGACTTGCTTGCAAACTTGTAGACTTAAGTTCAATCCCTAGGGTCTGCAAAGTGAAAGCATGTCTGTCTGTCTCTCTCTCTCTCTTGCTTTCTCCCTAATAAATAATTTAAAATATTTCCTCCAAAATGAAAATTATGAAATGATAAACGTTAACATTTAGAAAATACACTAATTTCTATAAAGTTTCTTTTGCTAGATAAAAGTTGGTTTAAACTTTTACAGCAATGAAAGTGATGCATAGCTCATACAAAAAACTATTCCCTTAAAAATAATGGAAAGCAAAAATTTTAAACTTATCAATGAATAAGACACTTAGATTTCAACTGGGTGACTTAATTATGTAAATAAATAGATTTCTATTTATTTTGAACAAATTTATTTTCTTCCACATATTCACAGATTTGTCTTAATTATGATTACATACAAATAAATTCGATAAAGCTAACATCCATTGAAGAAAGGGAGCAAGAGTTACAAGACTTCCTTTTATAAAGATAATAATGTACAGGTTTTCATCAGCAAATAGAATACAGAAGTCAAGGATAAGAATACCAATCCCTAAAACTATCTTGTTCTATAAATATGACTTTGTAATAGTGAAAACATTTTAATTATTATAAAAACAAACCAATCTATCTGTATATACTGGCACAGTGGAAATAGCTACACATAAAGAAACTGTTCAAATGATTGCACAACAGTCATTTAGCTGTGAATTTTTAGTGAAATACATCCTAAGAATAGCAACCAAAATATATCTATTTAAAAAAACATATTTAATCTTTCAGTAAAAAGGCCAGCAATTATACTAAAATGAACCAAGACTACCTGGAATAACAGCTGATTCTAAGTCTGAGTCAGAAACTATTAAGATGAATCTAGAAGGGCCAGTAACCAAAGATAAACCAAAAAAACCCAAGAGGCAATCCGAAGAAGGTCCAACTGCAACACAATCATTACGAATGACATCTCTACTGAATTGGAACATATCCACTATTTTAAGCTCAAAAAGATATTTTCAAAAGGGCTGGAGAGATGGCTCAGGGGTTAAGACTCTGCCTCACAAATAAAAGGTCCTGAGTTCAGATTCCAGGACCCAAGTAAAAACACCAGGTGGAAATAGCAGCCTGCAGTTTTGGCTATGGAAAGTAGAACCTGGAAAATCCCAGAGCAAAGCAAAAAGAAGATGGAAGCGATTCAGGATGATTCACAAAGTCACCCTTGAGCCTCTACAGGGATACAAAATGCCCTTTGACACACAAACACGCAAAATAAATACTTTCTAAAAGGATATTTTTAAACCACACTAATTATTTTTGAAGAGAGCTAAATAACAAATATCAATCACTGATTTGAAAAGTGGGAAAGAATTAGTAAGCATCCATCAAGGTAAGCAGTGTCAATGAAAATCCAATTTCTTTTTCAAAAATTGCATATTGCATACTCTTAATTACATGTCTAACAGTAATGCAGCTGTTGCTACCACTGAGAGTATCAGACATCATCACATGTTTCATGAAAGAAAGCTATAAACTACTACGCATAAAAGTCTTGCTGAAAAAGAAATCAAACATAAATCTTGCTTAGAATGCAGAAAACTGAAATGTTTACTATACTCTGGAGATGGATTAAGCAAAATTCAGACAGTGGAAAACATGAAAGACAAAAATAAAACAAATCTTCAACAAATGACTTTCTGGGGGAAGAGAGAGTAAAAAGAGGGTAAGACAGATTCTGTAGATTACAACAGCAATGTGCAGAAATTATTCAGTGATTTTAACTGAAATACAGCAGAAGAATGGAAGAAAAAAGAAATGTGTATGAGGAAAGGGGGATGAAATAAGATATTTGGTACCTGTCAACATTTTTTTGAGTGTTACTCCATTTTTTAGTTTGTATTATGGTATTACAGTTATTTTAAAATCAGTTTTTAAATGCATTTTTTTCAACCTGTACAAGTGAAACTGTGTCTGGAATTTGGTGGAGTTATTTAGTGGAGAAAAGGTAAAAACAAAGACAAAATATAACAGACCATCAGCTGATACACATCTATACTGGACATGAGTACCAGAAGTTCAGTTCACTATTTTTCCTGATTTTATGCTTGAATATGTTAACTAAAATAGTTTTTACTGACAATAACCACTAAATTCAATTGGACAATAGGACATTTTCCTGTCTCAAGTAACAACTGTTGGGACATAACCTATAAGTACACTTCCTGTTTGCAGTCAGGAACTAATCAGGAACATTTCCTATGATTAATTAAGCAGCATAAGTATAAGCTTTTTTTAATTAAGAAAAGGCTCATTTTTATGTGTAACTAAATAATGAGTTTCAATATTCTATATTATATACAGGTAAGTAAATACTTCCTATAAAAACTGCCCTTTATAAAAATCATTTTGAGGGATTTACATTTATTCTGTAATGAGGTAAGTATACATCAGGCCTTATGCTCCAAGGACAGTTCCACTTACAAAGTTAAAAACTAGGCATTATGGCCTAGGCCTGAATCCCTCCCTGCACAAAAGAAGTAGAGACAAGAGCATCTAAATTCGAGACCTCCAAGAGAATACAAGTTACTGCCTTTGCTCATGGTTGCTCTCAAACTAGATGCTGCAGGTACTATGGTTACAAAACATGGAGAAATCAAGATGGAACTTAGCAGGAATCTCCTCCTTGCTGACTAGCATTCACAGTACCAGAAGGTGCTATGCAAGCTGTTGGGAGAGAAGCTCAACACACAACTATACAGGTATGCATCAAGACCAACTCACCAGGCAAGATATGCCAACCTGCACAATAGAGGCACAACTATTTCAGAGATGACTAATCGTTTTCTTTGGATTCGAGGCCCACTCCTCACAAGAGAATATATATCTGGGAACATAAACCTTTGGCTGCAAGGGCCTGAGCACAAGGGGCAGCATGCTACTGTTTTCCTAAATAGACATTCTGTTAAACTGCTTTTTAAACATTTTCATTTATACTCATGAACTAGTGCCATCTCAAACTGGAACAAAGAAGCTCCTTTCTGCAGAAGATAACAGCTAATGCAGAGATTCATATCTGGGTTAGATGCAGATAATAAGTAACTGATGAGTGCTCACCTGAACATCTACATCACCTCTCTGCAAGGCCCAGGAAACACTGAAGAAAGAGCAACAAGAGTTGAATACCAGCTCCCACCATGGACAGAGAAGAGACTCATGAGCCTCATCCTGTACTGAGGAGTTAATGACCCATTAACGGGTGCTGAAGAAGGGGTGTTAATTTCCCTAACATGGAACTGGGGGACAAGATGAAAAGGAACGGATTCAGAAGGAAAAGATAGAGGACAAACAGAGTGACGGGGGGTTAATATAACAACAATGCATTTCATGTATATATGAAACTGGCAAAATTAAGAAACATACAGTTCAAGGCTGGTCTGTCCTACATTTTTTTAAAAGGTAAAACATACATACAACAACAGGATAAGTGCCACAAATATATGAATAAAGAAAAACAGTACCCTCAAAACAAAAGCAGTTTTGAAATTAATGAATTTAAATTGCTTTGAAAAAGTAGTTTTGTGGGTTGTGAATGTGGCTCAGTGACAGAACACATGCCTAGCACCCAAGAGGCTGAGGATTCTGTCCCCTGTGGAAAAAAAAAAAGTGTGTGGGGGGGGGCAGTTTTGAAGTTCAATAAAAACACTCAATATAAATAACCATAAGTCCTTGTTTCCTATAGAATGAGTAGAATAAGTAAAGAAAACTTACTTTCAACCTTTTTTCATCATCTAATTAAAAGTTCATATAATCCTAATAATTGTACTCTGAATTTGATAAATCAGGTTTATAGCGCCTGAAAAGCCACAAAATGATACAAACATTTCTATTTATAGTGACTACATGCTTGGGGAAAACACCAAAAGCATGTTTGTGCTATTTACTGTACAATTCTGTCCTTAAAAATGCAAGATAAAATAAGAGAAAAATATCCACCCGGGTTTTAAGCTATTAAATATGGTATCCAAGATGAAGATCGCAAGGAATAGCTAAGGACAGAAAAGTCTCCTGCCAGTAGTTTCTAGGAATGCACCTCAACCTATCTGCCAAGGTCTCATTACTGAAAGTTCTAAGTCCAGAGGTTCAAGCCATCTCCTTTTCCATCACAATAAAGAATATCTCAAAATATCTTAGTATATGATAGGGCTGATATTTGCTAAAAAAAAAAAAAAACCTGTTAAGCTGAGAAACGTAGAAGAAACTACCAGTCTGTTTCCTTATCCAGCATTATTTTTTTCTTTAAATCTAAATAAAAAAACATCTTAAAAATCAGTAAAAATAGGAGTTCTGGATTTTCTTAAAAGACAAAAAATTCTGCAGTTAGTGGAATCAGACCCCAGCTGTTGGATACAATTGGGTGGCAATACTTGCTGTAAATGAGTCTGGAATGTCCCACCTAACACAACCTAGGCTTCACACTTGTGTAAGATTTCCTGGATGCCAAGTCTAAGATATGATTTTATTATTACTTTTTTTTTAAGATGGGATTTCGCTACATGGATCACTCATGAACCTCATGCCTCAATCTCCCAAGGAGCTGACTATTAGCAGACGCCACAAAGTAAAGATTTTACTGCTGTTTGGATAAAAGTAACAAGATTTGTCTGTACCTATGCACTATCAAAAACAAAGGACTGCAACATTTTCGGCAGACAGCTGAAATAATCTGTGATAAAGAGTCTGAAATACCTGACTTGTCCAGGAGCAAAACTAGTATCTTGCTTCTGTTTTCTAAGATGGATAGTTTTTCTCTCTAGGAAGCTTTTCTCAAGAGTCAGCACCTGTGTGTTTTTCATGAAGTAAGTAAGCCTTTCCTTATAAACTTCTCACCCTCTTCCCAGATAGTGGGGTCTTGCATTCTGGCTCCGAAGAACCATTTTAAAATTCAAACATTATAAATGTCGGATATATTCCAACATTATAAATGGTGACCTGAACTACCAGATTTTCAAATCAAAAAGCATAACAGAAGTAATTTTGTTAGAATTTTTTTTTAGCAAAATGATGTTACCAACCATAGCCAAAGAAAAATATTGAATAACATTTAGTCTGAATCTCTATCTATAGAACTACACTTCAAAACATACCCCCAGAGGGCTGGGAAGATGGCTCAGAAGGTAAGAGCACTTACTGTGCAAGCATGAGGACCTGAGTTCTAATCTCAGAACTCGCATTAAAAAAAGGCAGACATGCCTATAGCCTCAGTGCTGAGGATGGTTAAGACAGAAGAACCATTGGAGTTTGCTAGCCATCAACCTAGCTCAAAGTTCAGCAGAGACCCTCCCTCATGGCAGACAACAACAGAAGACACTGGACACTCTCCTTTTGGGTGCATGAACATACACGTGCACACATGCACACATACAAATGTACCCTGGCTGAATAAGTTCTTTAACAATCACAGAATTTTTTAAATATGAATGTCCTTATCTATTTAAATACCAGGTAAATCAATAAAAGTAATTCAAGAAAGAACAGTAAAAAAAAAAAAAAAAAGACATTTAACATATTGCTCCAGTTTTCATTTTGTTGGTAAGAACATATAAAACTACACATATAAGAACACATAGGGGCTGGAGAGGTAGCTCAGGGGTTAAGCCTCTGCCTTGCAGGCTGAAGGTCCTGAGTTCAGATCCTAGACCCCACGTATAGACACCAGGCGGAAGCGGGGGCGGCCTGCGTTTCTGGTCCTGGTAGGGCGGAGCCTGTGAATCCCGGGGCAGAAGGAGGTGGAGGCGTCCATGGTGGTTCCCGAATTCGTCCGTGGTTCTACACACACATACACACACACACATATGCACACATACACATATGCACACATACGCACACATGCACAATTGAATAAATAATAATAAATTAAAAAAAATTTTTTAAATAAAAAAAAAAGAACACATAAATATGTCACAGCCCAGTTATCAGAAGCATATTTTGGACATAGCCATTACAGACTTCATGTACCTTAGGATCAGAGCCTCACAAAGTTATTCTGTGTTTCAAAATTCAAACACATGAAAAATAAAGTCACTATAAACACACCATCTAATTAAAACAGTATAAAAGCTTTAATCATGACACGTATTTGCTTAGTAAGAGCAAATGGGTTTTAATTATTAGTTAACATAATACTGTAATTATGTGAAAGTTGTTTCCACTTAGCATAGTATTTTTCTATTTCTCCAGCAAGCAATAGCAAATTTGCTATTTCACAATTTACTATGCTCTGACCTGAGATATTTGATGAGTGTATGAATATATGCATGTGTGTACATGGTCAGGTGCATACCTTCCTTGTAAGGAGGAGACTGCCTTCCACACTGTTTAAGCAAGATCTCTCTCGTTTCTGCCAATATACTTCAGATTTGCTGGCACAACAGCTTCTGGCTGGTTCTCCTGCCTCAGTTCCCCAACATTAGTAGGACTGGGCTTGTAGATGCCAACAACTGAATCTTGCCTTTCATATGGGCTCCTGGACCAAAATCCAAGTTACAAGGCTTAAAAAGCAAAAGTTCTTTTTGTGCACTGAGCCATCTCTCCAGCACTTGAAAAATTTCTTAAATGTAAATAAACTCTTCATTCATAGTCATCATTTTTAACTGGGGTATTTCTTAAAGCCTACAAGCATTGCAATTTTGAGTTTTCATTTTAAAAGAATATTGGAACAATCTGCTAACAGTCATGTCTGGTATCTTAAATTTCCAATGTTTAATGTTCCAATGTTTCTAAAGTTTAATGGTTAAAAAAAATCAAGTTACACAACAACCAAATTAGCAAAATGGGTCTTTAGGGGGCATGTGCCTGTAATTCAAGAACTGCCAAACAAAGAAATAACATGAATTGAGAACCCTTTTTCCCCTATACCACAAATAAACTAGTGTTAATAATGTAAAATCCAAGTCCTTTATATAATTTGTCCTATAGGTAATCTAGACTAGGTAGTTTCTGTAGGAAACACATTTCAACTCTTTAAATGTAAATTTCTAATGCATAAATAAGAGCCGTTTACCTAGATGACAGGTAAGATCAGGTGCTTTTCACTATATCACAAGTCCATGCTATCTCTTAAGCAATGTAAAAAGTAAAATTTATCAAATCTGGAACTGGATGTCTACTGATAATCTTGATATTTTCCATCTGTCCTTGGATTCTGTACTCAACCAATTTATTAAGCAATTACATTTTACTAAGCAGAAAGTGTTCTTAACAATAAACGAAAACATTTTAAGTAAAAAGAAACAATGAGTTTGGATCCCTGGCAGACAAATATTAAATCAGGTAGAGTAGGGTACATCTCTAATCCCAGAGTCGGAAGGCAAAAGCAGAAAGAACTTGGTACTTTCTGGCCAATAAAATAGCCAATCACTGGGTTCTAAATTCAGTGAGAAACCCTGTCTCAAAAAAATAAATAAATAAATAAATAAATTAACAAAACATAAGGCAAAGAGTAATAGAGAAGAGTAATAACAGAAGAAAACTAACATCATCAACTTCTGGCATCCACAAGCACAGATACATACAACTTCTGCAAATATATATACTTGCTGATGTATGTGCTCAAGAAGTATGCAGTTTCATTATCATTTATTCTTTACATACCACATAATTCTAAAAATATACTATAAATAACACTTTAAGTAGGGCATACTATCTTTCCTGCAAAGAACACATCATGTTCTTAAGTCATCTTTTGTATCTTCAATTAACAACCAACCCTGTTAGCATGCAAAGAAATCCAAAACTTCAAAGCAGGAATGTAATTTTCACACCTCTGTGATAAAGATGAGAAATTTTAAATCAAATTTGAATTTAAAAATGACTACAGGACCAGTGAGATGGTGGACAAAGCATTTGCCACATAAGTCTTACTTCAATCCCTAGAGACCACAGTGGAAAGAGAGAACCTCAAATACAGTTTCCCTGACCTCCACATGTGCAATACGGTGTGTACATACACACACACAAGCACACACTTATCTCATAATACATATAAAACAGTAAGAAAATGCTTTTTAAAAGTACAAAGTATGTTGTTGACATCTGTATAATAATTTTTATTTAGTATTACATTGAGGCCTTTTTGGTTCAGTGTATTTAATAAACAAAAGTTAATTTTATCAAATGTCTTCTGGGCATTTATTATAATGTCCTATTCTTCCTCTACTGATCATTTAATAGGGTTATGGGTCATATTAATGTCTCCCAATAAGTCATCCTTTTATATCTGCAATTAGTTCTATTCAATTGTATAGTACAGCTTTCTTTAATGAAAATCTGGCAATCTGCTTCATTTAATTTTTACATGAACACCATAAATAAAATGGTTCTGTAAAGTTAAGCTATATTAAGTGAAGATAAGTTGTATGTTTGTACAAATATGAGCCCATTTTTAGTGTTCAAAGGTATAAAAATGATTAGTTGTGAATGGTAACATGAAGAATACGACATTGTCTACTGTCTACCCATTCTTTTTGAGCTACACAGTAATACTTTAAGATCTTCCAAGCATCAAAATCATTATCATTATCTCATTTTAAAAACAGGCTCAGTTACATGGAAATTAATTCCAAGCTCTTTAACAAAACTAAATTAGGATAAATTTAGTGTACACAACAACAACAAAATCTTTTCCCAAAGGTACCCCAAACTACTATCACAGGATTTCACTGGCACACAGCAATGTAAAACAGGCCAAACTCATGAAAGGCTCCTGTTTATTCCTCACTCAGGCAAGACTAACCATACAGAAAACCACAGTGGGATGTTTCAACTCTAAACTTCTGCTTCTCTGCATAATATGAGTTTCAAGAAGAAATCAAAACACAAACCCATCTGTGAATAGAGAAAGTGAGATTCCTGCTGTGGGTGTGACACTGAACATTACCAGCCTATTAACCCTTCGTTTCTTTCTTAGGAAAAGGGGTACCTCTAAGCCAGCAGTATGAGTTGCCTTCCATTAAGTGCTCACTCAGGCTCAAAACTTTTGCTGTTTTAAATATACCTAACAATTTTACCACATAAGTTTTACTATCAACTATACAGATACAGATGAAGTTGGTTTAAATCTAGGCATGTTTCGGAGTTTTATTTGTACTCACTGATAAGTAGTTGGTTTTTGTGTGAACTAACAGGCAAGATTATGTACAAAATATCTGAGTAAGCAAATGAAAGGGATTGAGTAAGATTCAAAAATTCGTTTACCAGAAAAATTAGTAGCCATGGTGACTCTGACATCTGAAAGTCCTTGATGTTCTTTTTTTATTCAACTGTGTGCATATGCGTGTGTATGTGTATGCGTGCGTGTGTGTCTGTGTGTCTGTGTATGTGTAGAACCACGGACGAATTCGCGAACCACCATGGACGCCTCCACCTCCTTCTGCCCTGGGATTCACAGGCTCCGCCCTACCAGGACCGGAAGCGCAGGCCGCCCCCGCTTCCTGCCTGGCTGGCGTCTATACATGGGATCTGGGATCCGAACTCAGGACCTTCTGCCTGCAAGGTGGAGGCTTAACCCCTGAGCCACCTCTCCAGCCCCCTTGATATTCTTTAAGAAGCTTAGGTAGAATTCATAAGTATTAGAAACTTTGGAGGTATGCCCTATGGTAAGAGAGAGCCTCATAAATTTCCTTCACAAAGTTGAAGTCTGTACAGTAACAAGTCAATCTAGTCTGATTCTGAAAATACTAGATCCTCTAAATTCAAAACTTCAAGAGCACAACAATATTATTCATGTAAACCAAAAATAAGTCTATTGATCAAAATAAATTCAAATAAAATTTATACAAAGAAATACTGAGCTATGCCATTTAAGAAAAATATATAAACCAGTACATGTGAAGCTTTCAAATTAACAATGAAAACGTATTTTTAAAATTATAAAAGTATAACATAAAAGTTATAAATAAATGGCATATTCTGTTGTAAGTTTTCAATGAATGTGAGATGGGAAGGAAAGAGTGACCATCAGGAGAAATCTCCTAAGAAATCTCCTACATGCCTTTAGACACCAAGTGAAAAGAGTAAAGCTAGAAGCAGAAGGGGAGGTGATCAACCCATACACAAAGCAACTGGGACAAGAAAAGAAAAAGCTAAATATAGAAAGAAAAGAAAAAAAGAGTCAGACACAGATTCACCCTCAAAGGACCTTGGCATAATCTCCAGCTAAGTAGAATGGTTGCTGTAACAGAAACGTCCCACTGACTAAGAAAATTCACCAGTTGAACACCATTGATGTTTATCTATCCAAGGCCTGCTATTATAATGAAGAACATAGGAATGTTCTTCAAAGATAAGGCTAAAATGAAGAGGTTCCAGGCAAAATGGATCATAAAGGTACACAGGAGAAAGAGTAAGAACAGGTTCTGGTTATTCAGAGGCATGAAACAGACAAGTGGGGAACTTCCCTACAAGCCTTGACACCTGCTTTGGAGGTGGAGAAAGAATTGACAAAGGTCCTTCAAGATCTGAAGACCTTGGCTTCTGAGATTGGTAATAAGAATCTCTTAAAACTTGTAGATTAGTTCCCAGTTAAAAGGAGAAGGAATGAGGATTTGGACCTCAAAATTGTTTATTTATAAGCAAGTAGAAGAGCAGGCACAGAAAGAGAAAGAAGGCCTGTTCAAATAGCCTGACTCAGCATCTGAACAGAGACTAACCTTGTGTGTGTGTGTGTGTGTGTGTGTGTGTCAGAGGGCACAGTGTGTGTCTGTGGAGGTCCAAAGGGTGACTTTGCTTTGCTCTCCAGTTTCTCAGGCTCCACCTTCCAAAGCCAGAAGCACAAGCCACCATCATTTCCACCAGGTGGTTTTTACATAGCATCTGGGATCTAAATTCAGAACCTTCTCCTTATGAGAGAGAGGCTTAACCCCTAAGCCACCTCTCCAGCCCAAGACTAACTTTTGTAATAGCACAAGTCTGTTGCAGTAGGTCGTAATGTAAACTACTTAACTTGCCAGAAAATTTTTTGACTTTTCTGGTTGTTGTGAATAAAAATACATGTTTTTGCATTGCAAAAAAATTATGCATAATAACTAAATGCCTTTCTTAATTTATAATAAGTACTGTTAACACCAACACATCAAAGTACATACCAAAAAGGGGTAATTTTAATATCCCTCACCTCTGTTCCCTATAACATAGGCAATTCAATAGAATTTAATAATTCAATTCCATTTGATTTTTCTAGACACTTTATATGAATCTGGAATACTTCCCATGAAATGTGATCAAATTCACAAGCACCACAATACCTTTCATATCGAAACACTATATGACAAGAGAATTTTAAAAACAAACATGAAAAGTGTATTATAATTCCATACAATATATGGAAAAATTTGACTACCTACATTAAAAAGCAATTACTTTCTCAACATTTTAAAGCTTCCTCAATGAAACAAAGATGGAACACAGAAAACGTCAAACATTAAATTCTAAGTTTAGAAAATAAACCAACTGCTATTTATGTCTGAGGCAATAATAAAGCTTTGTATTTACTAAGACTCTTAGTTCATATAATACTCATAAAAATCAAGCAGATGAGGAAACTGAGGCTCAAAGGTCAGTAACTTGTCCAATTTGGAATGACCAACACCAGCCATGACTTTCATCCAGAATTACATACACTTCTGAACAAAGACAATGTCAATTCATGAAATATAAGATTAATGATTCCATACAAAAAAATCTAATTTCCACAATTATTCAAAAACATTCTATATTAAAATCTTTATTTGACTGAGTATTTAAAACTATTAGACATTAATTCCAGAGTGGTTTGGTTCATGTAACAAAATATAATAAATCATAAAATACTCTCAAAGCCCACCCGTTTTTCTAAAATCTTCAACATCCAGTATTTGTTTCATTTTGTATCCTTTCCTAGCCTACCTAATATCAGATAATTTTAACATTTTTGTTGAACATATAATATAGGAGAAGGTCATAGTTAAAGTAGCTATTATGCTAAAGCAGTTATAGTCAGATTAAACAAGTTTTATCAGTTCAGAGACAGTGACTGTCTCGAACTTAAGAGAAATCCAGAAAAAAAATTGCAAAGTATAACCTGGGCTGGAGAACACTATAAACTGAGATGGAGAGATAGCTCAGGAGTTAGTAAGTCTTTGTCTCCCAAAGTAGAGCAGTAAGGAGACAGAACAATCAAAGATTGCCCAGGTCACCCTTGGGCTTCCACAGACACACCCACACATAAGTGCCTTCTTCTATGCATACCCACACCCACATACATATACCCATACACTCACACATAAAAAAAGAAAATACTATAAACCATAATATAACATGAAATCAGATCATCAGTGTCCAAATAAATAAGGTGAAAATACTTCCAACTTATCTCTTCCACTGAAACAGTGTGGGGGTTGTCAGGCCCAAAGCCTGCTCTCTGGATGATACATTAGCATCTGAAACAGGCTGTCCTAGGTGCTCCTTTCCTGGGAGGTTGAGTTTACCTCTTGTCTGCAACACAATGGCAGGCTTAACTCCTTTCCTTGGAGGTAGAGTTTGTTTATCTCCAGTCTGTTCTAGGATGGCTAGTGTTTCTCTTAGAAACCCACTAGGCTGTTCCTCCCCCAACAGTTCTTTCCTGCTTATCTGAGATTTGCTAATGCTCAGATCAGGTTAACTCTGTTTTGAGGCATACATTGCCCATTTCCTTCTAGCAACAAAGTGCCTTGCCTGCTTATCTGGAGACATCATGTCTGATCCCAAAGCAAGTAGATGTTGCTCCTGACTTTTCTTTGTTAACTGGAATGTATACGTTTTACATAATCCTGTAAAGAATGTGGTCCTGCTCTTCTTTGATGTTTTCCTGAATTTGGCCCTGTTTCTTGATTGTTTTCCTATAAATACTCATGTATGGTACAATAAAGATGGATGATGGACATCCTAGGCTCCTTCTGACCCAATGCCTGATCAATTCCTATCACTCCCACTTCTGTTTCCTGCACGTAAGTCTGGGTTTACGCTGGTTCGTGAGTCCAGACAAAACAGTATCATTTCAATTAGTTTTACAATTTGCAAACAAACCTCAAAAGATTCTGACTCCAAAGACCACTTTTTACATACACTGTCAAGTAATTTCAATGGGAAAAGAAAAGTAACAATTAAAAAAAAAAGTCATCTTGGGGCTGGAGAGGTGGCTCAGGGGTTAAGCCTCTGCCTTGCAGGCAGAAGGTCCTGAGTTCGGATCCTAGACCCCACGTATAGACGCTGGGCGGAAGGGGGGGGGCTGCGTTTCTGGTTCTGGTAGGGCGGAGCCGTTAAATCCCCGGCAGAGTAAAGAGGGAGGAGGTGGAGGCGGTCCATGGTGGTTCCCGTATTCGCCCGTGGTTCTACACACACACACACACACACACACACACACACACACACACACACACACACACACAATTGAATTAAAAAAAGTCATCTTACGTCAAACCACAAGTAGGCTAACATTTCAGAACAAAACCAATTTAAAATTAACTCTTCAAAAATGCAAGGCTAAAGTGAAAAGGAATCAGGGTTCATCTTAGGGTGCGGGTTTCTGGTCCATGCATGTCTCAGTACACAAAGGAGATAGAGATGATCAAATGACCTCATGGTGCTGTCACCCTAACAGTGACACCAAAAGGCATTTAAATCAAAAGACGATGTTGGCAGCAGCTGCCCTCCTTAGAAATGTGCGGCCAAAATGTCTTTTAATCTGTAACTGAATTTTTGCCCCGAAGTTTCAAGGTGTATTAAAGGTCCTAGAAACTGAAATATGCAATGAAATGCTATTAAAACCAACTCTGTTGCACTGTTATAAACAAAGCTTTATATGTGTCTAGGTCAAGAATAAAATTTTAATGGTAACTCATGAAATCACAATAAATAACAAGTAGTAAGAGATACAAAATAAGAATCTGATTTTCTCCTGTAAGAAAAAGAAAGATAATTCCTAATGAAAACCCTTCCTACTCAGTTTTCTTTCCTTTGGGAGGAGTTACCCAAATGTTTTGAAATATAATATTCAGTCTGTATTCTTAACATAAAGTTTATACACAAAAAGAAAATAGGTAATCCTTTGGGAATAATTATTATGATGGCTTAAATGTATCACAAAGTTTTGAGGGAATATTTAACATTCAGGCAACAGAGAACAATTAGTACTCATTGTTAAACTATCTTCTAGACTATGAAAATATAACTTTAAGTTCCAGTCATGAGTACCCACTATAGTAAGAAAAAATATATAATAAGCAATAAATATTTAATATGTGGAGGCCACACCAAAGTACCAAGTACCACTTTCAGTAAGGTAATACAATTTTGCAGTCTTTCATGCAAATGCAATAGACTGATTTATAGATACTTAGTCTTTTCATAAAACAAATAGATTCAAAGACCATAGAGGTTTTAGCTTAGGGGGAGGGTATCTACCTCCTTAACACCCATTTTTAAAAAAAAAAATCTTAGAATTATTTGCTTTATCCACCCCCACCCTTGCCAATATACTTCTAAATAGTCTTGGAGCAACTTCAGGCAGTGGAGTGTGGGGTGCAGACTCCTACTGGAGGCAGTGGAGTGTGGGGTGTAGACTCCTACTGCAGGCAATTCCTTTCAGAGCTGCCACCTCCTAACTACAAAGCTAATCCAAGTCATGTTTACCTTCTAACTACATTCCCCAACATTCCTTTGCTCTTCAGATTACTTGTTTCATTTTGACCAAAAACGTCAAGCTTGGATTTCAATGGATAAAGTAGCATAAGACTCAATCTGGCTATGACAGTGAGGTTTCTGAACACAGGTTTCTGTCTGACTCACCACACCAGATTTTATGAACATATGCCTAACACAAAGTAATCATATTCATATTTGGTGAGCAAATTAATCCATCTTCAGTACAGTTTATAACTGAAGTCTTACAATATTATCCTTTATGGTTTAGAATTCAGACAGAATTTCTAACAATTTCAGAAACAGCGTAAAGCATAATTCTGGCACTTCGTGTGTTTAAGTGAGGCAGCATTCTCAGCATCGACAATTGTAAAATCAGAATATCAATCATTTTTGGAAAAATTGAATATAGTCCACTTGTCACAGGATCAATTATCCAATAAATGATAGATCAAGTAAAAAAAAAATTATCCTTTAAAAAATTTACCAGGGTGTTTTTATCCCAGTCTTACTAAGAAAGAAACTAGTGTTTACAAAGTTCAAAGGACTGCCTAGGCATCCCGTCATAAAAAAATTCAGAGGTCGGGACTCATCCCTTATTACACTTTATAGGTTAATATGTATGTTGTCTCACTACTGAAATAATTGGTAACAAACTTAAGCACAGCTAACATTATTACAAACTATTCATTTGCTCAATTTCACTCATTTTAATGTTAAAACACTTTAACAATTGACCATTTGCTAAATTTCAAAGTTCTCTCTCCTGAATAAGATATCGTTGCATCCTGAATCTGAAATAGAACATTAACTTGGGATTACTGTCAAATGTGGAGAGTTCTGATAATCTATGGAAGGACTGATTTTGAAAACACAATTTAAAAAGCCATAATCTGAGAACCTTGCTCAGTGTGAGAAATCTGTAAAGTCTCTTAGCTTCATCATGAAATTACTAGTGGCCAACATGGTAAAGTCTCTGGAAACAAACTACCTTCTTCCTTTCTCAGTTCATACTCCCTCCTTTTTCACTGCTACTTAGTTAATACAGCTTCAACTAATTCCACCTAAAGCAATTGATTTCAAACACCCTCTTACTTTTTAAAAATAATACAAAAATGATGAAAATTCTAAGTAAGTATGAGCACTACATTTAGCGATATGATTAAGATACACTGCACCCTGTATAATCTGCAGAAGCATGTATCCTTGCTGGCAGTTTTTACATTAAGGAAAGGAGCCATTTTTCAGTGACTCTATGATACATAAATACTTAAAATCCTTAAACTTTTATTCTGCTTACTCCCTAATTTAACTGCTTATTTACTTAAGTAAAATAGATGAAGGTTTACAAATTCATAGCAATTAATGTTTACAATACTTCTCATCATAAAAATAGCATTGTGCTGATTTTGTACAAAACTAGCCATCAAAATTTGAGAACATTGTTCACTGATGAAGTACTTGCCTGGCATTCAAGGGAACTTGGGTTTGATTTACAGCACACCAAAAAGAAGTTTTGTCCCAAAGCAGAGTGTTAAAGTGCTTTACACAGTGTTATCTCCCAACTTAGAGAATCCCAAAACAGGATGCTTAAAAGAAATCTAAAACTATCTTTTATATTTCAAATACCTAATAGAAAACATTTATCTGGTTGTACAGCTTAACTAAAACACCATAAGGATTTCATTTTGATTATAATTATATAAACTGCTTAAGCTGACACTAGTTAGAAGTGTTAAACAACAAGTGTACCTGGAACAAGGCACAGTGACACACACCTGTAACCTCAGATCTTAGGAGGCTAAGGCAGGAGGAGAGAAAGTTCAACGCAAACCTGTGCTGAATAGTACAGCCCTCACCACAAAACAAACAAAAAGGCAGATATGTACATGCTAGACAAAAAAATGAAAACATATTCATATCTAGCATCTCTGAAAACTTAGAAAAGGAGAAAAATCCTTTAAATTCTTTTTTTAAAATGCCATTTTTTATTTCTAAATTTTTTTATTATTTGACAATTAAAAACAAATTTGACATTGAGGACATGGTTCAATGGATAAAGCTTGGTGAACAGGGATAAAAACCTGAGTTCAGAAACCCAGCACCTACATAAAAGCTGGACATGGTAGTGCACATCTGTGATCCCACCCCAGGGAAGAAAGTAGGGACAGGCAGTTTCTGGGGTCTCCCTGGTCAGTCAGTTTAGTTCAATCAGCAAGCCTCAAGTTCAGTGAGAACTTGTCTCAAAAAATAAGGTGGGGGCTGGAAAGATGGCTCAGGGGCTAAGATTCTGCCTCCTAAGCAGAAGATCTTGAGTTCAGAGCTCAAGTCCTATGTAAAAATACTAGGCAGAAAAGGCAGCAGGCCTGCACTTATGGCCCTGGTGGGCGGAGTCTGAGAAATCCCAAAGGGAATCAAAAGCGCATAAAAGCAGTTCAAAGTGATTCCCAAAATCAACTTTGCTTCTCCACAGGGACACAGAGTATCCTCTGATTCACATATACACACAAACACATATGCCAAAATAATAATAAGGTGGAAACTAAGAACTCCCCCAACGTTGATATCTGGCACTAACTCAGACTATATACCCTGGTACACAGACGCATACGCATGTGCGCGCACATACATAGTATAGAGAAAACCTGGGGAGGGGAACAACAGAATGGAAGAAAATATACGCAGCTTCTGATAACTGGATTAGTGTTCAAAATATACAACTCCCATAACTGTAAGAAATTCAATAGCCCATTTTAAGAGTAGGCAAAGAACATAAACAGACATTTCTCAAAAAAGAAATAATATCACAAATCAGTAACTGAAAATCTGTTCTCCTTTGGAAAAATTCAAATTTAAACTACAAGGATATGTTATTTCACACCTACCAATCTGAATGGCTATTACTAAACAGATGAAACAGCAAGCATGGATACAGAGAAAGAGAAATGCCTGTGCAATGTTGACTATAATATAAACTACTACAGTCATTATGAGAATTGATATATAGAGGTTCCCCAAAAAACTAGAAACAGAATTACTATATGATCCTACAAGATCACTTTTGGATATACATTCAAAGACTGGAAATAAATATGCCAAAGAGATACTGGCATTCCTACATGCATTACAATTCTAGACATGATACCTAAATAGGGAACTGACATAAATCAATGAATAAAGAGAACATTTGCTACAACATGTATGAAAATGAAGAACATTATACTTAATGAAATAAACCAAGCAAAGAATGAACCACTCCATGATCTCGCGTACAGGCTATAATAAAGAAGATAAACTAAGAGATGAACAAAGAACAATCCTTACCAGAGTTTTTACAGTGTAGGAAGAGTGGGTAAGTTTGATCAAAGTTACACGGTTTTAGATAGACAAGAAGAAATTTTGAGATAAATGGAATAAACTGAGCCTGCTGTCAATAGTAATGGACTGTGCTTTTTAAATAACTATGTAAATCTCAAATGTCTCACCATGAAACTAAGTAAAAACGACCACAGAACCTGGAAGAGCCACAGATGCTAAACATGCAGAACACACTATTATTATTGGGGTGTCTGTAGAACTTTAACTTTGCAAGTATTAGCTGTGCTGTCACCTTCTGAAAAAAAGATCCCATCTTACCATGTCTGTAATGTACTGAAATTAATAGCTGTGTTGAGCTAGAAATGACAAACATGCTTCTTCCATTTGTACAGGAGGAACTTAAGAACTATATATTAACTATGTAAAGTCTTATTTACTGGGTTTATTTTAAAAATGAACGCTGGATTCTCTAAATAATTAAAAATGGGAATGGATGTACTACTTACCTTCATTTAATCATTTTACATTGTATATAATTTAAAAACATGGCCAATGACTACGAATGCAAAATAGTAACATTCAACCTAGCTGCTCTCAACATGCCAGAGGATGCTGTGTGTAGATGCTGTAAAGGGCCAACCAGCCTCACTATAGACAGCGACAGCTCTCCACTATTCCCTTTATACAATCCATCCTGTACCTCTTTGCACTCTCTGAATACCAATAAACTTAATGTAGTAGTCTTAACTATGTCATTAATAATTAAAGAAATATAGAGTTTACTGATTCACCCTAAGAGTATCAGTCATGAAATATATCAGTCAATAAAGCAGGTCATAATATTTTACATACTACTTTATGGGAGTGGAGGGGACATGCATGTGTATAAATGTGATGCATCCATGAGTATGTTTAAAACACAGAACCTTCCCTGAACACAACTGAACCACTTTTTTGAGAGTAAATCACCCACCAAAAGATATGAGGAGCCCTTCAGAGAAGAAATATTTTCTTAAGGCAAATAACAAAGTTCATTCATTAACACTACTAGCTTAAGGTTCTAACAAGCTTACCATTTAGAACTTTTCCTATCACATCTACTAAATGATTGGTTTTTATGCAAGTCAGAGTACCATGATCAGTCTAGCACATTCTCCTATTTTCAGTACTTTAGCTCTTGTAATAAAATATCCTCAGAATCAAAGTCCTAAATATAGCTTCTGAAACATTGAGAAAAAGATTTTAAATGTATCAGTGAAAATTCAGCAAAAATGCTGTGACAATTCTGAGTAACTGAAACAGATTTTGGCATGTACCTATTAATAAACAAGAAGAAATAGAGAACTTTAAACAAATAATTTCCAAGTACACCATGACAAATTTCCTGCCAATATTATAGGATAAAACATTAAAAGCAGGAAGTCTTAATAGGAACAAAAACAAAAGGAAAAAAATTTAATTAGACAGTAAAATACATATACATATATATATATACCACCCAACAGAAAATGAAAAATACACAAGTATGTTTTGCAAGACTTCCAAGTAACTCAATTGCATTGCTTAAAAAATATCCTAACATAAATCAAAGTGACAAAGTTAGAAATGAGAACTACATTTAACTAAGGCACTTTGTAATTGACACTGATCTAGTATATCTTTTGCAGGTTTCAAAGTTCAACACAAGTATTAGTTTGCTTAATTGAGTAATTTCCCCTTTTACCTTAAAATAACCCTTAATGGGTAACTCATGTATCAATGCATCCCTACCCTGGTTAAAAAGCAAACAAAGTAAAAAACAGTACAGGACACTATCAGAAAGGACAAGAAGGAAAAAGGGAAAGAAGGAAAGTAAAAAGGAGAGAATAGGGAAAGAATGTGAAGGGAATGATGAGAGGTGAAAGATTCCATACCAAGAACAACAACAACAAAAAACTTAGGAACAAGAATTTTGAATAAGAGGCTTAGTGTGATTCCTGGCCCACCTGTTAGGATTTTAATCAAACTGTTTTTTTACTTTTCTACCTGTTTTCTAATATCACCTGCCCCAATGCTAAGACTTAAAATACATAGCACATTGCTACTTTCTATTAGAAAATGTTTGCAAAACATAACTAATAAAGAGAAGAGAATCTTTCACAGTCCAGCTCATGTTATATACTTTGAGATGGAGATCTAACATGATCTAAATCACAACCTCAAAACCGACTGGCTTATGTTAGCACTAACCAATAAGCAGCAAAAAGAGAAAAGAAAAGAAAAAGAGAAAAGAGAGGGGAGAGAAGGGAAGGGAAGGGGAGGGAGGGGAGGGAGAGGAAGGGAAGGGGAGGGAGGGGAAGGGAAGGGAAGGGGAGGGGAGGGAAGGGAAGGGGAGAGAGGAGAGGAGAGAGAGGGGGATAAGGGACGGGAGGGGAGGGGAGGGGGAGGGGAGGCGGAGGGGAGAGGGAGGGAGGGAAGGAAGGGGGAAGAAGGGGGAAGGGGAAAGAGGGGAGGAGGGGGAAGGGGAGGGAAGAAGGGGAAGGGAAGGAAAGAAGGGGGAAGGGGAGGGAAAAAGGGGAAGGGGAGGGAAGAAGGGGGAAGGGGAGGGAAGAAGGGGGGAAGGGGAGGGAAGAAGGGGAAGGGGAAGGAAGAAGGGGGGAAGGGGAGGGAAGGGGGAAGGGGAGGGAAGAAGGGGAAGGGGAAGGAAGGGGGGAAGGGGAGGGAAGGGGGAAGGGGAGGGAGGGAAGGGAGAAGGGGGAAAGGAGGGAGAAGGGGAGGGAGAGAGGGAGGACAAACTACTATTATGACTTCTAGTGCAATCTGTATCTAACATTTTCAAATGGAACTGGAAAAGGAGAGGGCAGCAAGTGTTAAGTAAAATGGTTCAAGTATAATGTCTTCTCTGTTTCACTTGCTGAAAATAACCAGACACGGAAATAAAATGACTTTACATCCATCAAGACAGTTGAGAGCTACTTGTAGAAAGGCTATTAAGCAAAGGGGTCAGCATTCTGAACTGAGAAGCAAGAATGAGATGTCTAGCTTCAACTCTGTCACTAATGATTGTTTGACCTTGGACAAATCTCAGGGCTAATCTATGAAATGTCTACTCAAAGTCACAGATCAGATTAAAGGACGATTTCATGTGGGTCTTCCCCTGGAGAGGCAGTCCTAAGTAGCAGTCAATAGAATAACTCTATGGCAACTGTCAGGCTTGGCACCCTGCTCTGTCACTTAAGCTTCTATGATAGGCACACAGCCACAAATTTACCACTGGTTGATACAAAGATATAGAGGCTTAGAATGCTCAGTCTTTGCAAATTAAGTTACTACTTTTACACTAGCATACTAATGTCATGTGACGAGACCGGCTTAAAACTTTTATACGAGATTATTCGAAAGCTTATCCATATGATACATTCAGAAACGACTGAAAAAATTTTATTATAAGGCTAACTTCCCACCACAATAACACACTTAAAAGTTAAAAACCATTTTGAAAAGTCTACTATCACTGATGAGGACGAACTTAAGCCAACTACAGTTTCTGACAACGAAAACTTCAGGAACGTGTAGAACTAGGAATCTTACGAGTGAATATGAGCAACGGGTAAGAATTTGCCAGACACAGCATATGCCGGACTCTGTACACAGATTAAGTACAAAGAACAAAGTATGACAGTTCTCAGGTAATCAGGTTCAAAGAATTTGGAAAAAAACACAAAGCTGTTCTGGCTCATCAGCTTTTCCCATTGATAAGTGCCATTCGTTTGCATAACTACGTATATATGTACATACAGGCTTCTGTAGGTCGTGTGTGTACATATGTATACATATATGTAGACATACTGAGAGAGGCATATGTATGACTCAGACATACAAATACATGCATATGGATGGACTATAAAAGACGTAACTGCGTGGGCCATGGAGGTCACATACATGGACATGGATGGACTATGTAGGACAGATATGCGCCTTGTGGGGCCATCTGGACATCTATATATGGATGGATGGGGTCTTTTCCCACTTACCACTCAACCAGTTGTTTCCTGCCCTCACATCTGCTCACAAAGACGCCCAAACCGTCCTCTGCTCTCAGGACCCCCACACCTCCTAAAAGTGAAGAGCCTGGAGCAAACATTCCATCCAATCTACGAGCTCGTCCTTTCGCGTTCCACGACATCCGCGCCCGCACCGCCCACTGCACTCGGCGAGGTGGTCGTTAGGCCGGCGGGCGCCCACTCCGCCGCTCCCCCGAGTGCTTCTGAAGACGGGCCGACTCCACTTCTTCAAAAAGTCTGCGCTGTTTTGTTCTCTTCTGTTTTGCAACGGACCGTGGGCACCAAGAAAAGGGAAACGGATTGGCTCGTCCTCGCTGCCCTACTTCCAGCTCGGCTGCTGCACGGGGGAAGCGCGGGGGGCCTCGGGCACCCGGGGAAGGCGGAGGAAGGCGGAGGGGGCGCCCCGCGCGGGCGGCGGCGGGCGGCGGGCGGCGGCGGCGGCTCGCTCCGGCCGGCCCGGGGGCCGCGCTCCGCGGCGAGGGCCCCCAAGCCCCGGAGCGCCGGGAGCGGCCGCACGCCGCCCCGGCAGCCGTCGCTCGGGCCGCCGCCGGCTCCCCGCGGCCCCGGGCACGTCGGGCCCGCGGCCCCCGATCCCCCCGCGGCCCCCGAGCCCCCCGCGGCGGAGGATGCCGCCCCGGCGTCAGGTGAGCGGATGCCGCCCGGCGTCAGGTGGAGAGTCGCGGCCGCTTACCTCTGTTAACATCATTACAGCCCGGGGACGTGCGGTCCTCCCTAGCGTCGCCGCATGGCAACAGCCGGCGCAGCAGCGGAAACGGCCCGGGCCGCCGCCAACGGCGGCAACTGCTCCTTCCGTGCCTCCCCGGGCGGTGGCTGTACTCGGCTTCGCAGGCTTCCCCCCGGCCCGGCGGCTCGCGACGGACGCGCCGCCATCTTGGAAGAGCGACGTCCGCGTCTCCCCGCGACGTGCGCTCCCATTGGCCGGCGCGCCCGCCGCGGGCGTCTCGTGACCGTCTCCATAGCGCCGGCGCGCGGCGACGCGGAGGCGGGCGCGGGGTCGCGCGCCGGCCGCGGGTGACTCGGCTCCGGAGGGGGCGCGTCCCGGGGCCGCGGCGGCTGCGGAGGGGTGCGCGGGCGGCGCGGGCGGCACGGGCGGGGAGTCAGGCTGTCGCTGCGGCCGACCGGCCCCAGGCAGCAGCGGCGGCGGCCCGGGCAGCGGGCGCCGCGCACCCCGCGCATCTCGCCGACCCGGAGCCGGGGCTCCCGCGGAGAAGAGGCCCGCGCGCATCTCCGCCCCGCCGCCCCGAAACTTGGACAGCAACTTTCCTGGCCGCCACCCGGGCTGAGTGAGTTGTCTTCCTGGGGTGCGCGACAGGTTGTCGCCGCGATCCGGGGTATCGGCTTCACCCAGATCTCGGCTGATTGGCCAGAGCCCGCGCGGCCCTCAGTGCAGGGTTTTTCTTGTACGGACAGCATTAAAATAAAGCCGCGGTCTCCCTGGCTTTCATTGATTATTCTTCTAATCTCTTTTGCGAAATGCTTGTGTGTCACACTGAGCTGATTCCAGCACATGACTTTGTAGGGAGTCCCGAAATAAGTGGGACTAACTTTGAAATTGTGCTTCAAACTCCGGAGGCTGAAACCACTCTCTGTCCAACTACGTGGGGTTGCGTGAAGTAAAGCACTCAGGTTTTTAGTGATTTCTGGAGAAGTCGTTTTTCCAAAACATACTGAGTAAAAGTTTCTATGTTAGAAACCTGTTTCCAAGGAAATCGAGTTTCTGGACTGGAAGAGTAAAAAGCACTTTGATGGCACTCTTTAACAATAGGGATTTTGGAAAACTATAACATGTTGTTAGTTCCTTCTTTCTCTTTGCTGGGATCTGTTGCCTCCACTTAACAATGGTGCTATTGTGCGAAATGTAACTGAAGGCTGCACTATAATTCTCAAAACAGTAAGTAAAGGCATTACAAACCTTGTATAATATCTCTTGTGTTCACACCAAGAAGAAAAAAAGGCTCACTTAATCAGCAATGCAGACATTCAGGGAAAACTTGACTGCTCTATTCAATGCATTACAGAAAAGTAATTTTTGTCTTTAATCTGCACCATATTTCCCCCATTGTTGGAACAGAAAAATTGGAACCTCCCCAATAAATAAAATTTTACTTGTATGAACAGAGTATCTGTAAGTTGTTGATAAGATCGGAAAATGCAACTGGACTGATATACTACAGGGAACCAAACGATACTAGAGACAACAAGGGACCTGGAAAAAAGATCCTGTTCCAACCTGTAAATAAGGAAACAGAAGGAGGCTCATTAATGTTTAAAACACCAACTAGTGAATTTGACTGGAGGTTAGTTCTCTGGCCTGCATCAGTTTCATTTTCTGTGCCTGTTTTCCTTTGCAAAGCTGGGCAATTCTTAAATTTTTAAGTTAGGGAGCTGGAGATAGATGTAGCTTGCAAAGCAAGTCAAACTAACTTTGAAACTGTGCCAAACTTCTAAGACTAACACCATTCTCTGTCCAGCTACATGAGTACATTTTGGAAATAAAAGAACTCACTTTTTCTTATAATTCTGGAGAAATCATTTTCTAAAACATACTGAGAAAATGTTCTACATTAGAAACCTGTTTCCAAGGCATAAATGGGGCATGGTGGCACATTCCTGCCATCTCAGCTGAGACAGGCAGGAAGATCAGGGTTATCCTCAGTGTCAAAAAAGGAAGCTGGCAGTCAACTTACCTTAAAAAAAAATTATTAAGTGTCGGCATTACAAGGTTGGAGCAAATATGTGTGTGATATGTGATCCATATGCTTTTAGTAAACATTTCAGAAGTGTGTAGGTCTAGCTGTAAACTAAATTGGTTAGTCCTGACAATAGCTTTTCAGTTTTCTCAGCCAAAGTCCTTTCTGGGACCTAAACATTCTTGTGCTAACTGGTAGTCCAAGGCCTACCCCTCGCCCATCCCTCTGACCTTATTTCTTACTCATGGACTTGTTCCAGCTACAGGGTCGTACTCTGTGTGCCTGCAAGCAAGAGCAGGGCATCCTCTTGCCTTGGGACCTTATCACAATCAGTCTATCTGGAAGATTCTTTCCACCAAATACCAGCAAGGAAGCCTACCCTTGCCATCAAATGTAAAGTACTGTCCCTCTCACCATCCTCCTGTCTTTGCTCAAGTACTTTTTAACTTCATTGTGCATCTGGTTCACTGTGTGCGTGACATGAGGTATAAGTGAAAAATCAAAAGACGGTTGTGTAGAGTTGGTGTTGTTCCACCTTTACTTGGGTTCCAGGGATAAAACTCAAATATTCAGACTTCAATAGTGAGAGCCTTTAGCTCAGCGACCCATCTTGCAAGTCCTTCAATTGTTGTTTTCTTTCACAGTAGTTATAACCACTATTCTTATTTTCTGTCTTCCTGTAAAATGTAAATTCTGTGGATTCAAGGATTTTTCTTCATTTGTTCAGTGATGGTTCCTTTGTGCCCAAAATATTTTGATAGTTGATGGCACAGGCTGGATACTTCACAAATCTCTCTCTCACTCTCTCTCCTTTCTTACTTGAGGATGGGGATTCGACCCGGGCACATATGTGAAGGTTCAAGGACACCTTGTATATCCTCCACTACTGTGTGAGCTCCCAGGATCAAACTCAGGTTACCAGGTTTACCCACTAAGCCTTGTTGCCAGCCCAGTGTTACTTAAAGGAATGGGTGACTCTCAAATTGCCCAGGCTGACCATGAACTCTCTCTGTAATTCAAGCTGCACTTGAAGTTGTGATCCTCCTGCTTCAGCCTTCTGAGCTAAGCATTTGAGATTTGGACCCTTTACCTTCCCACATATAGTGGGTGTGTCTCAGTTCACTATCAAGGAAAACAATAAAGTAAATACATTGTTCAGAAAGTTTTGCAAATTGAGTTGTATAATTGAAAAGGATAAATGCTTACAGAAGCAACTAACTTGACAAATCAAAACAAAATAAGCATCCAATCTAGAAAGGGTTGCTGTGTCATTCCCTGCGGCCCTAAAAACATCCTATTCTTATCAGTTGCTTAGAGGAAGCTTGGGACAGGATGGTGTTGGGTTCTTTGACTATCAGTCAGAAATTCAAAACAATGCAAATGGTTGGAAGTACAGGATAAAGCTGCTGCTGCTGCTGCTGAGACTCCAGGTTTGCTCCCTATAGCAGGGTTGTGTGTCAGCCTGGTTGATACACCAAAGAAGGGAGAGGCAAAGTCAAGTCAAGGATGCTGTGCCACAGGCTGCCAGCGTGCAAAAGCAGAATATCCAGCTTTCCTCTTTTTTTTTTTTTTTTGGTTTGTAACCAGAAGAAATTCTACAAATTTAAGTTGCTGAAAACTGGCTGTAATTGCACTTTGAAAAACTGACAAAAGTATGACATTAAGGTTGCAAAAAAATGCATTTATTAAACAATTGTCAAATTAGAAATTCCATAAACCACATTTAGTGTTATGTTTGACATAATTGTACAAATTTTTAGGGTTTCAATATATGCATACATAGTAAATGATTAAATCGGGATAATTGGCCTCAAACATTTATCTTTATTTTGTAAGGAAAACTTCAAAATCCTCATTTACAACAAATTGGAAATAATACATTGTTATTTTTAAAGTTCTAGTTCTACATAATACATTTTTCATCTGTGACCTCTATTAAGCATTAAATATTATGGTACTCTCACTAAAAAGATAAATCAACATTGAAACAATACACAGACCACAGACATTCTAAGAACAGGCAGCAACAAAGTTTCACAACCCTGTTAGCAGTTTAATAGGGTAACAGTGAGCAGAAATCTCAGCACTGTAGCCACTTTGAGGGCTAGCTTTGACTACCCAGAATTCCCTTTTGTCTTGCATGACACCAGAGCAATACTGAGCTATCACAATTGATAATTCAGGAAAGGCTTAAAAGGCACTTGTCAAGGGTACATATCACACACACTGTTGTTAGGGGTTTAGCAACTTGCATCTGTATCCTTTTTCTCCGCTGAGATGTTACCACATACACACACCCTTTTATTCCAAACTCTGTCAAAGGACATCCTGATGGACAGCTCATTTCTAGAGAATATTTGAATCTACTACTTTGCAAGGAACTCATATAAGCAAGTGTTTTGGAATTCTTCTGCATATGAGGTTTTCTCCTCCATTTTAAAATATATTTTATCGTAGTCTGGGTACATCGGGATTTATTTTAGACATGTTCTATAACCCATTATCAGTTTTCTGCTCAGATTGCCCCGTCTGTCCACTAAGCTATTTCAGTTGTCCTGTGTCCTTTAGCCTGCTCCCACAGATGTGGGAGTATCTTTGTAGTTTGTTTTGAAATACTCCCTCAATTTTTCATAAGATGTCACAGGTTCGTCCTTGGCCAGGCCTAGAATCAAACATTGATTAAAGAAATCTTTGTTTTTTTTAAGTGCTGTTAGAAACCAAGACCCAGAGTCTTAGAAGTGCTGTTTTGACTGTCATTATCTCTTCGGCCCTCGCAGCTGGTGGAGGAAAGTGAATTAGTAACTTTTCCCATCAGTAGAACAGATGCCTGATAGAAGCAACCTCAGGAAAAGCAGTTTATGTTTAATCACAGTTTTAGGGAGCACGGTCCGTCATGGTAAGGACAGCACAGGGTTTCAGCTTGGTCCAAAGCTTGCAGTTTCTTCATTGTGACCAATGAAGAAACAGAGAGTTTTGCCAGCATCAGAAATATCACCCCAGAACTTCCCAGACAACCCATTTCTGCTACAGTGGTTACCAGTGGGGAATACATAGGGAGGTCACTTTACACTGAAGTCATAAATAATAAATATGTATTCTAATCCACCTGTATCCACTTATTTGTTGTATCTTTTTATAGAGTATGTGCATTAAGTTAAACATAGCTGGGCATGTTGGCACACTCTAGAATTCCACCATTTGGGAAGTGGAGGCAGGAATATCATGAGTTTGAGACCAGTCTGGGCTACCTAAGACACTGTCCCAATATAAATAAATAATAAAGGAAGAAATGCTAAGCATAGGTTCACACTGACACCTCCCATTCTAATCCACAACTTCTCCCTTTATTATCTGTGCTTCCCACTTCAGTAGTAAGAAGCCTACTTGATACCATCTCTTATACATTTACTTAATTATTCAATTGTGAGTGTGTGTGTGTGTGTGTGTGTGTGTGTGTGTAAAGACTGAAAAGATAACTCAGTGAAGTGTTTGCCTCACAAGCAGGAGTACCTCAGTCAACCCCTAAAGTCTCCATAAATGTACCATGGTGATTCATGCTTGTATTCTCTAGGGATTGGGGGATAAAAACAGGAGGTTCCCTGGGTCTCACTGGCCTGTCAGCCTAGTTTAATTGGTGGGCTCTAATCCAATCAGTAAGCCTGTCTCAATGTAAGTAAACAACATTTTTGAGTATAACATTTTAAGTTATCCTCTAGTTTCCACATACATGCACCAACACTGTCACAAACTCCACCCACATTACATCCATTTGTATACACATACACACACCAGAATTGTTAGCCTGTACCTTTATAGAAAATAAATTGATCAGCCTGATTAATAATCTACATGCTCTTTCCAGTTGTCTTTAGTTTTACAGGCTTCAATCATTTTCAGATTACATAGTTCACAACGTCTTCCTCAGCCCTTCAGTAACATTGTTGCATGTGTTTATGATATAGCTTGAATCCCACATTGAAATCTGCACTCCCTCCTGAGATCGGCAGCATATAAATGACTTGACCTTTTAATCCACATATACTGCTGCACTCATGCTGTTATTTCCCATGAGTTTTTATAATGCCAAATGTCCTGTGTTCACCTGTACTCATCAGAGTTTCATATCAAAAAGGTTTCACGTGAAGAAGTGCATAACAAAATTGCTGCTACATGTTTATCTGTAGCATGTAGTTCCAAACATCTGTTGATTTTACTGAATAGATATTCTCTATAATGCTAAATACCCACTCACCGAATCCTTACTATTTGCCAGATTCTAAGTGGTTTACAACAATCCTTTAGGATAAGGAACTGCTGGCATTCCCATTTTACAAGCAAGGAAACTAAGGCCAGAGAGAAAATATTTTGCCTCAAAAGCAGAAGGACCTGAGTTCAGATCCCATAGCAAAGCAAAAAGGAGGTAGTGCAATGCAGGATGATTCCTGGAATCATTCTTGGGCCATCACAGACACATAGAGTACACTCTGATACATATACACAAAGGGCATTCCAGGAGCAGCAAAACTGAAAAAAAAATCAACAAACCATAATTCAGAACATCAGAGACTGGAACCAGGCCAGTCTAATCTCTCCCCATCTTGAAGCTCAGGGAAATTTGGGGAAGAGGGGGCGGTAAGATTGTAAGAGCACAAGGATGGGAGGAATAATGTTATGCAAGATACTCCACACCACACAAGTTAGAGCCGAAGCAGTCATAATAGAACTCTGCATGATCTGCACAATGACCAACATATCATTGACCCCTCAAAGTCTATCATGGACTAAAGACACTAGGATCCTTAGACGCAAGGGATTAACAACCACAATAGTGTTCCTATACTTAAGGGGAACACAAGAAAGAGTTCTAGGAAATGCCACTGAGTCCTTACACTTCATCAGAGAGAGGACCCAGAGGAAAGTTTGACATACAGGGAAGGGGGAAGGGGGCACTTGGAGAAAGGGAAGGAGGGGGAAAGGGAGAGGAAAAGGGGGGAGGGAGCAGGGAGGTACAGGGAAGGGTGGAGGTAGGGAGGGGACTGGGATACCTATTACATGTGTATGAATGGGAAATAATTATTTATTAAAAAAAAACACACATACACCCCACATGTGCATGTGTGCAATGGCAAAAAACAAAGCACTTTTTTGCCAAATTTTACACAGCCAAAATAGTACAGCCAATGTTTAAAGAAATATGTGTGTACATGTAGATATATGGATAGATATAGACATATATACATATATGTAGATGTCTATATATCATTTAGAATATTATGATTGATAACATATATTTATACTGAAGCTAATATACTAAGGTAATTTTAAAAATTAAAAATTTTAACTATCTTTGTCCTTGTTTTTTACATGAATCTTAATCGTGTTTAGCCTTTGACCTGTTTTTGTCCTCAGTCAAAGGAGGAAATGAGAAAAGGAATCAGTCCTCCCAGACCCGGCCTAGTATGTCTCCTTATATAAGACTTACCTCAGCTAGTTGCATTTTTACAGACCAAGGGTGAAATCAGAGTCTGATGCTCTGTTAACTTCCTATCTTACTAGCCTAATAACTAAAGTAAAAAGACACTGATTCTGAGAATCACTATTTTAAGTAGCACTGTGTCAGTTGTTGTTAACTTGGCATGCCCTCACCCTTCCACAGATGACCTTTTGCTTTCAATGAAAATCGAAGACAGAAAACTATTCGTAGTAGATATGTACTCAGCTAAATGGAAAGTTATTCCACATATGTTCCCCATGGTGTTGGCTGTGGAATAAAAATAATCTGGAAAATATTTGCATTATGGCCCTGCCTTTACAATAGAACTAAATCTTAGAGGTGAAAATTCACCATTTGTTGAGCTTCAGTTTCCGGTACTGGGAAAGAAGGAAGATAAACAAGTAAACGGAGTAGTTAGTTTGGCCCTACTATACTGTCATTATACAGGAGATTGTCATCTTACTCACTGGGCAACGCCCTATGGCTCAAGATGAAATAAATGCTTTTTAAAGTTTCTTTCTGCCGTTCACACTGATTCACTTTACTTCAACGAGCATGTCCCTTTAGAAAAACAAAAACGACTTTTTTGCTGCTGAGCAGTGGCTGGGGCTGATATGAGCTGTTTTGTGGATGGTAATGAGCTGGTGTCTACACCTATCCAACCAAGATCCCCCCCCCACCTCCACTTCTCTGCTTTGCAATGGCCATATGTGCAAATATCCATGAACAGAGAAATCAGAAGAAATGTTAAGGGGGGGCGCTCTGGCATATGAGAGCAAAGTAAATAATTGAATGAGGGGCCTATAAAATCAGGCTATTTATTTTTGTAATCTATAGGACATTCACACAATTTGGATAGATAAGATTTGTAATCTGTCTTGTTCACAAAATCGGTGAAATGCTGAGGGTTTCACATTTTATTCTTAAAAATAGATGTCCTTTTCGGGTTTCCCTGTTGCTGGGGAAGTGTTCTTTCTGTTGCTAACAGAAAGCTAAATGTTCTGCTTTGAATGGGACCTGTTTGCTTATGTTGGTAGGAGTGTCAGAGGATGATGAATGGAGGGATGCAGCTTTGTTTCTTCTGTTTCTATAAGGGAGCCAGCCACTTTCAGGATAGGGGTACAGGACTTGACTAGATACCAGAGAATCCTTGAATACAGTCATGCAATTTTTTTCACTTGACCTGATGATTCAAAGGTAAAGGTCACAGGTTTTTGTAATTTGTTTAAAAATCCGTGGTCACTCTTAGGCTAGTACATTAGAAACCTCACAAAAGAGATTTATGCTGTTCACATTTTTGCCTGGTATAATTTAACCTCAACTTAAGGGAAAAGAAATGGATATCTGATTCCTTCAATCATGCGATCATAGAATTAAAATATGATCCATCTTGATTGTCTTTCTAAGATTACAGTGTGCTTCTTTTCTCTTGGGCAGAAACCTCATGGGAAAGGAATCACAGACAACATCGTCCAAAATATTACTTTGATATAGATTGTGTTCAAGAGGGTGTGACACAGTTACCATCTGGCTGGGCACAGTGGTGCGTAATGCTCTCAAAATTTGGGGCAGAAGGTAGATAGAAAAAATTGAGACTTGGAGGTCAACTTGGGCTACAGAGGCCAACCTGGGCTATCTAGGGAACCCTATTTCAGGATACTGCTAATAAATACTACTGGTAAGGTCATATATTATTTGGTACATGCCTATAATTCTAGCAACAGGGAAACTGAGACAGAAGGATCCCTAGGAGTTTGGGCTACAGTCAAGAGCCAGAGCCCAACCTGGAGTACCTTGAGACACGGTGAGAGCCTGTCTTGAAAAAACAAAACAACAGGTTGGGCCGATCAGGCTCTGGGTGAGAGTACATGCCTCAGGAGCATGAGGACCCAAGCCTGGTCCTGCTATCTGGACGCCTGCAGCAAAGCCAGGTGTGCCTGTTTGAACCTGCAGCCCCGCTGCTGAGTGGGTGGGGTCAGACACAGCTGAATCACTGAAGCTAACAGGCCAACCAACAAAAACAGCAAGCTCTGGGTTCAGTTAAAGACCCTGCCTCAAGGGAGTAAGACAAAGTGATACAGCAGAATGTTGGCATCCTCTGATCTTGGTGCATACATATAGGCAAGCCCACCTGCACACGTATATGTACCCAGATGCACAGAATACACACAAACGTGTACTACATGCATATACCACACACATACCCATACCACACATAACACACACACACACACACACACACACACACACGCACACGCACACACGCACGCACGACTATCTGAATATCCCAACTTAAGATGGGAATTACAACATTCTTTTGCCTTGAAATTAAATTCTGATTTATTATATTATCAAGATCTTATTTTTTTAGAGCATTCTATGAAACTTTTTACTTTGTCCGAAGGTGTGTCTAGTCCTCTATTTTATTGAGTTTTATATTTGTGCTGGTAATTGTGATTACTGTAGATGTGAAAATATACTTGTGTTTCTATCTTCCAACTTCAGAAGCAAGTTGTCAACGTATGAACCACTGACTTATGGGAAAAGGGAAGAGTTCATGACATCTCTATAAAACATTCTGTTAACCCCGTGTGCCTACCTTCTTTTTTTTTTTTCTCCCAAGCACTGAAAAGACTGTATCACTCACCAAGACTGGGTAGGGTTGTCTAGCCAGCTCAGATCAGTGAATTATAGCCCTCCTCTTCTCTGTGTTTTCTCAAGTGACTTTCGGGTGCCATCAGTTGAGATACTAGAAACTCAAGATGGGAGAACCCAGTTTCAAATCACATAAAAAAAAATCCGATGTAACAGAATTTTCAAAAATGAAGTGATAAATTTTCTTCTTATTATAGACTATTGTTAGAGTGACTAACATATTCTTTCAACTGAAGCAATCTCCAACTTAGTAAGAATACACTTGAAGAATACACTCATTTTCCCCCACAGTCCTTCAGAATGATGGGGCGATTTAAATAATGCTAAAGAAGTCTGTAACAGTTTTCCAAGGAGTCCTTAAATAAAGCTTGCCCTGTGTGATACACATTAAACACAGATCCACAGAGATTGAGATTCGGAAGTTGGATGTGGTGTCTCATGCCTGCAATCCCAGCACTTGGGTTATAGAGACGGGAGGATCAGAAGCCAGGGTCATCACTGGCTACATAACATGTTTGAGGCCAACCTGGGCTAATGAGACCATGTCTTTAAAAAAAAAATTCCTTCCCGCCTTCAATTTTTCTTTTAAATTGGGACATTCAGACTACTCAGAAAAGTAAAAATGCATAGAATCAGAATATATATTTCTAAGAACCAGAATCAGGAAGATTTGAAAATCATAGAACTTTGCAGATACTCCTAGTAGTTATTATCCAAGGATGTGGTCCAAGAAACAGCCAAGGAATGCAATGCGGTTACATATTTGCTAGTGCTCCTTATCTTTCCTAGAGATTTCTCCTACATTGAGCACTTGAATGAACGAGGGAACTAACATTTGTCAAATGTCTACTTACATCATTTGTGTACCTTGTTACCTTGAAACCTCATGGCATAGGGATTGCTATCTACAGTTTTGAAGATAAACAGATTAAGACTCCAAGAATTAATTTGCCCTTTGTCTTCTGCTAATAGGTGCTAAGCCATTTTGAAACTAGGATTTTATAGGTCAAAACCTTCTACTTTTTTCAATTATTCTCCATATGCTCTGTCCAAGTTCTAAAAGTTAATACATACACCTTTTGAACATTAATAAAGGGCCTATTTCCTTTTCACAACTCTCCCATGCATCATAACCACTGCCTAGACGTGGCTTGTTTCTCCTGTTTAACCACTTTTCTCTCCTCTCTCAGTAAGGAAACGTAAAGAGCCTGGTAAGACTGTCTAATTTCTTTTGCTCTTTTCCAGAAACCTAACCACTAATCTACACTAATATAAACAAACCATAGGCTGGGCCTTCCCTATCAATTAGATAATCTCCTAATTGTAAAATGTTAACTTCACATATTTGCTGAAATTTCCTCATTTGTTATGTGACATTATCCATTCACCTAATCTCACAAAGTCCAACAGTGGCTTATGTCAGTGTAAACATCTCATGCTTAAGAACTGCTGCTTCTATGCTCTGATTATATTGTGATCTAAGGTATTGTCACCGTTTGCCTGCATTGCTGCCAATAAACTCACTACCAAAAGGCTTATGGGAATAAGGAGCTTTATTTTGGATTATGATGGTCCAGAATTGCTTGGTTCAATTTGGCTGAAGAACTTATACCAACATCAAGGGTCAAGAAAACTTGCCACACCCACATCCATTGCTGAGTGAGGAATGATGATCCTCAGATCCTCACTTGTCAGACCAGCATGTCCAGCCAAGTATACCAAAGAAAGAATACCCACTTCCTTAAACAACTCTCTCCATCTTATTCACCTGCCCAGGGGATTAGTCCCATTCACCATAGGCTGGACCTTCCTTATCAATTAGATAATCTCCTGCAGGTTTGCTCAAGGTTTATCTCAACTACTCATTTTTTTTTGTTTTGTTTTTGTTTTTCAAATGTGCCCAGAGCTCCAACTTTCAGCTGTCACGTGGGACACATGTATCTAATTTTGACACTCTCCTTCTTGTCTACTAAACACAGTGCACCACTTTTAAAATGTAACCTTCAATCCTGTCCCTACAGGTGTTACATTTATATGATATAAATTCATTCAATTTGGTTAATTCTCAAGTCCAAGATTAAAAGTTCTCCTAGTCCAATTTTAAAATGTTTAGTCACTAATAGTTCAGTTCCAACATTTTAAAAACCCCAAATCCTTCCTATTAAATGAAAATAAGTTAAATATTTTAGCACTGAATAAACATTAAAAAGGAATCATCATAACACAATAAGAAATTATCAATTCAAAATTAAAAGACTCAAGTCTGGTAAAGCAACTACCACACCTGTATCTAACCATAGGAATTGTGTCTATTTCTTTCAGGTTCCCTCTCTTCCCAACTAAAGTGACAAACTTATGTCAGTTCTGTTTTCTTTCACTTTCCTCCCTTAGGAGCCTAGCCTTTTCTACTTTCCCACACCAATTGCATATCCCTCCCCTCACTTGTTATGACATTAATGAGTCTCTCATTGGCCAACCCATCCTCTTTGGCCTTAGGCAAGTTCCAAGTTTCTAACACATCTTTCACAACCCTGAACCCCAGCAAAGCAGAAGGAGATGACCCTTCATTCAAGTCACAAAATACAACGTAAACCTTCTGTTCCAAATGCCTGGTAAAACTATATAGTATCTTTCTCTCATCTTCCAATCAGTTTCCTAGAAGCATCTCACATGCTGCTGCTTTTTGTTTCATTTGGTTTCACTATTTCACTATATTTATCTGAAGAAAGCAAGCCTAAGGGAATGAGCATACCTGGAGGATTTAAAAGCAGTGCATCTATACTCAACATGTCTTCAAAGATGAGGTAATTACCAAGTACCACAATTACTGCCCAATTTCCAAGATAATTTATTTCCTAGGTGGCCTCATTCATTCTTCCTTTTGTCCCTTAAAGCATGAATTTGAGTTACAGGAAAACCATCAAAGAAAATATGTCTGTTTTCATTGCTAAATAAATAAAGGTAGACTAAAAAAGTGTCTCTCATTGTTATTTTCTGTTGGTCCTCTTTTTTTATTCACCTTATTCACCAAAGGAAATTAGTGTGCCTGAGCTAAGCAAAATACTGCTTCCTTGCCATACTTTCTCTAGTTTAATTTTTCAAAGATTCTTAGAACATGAAAATGACTCTGATAGAATTCACAAAATGAAGAAATGGGAGTCATATTTTAATCATACACATCAATGATGAAGCAAAAAGAAAGCTTTCAAAGGTTGGGCTTTGATTTCCTTTCCATTAAACTATAAAGGCATGGGAATAACACATTCTATAAATGTAATATGATAACCACTTTATTGTTAGCACTAATAAAAAAGAAATGGATTTGAAAAATCCAAATGGTGAGTAATATAAAATGTGTTGAATTACAAAGTAATGCCACTCAAACTTGAGTACATTTTACACTCCATATCCATCTAAATATCGTAATTGAGCTCATCATTTTGTATAAGTCCCAGCAGTGCACAGCCTTGATTTTGCATGTCTGCTAACTCAAGAATAATGATTGCAAGTTCTTATTTTTTACCTAGCCTTCTTTTCAGTAGACATGCAAGCCACTTGCTAGAAGTGGTTTGGACCAGCCAACAGGGGGATGTGTTTTGTACATCTTATCCTGCTCTCTCCATTGATGTTTTGGGGTCAACACAAATCCTGCTGTGTGTGGAGTATTTAAGCCACAGATATTGACAAATAACTATAACCCAAAGCTTGTTGTGTTTCGAAGCCTTTCAAGAGATGAGATAGTGACCAAAAAAATACATAGTAAACTTATAGATGCAGTGACTAGCTAGCTTCCACATCACAAACAACACCACAAATTGAACTATCCTTCAAGTATTTAAAAGGTATTCTACAATTTAGAAAGAAAAAAATGCTCATATTATTGACAAGTGAGTAAAGCCCTGCGTTGTATCTGTTAATGAAAAAGAAAATAGAAAGTAACATTCATCTTTGTTAAAAATGTTCTTTGTCAATTGCAGCAATGGTTTAAGAAGGATATGGAAGTTCAGCAAAAACTGTAGAAAATATTCAACTGGCTACAAGGAAATCACAAGATGATGAACATTATATTAATTGTGTACCACTCATATCCATAAGGACACTTTTAAATGCATATCCACACACATATACATATGCATACTCTTTATACATACTTCTATGCATCGGCTTGGAGGCCTGATTCTGGAAGTATTCCATCCAGGGGCTAAGGAGATGACTCAGTGGGTAGGAGATGACTCATTTGATGCGCAGAGAATCTGAATCCAAATCCCCAGAACTCATGTAAAAAGCCAGATGTGCTTTTGCACACCTGCAATTCCAGTACTGTGGAGGAGCAGAGACAAAAGAGTGACTGGACTTCAACTTCAATGAGAATTGCTATCTCAGGGGAGTAGATTGGAAAGTGACGGAGCAGGATACTTGATGTCCTCTGACATGTACACACGGACATCTAGATATACCCTGTGCACATGTATCACACACACTCACATACAAAAGAAAAGTTCTGTCCTCCTTCTCCTAGGTAGTCTCTTGCCTGTCCTATCTTCATGCAACAGGTGGGTCATGAAACTCAGACCAGGCTCATTGCAAAGAATTGTGATTGGTGGATGGAAGAGCTAAACAGAGATAGACTCCTCCTCTGGATTCCATGCATAGATGTTCAAGAAAGCTTTTCTTTCTGGGTTGGCTCAACTGGATCACTGCCAGGTATATTCTCTACCACGTGTAGAGGTGACTCTGCAGGAGCAAGTGAAATTACTCAGCCCAGAGAAGGGGAGCAAAAACAAGCAGCTGATGGAGTGTGTCGTGCTGACTGGCACAGCTCTTCCTGTAGGCATGGCTTCCTACGTCATGGACTTCACTCACTCTCTTCCAGCCAGCCACTGTATTCACCTTTGCCTTTTTAAAAAACTATTTACTGGACTGGAGAGAAGACTCAGGGGTTACACTCTGCCTAGGAAGCAGAAGGACTTGAATTTAAATCCCAGATGCCAGGTAAAAACACCAGGGGTGAAGGAGGTGGGAGTTGAGGGGGAGGGGGAGAGATGGTAGGAGGCTGCACTTCTGGCCCTGGAAGGTGGAGGCTGGGGAATTCCAGAGCAAAGCCAAGCGGAGGCAGGGTAATCCAGTAAAATCTCTGAAATTAGCCTTGGGCCTCCAGGAGCATGTCCTGTGATAGACACAAATACACACTCAAATGTGTACACACACGTGTGCACATTCAAAATAAACATTTCAAAAAATGAAGTCTATTTGCTTATGAGAGAGAGAAATAGATTGAGAAAGAGAAAGGAATAGAGAGAGTGAGAGAGAGAGAGAGAGAACATACAGGTTTGTGCATACCACAGCACATGTGTGGAGGTTAGAGGACAACTTTTCTAAAGTCTGTCCTCTGCTTCCACCATTTGTGCTCCAGAGAGGGAGGTCAGGTGGCTAGTTTTGCATGCTGGCGCTTTTACCTGCCAAGCCATCTTGCCAGTCCTTCATCTTTGCCTTAAGATCACGTGAGTTAACTTTGTGTTTTAATTAGCTTTCCCTCTTTGCAACATTAGAGTCCTGGCAGTTCCCAATTTCTATGCAATTAACGGGCAGGCTTCCGTGAGACTATACACTTCCTGAAACTTCAGAATTCCTGTGATGGTGTTGAAGTGCATGTTTGCCCTGGGGCAGATTCGCCAAAGAACTCTAAACCCGGGGAAGCTGACTAACATTATGCAAATCAAAATCAGCAGAAGAAATAGCTTCCTGTGCCAGAATCTGCTCTGCATCTACTGCATGAGAGAAGCAGTGAGTGCTTTCACCAAAGGATTAATTTGATTCTGTTTTTGCCTGATTTTTTTAACCTAGATTTCAAGACTTCCCACAAATTTTCAATCCCCAAACCACCTCAGTTCCATTTAGTCTCTTCCTTGTTACTATTTTCACACAGTAGCCAATTTGTATATGTGTAAGATCGTTAGCATGTATCTCGCGAGAATCTAAAATGCAGGCACTTGTCAGTCATCGATTTATAAACTTAAGGAAGAGGAGCATCGGATGTGAAATCAGTACCTGTATTGATCAAAACGTTTTAGAATGACTTTTATGTATCTTTAAGAAACAATACCAGACATGAAAACACGATTTGATATCAGGCTTGGCAACACAGAGCCGTGAACCTAGCACTAGTGAAGGGAAGACCAAGAGCGGCAGGTTCGAGGCCAGCTTATGCCACTTAGTGAGACATGTCTCAAAACATTTTTCTTTGATAATTTTTTAAAAGATATTTTAAGATTATTTTCAAAAAAGACCTTTTGGAGGACAATTCATGAAATAGGGAGACTCTTCACTGGGCACAAATTAAAATTAGACTTAGTGTGCACAAGAAAACAGTAAAATGTAAGAAACCTCTCTTGCTCTCTTATGATGCTAGCTATCAAGCAGAAAATAATTAAACTTGATGAAAAGCAACATAAAGTATTCTCAATACTATGCATTCAATACTTTGACTTCAGGGAAAGCTAAAGCAATTTCAGAGGGTGATTTTTGTCTAAAAAAGTAATTTATTGCTTGGATAAGCATGACACATGAGGCTTTGCAGGCTTCGCTCACCTGACTGAAGCAATATTATGTCAACCTTTGTGAGAGTTTTGGTTCATTGTACCTCTTGTACTAGCAAGAATTATTCGAATATTAGAGTAGAATGTGCACATTAAAATAATGTAGTGCTTTCTTTGAGAGTAAATTTGTTTGGAAAATTACAATGTGGTATATTTTAGTTTTTCAAAAATAAAAACACTTCCTCCTCCTACTCCAGAGACTACTAGGAATATCTTATCAAGGCTGAGGTGAAAGTTTAAGGCTTATGTATGAATACAGCTAGGCTAAAGTGCCAGGTGAATGAGTCAGTCCAGTGATAAGAGCTTAAAAGGCAAATCTACTGAATTATCAAGACCATTTTTATGAAGAAATTTAATACTTTTAAACTTGTGCAATTAGTTTGAAATTTAATGTTACTGCTCAAAATTGTATAAACCATTAAGTTATCAGTTGAGAATGATTAATTACTATGGAGAAAGAAGTTCTATCTTCAGGTCTAAGACCTCAGTTTATATCTATGTAATGGGTCAATGGGGCAATCTAATTGGTAAGGTTGGCTCAGATGTATCTTATAAATCTCTCTTATTCTATTAGCTTCATTAATTTAAGTGTATGTACAAATAAGTTGATAGGTAAACATGATTCGGATGGGCCTCTGCTAATCAATCTTAAGTTCTATGAGAAAGAGAGAGAGAGGAGAAGAAAAGAGGGGAAGGAGAAAAAGGAAGAATGGAGGGAGAAAAAGAAGGAAGGGAGGAAGAAAATAATTGGTAGGTGTGCAGTATGCCTGTATGTTCCTAATAAATTCATCACCGAAGGGCTTAAGGGAACAAGGGGTTTTATTTTGGCTATGATTCTTAGTTACAGTTCCTGTCCAGTCTGGCAGGGAATGCTCATACCAACACCAGAAACTAAGGGAACTGGCCACACCAAATACACAGGACTGCTGAGAGGGATAATCCTCATTTGCCAGACCAGCATGTCTGGCCAAGTATACCAAAGGATGCCAACTTCCTCAACCAGTTTTCTCCATCTTGTTCACCTGCCTAGGGCCAAGTCCTGTCCATTATAGGTTAGGCTTCCTCCATCAATGAGTCAATCTCCTGCAGACTTATTCAAGGTTTAACTCAACATTAACATCTCACAACTGTGCCCAGAGCTTGGAGCTTGCAGTTGTCAAGTTGATATGAGTATTAGTAGGTTTGGGGTAAAATAAGATAAGAAATAAGTACCCCGAATGTTTGTGACAATGTTCAAGACAAACCAGATTTTATAGAAATGCACATTAATGTAGATTCAGGGTACAGCTCCTAGAAAGAAAAGTTAGATGCATAAAATCTTGGTTTGGGAAAGAAATATGTAATTGATCATTTTTTGCTACCTATTGAAGTGCCTTATCCTGGCATTAAAGTGCTATCATAAGCTAAACAATCTAATGTAGAACTGAACTTGGAAGCTGTTGCAGTTCGCCTGCATGATTGCTGATAAATGACCATCAAATAGCTTAAGGAAACAAGGGGTTTATTTCCTTACAGCAGTCCGGTTACAGTTCTCAGTCCAGCTTGACAGGACAGCATGCACCTACACCAGGGTCAAGGGAACTGGCCATGCCATAACCACATAACAGCTGAGAGATGGACAATCCTTAATTGCCAGACCAGCATATCTGGCCAAGTGTACAGAAGGATGTCAACTTCCTCCACTAGCGCTCAGTATTTTCTTCATCTGCTTGGGGCCTGATCCCATCCACCATGAGCTGGCCTTCCCCATCAGCTAGACAATCTCCTGCAGGTTCGCTCTGGGCTTAACTACTAATCTTCCACAAATGTGCCCAGAGCGCAAACCTTCAACTGTCAAGTTGACACCTGTGCCTAACTATAACAGAAGTTATTTAAGTCATTTATCCATGTGGCATAGTGATGGAGTTCATGAGGCAACTCCTCACAAAAGACTTTATAGTTACTGGAGAGTCTAAAGCACCACATACTCACCTATAGATAACCTGGGATAAAGACAGAATGTTGGCACCTTTATACTGCCAGGAAAGCAATTACAAGCACATGACACAAACAGTTTATTGTCATGCATAGTACTCTTGCCCCAAAGGTGTAGGAAAGTTGTTGACGAACTGAGAGCTGGGAGCATGACTCAGTGGATTAGGGACTTGCTGGGCAAATATGAGGACCAAGGTTCAGATCTTCAGAACCAGGGTAAAAGTCAGGCATCCTTGGTGGCTGCTTGTGCGCCCAGTTCTCTAGAGACAGAGATGGGGGAATCTCAGAGTAAAGGCAAGCTTTGACTAGCTGATCACTGCCTCTGGGTTTCAGAGACCCTGCCTCAATAATTGAAGAGTGACCAAGCAAGGCATGATGTCAAATAATTCAGGCCCCAAGCACATACATGCATATGTACCCACCCACACATGAGAACATACATCATGCCCATAGGTACCCTACATACATAAACACAAGCAAAAAATCATGAACAGTATTCCAAATCTTAAAAAGTTAATTTTAGAAGAGAAATGATGATCAAATCCCATTCTTCATCCATGCTACATGGGTATCTACATAAGCTTTGCTCCCACACACGTGTAGTGGGTAATAAATGCTGAAAACAGTCAGGTTCATCACTGATGTTGCCATTCCTAAGCAGGGGAAAGAATGTGACATATTTCATCTAGCACAGGACTCATGCTAGAGGTCTGTAGAATGGTCCTTTGTTGAATGACTTTAACCTACTTCTCACTTACAAGCTTTTGTTTCATGCAAGTCAAATTAATAACTCTGGGTCTTGTCTCCCACTTGGTTTAAATAAACAGTTCAATAAACTAGAAATTAATCTTGAAATCTTTTTTACAATCTGTTGTGCTCAGAGTTAGTCCTAAGTATCCACCTTCATCTTCTCTCATTTCACACCATATTCTGACCCCTCTTCTTTTCTCATTCATAGATAACTCCTGTACTGAAGAAATTTCAGAGCCAAGAATGAGATGATAAAGCTGCATCAATATTGAGCCCATGCTCAGAGAACAGGCTTTGATGTTGTTCTTTACCTTTCCTCCTTGTTTGAGAATAGTCTCTTCACTACTGCAGTATCATACAGGATGGCTGACCTAGGAAGACTCTGGAGATTCTCTGTTCTCCACCTTCCATTTCCCGCCTACCTGTAATTCAAATTCCAGAAGACAGAGCCTGGGCATCCCCAAAGCAAATTGGCTAGCCAAACCATCCTTAACAGAGCACTATAGGCTTAAGTAGAAATTCAGACTCAAAACAATAATATGCAAGAGATATTAAGGTTGATTTCCTGATTTTCTAATGTCACTCTCAGGTTTACACACACGTGCACATGTGCGTGCATACACACACGCACATGAATGTGCATTTACACCTACACTTATGTTCACTCACATGCAAGTTCACAGATACACATGCATACACCCCCTCACATGCATACCCATGCAAAGGAAAACATGTCCAGAGAACCTGTATTTACATACATAGGCCCTATCCAAAATGTGACTCATGTCTAACAATTAAGGAACATTTTCTCAATGACCATTTACCTTGGAATCACTTTGGAAGGTCTTTGTAAAACGATGTTTCAACCCCAGTTTACACACAGGCTTAGATATATGTATTTTTAAAATTCTGTAAATCGATAGAGTTCTGTAACATGATGAATATATATAATGATAAAGAAAGGATCCCTGGGAAAATTCCTATTTAGCCAGGAATAGGCAAAGATATTTACTTGTCACCTTTATTACCACTTAACTTGAATTGAGATTATTAGTCAGTGCAATCAAACCAGAGAAAATATGCAAAAGTAGAAAAATGTAAAAAAAAGAGAAAATCTATATCTAATAAGTTTTTAAATTTTTATTTGTTTTTTATGTTTGTGTGTGTGTGTGCGCATGAGTGTTTGCGTATATCAGAAGACACTACGTATGCTTGTAAAGGGCCAAGAATAACTTCAGGAATTACTCTGGATTGTTCTCCCTCCTCTTTGCTTTGCTCTAGAGTTCCCCAGGCTCCACCTTCCACAGTTGGAAGTACAGGCTGCTGCCATTATCGGCTGACATTTTTAAGTGGGATCCAGGATCCAAAATCAAGACCTTCTGTTTTCAAGGCAGAGGCTTAAACCCCTGAGCCATCTCTCTAGCCCTAGTGCTTAATGTTGTAAGATATGATACTATATCTCAAACACAAGAAAGAGCCAATACCAATATAATTGTTTCAAAATTTAATAAGGAAGCAGATATTAGATTAGACTATTTTTTTTCTTTACACAGATAGAAACAACCACCTAAAATGTATTATTGAATAAAGAATGTTTCTACTAAGGACAGAAATGCAACATTAAGAAATCATCCTCAGAAAATGTGATAAATAATATAAGGAAAAGTTAAAAATATTCTTGTATTCAGGAAAGTAGATCCAAAGTAGTAAGAAAACATTCCTTGTTTTTGGAAAGGAAAACCCAGTAACACAATGTATAAATTCATTCTATGTTAATATAACTATCTTCAATGTGACATAAAATAGCAATGTTCAATAAAAAGAGCCTGAAATTACTGTTGTGTGATGAAGATGTTTAATTCTAAAGGTCACAAGGAAAAATTAAAAAGGCAAGATTTGGGACCGTCAGATGATTCAGTGGGTGAAGGTACTTATCATACAAGTCTGGTAACCTAGGTTTGATCCCAGAAACACACATAAAAGGAGATGGAAAAAAGTGACTCCATGAAGTTGTTCTCTGATTGCCTGCATTTATATACACATAATAATAAATAATAATTAATGAATTAAAAATATAAATAAATGCAAGAATGGTAAGAAAGCTCTAAGTGAAAATTTAATGAGTGGAGACTAACCTCACTATACCTTGAAACTTTTAAATTTTATTTATTAGAGAGAGAAAGAGAAATGAGAGAGTGATGCATATGTGCACCAGACTGATGTGTGGAAGTCAGAGGACAACTTTTGGGAGTCAATTCTCCTTTCCGTCATGTGGACTCTGAGGATTGAGCTTAGGTCGCCAGATTTGCACGCAAGCACCTTGATCCCCCGAGTCGTCTTGCCAGCCCTATAATGTAAAACTTCTATAATTAAAAAAGCACAATGGAAACTGAGAGGCCAGTGGAACAGAATTCCAAATCCGGAAATAGGTCCAAGTACTATAGAATTTAGTAAATGAGAGGATGGCAAATTAAATAGTTTGAAGAAATGATGGATTTTCAGTAAAATATATTGAGATACTAGATAAAAGTAGATTCATACTTTATCCATACATAAGAGGAATCCCCTACATGTATTTGGTATTTAAATGCAAAATATTAAACTGCACAAAACTCAGCAAAAACCCAAGAGAACTTCATTTAAAACATGGGTATAGATAAAGGAAACCTCGCTTAATGGTGACCTTAAATCTATGAGTATTAATAGGAAGTAGTTCCCTTTGTGGCTGTTTTGCTGAAAGAACTGTGATGTAGTAAAAAGCTTAGTCTGTCCTCATTGTGCAGAGAAGCCAAGCAAGGACAGCTAGGATGAATCAAGCAATTGCAGGATTAGCTCTAGTGACAGCATCCGTGAGAACTGAGCCACTGCCCAGACCTACCTCCAGAAATGCTCATATAATTCACCTGGGACACTGTCCTTTTATCCCTACCAGATACTCTATTAAGCCTGAACCCCTAGAACATGCTTTTCCCGTGCCTGAGACTCTATAGCAGCATTCCTCACCATCTTCCTCCCATAACACCACAGCCTATCCCTTAGTTCTTCACACCATTAGCTATGGAATGGGAACCCGTTGCAAAATAACATGGGGAGATGGCTGAGGGATTAAGCTTCTGCATTGCCACCATGAGGAAATGGCACTAGCCTGAACTTCTGATCCTGGAAGGCCGTGACTGAAAAACTTTAGAGCAAGCAAAGAAGAAGTAGAACAATTCAAGGTGATTCCTAAAGTTACCCCTGGGCCTCCACAGGCATACATAGTGACCTCTGATAATACACACACACACACACACACACACACACACATACACACACACACACACTAAAAAAACCCAAAACCAAAAACAAATCCATAATCCACAACATAATTGCCATCAAGCTAATTTGGTGTCTGTACTTCTCTGTATGTGCTGTTTGTACCCTGACATGCCTCTTGTTGCCTATAATCTTTATGATTACTTTGCCTTTGACTCATCTCAAAGGATATATATAATTTATGTATGTATGTATATCCAAAAGCATGTGACCATACACGAAAAAATTCATATACACACAAGCACATATAAAATATGTGTGGAGTTAATTTGATGTGCTAGGTATTCTGCTAGAGGATATAGAGAAACCAAATATTTTTCTCAGAGCCATGATCACAGTGGAGTCCATTTGTGTCATAATGTACTGTGGGATCTAGAACGCCAGCAAACAGTGAGTAAGAGAGTCTAAACGAGACGGCAGAGCCAGGCGAAGGCTTCTTAGAGATACTACTCATGAGTCAAACAATAAAAGCAGCAGTAAAAATTACCAGGGAAAATAAGGCCCTGGGAAAAGCAGGTCACTCAAGCAGCCAGAACCTGAAATGCAAGTTCAGACTCATGAAGCCAGGATGAGCCGGTGACTCACACATTCACAACAATATACAAATCAGTATTTGGACATTTTGTTTGTTGTTGCTTGGACTGCGGGGCAGGAAGTCAATTCAAATATGAACTAACTCTTGACGTAAGTCAAATGATTATTTTACTTTTCTATGTCCTGTTTACCTACTCTTGAAGATGAAAGTGCTGACCTGCTTCATGAAGATGTCATCTAATTGATACTTGAAGTTGCTCTGAAAACTTCAAGGCCTTCTCAAACCTGTAGCACTGGTGTGGCTATCTTGTGACCCTTCTTGATGAGCGACAATGTTCTTTTCATTTTTATTTTCAATTCTCAGCCTAGGATCAATCTCAGAAGAGCATAATTTTGGCTAGAGAGATGGCTCAGGGTTTAAGCTTCTGCCTCACAAGCAGAAGGACCTGAGTTTGAATCCTGGGTCCCATGTAAAAATGTCAAATGGAAGGAAATAGAGAGAGATGGCCTGAACTTCCAGTTCTGGAAGGCAGAGTCTGAAAATCCCAGAGTAAAGCAAAAAGGAGATAGATACACACACACACACACACACACACACACACGCACACTCACTGAAGAGCACAATTTTTATTTTCTTCTACAAGTATGAGCAGAATTTTGATTGACATGCCTTTAATGTTCTTAAGCTCATGGAAATGGAAAAAGGATGATCACTTCATGACAGGGTTGAAACATTCAACTGAAAAGAAAATTTGCAAAATTAACAGTGCTGAAAGGAGCAACTTCAGAGCTCATTTTACCTTTGCAAATCTAAATGTTGATGATAGTGGAAGTGGTGATGGTAATGATGAGGATGAGATATCTAGCACATAATGAATAAACAGTCACATTCTAGAACTATTCTAGCAGCCTTTCTATGTATTGTCTCATAAATTTCTCTGGACAACTTTATGTCACATGTTTATTACTGCTTGTATTTTGGAGATAAGGCAACACAAACACATGTCATTTGAATGTAAGTCCCCCATAGGCTCATGTGTTTTCATCTTAGCTGATATTAATGTTGGAGTAGCTCGCAACACCTTTAGGAAGTAGAGCTTTGCTGAAGCAGGCAAGTCACAGGGGGCGGGGTTTGAGGTGAAGTGGCCTGGCACTGCTTCCCTGGTTGCTCTTGCTTCCTCTGCTTCCATGATGCTTACAGTGACCAGAACTGACCACCTCAGCTTCTACCACCCACCATGCCTTGTATGAGATAATGGATTAATTGTATCTCCCTTCTAGTACTGTAAGCTAAATAAGTCTCTGTTTCTTCCTTAAGTTGTATATGAGTGTCGTCTTACAACAATAGAGAGGACTAGCTGCAACAGAAGAGGGCTGGCTTGATACTGAGGCTAGGGCCATTTAACAATCCTTGTGGCCCCAAAGGCCTGCAGCTTCCTTAGGCACCAATGTAACTCTAGACACTGTTTCTTTATACCTTTTTAAGCTACCCACAACTTTCCTGTGGGTCTCATAGGCAGAACAATATTTTTAATATCTCACCAGGTTCAGGACAATGAACAAGTAGATAATAAAAACAGCTATTTGAGAAAGCAACCTACATAGAAAAAAATATCAAAATTAAGCGTTGTTTCCTGACCACTTTAACGATGGTATTCAGTGGACTTATTTATTTCTGTTTCCTCTAGATCATAGGGGCTTTTGTTCTTAAGAAGAATGTTGCCTTTTTTGGATCTATCTGCTCCTAAAATCTTGGGCCCACCTTTGATAACATTTCCTAAACTGAGACTATACTAAAAAATCTGCCACAAGTCCGTTTTTCTGATGAGACCAGTCCTCATGCTGTTTCTTTGCTACTGGGATATAACATTGAACAGTTATACACACTGAAGGAATGCCCATGGTTTCCATTTTCTGAATGTCTATGACATGTACCCTTTGTACCATATTTTCATCAATATGTGGAAATGATCTGATATGCATATTGATCAAATGATACCAATATTATTTAATGATTCCCCTTATAGGATTTGTTCTGAAAGCCCCATTCAGACCACAGAATTAAAGACAAGCTAATAAATATCAAAATTTAAATAAATTACAATTGTCAGTGTGTAAGAAGTATAATCTAATAGATCAATTGAAAGTATGAGTAGGAAAGCAGAGCTGTGTCCACTTCTTAATGGGCATATTCTATTACTTTTATTTACATGCTCTACTACTAGACTCACCTTGGGACAGTAATTAAATAATAAGTGATATTTACTGAACACTTGCTATGTTCCAGGTCCTGGGCTAAGTGTTTGATTTGCATGTTGTCATCTAATCATCAAACTTATGACATCTATAATGTTTATTTTATATGTCTTTATATATCAACAGATGATAGATTAAAGATAGATGATGATGATAGATAGATGGATAGATAGATAATATCTCCACAATGTCATGGATGGTATTAATAATCAACAGGATCTAGAATCAGGTAGGAGACAGATCTCTGTGAGGGACTATCTAGATTAAGATTACTTCTGAGAACGTCTTGTATTGATGAATGAGAGATAATCCCATATTAAATGTTGGAGGGACCTGTTGTGTGATAGTTTCCTGGGGACATGCCATACAATCACCTATCCACTGCAATAGGAATTCATCAACAGAACTAAGTAATGATTATACCAGGTCCAACATGCAAACCAATGAGCTTGTTGGGGGTACTTACAGGAGTAGGGATGAGAGTTACTTACAAGAACAGGGTTGGTTCAAAGGCAATTAGCCATCTCAGCATAAGTGAGATTCACAGAATCTGTAACCCTGGAGCTTCTCTGCTGCATGACATACTCCTCCTCACTTCTGAACTGCCTGGTATCTCTTCCAGGTCGTGCTAGCCTGGCTGTAGAGTTTCCTCCTGCACCTTAGGAAGAGGCCGCCTTGAACCTTGTTAGTTTCAGGACCTTCCTAAGCCTGAAGGGTTGTTTGCATGCTAAGCCTTCCTATAGGATGGGATTTTTTTCAAATTGCTATACAATTTAGGTTAGACTGGGGGCAAAGTCTTAAGACAACATTAAGCTATGAATAGAGGAAAAATTCCATACCATGGTACCATTTCCTAGCCTACTCTCACCAACTGTAAAAAAGAGGAAAAAGTGAACTGAGCATGGGCATATATCATTCTCTACTTCTGGACTGTGTATGCAATCAGACCAGCTGCTTCAGTTCCACTTTGATTTCCACTCCATAATAGATGGTTCCCTTCAACTGTGAACCAGACACAATGTGCTAGTTGATTTGCTAATTGAAAGATGGAGGATGTAGGAGTATTTTTCCTTACTTTCCCTTATACATATATTAAGCAGTTGTCTCACTGTTATGCTTTTATGGTGGCATGTATTTTTCCCATTTATTTCCTATTTTCTTTTTTTAAAATTACATATTTTTGCCTAGTTATACAAGCCCAGTAGGTAACTCCCTTCTTCTTCCTCCCTTCTCCCTTCCCCTTCTTATTCCTTATTTCACTCTTCCCCCTTTCCACTCCCCCCTACACCCTTTTCCCTTCCCCTCCTCTCTTTCTCCCTCCCATCCTCCAGAGCATTTTTCTATAGTAGTCTTAGTTCTTTGTGGGTTAACTTAGTTCTTCTCATGAGCTCAAATACAAACCTAGTCTGACATTTAGCAGATTTCAGCAAGAGTGCGAAATTACCAAAATGAGCAATTAAGATTGGATTAAGATTAATTAAGATTAAAAAGGGAAAAGATAATAGGGGTCTAGGATTCAACATGGTTACTGGTTCAAATAGCAGCCAGCCAAAAGTCAGTAGTGTGTTGGAAGAGATCATGTAATTGGGAGTAGAAAGGAAGATAAATTTTTATAAAGGAAAATATTTGACTTTAAATTTAAATCATAACATTGGCTAAAGGAAGATAAAGAAGAATCTGAGATGTCAGTAACCATAACTAATCCACACAAGTGGTACAGTGTACAACAAAAGACCCAGATTTTTTTCTTGTTTCAGTGTGTGCGCACATGCGTGAGTGTGTGTTTCAGGAATGTATGTGTGGAGGACAGAGATCAACCTTCAATACTGTTCCTGAGGAACCATTCACTATGTTTATTCAGATGTCATCCCTCAGCACTGGGAGCTCACTGGTCAGACTGGCCGACTGGCATGGGATGCCAGGGATGTGCCTGGCAAGCACTTCACCCACTGTTTATCTCCCTAGTCATGAAATGTCAGACCTTTTGATCCACAGCCTTCATGGCATCGTTCAGCGTCACAGCAGTGCTGCCTGTATTCGTGACCCTTAAAAGCACCTATGTTCCTCAACTCTTCCCAGAGTGTCCTCCATCTAGATAGCTCATCTCTTGAGATTTGTGGCTACAAAGAAGAGCTGATACAAGTACTGAGGCCTCCAGGTAGCATTGTATGGCCATGACTGTGGACTCCGGAATTTTTGTGGGTTCAAATTCCAGCTTTATCACTCATTGACTGTGTTCCTTTGGGCAAATTACTCTGTGCAGAGGTTTCCTTGCCTGCAGAATGAAAATAATAATAATCTTCCTCTCAAAGAATACTTTAAAAAAAATGAAGTCACGCTCAGTGCTAAGTACTGTCTGTCCTGTAAGGAGTGCTGTAAGATACTTCGATGCAAATGTCAGGAAAATAATGTGAGCACTGGATGTAAGGTAACTAAGAGGACGCTGAAGGACGGGATTCTTTGAAAAGGACAAAAACAGCTCAGCGAAAGGAAGACGAGAGAAGGCGAAGAGGTACATGCAGGCAAAGTGACCAAATGAATATAGTACAAGAGTCAAAGTCTAAGAAGAGAATGATGTAGTATAGCCATGCCATGTAGACACTTCCAGAGAGTGAGAAGGAATCACACTTCCATTCTGCCTGAGTTTTAGAAGCAGCAGGAACAGAGTGACCCAGAAGACAGACCTGCGAGAGCATTTGGAAAGCGCTTAGCAGAGACGGAGGCAAATTATGGGCCTGAAAGGCAGATGTCACATGTTTTATATGTGGAATGCAGATGTAATATAGGATAATGGAGCAGAAAGGGTACTATTGGGGGGGTGACCGAAGTCACAAGGTTTGGACGGTGATGATGAACAAGGGACAAGGATTTATACATAATGTATATACACATGTATATGCCATGATGAAACCCATCCTTTGTATGCTAACTAAAAAAAATTCTTTTTAAGAAAATCAAAAAAGAAAGAAGCCTAAGCTCAAGTTTTCCTGCAGGGCACTGGCCAGTGAGTTATGAAGATAATAATGGAGATGAAAGGCAAGGAATGTTGAAAGAGAATTTTATGGGTGAGAATGAGGATAATAGGTTTTTCTAGGAGTGTGGGTGGGGAGAACAGGAATGAGGAAGTATCCACTTAAGAGAAAGAAGTAGGTCATTGCATAAGGCAGAAAAGAGTCAACAACCTCTTTTCCTTGAACTAGCAGACTTGAAGATAAGGCAGAGCTACACAGCTAGAGTTGACATAAATAAGGCTGTTCAGGAGATAAGCATACTACACAGGATTCTATAGAAGTGGTAGAAACAGAAATAGAAATTCTCAGCTCCAAGACTCAACTTGATCATCCAAAGTCAAACTCTACCTCAACCCACACAGAGAGATAAGCTGTGACCTGTGATGCATGGAAGAGGTTAAATGAAGAAATCTTTCCACCCTGTGGCTACATGCAAATCTGAGGTAGGGATGAGTTGTTCACATGTTATTTTATTAAGCCATCCTGGCTACACCATTAATTTTAGAGTTTCAGATAAGGGTCTGATTTAAGAAAACCTGGTTAAGAAGTAAAACAATTCTCCGGGCCTTAGCACAATGAACCGTAATAGTTAAATCTGTGTAGTTTGCCCAGATTTTGAGAAGGGTTTTAAGGTGCTTCCACGTCTTTGGCTCCCATGTATATATGTAAGAAGCAGCAATAAGCTGCTTACATATGGTTGCCAAGAACGAGGCTAAAGCTATGTCTGTTGTAGAGATTTATAACAGAATACATTATAAGTAACTCACTGCTCCGTTTTTGGAGTGTTTGTATCTGCTAGTTTATTAAACATTCTCCCCAGAACTGTGCTTATAAATATAGCCAATACTCATAACATTTTCTGTAATCTTATATGCCTTCCATGTTTGGTAAGATTTCAAATCTATAGAGACAAGTACCCTATATGAGAAGGACAAATAGACTGTACAGTAAGGACTTGGTGTGTTCTTGTTAAATGAGGGAAGTAAATATCTCAGGCTAATAGAATCTCTTACGTTTCATGTATTGAACTGAATTCAAATCTCAACTCTAGGTGGCAGCTTACTCCATCACTTCCTAAGCTCTTTAAACAAGCAGGAGATTCATTCACAGTTTTTTCATGAATGCATAATTTTGTGTAAAAATTAGTTCCTGGCTCTCAGTGTCTGCTAAAAATAGACTTGATTTTCAGAATAAAATCGTGGCTCGAGCTGCAGGTTTTCCATGTATCTTGTCATTCTTGATTCCATTAACTCGATAGGATAAAGCAAAAGAGAACAGATAAAGATGAACGTTTTTAACCAAATTTTTTTTTGAAAAATATAATCTTCATAAACCATGGCGACATTTTTGTGTCAAAGCTGCACTTCTACCAGGCAGGAGAGAATTAAGTTTGAATGATTTCCCAGAAAGAACACTAACATCTATGATGCCGGACTGAGATTGTTTAAGGGTCCAGATTTAATGGAAGGAAAACTAATCTGGGTGGGAGGAGGAAAATGACTGACACCTGTAATTCTTTACATCTCTTTGATAGAAGTAGCCAAAGCTAAAGTTTAAGTAGATGGTCAAAGTCCAAAAGAGTTGGAACTACATTATCTGAAACAATATTTCCTCCCACCATCACATTTAAACATATTTGTGTGAGATGTACTGGTTTGTTCTGTAAGGGAACCAAAAATAAAATAAGCAGGATAGCTCCCTCATACTTATCACATAAACTCTACATGTCACAGTTCTTTCATATTTTAGCATGAGCAAGAGGAAAAAAAAACCTGCATAAGATAAAAAGTAACCATTTTGCAAATGGGTGATTGACCCTTCCCTCACTGAGGTTTCCTACTTTTATTACATCTACCCTTGAATGGGCTCTTATAATAAGACTCCAGTTTAACAGCTTTTTGTCTCTGGCCAGGGGGTGACATACAGTGCCCAGCAGGATGGAGTGAAGGGCATTGCAGGAGCAGCAAAACTGCAAAAGAAAATCAACAAACCACAATCCAGAACTTCAGAGACTCTATATCAACCACCTAGAACTAGGCCAGACTGATCTCTCCCCATCCTGAAGCTCAGGGAAATTTGCGGAAGAAGGGGTGGTAAGAATGTAAGAGCAAAAGGATGGGAGGAGCAATGATTTGCAAGATACTCCACATAAGTTAGGGCCAAAGCAATCATAATTGGACTTTGCATGCCCTGCGCAATGTCCAACACACTATTGACCTCACAAAGTCTAGCATCTGCTAAAAGCACCAAGATCCTTGGAGGCAAGGGATTGGCAGCCACAGTAGTGTTCCTATGTTTAAGGGGAACACAGGAAAGGGTTCAGGCAAATGCCGCTGGGTCCTTGTATGTCATCGGAGAGGAGGGCCCAGAGGAGAGTCAGGCATGCACATTAAAGGACTCTCTGGGAATTGGGGCGGGAGGCATTGGGGGATGGGGAGGGAGGGGTGAGGGGATGGGGAGCAGGGGGTTCGGGGGCAGGAGGAGGGAGGGAGGCAACCGGTGTACCTATTAAGTTTGTATGAGTGGAAATAATAATAAAAAGTGTTAAAAAAAAACCTGCATAGAATTTTAAACTTTATCCTCAAGTTAGTATCACTTTCAAAGGAAGAGAATAATATATCTTAGTATGGGTTTGAGCAGGAAATAAGATTGTTCACAGTGTCTGGTACATGCATCTTGCATATTAGTTATTTTTATTCCACTGTTCTAACTTATTAATAAACGATTCTATTAAAACTTCCAAGAGCCTGGTCAATGTGTCATACTAATGAGAAGCTTTTATTGCAGAGTCAAATGTCTGGGCCTCTCCTATCTCCATTTCTATGTGTAAAAGGAACATAGGAAAAAGCCATATGGTACGGGCGTAGGGGGTGAGACTATTAGTCACTGGAGTGTGAAAATTAACTATTTCTAAATGTGTTTAATTATTTATAAAATGAATACAAAATTATATTTGGCAAAACTTGGAATGGCTTTTTTGCATTCCCCTTGATGTGTGTGTTATGTGTATGTATGTTTACATAGACAAGCATATATAATACATATATATATATATTTATAATCTATGTGGTTGGAGAGAGAAGTATATATTCTAATATCATGTTGTACTGCTCTTTGGAGTTTATGTGAAAAATCCAAGGTAATGGCCCTAATAATAGACTATAATCTTTTATTTTTCCTTCAAGTTTCACTTCTAAATTATTCACATGATACATATCTAAATAAAAACATCCTCTATCTTATAATGGAACTGGTCACCTATAGCAAAGCTTCTTAAGAGAGAACAGGCAATAAGTAAGTTGACAGTAATCTTTGCAAGCCTAAGGGACTGATTGCCATTAGCACTTTGCTGTTTAACCCAGGGCACTATACAAACACATTACTTCTGTGTGCACACTCATATGAAAGAGCTTGCAAGAGCTATAATCACCAGATCTTTTTAAATTTTTTTTTTATTATTATTATTTATTCAACTGTGTGTATGTGCGCGCGCGTGTCTGTGTGTGTGTGTATGTGTGTGTAGAACCACGGACGAATTCGCGAACCACCATGGACGCCTCCACCTCCTTCTGCCCCGGGATTCACAGGCTCCGCCCTACCAGGACCAGAAGCGCAGGACGCCCCCGCTTCCGTCTGGCGTCTATACGTGGGATCTGGGATCCGAACTCGGGACCTTCCGCCTGCAAGGCGGAGGCTTAACCCCTGAGCCACCTCTCCAGCCCAATCACCAGATCTTTTTATTACTTAATTATGCTCCACAATTACAGGACTTCTCAATAAGTTTCCCAAAGATTATTGATCATATACAAAAGCCTTTGGTGCTTTCCACTGCCTAATATTGATGAGAAGTCCCAGCTTCTTATGGTGTTCTTCAAGCCTGTGCACTACCTTTCTTAGACTGCCTTCTTTTGCTGTGTTCCCCAAAGGTTTGTGGTCCTTCGAAGGAAACAGTAAGATTTCAATACTCCAAAATGTCAGGAACTTCAGTGCTTCCAGCTGTTTCTCTACCTTCCTTGGCATTTGGCTCCAATACCATCCTCCAATTGTGTTCAAAGTAGAATCATTACATCTACAATCCAAGGAGGACAGAGGTTGAAGAACAACATTTTACACACTGAACATTATTCTGAAGGCTGCGTGTGCACTTTTTCCACTTCTGCTGCTATCAGCCAGGACCAAACACATGTCTAGATGTAGTTTAAGGTATATAAAAGATATTGCCTTTGTTCCACATAGCCATAAACCTACATAGAAAACAAAGGTTTTAATGCTAGGTGATAAAGAGAGGATGATATCAAGATTACTTTTACTTGTGAAGTGCAAGAATGGTTTTGAGTGACAGATTCATATTTCTTTTTGTGACCCTAGAATTGTGAAGAGTTCCTAATATACATTCATGTTGACTGAATAAATACATGAATAATAATAAGAAATGTAGATAACAATTTTCTTCCCTTTATCGACTCCCTCATTTTAAGTGACATTGCATACTGAACTTGAATAGCTGTGGCATTCGCTTTGTTTTATGTCTGCTAGATAATAAGACATTGAAAACAAAAAATATATCTAATTAGAGAGAAGTGAAATGAACACACACCTCTTCAAATGTTCTAAGAATGATAATGTGGAAATTGAGTTTTAGATTTGCATCAACACTAAATTTAAGTGTTATTTCTGGTAGGATGATTAACATTGATCTACTCTAGCTACCCATGTGGCACGGATGGGAAATGTACAATCTGATCCTTTTCATTATTGAAAGCATTGGGATTATTGCTTGTAAACTTAAAAACTAAACACTGTGGATTATTCTTTTTTTTCTTTCTCTCTGCTTGTATTGCCTTACCACTTATTGAAAGATCTTGAAATGCACCCTTGCACTGACCTCCATTACGAGTGGGAGAAGTCTGCTCTGGAGGCATTTAGACATACCTCTTAAAGGTCCCACACATACAGTAATCCATGTTCTTGTTTCCTGACTGCATCTTGATTGTGATTGGGTACAGAATATTGATTTGAACTTTCCTATTCTCTTTAATTATGTCATTGTCAGGCCTCCAGGACTTCCTGTCATGTTTCACAAAAAGCATTCCTTAGAAATAAACTGTTGGGAAAGAAGGACTTTTCATTTGGGTAAGAATGGAAAAGAGAGGGATATGGAAATAAACGCTATGGTAATTTATAGTAAGTAATATATCTCTTACTTTCTCCCCCCCAAATAACTCCACTCTCATAACTGTCTTTGACTACATTTTTTATGTGAACTTTACCATAGAATGGACTTTATCATTAAAATTTAGTTTGTAGATTTTTGCTCTATCATCTCTATACACTGACAGGAAGATAATGTTGAATCAACCTATTCCATCCAAAAATGACTACCATGTGACTCACATCATTGCAAAAATGAACCTTTAACAAAGATGAATACCAAGTCAGGTTGGATTCTAGGAAAATGACAGCCCCCTGCACAAAATAAGTGTCCTTTAGAAGGAATCAACTAACGTGAGATCCCAACTAACTCAAAATAATGACTCCCTTGCCTTAGGAAATTTGCAGGTGGCCAGCCATGGTGAGCCATGGTAAAATTCAGATTAACTCAAAATAATGGCTCAAAGAGGTTGTTTCTCCTCCACTTTAGGTAGTTTAGAGGTGGTGAGTCTTGGTGACAGTGTTACTCTGCTGTGTCATATTTCAAAGGTCCTCTCATGTGCCTTCTATTGTCTGGGAGCATGAGTCTTCTGCCACATCAGAAGGAAAGAAAGGGAAGACCGGTGTATTAGTCAGGTTCTCTAGAGATGCTGTTTTCCTTACTTTTTACTCATATTGTCAAAAGTTTTATATATTGATTCACCAAGCTTCTCACTCCTCATAAGAGGTGAATTTGGACTGTCCAACACACCTATCTTTACCAATTCTCAGTACAGTTCACTCCAAACATTAACTTTCTCCTTACTGCCAGGGCAGTCTTTAGTAGCTGGTGGTTTGATTGTGTTGGAGAGCCAATTCCAGATGTCACCAAATCTGCTAGCAAAATTCATCTTTACAATTCTGTTTCTCTAGAATCACTCCCAGTACCACAATCTGTATTAGTCAGGTTCTCTAGAGATGTAGAATCGACACAATGAATATATTATATATATATATAGGGAATGTATTAAGTTGGCTTACAGTATGGCCGAGGTAGTCCAACAATTGCTGCTAGTAGCCGAGGTAGTCCAATGATGGGCTGCCAGTAGCTGCTCAGTTTGGTAGTCAAGTAGGTGATGGCTGAAGGATGGAGAATTCCCAGTCTTTAGTCTAGGCGACGATGATTTGGAGGGTTGGAAAGCTAGAGGGTCGAAGAAACTGGGCAGCCAGAAGGAAGAGTGATTCCTAGCACAGCTGCAATAAGCATCTCTTCTCTTTGGTGGCTCCTTTTTATATGATACAGTACTGGGAGGATCTTATGAGATCTTTGGAGGTTCTGCTAGGATCTAGGGGGTGGATATAATCCTATCAGGTGATCTCAGGTGATCCTTGCAGATGTGGTCTCAGCCCATCTTAATTAATACGAGGTGTGTCAAGTTGACCCCCAGGCTTAACTATCACAACTGGCATCCTCCATTGTGGCTTTGTAGGACTGGTGTGCCACAAACTTGAAGACTCAATACAGCAGACATTTATTCCAGTAGTTTGGGAGGACAGAACTCTGAAGCAAGGTCTAGCTGATCAATATGGCATAGCCAATGCCAAGCCCTGGAAACATCATGCTGGAGAACCCCCTTCTGTTTCATTTAGCTTCTACACTTCCAGGGAGCCCTTGATATGAGGTTCACATATCTGTATACCTGTTCCACACAGACACTCCCGATATATCCTTTTTCTGTCTCAAACAATCCTCTTTCTGCCTTTCTAGTATACATACATGTATCACTGGATTCAGGAATGCTTGGGGGCTCCATCTAATAGCCAGATTCAGTGGCACGAGCATCTGTAATCCCAGCATGCTCATGGGAAAAGGCAGACAGAGACAGGAGAATCTGAGTAGTTCTCAGCCTAGCTAGCCTGCCTCATGCAAGAAGTGACTCCATCTCAATGCAAGGCCAGGATCAACACTTTAAATTGGCCTATGACCTCTGCATACATGTTGTGGCATAAAGATTGTCATGGTTTAAAATGTGAAATGTTCCCCACAAGCTCATGTATTTGAATCTTTAGTTGTTTGGGAAGGTCACGGCACCTTTAAGAGGTAGAGCCTTGCTGGAGGAAGAAGTCGCAGGGAGTGGAGCTTGAGGTTGATTAGTCCCACCGTACTTCAGGGAGGAGTTTGCTCTTTGTAGCTCTCTGCCTCCTTGATGAATTTGACTTAGGCCCTCTCCAGCTTCAACCAGTCAGCCATGTTTTTTCTAGCATAATGGACTGCATTTCCCCTCTGGAACTGAAAGCTGAATAAAGCACTCTTTTCTCCCCTTAAGTTGTTTGATCTTCAGTGGTGTCTCATAGCAAAAGAGAAGAATAATTGGTACAGGAATGACTACTGAGAAGAGGGGTATTGCTGTGAGATGATGAGAAACTGGTACCAAAACATGAAGTATCTTGAAGTTGAAAGAAATTGGTACCAGAGAAGGGGTTGTTGCTGTGAGACAGAAATCTGGTACTAAAAAAGTGAAGTTGTTGCTTGTGAAGTTGAGAAAAGTTGGTACCCAGTAGTATACCCATTGCTGCAATGTAACGGTTACTCTTGACTATTGCTGTGAGAGAGCATTCAAAGTCAAATAACTTGAAGGAGAAAAGGAAATTTATTCACCTTAGGGTTCCAAAGGGAAGATACAACCTTTCACGGTGGAAGTAGCATGGCTGGCGGAAACTGGAGACAGGCTATGTCACACCCATTCGAGATGCTAGTGGGTGAGGGCTCAAGGATTCCCAAAAAGTTTTCCTTCTCCCCAGTCTTCTGTTCTGTGGCTCCTTTTATCTGGTCCACTACTGGGAGGTTCCAATGGAATCTATGGAAGTTCCGATGGGATCTAGGGCTGATCTTTGTATTATCCAGATAATCTCTTCAGGGGGGTCTCAGCTGATCTTGCCAGGTGTGCTCTCAGCTGATTTTAGTTAATGCAAGGTGTGTCAAGTTGACACCTAGGATTAACTATCACATACCTCTAAACTGTTTTCTTCACATAGTTCCTCTTTGCCTCACTCCACTTCCTTTTACTATCCTGCTGATGATTTTTCTTTCCGTCTTTTCTTCCCCAAAGTAAGAAGTCTTCTTTTGTTGATTGTGCTGAACAGATGAAGCTGGTTTCATAGTCAACATTCCAATGGACACTAGAAGTGGAAACTTTTTTCTGTAAGTATGAATAGCAGAATCTTTTAAAAGAAATTCTTGGTTTCCAAAGTCACTTGGAACTGCTCACCAGGTATTACTAGCTCTGATTGCAAGGGGAATCCCGTTTCCTCTTTAGCCCAAAGTCCACTTTAGTCTGCATAGTCCACTCTCAAGTTTCACAAGCCTATTTAGGTTTCAGTATCATGATACTTGAATATCATATTATAAGTAAGATTATAGAAACCATGAAAAAGAGAGGTTTAGTTTTTTTTGGTTTCTTTGAAAACAGGCAATTTTTTGAAATTTAAAAGAAAAAAAAACTTTAGTTAAAATAAACATTTTAGGGGCTGGAGAGGTGGCTCAGGGGTTAAGCCTCTGCCTTGCAGGAGGAAGGTCCTGAGTTCGGATCCTAGATCCCATGTATAGACGCCGGGAGGAAGCGGGGGTGACCTGCGTTTCCGGTCCTGGTAGGGCGGAGCCTGTGAATCCCAGGGCAGAGTAAACAAGGAGGTGAAGGCATCCATGGTGGTTCCCGAATTCGTCCGTGGTTCTACACACCCACACATACACACATGCACACACACATACATGCACAATTGAATAAATAATAAAAAAATTAAAAAATAAATAAATAAAAATAAAAATTTTAGGGGATAGCAAGATGGCTCAGTGGATAAAGAAAGGTTCCTACTGCTCAAATCTGATCATATGAGTTTACTATCCACAACTCATAGGTGAAAGGAAAGAATCAACTTTTAACAGTTGTACTCTGGCCACCTTATACACTCCATCAACTTTTAAAAATTGAAAAAAAGCTTTCTGCCCGGGACCAGGCTTAGGTCGACTCCCTGCTCTTCAGGAGGTGGCCTTCTATACCAATCAGGATGCAGCCAAGGGCAGTGCAGGAAAAGCAAAACTGAAAACAACAACAAACCATAATTCAGAACACCAAAGACCCTACATTAATCGCCTGGAACCAGACCAGCCAAATCTTTTCACATCCTAAAGCTCAGGGAACCTTGCAGAAGAGGGAGCGGCGGCAAGATTTTAATAGCCTAAAGATGGGGAGGACCAACGATATGCAAGATACTTCACACAAGTTAGGGCTGCAGCAGCCAGAATTGGACTTTGCCTGGCCTGCACAATGGCTGACATGTCAATGACCCCACCCCACCCCCAAGTCTAGCATGGATCACAGGGGAGAAGGCTCCAGGTGGTAGGATCCTTATAGGCAAGGGATTAACAGTTATAATAGAGTTCCCAAATTCACAGGGAGCCCAAGAAGTAGCTCCAGGCTATGCCACTAAGTCCTGAACCCTCACTAAGGTGGAGGACTCAGAGGGAGAGTTGGCATTTACACAAATGGATGCTCCAGGGGATGGGAGGGAGGAAGGGGGAGGTACTCAGAGAGTGGAAAGAGGGAGGGGGTGAAAGGAAAGGGGGAAGGGGAGAAAGTGCAAGGGGGAATGACTGAGGAGGGGAAGGAGGAGGGAGAGAACAGGCGTACCTATTGAAATTATATGATTAGGAAGATGATGTATATATATTAAATATTAAAACAATCTTAATTTAGAAAAAAATGCAAAAATCTCACTATGCTTCAGAGACTAGTATTTAATTGCACTTGCTTATATGAACCTTCTACCTTAGTCTCCCAAGTAGATGAACTGTACCTATGCACCAGTGTACCAAGCCTGCTAGCAAACTTGAAATGACAAATATAACTCATGTACTTCAATAAGATGGTTTTGTGCTTCTATCCTTTTGATATCTCTTTTCTTTCTTTAATATCTCTTTGCTTCCTTTAATATCACTTTGCTTCCTAGTCTATTCTCATTTATAGTGCTAGCATATTCCTCATGCTCTATACACCCTCCACACAACTGCTTCTTGGTACTTTGTGCTCACCCAGAGCCCTGTCTATACTGGTATGTTCGACTTTTCTGTCCCTCAGTCCAGACTTGCTTATTTCCCCCCAGAATAGTCCATATAACAGCTACCCTTTAGGTAGAAAACAACATGAGAAAATTTGATTTCTCTACCAGTAACAGTTGTCTTTCTTTGGTTGTTATCACTGTGAAAAGAGAATACTTTTTAATTTGTAAGAGTAGCTAGTGGAAAAAATTACATTCAGGATACATTCAGGTAATTCATGCCTGTAAACTTAGCACTTGGAAAGAAGAGGTAGGAAGGTCAAGATTTCAAAACCATATTCAGTAATTGCAAAGGTTAATTGCAGATATCAGCTTGAGATGGTTCATTGGGTAGATATTCCTATGAGGGATCACCTGATGGAAATTGTCTAGATTGCTTTAGTTGAAGTGGAAAAATGTGCCCACTGCGGGTAGCACTGTAGGTAGATGTATGTATAAAGATGTGAACTACATAAAGATGGCTAACATTCACTGGTTTTTCCATCCACTTTTGACTTTGGATGTGGTGTGATCAGCACCCTCATTCCTGCTACTATGACCCACCTTGAAACAATGGGTTGAACCTGAATTATGAGCTGGGTTTGGGGTTTGGCTTTTTTTTTGGTTTGGGTTAGACATTTATTGCACAGCAACGAGTTATAAAATTAAAACAGCTACTTAGTATGTTTGAGGCCTACCTGGATTACAGGAGACTCTGTCTTAAAACACAAAATAAAACAACTAAATAATATAACAAAGTAGAGTGAAATACGTAGTTCCTGCTATAAAATGGAAGAACTAAACTGAATAGCTTTTAAAGTTTCTTTTAATCCTGATGCTGCTTAACTTTATGACTAAATAAAAGTTATGCAAGGGAAAGATATTTAGACCCGAAGGCTGTCACAAAGGTTGTCAAGTTCTGACACTCAGAACTTCTTTGCAACTGGACTCAAGACTGAATTCATCTATCTTTCTGAAGACTTATCTGGACTTTAGGATGGAAACAGATTAGAAGTACTAAGCCAGCCTTATATGTGAGTGACATATGCCCTTTCAGATTTTCTAGGAGCTACATTTTCAAAAGAAGAAAAGAAATTGATAATGTTTTTGCTTAATCCAGCATCAAAAATATTCATCATGCACTTATTATAAAAAATCACTAATGAATAGTTTCTCTTTATTTTCAGGTTTAATCTTGCAAATCTAGTATTTATTTAATACATATATATGTGTCATAGCACATCTAATTCAGGTGTGTACATGCCAAGTGCTAAACAATCATACATGGGCACTGGCTCTCTTGTTGGACAACGGAATTCTCAATCATGACTATACCTTGACTTCATGCTAGAATCATCTGAGGAGAAACCAGAGGATTTAACAGAGCTCTTAATTTATAATGTATTGAGGTAGGATCTGACTGATTTTTTTTCCAGTTCATTACAGTTATTGCAGGTAGTTATTGCAGTTCGCCTGCATGGTTGCTGATAAATCACCATCAAATGGCTTAAGGGAACAAGTGGTTTATTTTCTTAAGATAGTTGTTTACAGTTCATAGTCCAGCTTGATAGGAGAGCATGCACCAACACCTTCTGAGGGAACTGGCCACACCATTTCTACATAATGGCTGAGAAAGGGACAATCCTTACTTGCCAGACCAGGACATCTGGCCAAGTGTACACAAAGATGCCAAATCTCTCAATCAGCTCTTTGTATTTTATTCCAGGGCCACCCACCATGGGCTGGGTCTTTGTCATAAACTAGACAATCTCTTGCAAGTTTGTTCTGGGCTTAACTCAACCATTAATTCTCTACAAATGTGCCCAGAGCTCAAACCAACTGTCAAGTTGACGGTGCCTAATTATGACAATAGCTAAGTCTGAAAACACTTTAGGGTAGTGTTTCTCAATTCACTTAGAACACATTGCTCCTTTTTCATTCACATAGCAATGTCCAGGATCTATGTACAAAAGTTGTGTTTTCAATTGGTGTAGATTAGGTTCCAGGCAAAGCTGTTGCTCAAATGACCTTGGTGATAATAACATAGTAATCTGGTGGAAACTAACTATCAAATACTTGAACTCTGTACTCACCAGCTCTTTTATCTGCTGTCTTCTGATAAATTGATAGGTAACAAGCATTTATTACAGTCCCAAGTTCTATTTCCACACTGTACTTTCGGCCTTATGCCTAGATTCTTATTTTTGTTTCAGTACTGAAGATTCTACTTAATGACTAGGTGCTATTTTATTTCCATATACTTGTTGATATTTGCCTTATTGGTTTCTCAAGCACTAGAAAATTCTCCCAAGATGCCACTCAATGCATGAGTCATCTGCTGACATTCTTATCCATTAGTGTGTGCCTACCTGGATTATCACAAATCATCTTTCCCTGAATCTATATCATGTTTGGTTGATTACTGGATGCATTCCTTAGACCACAGGGGGCATTATAGGCAAATGCTAGCCTCAGGGTTTTTTTTGCCTCTGGTACCACCTACTGCCTGTTTTCATCTGCTCCTGTGCCATAGACTTCATAGGCTTCAGTTGGGTTTATTACCTCAGCATATGCCCCATTCTAGAACTGTATTGCAATTATATATTCTCCCATTCAGGTCCAATAAGCCAGATTTCATCAAGCCCAAGGAAAAGTAATGACTTTATTATAATATTATAGCATTTTATTGTTGTTTATTGCTTGAGCTACCCCAGGTTATTGAAATATACTCACCAGTAGAGCACTCCTTCTTTGGAAACCCACATTAGAGTAAATTTCCTTGTTTTGTGTTAGTGATCCTTTTATTGCTGTAAGAAATATATGATGCCAACAACTTGAAGGAGGGAAGATTTATTTTAGCTCATGATTTCAGATGTCTCAGTCCAAGGTATCTGGGCAAACACTCAACAAATTGCTTCTTCCAAGTAAGCCCTTTCACGGTTCTACTACCTTCCAACAGTTAGTCAAATTTTGAATTCATCAGTGGATTAAATTATCTGTATGTCCAAGACTTCTCTATATGTCTAAGCCCTCATAAGCTAATCATTTCTGGAAATGACTGTACAAATACACCCAGAAGTAAACTGGGACCTCCCAGAACAATCTAGTTGATAAGATTAACCATCACACTGTTAATAACCTTTGCAGATTTCTCCCATTCTACTTTTTAATTTATTTATTTATTTATTTATTTATTTATTTATTTATTTATTTAGTATGTGTGTGCCTGTGTGTGTGGGGGCACTGTGTGTTTCAGTGGAGGACCAAAAGTGACTTTAGGAATCATCCTGGATTGCTTCTACCTCCTTTTTGTTTCCCTCTGGGGTTTCTCAGGCTCCACCCACCAGGGCCAGAAGAACAGGCCAGTACAGTTTCTGCCTGGTGTTTTTTCATGAGACTGGGATCTGAACTCAGGACCTTCTACTTCCGAGGCAGAAGCTTAATCCTTGAACCATCTTTCTAGCCTCCCCTTACCCCCATTTTGCTTTTGTGCCAAACCATACACAGGGTCCTCTTTTTCTCCTCTGAGCTGTATCTCAGATACCACATCTCTATTTACTCAAACTAAGAGCTAAGACTTGTTTTTCCTTCCCTATTTCCAATATTCACTATATTTTTCAATTTTATTCTACTTACATTCTCTATGTTATGACATACATACCCTGCACTAATTTTCCTGTCCTTATTCTTCCAAAATGAATGTGTATTCCTGCTTAAAACTTTTACTTGATCCCCATCTGCCCACAAAAGTAAGTGCAAATTCCTAAACGTGCTTCATGACATGGCACTAAACTTAAAAAATATATTATTTTCAGTATTCAAGAACTTTCTATGTTTCAGTCTTCCCTCTGTCTTGGTTTTCATTGTGTGTGTGTGTGTGTGTGCGTGTGTGTGTGTGTGTGTGTGTGTGTGTGTGTGTGTGTGTGTAACTGTTAAGGCCCAAGAGTGACTTCTAGAATTACCCTAAATTGCCTTATCTCCTCTTTGCTTTGCTTTGATGTTTCCCGGAGTCCACCTTCTAGGATCAGAAGTGCAGATTGCTACCTGACATTTTTATGTGGGGTCCAGACTCTGATCTCAATATTTTCTGCTTGTGAGGCAGAGGCTTAACCTCTGAGCCATCGCTCAAGCTCAGTCCTGGTTTTTGTCCTTGCCTTCTTACACTTCAGTCTCGCACTTTCTGTCTAGGGACTTTGAAACATGTGCAATACAGTCATGTGTTTTTCTAATGATGTTCCTTCTTTATTCTGATCATTGTGTTTACCTGTTTGTCTTCATAGTTCAAATGGAGTAACCATCCGAAGCTCATGTGGTCTTTATTCTGCTTACAGAACTAATTTTCATTGAATTTTCAACTATTTCTGACTACCCAGGAATAACGTGAATAGAAATTTCTTACTCTTTGTCTTCTTGTGCCAGTGAAGTTGAATAGAGCTGTCATATAAGATGTTCATAGCTTCACATATTTTGAGCTCTGTGAAGCCTTTTGGTGTCACTATCTTGGGCAGTTAACTATTGATAGGAATTCTGAAAGTGTCTACATTGCCTCAGGTTGTTTTTTTTTTTTCTTTTCTTCAAGTCACACTTATCTCTACCTTATCAGCCAATGCTATTTATTGTGTCAGAGAAAGATAAGATTAATCTTGGAATAAGGAACTAATTCAGAGTCTAAAAATCCATGGTAAAGAACAATCAGATAAGAAAGCTCTTTGATTTATAAGAATTAAGAAATTTGAAGGAACCCAAAAGGCAGAGCTTGGGGAAACTGAGCAAAATTTACCCTGAACTCTTTCAAACTTTTCTTTGTCAATTCACAGAAATAAATGTACTTTATATTTAGAGCTAGCATAATACAAAAATAAAATGAAAGTCTGACTTATTAAGTAAAGTTACTGTGTGATAAAATGGTATTTTTTCTATTTTGTTATACTTTATTTAATTACAAATTTCATTTTACTGAACCAAATCAATTTTAAATGAGTCACAATTTATAGTTTGAAATATCTGGTTTATACTAAAATAGCTAAATGGGAAGAGTTTACCACTAATTTTTACGACATTTTCCCTAACACTATGAAAAGAGAAAAAAAATTCCAAGTAAATTGTCAAAAAGATGAGAATATGACTTGAGATTTACATCCTGTCTTTTCTGGGATAATGCATATTGGTAGAGGAGGAACTGAAGGAAGATACTAAAGCACATAGTCCTAATAGAGAAGATTTCTATACTGTTGGTGTGGATATGACTTTGATGTCTACAGCTAAAAAATGTTTCTGGGATCAGAGCCTGAAGGCACACCCACAGAGGCCCACACATTCTACTTGGGAAGGGAAGATACCCAAGGGCTCCCAAACTCTAAGGGGTATAAAGAAAAACATAGAAATCCATGAGACAAAATAAAGAACTAAAATTAGGTTGAGAAAAATCTCCAAATTCATAAGCTCAGTGACATAATAAGGAATCTTGCATGTCAGCAGCAAGACGGGCTTTGCTCATAGGGCAAAATCAAAGAGAAGGAGAAAGGAGAGGAAAAGGAATTTATGTATTTGTTTCTACCTCTCTGAAAGGCATTAAATTTTACAGAGGTATTTAAGATACTATAATAGTAAAAGTATACACTTTCTATTATCATCTTGCACCTCTGAGTAATGATTTACATTTAACTTCTACTGAATGCAAATGTCCAAGTAGTATGTTAAATATGGTTATGTCAAGCAGTGGTTATATGGTTGAAACACAAAGAAGATGAAATTGTTGGCATTCCCTTGTTTACCTTACCAAGGCCAGTTGTGTGGGTATTTTTTGGGGGGGGTAGGAGGGAGAATGCTGTCAAGCCATCAAGAATGGTTTTTTGCTGTAAGTTAAGAAGTGGGGTGTGCAGTAAGACTCAGCACCAGAGATGGTGCTAATCCTGCATGTCATGTCAGCGCACTGATTCTGATGTGAGATCTTAGTGATTTAGATTCATATATATTCATTGATGCTTGTGAAGATTTCAAGTTATGCTCTCACTCATCCTTACCATTTCTGAAACCATGATAGAGAACTCATAGGGAAAATACTTTGTTTCCTAAGAGTAGTGCAGAAGACATTGCAATATTCTACTTCTAGCTACTAAAGGCAGGAACTTATTCTCATGACCTGTTGCTGCTGACAGATGTGGCCTGTATGTTGTTGGAGAGACTGGATTCTTCAATCTTCTCCAGTGATAGATGGGCTGGGTTGCAAAGCACAGTTTCTCAAGCAAGTGCATAAACATTGTTTGACTTATAGTAACTCATATTTCTGGACCTGATAACTCATCCATTTTTTAAATAAATTCTTTTTTTCTTACTTTGTGAAATAATGAGTTTTATTCTGAATTTTCATATGTACATGTCATTTACCTTATTCATATTTTCTCCTCCCATTAGCCTCTCTTGTCCCCTGTCTGGTCTTAAAGTTCTATGTTTGGCCAGTGGCAATAGATGCTGGCTTATGGGGTTTCTTAGTGCATGATAACATCTCTGGAAGTTGAGGACAAGTCATGTCTTATGACCAGGCATGTAGGGAGTGCTGAGTCTTAACTTTTAATGTACTTATAACTGAGTATGTTTTTGATATGTACACAATAATTAGGATTTTCTGTTAAAGGTATGAAAGTGAAAAAGTAGAAAAGGTCTGAGCTGAAGAAAAGAATGTGAAATAGAGGACTGGATGATTACCTTGGGGAAGAGAGGTGGCTAGAACAGAATCAGACACTTCAGAACCCTTACAGTATGAAGACCAAACAGTGGGAAGAGACTGGGGCCCAGGGCTCAATGGCCAAGGAAAAGGCCGATGCCACATGAGGAAGCAAGTGTAACAGGAGGCAGAGGGGCACCAGAGGCAACCTGATTAGGAGCAGTTGAGAATTCACCCAGGTCTTGTGGGTCTTGCTGATGACATTTGGAACTTCAGCTGGCCCTAGCTGCTATCCAAAGCACACTGTCTCTGAAGGGACAGTGGTCCTGGGGTTGTCATGAGCTCTCCTTCCCACCACCCTAACCTCGTTTCTCCTCACTCCTAAAAGGCGTCTTCTGACATTCCTCTTTCTCTGCTCTTCCGTTTCAGGTGTAGCCACTGTGGTATTATTGACCTGATTGGATCTAGAATCACCTACAAGGCAAGTCACTGGGCACACCCCTGGGAGTTACTTAGATTAGGTTAGCCTAATCTAAGTAGCTCTCTGTGTGTGAAAAGACCTTGATTAGGTTAACTGAGGTGGAAAGACCAGCCTGAAGGTGGGCAGCACCATTCCCTGGTCCTGGGCTACATAAAAAGAGAAAAGTAGCCATGAGCACCAGCGTTCATCATTCTCTGCTTCCTGACTGTGAAGACTCAAGTTCTTACCCCCATGACCTCTCACCATGATGGACTTCAATCTGCGCACTGAAATAGGCTCTTTTTCTTTTGAGTTGCTTTTCTTGAGGTATTTTGTCACAGCAACAGAAAAGAGTGACTACTCACACCAGTTTTCCCCTAATACCTCCATGTATTATGGAACTGCCTTCTGCTCTTGCTTTTCTACCATGTATCACAGTGAATAAAGACTCAGCAGCACCTTTAATGCTTTTTTGGCCACCTTCACTTGCTGACTTGCAATTGTGTATTCAAAATTTGTCTGTTTTTTTTTCCAGTTATTTCCAGAATGTAAACCACAGCTGTAAATCATTGCCTAACTGTCTTAGCAGGTGGCCATTCCAAATGTAAACTATTCAGTCTCATGTGGGCCCTTCAGCTCCCAGTAAATCCTTTTAGAAACTTGTGTGTGTGTGTGTGTGTGTGTGTGTGTGTGTGTGTGTGTGTGTTTTGTTAAATTTATTGTATTTGGTACAACATAGATATTCATATGAGTGTGCACGTGGGTGGAACAGTGCTTGAATATGTGTGTATTGGTGAAGATCAATGTCAGGTGTCTTCCTCTATCACTCTATACCTTATCGTTTGACTGAACATGGAGTCAAACATTGGCTGGCCAGTAAGGTCCCAAGATGTGTGTGCAATGCCGCACCTGGCTGCTGGGAACTCAAACTCAGAATCTCATGCTTGAATGGTAAGCACTTTACTTACTGTGCCGTCTAATAAGTGTCTTATGTTGATATGTATTTTGTCCAAATCATTGTAATCTGCCATTACTCCTATTTATATTATTATAAATAATAATCTTTGTTGCGTACTCCTCGTGAGAGATATTTTATAAGCCTTATCTAATTTAATCTTGGTAACATCCATATGGAAGACACTAATTTTAACCTCTTTTTGCCAGTGAAGACATTTAAAATTTAAAATGTCAACTTATTTCCTCCAGATGTATATATGTCTGTATATATGTGTATATGCAATCTATAAGTGTGCCTGTGTGTGTGTTTGCATATACATATGTGTGAGGGCCACATGCATATGCTACAGTGTGCATGCAGAAGTAGAGTATTCACTTCGGGTGCTGTTTAACTTCAGGGAATGTTGTTTAAGACAGGATCTCTTCACTGCTGTTGTGTAAGCCTGGTTGACTGGCCTGCAAAACACTGGACATTCTTGAGTTTCCATTTTTTATTTCCCACTGGCAAGCTGAGATTGCAACAATTCATGCCACTGCATCTGTCATGAATGTGGGAGCTGGGAATGCAAATTCTGGTCTGCATGTTTGTGTACCAAGCACATTACCTGCTGAGCCGCTTCATTCGGCCCTCCCCTGGGTTTCTAGCCTTTCTCTAATAACTGTGTTCTCACAGGCTCTAAAGACAGTCAAATCATTCTAATCTAAATTAGTCAGTCATTAACTTGGTTCCTCCCTGAAGCTACTTCCATTTTTCTTTCTTGCTGTATTTAAGTTTCCTGGAAGAGAACTTCACATCTCTCCTCTCAGCCCTAGTTATTGTGAGCCCATGAAGATAGAGAACATATCTGTCCTGCTTACTACTCTACCAACCCATCCATCCTTGCTAAATAAGCATTTGTTAAAGTCCAACTAAATAATTGAAAGCATGCACAAATGTATAAAAATATGATTTACATATGTATACAGTGTGTATGTATATGTGTGTGTGTGCGTGCACATGCACGCGCACATGTGTGCCACAAAAGGCACAAGAATCTGCAGAGTCACTTCTCTCCTTCCACTATGTGAATTCCAGGGATATAACTTAGATTGTCTGGCTTTGCGGCAAGTGCCTATCTGCTGAACCATCTTGCTGGTCCATCAGCAAGTTTTAAAAACCTTTGGCAGGGTGCTTTCTTCATGCCATTTTCTCCTACTATGGCTTTCCCTTGGTGTGTGTATACACAGAATGCCAGGTGAATTTTTACATCAGACATGCATTGCTTACGTAATTAATGATAATGATATTTTCACTGGTCTTGAACTTTCCTTTGAAATATTTCCTCAGGGACTAATATGGCAAGATATGATTTTCTGCTTACTTTTAATGGCGCTAGCTGTGTCACAATTCCATTCTGCCTGAAGCTGATGAAAAGCCTCCATTCCACACAGCGATCCTCTCTTTAGGGGAGTGTGTTAGATTTCATCGCAGTGATGGAATGCCTGGCATCAATCCTCTTAAAGGAGGATAGATTTATCTTGGCACATCTTTTGAAAGGTTTCAGCTCAAAGCCTACAATGGGGCAAAAGAATCCTGCAGAACACGTGACAGAGGAAAGCTGCTCTTCACCTGCTGGCCAGAGAGCAGAGAGAGAGAGAGGAGCTTTAGAATCCCAATAGCCTCTTAGAGAGGGAAAACCTCCAAAGCCCCAGTTTCTTTCCATGATTTCTGCCCATTAAAGTTTCCAACACTGGGGCTGGAAAGATGGCTTGGGGGTTAAGACTCTACTTCACAAGCATAAGGTACTGAGTGTGGATCTCAAGTCCCGAGTAAAAATGCCAGGTAGAAACAGTGGTGGTCTGTACTTTAGTCCTGGTGGACAGGGCCCGGGAAGTGAAGCAAAAATGAAGTAGAAGCAATCCAGGATGATTCTCAAAATCACCCTTAGTCTTCCATAGGGACCCACAGTTCTCTCTCTCTTTCTCTCTTTCTCTCTGTCTCTCTCTCTCTCCCCCAGACACACACATTCATGGGAAATAAATTACACTTTTTTTTTTTTTAAAGTTTCCAACACCTTCCAGTAGCATCCCAGACTACCAAGTGGGTCTTTAACTTGTCGGACTTTGAGGACAATCAAAATCCAAATTGCAACAGGGAGATTTTTTTAGACTAATGTCTGTGTATAGACATGTCATGAATACATCTGAGTTAAATTTGAATGTCATATAATTCATGTATAAATTTTATACACACAGGCACACATATATTCCATGTTGATGTTGTCTGGTTTCCTCATTATTTGCTTGACAGCTTCCTTCTCAATCTTGTTCCTTCTCCTGGCTCAGTCTATTTAATTTCATGTCTTTTAATGTGGATTTCTCTGCCAGACAGGTTTTTTTATTATCTACCTTGCCCTATGCATGCAAGTCAATCAACTAGGTTCCAATCTGTGGACTCAGACCATCCTTGAAGGGAAGGGTGCAGTTTCTACTCACTTGGGAGTGCTGCAGAGGAAAGGCCTCATATCCTCCCATTTCCTGAAAATGGAAGTATCCCCATGGCAGCCCAACACTGCTCTCATCTTACACATGTTCTTTAAGACCCAGCAGAATACAGAATCCTAGGTTGTCAAGCCACACGTTTTGAGTCCGAAGCATTAGACATGTGAAATAAAAGGTTGAACTCAGATAATCAAAACTCTGGCTATACACCCCGTTGTCTTGGTTTGGGAATGCCAGAGATTCAGTATTACAATTTGTAGTAATCAAACTCTTGAGAGTTTCAATATTACAGTTTTAGACAGTTTTCCCCACCCTTTCCCGTGATACCCACTGATGGGCTTTCTTGTTACCCCTTGAGCATGCCCGCCCTCATCCATTTGACCCTCCTGTCATTCTCTTTTTGGCATGAGTAACTTGGCCTCTGTTTGTGCCTAGGTTCATTATGTGGCAGCTGTTTTCATTACCATCTCATTATTTCACTGAGGGGGAAATGTTTCCATGGTGATTCTGAACTGCATAAATAGAGATTTCACTACATTGGGCTTTTATCTACTTAGGGTAGCAGTTAGAGGCGAGTTGAGCTAGAACCTTTTCAACAGGAAAAGAGCTTAGGAATCTCCCTTCTCACTCCTGTGCCTATTTAATGGAAATATGTTGTAATTATGAATTCTTCATACATAGATGTTGACCAAGAATGCGAGTAGTTATTTCTTCATATTAGTCTGCTCTTCTAACATATCTATAGGAGTTTCAAGAATAACATTACATAGGACAATTATCAACTTGTCCAAGCAGGAAAAGAGACTTCAGAGTCTCAGGAAAAATTCTGTATGGGAATTGGCCCATTTGCTAATATAATTAATGCTTAAACTTGATTGCTTCTTAAGTTGTCATTGCCGGGGGAAACAAAGGTCATGACAGCATTGGAATGATTATACATACTTCTTCCGTTCATGAATGAGTGATACTCAATTTTCATTAATTGCATAGTGTTAAATCCTGCATGTGCAGGAGGATTTTGTTAACAATTTTTCTCTGGCAGTAAGCTTTCATTAATTTGATCTTCACTAAAAGTAAATCCATCTATGACAGAAAACTCTTTTTAATCATATTTAACACTAATTTCTTAAGACCTTACAGTTTTATTGAATGTAATAATAACAGAATAATTTTTTTCTTTTACTTTTTTTAAGGCAATGGCTTGATCCATAATCTGTGGCTTTCTTTTTAAAATTTTATTTGCTATATGTGTATGTGTGTGTGTGTGAGAGAGAGAAAGAGAGAGAGAGAGAGAGAGAGAGAGAGAGAGAGAGAGAGAGAGAGAGAGAGAGAGAATGTGTATTGGAAGTCATTGTGTGTGCTTGTGGAGACCCAAGGGACTTGAGGAGTCACCCTGGATTTCTCCACCTCCCTTTTGCTTTGCTCAAGATTTCTTGGACTCTGATTTTCACAGTTGGAAGTGCAGGCCAATGCCATTTTTCACATGGTGTTTTTACATGGGATCTGGGTTCTGGGATCTGAATGTAGGTCCTTCTGCTTTCAAAGGCTCAATCCCTTAGCCATTTCTCCAGTCCCAATAGAATAATTTTATTTGGACAACTAATGTAGTTAGAAATGTCCAATCTTATGGGAATAACTCCCACCATCCTTCCAGTCTTTACTACTTCCCTAGTAACTCCTAGGGCCACTCCTTAGCAGCACCCAAGACGTTAAAAGACTGGTAGTCCTGCCTACTCGTAGGCTACTGGCATGGTCATGCCTTCTCTTTTCTCTTACCATGTGTCTATAGTGACTCTCTCCCCATTTTATCTTACTTTAAGCACTCTCCTCTGTTCTAGTTACGCACTCCCATCCTAAGGCTAAACTATGGCTTCCTCCTTCTCCTTCTGAGACCTTATGTCTGAGAGTTTCTTCCCTTTTCTCTTGTTTTCAATAAATCCATGTGTTCTAACTTCAATATTTGACTCTGGAACCTAAGAACCCTAAAAGAAAATCTGATTTCAACAGCATCATTCTAGTTAAAGAATAAAGGCATTAAAAAACTTAAATAGCCTTGACATTGACACAATTATTAAGTTCACCAAGCAACAAATGCCCTGATTAGATAAAATCATTGCAGTATGATGAAATCAACTATGATGTGAAATTCAGCCTGTTATTCCACATAGTTGGAATGTGAAATGACACCCTCATGTGTTTGAAAAGTTTTTGTTTTTTTTTTTTTAGAGGTTGTGGAACCTTTGGGAGGGGGCATCAAGCTGAAGGAAGTGAATTTTTGGGAGCGTTTGGACCTAGTTGGGGGAAGTTCATCTCTGAGAGGTGTGTAGGACTAGAAGGAAGAAGTGCATCTCTAGGAGGTTGGGTCTAGCTAGGAAGGGAAGTCCTGAGTTCATATCCTGCCCCACTTGCTTTTGTATCTCTGCTACTTGATCCACTCAGAAGCATGCAAGCATCTTTCTTATGCTCCCACAGACACAGTGCCTTTCCTGCTACAATGCACCATTGGCAAAATAAGATTCTCCTAAGATTCTTCCTGAGAAGTGTCTGGTCACAGTGGTAAGAAAAGTAACTATATACAGTTTAATATATGTTTATCTATGACTTAGCCTTATGGACGTTGATAATGAGAACAGTGCTTTCACATATTTAGTGATATTTTACCATTATTAAGATAAGAGATTTTTTCCCCCATGATGGCAGATTTTCAACAAATTTTAGCCAATAGATCAAGATGTAAGAGGACATATCTTGAGAAATTGTTATATATTGAAGGTAGTGGTAGGGCTTTATAAGGTCTTTTCCTTTATTCTTTGCCAAGAAAATGGGTAAGGTTGAGATGTTTAAGAAACGTAACAAATATCAAATGCCCAGTCAGTATTAGTATTAGAATTGTTGTGCTCAAGTCTGTTCTTTCCAGCATATCACCAGAAGGAATCTGCAAAAAATTTCAATCTCTAAATAAAATATGGGATTTTTTGGAGTCCCTTTCCATATAATTACAGCATGAGACAGATTGGAAGATAGAACAGACAGCGAAATCTAGCACAAAAGCCTGCTTTGATGACCAAACTTATATATTAATAAACAACATTCAGCAATATTTGGGGCAAAAAAATAACACATTAAAACAGAAAATAGACTTTGAGTATATGATGACTGTTTTGGTGGGAAGTTCAAGCTGTGGTATATAGCTTCTTCTTCAGTTAAAGTGCATTAGGAGTATTCATTACTATGATTTCTAAGCTGCTTCTATTTCAAACAAGTCCCACATCTCGGGGAATAACATCTGTCTCTCTATGAAATGCACCATTTAGTCTCTTTCCTGAGCACTCAGATAGAAGTCAAAGAATGCAAACATTTGTACATTTGTAGTTCATGTAGATTGCAGGCATGATGGTTTGTATTGTCTTAATATATCATTTGACATTAAAGTTTCTGTTTCTGTTGACCCATTAGCCAGACTAGGTAATTGTGTATTTGTATTCCTTGCAAAATTCTGCTTTCTAAAATTTAAATTAAAGAGAACATGTGGATCAGATGGTAAAATGAAGAAAGATAAGCACATTGACCTTAGTTTATCAGGAAATCCTCTAGCCAGGATATTTTCAAATTATGGAAGATAAGACGGGCAAAATCAGTGTCTGGGCATGTGTGTGTGGAACTGAGTTCTTTGAAAATTGCAATTCTAGATAAAGCAGAGCTCCATTTGACTGAGAGCCAACTATCACCTGGAACTATCTTTGTAATGTCTATTATTATTGAGAAATGTCTTCTCCGAGACCAGAAGTGTAATGACCCTTCTGTCCTCTAACTGTGGATATATATGAGCTCAATACCAAGATGCATTGCTATGCCTTGCCACATGGTTAGGAAGAAAATTAATCCAAATTTTATATGTGCAGATGGAAATGCTAAAGCCAGTTTTTATAAACCAATTACTGTTTAGTTCTAAAAACCTGTAACTTGTTCGAGATTTAATACACACTGAACTGCCTCAGAAGTCCTTTAAGAATAATAATTCAAATTTAATGTGAAATGTAAGCTGACACCTGCTTCTTTGTTCCTTAGTTCCTATATTTTTCAGCTAAGGAAAGTTATAATTCAGGGCCATGCAGGAGATGCCTGTGTAAGATGTATTTTGTGCTGATTGGCTTTTTTCACAAAGACTTATCCAGCATATTTTCAGTGAAATAGTACCATTGCTATTAGGGGGTCTGATTCTGCACTCTTTGTTCAGAATAAATTTCCTGAGAATTCTGGATCAAGATAGTTGAGTTTAGGCTCAAGAAGTGAGATTTTATTGTAGTATCAAGAACTGAGATTAACCTTTCAGAATTATTAACACTAAATCAAATTCTGCCAGATATTTGTTGTGGCTTTTGCTAAGGTATTGATACCCATGTGAAAAATATACTTTATGGTTTTATTTTAGATATTTTTGGGTACAACAATATGTGTTCAGAGCATATAAATTAGAAAAAAATGAAAATAAAATTGCTCATATTTCTACCACCTACAGATAACTGTTATTGATATTGTTGTGCTTAATGTTTTTAATATAATCTTATTAATGCAATTTGAATAATTGATATGACACAATGATATTAATTTGCTAAGATTTACCACTTTCTTATGGATTTTAAAAATTGTGATATATCATACTTCAAATGTTTTTTAATAGGGCAATGTATTTTGAATGTTTTTCTATGCCTTCAATGAATAATGGGCATGCAAACGCTGAACACTAAACCGTAGAGTGCTTCATTTATGGATCTTAATTCTTTTTGTTTTATTCCTCCCTAAAAATGTGTTGAAAAATTTAGATGATCCATTAACTAATTTTAAGTCAACATTTAAATTTTTTTATCATGGGTTTAACAGTTACAAAGTATGCCATTTCCACAGCTTTAAAATATTAAAAATTTCAATTTAAAACTGTTAACAATGCTTTGAAATATATCTCATATAGTCTAATGTCTAATATAGTCTAATAGTAAATTGATGCTTACATTTAAATCAAAATGCAAATTTGTTTTAGTCAGTGAGCGTATGTTGTTCCTCTACATCCTTATTTTAATATTTCCACTTATGATTATTATTTTTAATTCTATTATAACCTTTTTATGTTGGGAGAATTTATTTATTTTAGTCTGTAGTCTTTTTATTTATTTGAGAAAGAGAGAAGGAAATGAGAGGGAGAGAGAGAGAGCATGCATGTCTACACAATGGTGCACAAGTGAAGGTCAGAGGACAACTTTCAAAAGTCTGTTTTCCCTTCATGATGGGAAGGAATTGACCTCACTTCTTTGGGTTTGTAAGCAGGTACCTTAACTGAGAGTTATCTCTCTAGTCTTAGGAAGTGTTTTTTTTTTTTTTTAAAGGATTCATCAATTATATTGTTATATATATTCTCTGAAACATGATATGAACACATAATAACATTTGAAAATTCATTTATTGATGGGAATCATAAAGTTAGGTATGAAAAATAATTATCTTTTATACTGTTATTATTATCATATATTTAATGTGAAATAATTGATCAAATTATTCTAAACATAATTTTTATAAATTATTATTAAACATTAATACTAAAAATTTTGTCATCAATGTAACCTAGCCAAGAAAATGTGAATTTATAATATCAATGGCATTTTACCAAATGTTTTTTTTTTCCAGTGAATATATATAATATATTTTTTTTCTTTTTTTTATTAAAAATTTAATTATACATTTTAAAATTTTTTACCAGTTCCCTCCCTCCCCCCTCCTCCCTCCGCACCCCCTCCTCCCCCTCCCTTTCCCCCAGTGCCTCCCCCCCCAATTCCCAGAGAGTCCTTTATTGTGTACGCCTAACTCTCCACTGGGTCCTCCTCTCCGATGACATATAAGGACCCAGTGGCATTTCCATAAGCCCTTTCTCTTGTTCCCCTTAAGCATAAGATCACTACTATGGCTGTCAATCCCTTGCCTCCAGGGGTCTCGGTGCCCTTAACAGATGCTAGACTTTATGAGGGCAACAGTGCGCTGGACATTGCGCAGGGCATGCAAAGTCCCATTACGATTGCTTTGGCCCCAACTATTGTTGAGAATCTTGCAAATCGTTGCTCCTCCCATCCTTTTGCTCTTACAATCTTACCGCCCCCTCTTCCGCAAATGTCCCTGAGCTCCAGGATGGGGAGAGATTAGGCTGGCCTAGTTCTATGTGATTGATATAGAGTCTCTGAAGTTCTGGATTGTGGTTTGTTGATTTTCTTTTGCAGTTTTGCTGCTCCTGCAATTCCCTTCACTCCATTCTGCTGGGCACTGTATGTCACCCCCTGGCCAGAGACAAAAAGCTGTTAAATTGGAGTCTTGTTGTAACAGCACATTCAAGGGTAGATGTAATAAGAGTAGGAAACCTCACTGAGGGAGGGGTCCATCACCCATTTGCAAAATGATTACTTTTTATCTGCTAGACTATATGCCCTCCCCTTCTGGTGAGATCAGGAAAGAACGTCTGTGAACTTAACCAGGTTTCTCATTACTTACTTGCAGACCTTGATGGAGGCCTATTTTCTCTGCTGTAACATGGTCCCCTCTCTCCTTGTTTCTGGTGTGGCCCTCCTACCCCATCTCTCTTGTTCATAATCCTTGCAATTACTGTGTTACATAGGTTTACTTTTGAGTGTCTCAATGTGGGCTGGGTGAGTTTGGTACTAGGATCCACCTATTAGGGAGTACATACGGCGCTTAATTTTCTGGGTTCGGGATACTTCACTTAATAAAATTCTTTCTAATGACATCCATTTCCCAGCAAATTCCAGTAATTCATCATTTTTGATGGCTGAGTAGTACTCCATTGTATAGATGTACCACAGTTTCCTTATCCACTCGTCAACTGTTGGACATTTAGGTTGATTCCATGACTTTGCTATTGTAAACAGTGCTGCTATGAACATGGTCGAGCTTGTGCTATCGAGGCGAACCTCTGCTGCATGGGGGGTTATTCCCAAAAGTGGGATAGCAGGGTCATACGGCATTTCAATCTTTAATTTCTTTAAGAATATCCAGACGGCTCGCCAGAGTGGCTGTATGAGCCTGCATTCCCACCAACAATGTAGGAGAGTTCCCCTCTCTCCACATCCTCTCCAGCATTTGTCGTTGTTTGTATTGTGGATTTTTGCCATCCTGACCGGGGTGAGATGATATCTCAGGGAAGTTTTGATTTGCATTTCCCTGATGGCGAAGGAAGTGGAGCATTTTTTAAGATAATTGTTAGACATTTTAATTTCATCCCTGGTAAAGTTTCTTTGAAGTTCCAGGGCCCATTTTTTAATTGGGCCAGTGTTTTCCTTGGAGTTTAATTTTCTAAGTTCTTTGTGCACTCTGGACAGTAGAGCTCTGTCAGATATGTGGTTAGTGAAGATTTTCTCCCATTCTGTGGGTTGCCTTTGAGCTCGTGTGACAATCTCTTTATCTGAACAGAAGCTCTTTAATTTCACAAGATCCCAACTGTTGAGAGTTGGTAGCAGTGATTGTGCCATTGGATGTCTGTTTAGGAAATGTTGGCCTAGCCCAATCAGCTCGAGGGAGTTCCCTATCCTTTCAACTATGGTTTTTAAAGTCTCTGGCCTGATATCAAGGTCCTTGATCCATTTGGAATTAAGTCTTGTACATGGTGACAAGTACGGGTCCAGCTTTAATCTTCTGCATGTGGAGATCCAGTTTTGCCAGCACCATTTGTTGAAGATGCTGTTCTTTTTCCATTGGATTCTTTGGGCCCCTTTGTCAAAGACCAAATGGCTGTAACTTTGTGGGCTTATATCTGGGTCTTCAATCCTTATCCAGTGATCTGTGTGTCTATTTTGGAGCCAGTACCAGGCTGTCTTTATAACTATGGATTTGTAGTGTAGACTTAGGTTTGGTATGGTAATACCTCCAGCTGTGTTTTTGTTACTCAGGATTGTTTTTGCTATCCTGGGTCTTTTGTGCCTCCATATGAACTTTGAGATTGTTTGGTCAACTTCTTTGAAGAATTGCTTTGGGATTTTGATTGGTATAGCATTGAATCTGTATATTGCCTTTGGTAGGATGGTCATTTTTACAATGTTGATTCTGCCAATCCAGGAACAAGGGAGGTCTTTCCACCTTCTGGTGTCTTCTGCAATTTCTTTCTTTAGGGTTTTAAAGTTTTCATTGTAAAGGTCTTTTACCTCCTTAGTTAGGTTTATACCAAGGTATTTCATTTTTTTAGGGGTTATAGTAAATGGTATGGTTTCTCTCAAGGCTTTTTCACTTCTTTCATTCTGGGCATATAGGAAGGCCTCTGATTTTTGCACATTTATTTTGTATCCTGCCACCCTGCTGAACTTCTCAATTAGTTCCAGGAGCTTCCTGGTGGAGTTTTTGGGATCCCTCAGGTATAAGATCATGTCATCTGCAAATAGGGATAGCTTGACTTCTTCCTTGCTGATTTGAATCCCTCTTATGTCCCTTTCTTGTCTTATGGCTTCAGCTAAGACTTCAAGTACAATATTGAATAGAAGTGGTGAGAGTGGACAGCCTTGTCTAGTTCCTGATCGAAGTGGGAATGCTTCCAATTGTTCCCCATTGAGCATAATCCTTGCTGTGGGCTTGTTGTATACAGCTTTTATTATATTGATAAAGGTTCCTTCCATTCCTACTGTCTCTAGAGTTTTGATCATAAAAGGCTGTTGGATCTTGTCAAAAGCTTTTTCTGCATCTATCGAGAGTATCATGTGGTCTTGGACTTTGGACTGGTTTACATGATGAATTACATTTATTGATTTGCGTATGTTGAACCAACCTTGTGTGCCGGGGATGAAGCCTACTTGGTCCCCATGAATGATCTTTTTAATATGTTTTTGAATCCGATTTGCTAAGACTTTGTTGAGAATCTTTGCGTCTGTGTTCATCAGGGAGATCGGCCTATAGTTTTCTTTTTTAAGTGAATCTTTATTAGGTTTTGGGATTAAAACGATATTAGCTTCATAGAAGGAATTTGGTAGTGTTCCTTCCTTTGCTATTTGATGGAACAGTTTAAGGAGTATTGGTGTTATTAACTCCTTAAATGTCTGGCAGAACTCTGTGCTGAATCCATCTGGTCCAGGACATTTTTTGGTGGGAAGATTCGAGATTACTTCCTCAATTTCCTTATATGTTATAGGACTATTTAAATAATTCACAACTTCCTGATTCAATTTAGGTAAGTTGTGTTTACTTAGAAATTCATCCATCTCTTTTGTGTTGTCAAACTTCACAGAGTATAAGTTTTTGAAATATGATGTTATAATTCTCTGGATTTCTTGGGTATCAGTAGTGATAACTCCATGTTCATTTCTAATTTTATTAATTTGGGTTTTCTCTCTCTTGCTTTTGGTTAGTTTAGCTAGGGGTGTATCAATCTTGTTGATTTTTTCAAAGAACCAGCTTTTTTTTTTTTTCATTTTTAAATTTTTTTTTATTAAAAATTTAATTATACATTTTAAAATTTTTTACCAGTTCCCTCCCTCCCCCCTCCTCCCCCTCCCCTTCCCCCAGTGCCTCCCCCCCCAATTCCCAGAGAGTCCTTTATTGTGTACGCCTAACTCTCCACTGGGTCCTCCTCTCCGATGACATATAAGGACCCAGTGGCATTTCCATAAGCCCTTTCTCTTGTTCCCCTTAAGCATAAGATCACTACTATGGCTGTCAATCCCTTGCCTCCAGGGGTCTCGGTGCCCTTAACAGATGCTAGACTTTATGAGGGCAACAGTGCGCTGGACATTGCGCAGGGCATGCAAAGTCCCATTACGATTGCTTTGGCCCCAACTATTGTTGAGAATCTTGCAAATCGTTGCTCCTCCCATCCTTTTGCTCTTACAATCTTACCGCCCCCTCTTCCGCAAATGTCCCTGAGCTCCAGGATGGGGAGAGATTAGGCTGGCCTAGTTCTATGTGATTGATATAGTCTCTGAAGTTCTGGATTGTGGTTTGTTGATTTTCTTTTGCAGTTATGCTGCTCCTGCAATTCCCTTCACTCCATTCTGTTGGGCACTGTATGTCACCCCCTGGCCAGAGACAAAAAGCTGTTAAACTGGAGTCTTGTTGTAATAGCACATTCAAGGGTAGATGTAATAAGAGTAGGAAACCTCCCTGAGGGGAGGGGTCCATCACCCATTTGCAAAATGATTACTTTTTATCTGCTAGACTATATGCCCTCCCCTTCTGGTGAGATCAGGAAAGAACGTCTGTGAACTTAACCAGGTTTCTCATTACTTACTTGCAGACCTTGATGGAGGCCTATTTTCTCTGCTGTAACATGGTCTCCTCTCTCCTTGTTTCTGGTGTGGCCCTCCTAACCCATCTCTCTTGTTCATAATCCTTGCAATTACTGTGTTTCATAGGTTTACTTTTGAGTGTCTCAATGTGGGCTGGGTGAGTTTGGTACTAGGATCCACCTATTAGGGAGTACATACGGCGCTTAATTTTCTGGGTTTGGGATACTTCACTTAATAAAATTCTTTCTAATGACATCCATTTCCCAGCAAATTCCAGTAATTCATCATTTTTGATGGCTGAGTAGTACTCCATTGTATAGATGTACCACAGTTTCCTTATCCACTCGTCAACTGTTGGACATTTAGGTTGATTCCATGACTTTGCTATTGTAAACAGTGCTGCTATGAACATGGTCGAGCTTGTGCTATCGAGGCGAACCTCTGCTGCATGGGGGGTTATTCCCAAAAGTGGGATAGCAGGGTCATACGGCATTTCAATCTTTAATTTCTTTAAGAATCTCCAGACGGCTCGCCAGAGTGGCTGTATGAGCCTGCATTCCCACCAACAATGTAGGAGAGTTCCCCTCTCTCCACATCCTCTCCAGCATTTGTCGTTGTTTGTATTGTGGATTTTTGCCATCCTGACCGGGGTGAGATGATATCTCAGGGAAGTTTTGATTTGCATTTCCCTGATGGCGAAGGAAGTGGAGCATTTTTTAAGATAATTGTTAGACATTTTAATTTCATCCCTGGTAAAGTTTCTTTGAAGTTCCAGGGCCCATTTTTTAATTGGGCCAGTGTTTTCCTTGGAGTTTAATTTTCTAAGTTCTTTGTGCACTCTGGACAGTAGAGCTCTGTCAGATATGTGGTTAGTGAAGATTTTCTCCCATTCTGTGGGTTGCCTTTGAGCTCGTGTGACAATCTCTTTATCTGAACAGAAGCTCTTTAATTTCACAAGATCCCAACTGTTGAGAGTTGGTAGCAGTGATTGTGCCATTGGATGTCTGTTTAGGAAGTGTTGGCCTAGCCCAATCAGCTCGAGGGAGTTCCCTATCCTTTCAACTATGGTTTTTAAAGTCTCTGGCCTGATATCAAGGTCCTTGATCCATTTGGAATTAAGTCTTGTACATGGTGACAAGTACGGGTCCAGCTTTAATCTTCTGCATGTGGAGATCCAGTTTTGCCAGCACCATTTGTTGAAGATGCTGAAGAACCAGCTTTTTGATTGGTTGATTTTTTCTATCGTTTTCTTAGTCTCGATTTCAGATATTTCTCCCCTTATTTTGCTAATCTCTTCTCTTCTACTGCTTTTGGGATCAGATTGCTCTAGTTTCTCTAAAGCTTTAAGCTGCATTGTTAAGTTGTTTATTTCTGATGTTTCCATTTTTTTGACGTAGGCATTAAGAGCTATGAACTTACCTCTTAGAACAGCTTTCATTGTGTCCCAGAGATTTTGGTAAGTTGTATTTTCGTTATCATTCACTTTCAGGAAATCTTGAATTTCCTTTTTAATTTCTTCCTGAATCCAGTTCTCATTCAGCATCATAGTGTTAAGTTTCCAGGAGTTAGTGTATTTTCTCTTCTTTGTTGTGTTGTGGGTGTCCAGCTTTAGGCCGTGGTGGTCTGATAGGGCACAGGTTAGAATTTCAACTTTCTTGTATATGTGTAGATTCATTTTGTGGCCCAATATGTGATCTATTTTGGAGAAAGTTCCGTGTGCTGCTGAGAAAAATGTGTATTCTTTGGTGCGTGGGTGAAAAGTTCGATAGAGATCTGTGAGGTCCATTTCTTTCAGGGTTTGATTAAGTTCCAAAGTGTCTCTGTTAAGCTTTTGACCTGTTGATCTATCCCATGTAGAGAGGGCGGTGTTGAAGTCCCCAAGAATTATTGTTTGGGGGTTGATTTCTTGCTTTAGACTCTGTAGGGTTTTCTTAATGAATGTGGAGGGGCCCGTATTGGGTGCATATATGTTCAGTATTGTGAAATCTTCCTGGTGAATTGTACCTGTGACTAAAATGTAGTATCCATCCGTGTCTCTTATAATTTTTTTTGGTTTGAAATCCACTTTGTCTGATAGCATAATGGCTACCCCTGCCTGTTTTCTGCTTCCATTTGCTTGTAGAATTGTTGACCAGCCTTTTATTTTTAGAGCGTGCCTATCTTTTGTGGTGAGATGGGTTTCCTGCAGGCAACAGATTGATGGATTGTGATTTTTAATCCAAGTTTGTAATCTGTGTCTCTTGATCGGTGAATTAAGTCCATTAACATTTAGTGTTATAATGGAGAAACTATTGTTAATTCCAGACATTTATTATGTTTAGTAGCTTTTATAAGTATATTGCTTCGCTTTTAATGGTGTTATATGCCTTCTTTTCTCCTGGATATGCCTGTTTTTTTCTTCACGCTTGAGTATCATTTCTAGCATTTTTTGAAGGCCTGGTTTGGTGGCCATGTATCCCTTAAAGTTGTCTTTGTGCTGGAAAATTTTTCTTTCTCCCTCGATCATGACTGATAGTTTTGCAGGGTAAATCAGCCTGGGTTGACATTTTTGCTCATTCAATACTTGAAGTATGTCTCTCCAAGCTCTTCTTGCTTTTACTGTTTCGACTGAGAAGTCATTTGTTATTTTAATAGGTTTACCTTTAAAAGTGACTTGTTTTTTCTCCCTTGAAGCTCTCAGCACCAGTTCTTTATCTTGAATGTGGAGTGTTTTAACTATTATTTGCCACGGTGTGCTTCTATTTTGGTCGTATCTGTTTGGGGTGCGGAATGCCTCTTGTATATGAATGGGCCTCTCTTTTTTTAGATGAGGAAAGTTTTCCTTGATGATCGTTTGAAAAATTTCCTCAGGGGTGGTATTTTGAGATTCTTGCTCTGGTATTCCATGAATACGCATGTTAGGCTTCTTCAGGGTGTCCCATATCTCTTGGATATTTCTCTCAAGTATCTTTTTGGCTTTATAGAACTCCCACTTTATCTTCAAGGTCTGAAATTCTGTTTTGTGCTTCATTAGTTCTGTTGATAAGACTCTCTGTGGCGTTCTGGGTTGAAGATAACTTGTCTTTTAGCTCAGTTTTAAACTCTGCTTGAGTTTGTTTTAACTGCTCTATGCCACTTTTTGTTTCTTGCACTGTTTTTCTCAACTCCTCCAGATGTCTGTTGTGTTCCTCTTCAAAGCGATTGATTCGATTATGTAATTCCTCCCAGATTTCCTCTTTCATAGTATTGAACATGGTAATGATCATATTTTGGAAGACCTTATCCTGGGTGAGGCTTTCTTGGCCTTTTTCCGCGGGTTTGTTTTTTTTGGAGTCTAACATGGGATTAATTTCTTCAGTGGGAAATGTGTTTACTTGAGTGTTGCTTCTCATGGATTTGCACTTTGACTTTGGCATTGTCATTTTAACTCTTAAGATCTCTCAATTTCACTAAACTGAATTATTTGGCCTGGGGTACTGGTGGGCGGGGCCGGAACGGGGACTTACCTAGGGCGCGCGGTGAGGCCCGGCTGGACCGCGTGCGTGTCCAGACCAGGGGAGCGGGGTGGGGTGAAAAGGGAGGATGGGCGTGTCGGCGTGGAGCTATTTAACCCGAGGGCAGCTGGGGCGGGCCCGGGCGCAGGGGGAGGTCCTCCTCGTCCCTTGGCCCCCGCGCGGCTCCGCCTGGATGGTGGGAGTCGGAGCCGGGTCCCTGTGGGCTGACCTGGGGTCCTAGGGCGCGGGGTGAGGCCCGGCTGGACCTCGCGTGTGCGTCCCGACCGGCGGAGCGGAGTGGGGTGAAAAGGGACCTTACCAAATGTTAATGAAGATATTTTATGATTCTGAGAATGGGTCTAAAAGAATCACAATCCCACTACCTTCCTTATATTATTATTGTTTCCACGTAGACGTAGATTTAAGACACTCATAGGAGATAAAAGCAGTATTTTTGCTACCTCATAGTTCCTTGAGGTCGTGTGTATGTGTGTGTGTGTGTTTGCGTGTACAAAAGTACAATTGAGTCTATGTGCCGGTGGAAATCCGAGGATGATCTTGGGAAGTACCCTGAATTACTCTTTCATCTTATCAATTTGCTCTGGAGTTTTCCCAGACTCCACCTTCCAGGGCCAGAACTGGCGAGAATTTCAGACCACCATTTCTTTTTTTTTTTTTTTTTTTAATTTTTTTAATTATTATTATTTATTCAGTTGTGTGTGTGTGTGTAGAACCACGGGTGAATTCGGGAACCACCATGGACGCCTCCACCTCCTCCTTGTTTACTCTGTCCCGGGATTCACAGGCTCCGCCCTACCAGGACCAGAAACGCAAGCCTCCCCCGCTTCTGCCCGGCGTCTATACATGGGATCTGGGATCCGAACTCAGGACCTTCTGCCTGCAAGGCAGAGGCTTAACCCCTGAGCCACCGGTCCAGCCCCAGACCACCATTTCTATCCAGCATTTTTTTTACTTGGGATTTAGGATCCTAACTCTTCTGCTTTTGAGACAGAGGCTTTAACTCCTGAGCCATCTCTCCAGCCTGAGATTTTTTTTTTTTTTTTAAGTGAGAGAGACCTAAAAGAAACTTCACAGTTACCAAAGTTTGCATCCTTCTTGATTGGCATGCTTTGATGTTTATACAGACTGGGGTGAGAGAATGCAGTCTTTGGAAATGTGAAAATGGGTAAGAGGTGTGCCTTTGATTGGAAAAATGTACAAAGGCATCAGGGAAAGGTAAAAAGAAAAGCATGTATGATGTTCATTTTGAAGTTACATTCACAGGTGCAACAGTTTTTAGGAGGAAAAGTCATTTAGAATAAAATAAGACCTAGAAATTGTAAAGATCATCAATATCATGTTCCCTCTGGTGCTTCTTAAAGCATCCTGAAGACACTAAATCTTGTCTTGGGTATTCTTTGGTTGTTTAGCAGTTAAACATGCATTTATTTATTGATTTAAGTGATGAATGTTAAGCTATGTCTGTTTTTAAGATGACTGGCCAGAAAGGAAATTCTAAAAATCCTCAATTTATTTATGTACTATAAATACTGAAAAACTTCAGTGTGTGTTTATGACTGGTAGACACTAGCCGGGCATATAAAGAAAGCTGAGGCTTCTCTAAGAAACATCTTTTCCATCCCATGTATATGTAGTAGCAACAGAATTTGAATTCAACTGACTACTTTTATGAACCTCAGAAGAATTCCATTTTTTAAAATATTTCAAAATAGAATTTAACTTAATCTTCAATTGCCAGAGAACTGGGTGAGTGGGCTTCTTGCCCAACAAACTTCTTGCTAAGGAGACTCACCTAAGCTGACAGTCCTGAACTCTGGCGTGTTTATTCTTGGCTTTGATCAATGTGAGTGTCCTTGGTTTCAGCCTTTAAAGTTTGCCCTCTTGCCTTCTCAGTCATCATCTCCTGCTGTTCTAGAAACTGGCTTGAGGCTTTCCTGACTTTTCATGGTTCTTCCCCTAGAGGTTCCCCAGGACCACCCGGAGCACAGACTCAGCTGGGTCTTTGGCGTTCAAGGAAAGGCTGGAGACCCTCCACAGGAGTTACAGAGCTCACAGAAGCCACATTTCCATTTCAGCACTCTCAATCTTTTTCTGCCTTTGAACATCACGTTCAGTGGTCTCCTACCAGGCTGCATCTTCCTCGGTCTCTTTCTTTTGACCTCTTCACTGCTTTCATTTTCTTCACGAATTCCATTTTTTCCTGGCCCATTCTCCCTTGCGTAACTTTTTCTCTATGCATCCTTCCAGCTGCCTGACTTCAACCCTGACATTTGCAATTTTACTCTAGCAAGATTCTGATAGACTCTGTTTAATTTCTGCTTGGCCAGCTACCCCAGGCTTCTGGCCACCTCGTGGCATAGATGCCTGTAGCCCAGAAAGTCAATTGTTGCTTCAACCAACTTTGGTGAAGGTGAGGCTGTGGTCATGTTCTTATAAATACCATTTTGCATTTAGAGAGTTATTTATATATTTATGTATGTTTGTGTACACATGAACACACAAAAATAATTTTTCTTAAAAAAAGAATAAGACCATTGAGATGGCTGAATGGGTAGTCACAAACTACCTGGCAACTTGAGTTCTGTCCCTGGAGTCTACAGGTTAGAAGAGAGAGCCAACTTTCAAAATTGTCCTCTGACCTCCATGTGCACAACTGCTATCTTTCTTTTTCTCTTTTCCCCTCTCTAATAAGTAAAATATTAAATAAATAACAAAGCATTATATCTTTTTTCATGTGTGGCCCACTGAGTTGCCTGCATTGATTGGTATGTACCTGATCACATTTCCATTGAGGAAAATAGCACCTCTTCCCACATCCAGTGTTAACCTTCAATTGCACCGCAAGGAGAGAAGATGTTTCTTGAGGTCTTCCCTTTCTGTGATAAAATGTTGACAGACCTAATCTTGGACAGGTCTTTTGAAAGTAAACACAGCCACAGTGCATTCATGGGTGAAGCCCTGTCATGTCTATAAGACACTATTTGGCAGCACCATTTCTATCCTCTGGCTTTTACATTCTTATTGCCCCACTGCCTGAGTCTTGTATATGGTATGATTTGGGTGTCTTGAGCAGTCATTGCAGCAATTACTCTTAACTATTGCTGTGAGAGAGAGCACCCAAAGTCAAGCAACTTAAGGGAGAAAGATTTATTTAGCTTTTAGTTCCAAAGGGTATATACAGTCTTTCGAAGCAGAGGTGGCATGGCTGGCTGGCCAAAGTTGGAGGAGACTATGTCACTGCAGACATCTTGGAGGCTGAGAGTTGCAAGACTGCTTGCTACAAAGGCAGACCTCTCCTAGAGGTAGGGTGGGACTAATCCACTTCATGGACCATCCCTTGTGACCACCTTTCTCCAGCAAGGCTCCACCTCTCAAGGTGCCACGACCTTGCCAAACACATGAGACTGGGGGAACACATTTCAAACCATGACACTTATTCTCTGCACTTCAGTTATTGTTATTCTCTGTTAAATATTTATGCTTATACCCATAAAAGCTGCTCTCAACCCTAACCGAAGAAGTCTCTCACTAAACTCTTGTCAATGCAGAGATTCAGCGCTGCCCAAGATGTAGAGAATAGAGCCCTAAACAAGACATTTATACTACCTCTTTTGAGGCCCAGGGAGCAGAAAGTATCTAAGAACCAGAAAATAGAAAATCTATGAAATGGTTATTTGATACGTGATACAACATGAATTCACACCGGCTGTGGTTAGTTATACAGGACCGCCACAAGACTGGCCTGGTCAGGAGTTAGGAAACCCTACTCCTTACTATGGAACTAGTGGCTATTGATAGATCTGGTGAGGCTCGACCATTGATGTCAGTGTGTCCTCAACTGCCGATTCCAACAGATAGCTCTATACCCATGATCATAGATGGCCCTGGTTGAGCTGAGTGGGTCACAGAACAAAATAAAACAAAAAAATAGACATGAATGAGAGGAAGAGATTTACAGGAAAGGTGGGAAAATAGGGATGGTTGGGAAAGGATTGAAAATAGGGATGAAAATGGCTGGTGTGTGCACACGGTGTGAATAATTGTCATATATCAAATTTAATTGATGAAAGATAAATATTTCCTTTCAACAAGATTCTTTCAGCATAACTGTGGCTCCTTACATAAGACAAATTTCAACCACTGGAATCATTGAGTAAAAAGTAAGAGTATTTCATAATTACTTTAACAAAGACCCACCAATTTATACTTCACTGAGCAATATAAAAGTTTATTTTCCCATTCTCAGTTAATATTGTATATATTTTTTTCTGTTTGAAAAGTAAAAACATCGTTTTTTGCTCCATGTAGTTTCAATCTCACTCCTTCTCAGTTGATTTTGTCTTGTTATTTCTTCTTTAATGAGTCATAAATAATTTTTTTTATTTATTGGTTCTGAACTAAAGTTATAGTTCATTTATTAAATATGTTGTATGTATAGTCAAGGGCATTGCTGCTGACATTATTTTACTTTCCAATGCAGATTTTAATAAAGTTAAATAATTCAACCTTTTAAAGTTATATGTAGTGTAGATTATAACTTTTTTTTATTTATTCAATTGTGCGTGTGTGTGTATGTATGTGTGTGTGTGTGCATGTGTGTGTAGAACCACAGGCGAATTCAGGAACCACCATGGACGCCTCCACCTCCTCCTTGTTTACTCTGCCCAGGGATTCACAAGGTCCGCCCTACCAGGACCAGAAACGCAGGCTGCCCCCGCTTCCGCCCGGCGTCTGTACATGGGGTCTAGGATCTGAACTCAGGACCTTCTGCCTGCAAGGCAGAGGCTTAACCCCTGAGCCACCTCTCCAGCCCCAGTAGTGTAGATTATATATATTGGTGCTGAGAACCAAACAGCACTATACCAAAAATGCTATTTTCTTTTGTTTTTTGATGCTATTTATTTGTAAGTAAAGTCAAAAATAAAAAAAATATCTTTATTAAGATTTAAATTCTCTATTGCTTTTAATGGAAAAAAGATAAAAAATTGACTATCATGTCATAATGTTTAACATGAATAAAGCAGACGTAGAGCAATGTAGCTCAATTACATCACTGACCCATCAGTTGTAGCCAGGTCTTACCAAAAGTAAAGTTAAAAACATTGAAACATTTGCAAACATGTAATCCCACCCAATGGTTTTCCTTTTGTGACAACGGTGTGATTGAAACCTGGGAATCTTCCTAGAGAGGCCAAAATTTAGAGAAATAACAATGGCAAAATAAAACCAGGTCATGACCTTCTGAAGACTTGCTCATTTTCTTTCATAATCAAACTCCTAAATATGACAAGTGTAAAAAGGAGCCAATTTCCCCATTATCTGCCATGTGTGCTTTTCTGTAATGTAAGCTGTAGACACAACTCTCAAGTTCTATGGAAAGTTAGCATTGAATTACTGGCTAATGTTTCTCTGGAAGCATTATGCTCATTACAGCATGCATTGGAACCAACTCAAATATCCCTATAGCTGTCCTTCAGTTTATGATGCTGAACGTATGGTACTCTAGCCCTATAAGAAAATAGCAGAGATGAGATTGCCTTAGAGTTTCATTTAGACAGTTAATTTTATCTTTGTTTTCTTAAGTCACATTTCATTGTGTTTCTCCGTGGTGCAAAGCTAATTGGCTCTTATCACAGTTACATTACCTTCACAGGCAGATAAAATTAATGCGAAGTAAAAGATCACTACAATCAGGCAGATCTGGTTGAAATGGAGAAAAGCTTGCTTAAAGTGGTTGCGCCATCCACAGACGATTCTGGCAGAATAATAAATCATGACTTTCTCCAGGTTATCATCTTGGGCTCTTGTTCATTATTTTCTATCATTTGTTTTAACCTTGGATTGTCCCTACTACATCTGCTCTGCTGTGATTAATTCTGCTGATGGAAATAAACTGTCGAAGGGCGATGCTGCACTGCATGACTAATTAGCCAACCGAATTAGGTCCATAAATTAACATTTTGTTTTTATTCATTTAAATAAATCAAAGTTGTCCAAAATTATTTGGGGCAGATCACTCTAATATCAATTTGTATATGTAACCTTTAGCTGAATCAGTTTACTGCTCTTCCCTTTGGTCAATTCTTAATTTCCTTTTTACCTTATCTTTTCTAAAGCTCTCATAGATAGGCCATTTTCTTTGTTTATTCCAGGGCAAGAGAGCTTTTTCTAGTGAGTTATGTGTTCCACCAGGTAGTCTACTTTAAGCCCTTCCTTAGCATCATCCTCCAGCCCCCATCTGGGTTACAGCCCCTCATTCTCTGTTTATATTGGTCATGAGTATTGTTCAAATAAACAAAATTCTTTTCACAAGAATCTTTGAAGGCCTCTGACAAAAGGAAAGACTGGCTAGAGGCAGGCTGACCTCACAAACAAACAAACAAACAAACTTGAACAGTAGTTGCAACCAAGTATGGTCACAGTAAACTTTAAAGACCTGAGCAGACACTCTCAATTCCTTCTTGGGTACTTGCAACTGAGGAGGTTTGATCTCACAATCAGGGAGGGTATAGGGACTGGCAGATAGATGGTAACCATCCTGCAAATGGGACACTGACCCCCCTCACTGTGGTCTCCTACTCCTATTCCATATACCTTGGAATCTCCTCGAATAATAAGATCGTCATTTAAAGAACCTTTTATCTTTAGTTAGGAGGTGACCGCCAATACCAGTCAGGATGGAGCCAAGGGTGGTGCAGAAAACAACAAACCATAGTTCAGAACGCCAAAGACCCTGCATTGATCACCTGGAACCAGACCAGCCAAACCTCTCCCCATCCTAAAGCTCAGGGAAACTTGCGGAAGAGGGCGTGGCAAGATTGTAAGAGCCTAAAGATGGGGAGGACCAATGATATGCAAGATGCTCCACACAAGTTAGGGCCGCAGTAGCCATAGTGGGACTCCGCATGACTTGCACAATGACTGACATATTGACGACCCGCCAGAGTCTAGCATGGATCACAGGCAGTAGGATCCTTAGAGGCAAAAGATTAATAGTCATAATAGTGTTCCCATACTAAGGGGGAACCAGGAAGGGGGCTCTCTGGGCTATGCCACTGAGTCCTTACAACTCACTAGAGTGGAGGATGCAGAGGGAAGTTTGGTGTTCACACAGGGGGATGCTCCAGGGGATGGAAGAGGGAAAGGGGGAGGTACTGGGCTAGGGGAGGAAGGAAGGTGAAAGAAACAGGAGGGGGGAGGGTGCAAGGGGGACTGGGGAGGGGTGGAGGGGAGAGGACCGGGGTATTTATTGAGCTTGTATAATTGGGGGGGGGGACCTGAGCAGAATTACTATCCAAAAGAATCATTAATTATAAAACTCATTATTTCAAGATCAGAAAAAAGGGGAAAAGGAGAGAAAATGTTATGTTCTGCAAACTTGTTACAAGTTTCTAAAAACTATTTGAAGACTATGACTCAAGTCTTTCTAGAACATCATTAGATTGGTCTTATTTTGATCAAAGCAACAATCCCTTCTCAGTAAAGCATTCACTATATTTCTTGTAGGAAACTGAATAGCCTGAAAGGTTTCAAGGCCTCAGGGTAATTTTAGGGAGTTCTTGTTCCTAACATGTATGTGGCACAGAGCTGGAATCATCTCCTGCTGGCTTCCCAGTCTCAACCACACACAATTTCTTCCTACACTGTGTTCAGTGGGGGCATGTTGGCAGCTAGCTGACTATTGGGAGCGTTCATTCCACAGATATCTGAAAAATGCTATAATTCAGGACTGTTGGTTTTATGACAGCTAGTGACTAAACATTTACCAGCATTTTGTTTTTATGCAAGAAGATGATGCTAGTTATAGCTGTCCTACTAAACTAAATCTTAGTTCCTCTCTTCTCTTCCCTTCACTTACCCTCCCCTACCCTCTCTTCTCCTCCTCGCCTCCTTTTTCCTGTGAGGATACTTTATCACTGTCCACCTTTCTCTCTGCATGCCACTGGGGCACTCTGTAGTAGCTGAAGGTTTCGTTGTGTTAGAGAGCCAGCTCCAGATATCACCAAGTCTGCTAGCAAAATTCATCCCTACAATTCTGCTTCTCTAGAACCACTCCTGGTACCATAATGTGTAGGGTTCTCTAGAGTCACAGTACCAACAGAATGAATATATAAAAAGGGAATTTATTGGATTGACTTAGGAGATAGGGTCTAGGTAGTCCAACAATGGCTGCCAATCCAGAAGCTAAATATCCAAATAGTCCCAGTCTTTGGTTGAAGACTAGAGGATTCCTGGAAAGTCTCTGGACTTCAGTCATGTTGGAGGGTTGAAGAAGCTGGATTCTGGTGGTGGCAGGAAGGAAGATGAGCTTACCAGCACAGGACAATTGAGTTTCCCATTTGTACTGCTTTGTGATTCTTTTTTATCTGATCTGCTACTGGGAGGTTCCATCCAGATTAAAGGTTGGTCTTGGCGTTGCAAATATGTTGACCCAGATAATCTCTTTGGGTGACCTGGCAGCTGATTGATCTGTTTGCTAATCCCAGGTGCAGTCAAGTGGACGGCCAGGATTAACTACCACAGAGAGAGCACAGGAATGTTTGCCATGGCACATAGATGGAGATTAAATAACAACTTTTGGAAGTCAATTCTCTCTTCCACTATGTAGACTTCTGGGGATTGAATTTAGGTCACCAGGTTTATGAGCAGGTACGTTACCCACTGAACTGTCTTGCTGGCTCCTATATTGACATATATAAGTTTGTATGTTAGCCATTGTTAGGCTTGATCCAGTTTAAACGGAACCAATGACTTGTCCTGTGAGCAAGTCATGTCTAATGTGGAGATTATTGGATAATTTAATTGGCCAGGTTCTTAGAAGGTTTTAAAAGCCATTGAAACTAATAAAATGCAAAATCTGAAAAAAAATCTAAAATCTCCAACATCTCAGGAAACAGGACCTTCATTGGGCTTTTGAGCACAAGAATGATGTCATTAAAAAGATGCTTCTGAAGACTTTTAGTTTTTCTGTAGAGGAAATGGGCAGGAAGGATCAGTAGGGGAAACAGGCGAAAATAGCAGCAGACACTTGTGAGAAAAAACATGATAATCTCAATGAAGAGTAAGGTCAAGGCCAAAACTGATAGAGAGATGCTCACTATGGCAGGGGTTGGGGTATGATAAAGGAAAGGATAGGCATAGGAGGTCTGAAGGAAGCTTCAGAAGCTGAGCATTCTAAAACAGTTCAGCAAGCCTGGATATGACAGTGCTGGACCAGTACCAGAAAAGTGGACTTGAATGGCAGAACGCAATGGTTGGCAGCTAGAAGATGATACAGGAAAACTGAGAGATGTGATAGTACAGTTGTTACAAGACAAACCAGTTCTGGCTTCTCCTCAGGAAAGACCACTAACATGAGGTCTAGCAAGTTTGTGGAGTCAGGCCATCATCTGAGACTCAGGAAAGAGTCTCCTGACCTGGACCTGGACACAGCGCTCACAGGCTATGGAAACAGTATAAAATCAAAGGAAAACATATTCTACTGGCTAGCATAAAAGGTATGTCAGAATATCCCAAGCCAGGAATGATCAGAGCCTGAACCTTAGTCCTCGGAGGCATAAGAGGAACTGTGAATAGATGTGATCCTGTGTGCTTAATTCTAAGTTTATGCAAGACTACAGACTGAAAACTTGTCAGGATTGGTTAAGAAACTAACAGATTCTTGCAAGAAAAGCTAAATTAGGGAGAGTGGGAGCCATGAAGTAGGTGGCTGGGAAATGGTTTAGTTGGCAAAGTGCTTGCCATGTAAGTGAAAGGATCTGAATTCAATGCCCAGAACCCGTGTTAAAAAAAAGAAAGAGAGAGAGAAAGAGAGAGAGAGAGAGAAAGAAAGAAAGAAAGAGAAAGATAGAAAGAGAAAAAGAAAGGAAGAAAGAAAGAAAGAAAGAAAGAAAGAAAGAAAGAAGAAAGAAAGAAAGAAAGAAAGAAAGAAAGAAAGGAAGGAAGGAAGGAAGGAAGGAAGGAAGGAAGGAAGGAAGGAAGGAAGGAAGGAAGGAAGGAAGGAAGGAAGGATAGTAATTCCGGGGCAGGGAGGAAGTGGATCTCCAGACCAGTAGGTCTCGCCTACTTGACAGGCTCCAGACCAGTGAGAGTCCCTGTCTGAAAGGACAGGTTGAAGGTGCTTGAGAACAGTACCCGAGGCCACCCTCTGGCCTCCACATACATGCATACATACCCGCACACACATGGATGCATGAACTCACCCATACATAAAACTGGAATTTGATTTCACTATGGAAGAGGAAGATCTCAACAAGTCCCATACTTCCTTGAGAGACTGGCAAGGGTTAACACTGATGGGGAAGAAAGGAAGATGCTTTCCTCAGTGGTGCCCACTGATCCACGATTCACGCTCCAGCAAGCGCTCGGACACATGCCATCAAGGGCACCCGGATGAAATTCAGTGGGCCACACCTGTGAAAAAAACATGCAAATAGAAGGGAGACTGGCAGGGAAGAAGGGTTGTAATGAGAAAAGGAGGTGGATAGGGCCGGGGATTAAAGTGCAACAATTATAAATTCACTGAAATCATGCATTAAGCTCTAAAATAATATAAAAGTAAGAAAACCCCCCAGGAGTTGGCCTTGTAACTGCTGCAATATTACACTTTACTTGTTGATAGTTTTGCCTACAGATCATGTTTTGAGATATTGTACCTGCCATAGGAGCAGAGGACAGAGAAGAAAACTGGAGAGGTAATTAACACTCACATCCAACTTCACTTTAAATAACAGCTAGACTTTGGGTCTGGATTCTTATCTACTTAGTTTGTTAATTACTTGATTTATTAAAAAAATTGGGGGGCATTAGCATTTTTAATATTTGTTTTTCCTGAAAAAGTCTTGTTGGTCATGGTTTTCTTTTAATATTGAGTAAGAAATAAGTATAAAAGGGTTTCATTTTTAAAGTATAAGTAAGAAACTCATTTCCAAAAATTATTCTTGACCTCCATGCTTCATTCCTGCACATTTTCTATCAACAATTAAAAGTTAAAAAGTTCATTTACTTTGTTTATATTACCCCCTCAGAAATAAATTCATATATGTGATTTTTGTAAAATATAAAAAAATAGTTTTTTCCAGAAATTGTGATCCTAAAGAATAATCAATCTACATTGCTGAATCAATGAAACAAATTGACCCTACAGATTTACAGCTTACAAATGCATGACTTAGATAATAACTCAAAATTTTCCAACTAACAACTAGCTGAAAAGACCTCTTCAAGTGAAATGGACTTGTTTCAACTTGTGTGCCAGTTCTTATCAGTTAGCAGTTGTTTCTATCTAGTTTCCTTTCTCTCTCCTTTTCTCTGATTTCATTGCAGATGCCATGTAATAACTGATATAACTCATCACTATACAAAAGGAAGGGGACTCTCTCTTGTAACCTTAATAAGTGTCTATTTTACCTGGAACCAGGCCAGCCTAATCTCTCCCCATCCTGAAGCTCAGGGAAATTTGCAGAAGAGGGGGCGGTAAGATTGTAAGAGCCTAAAGATGGGGAGAAGCAAAGATATGTAAGATACTACACACAAGTTAGGGCTGAAGCAATCATAATAGGACTTTGCATGACCTGCGCAATGACCAACACATTATTGACCCCTCAAAGTCTAGCATGGACTAAAAGCGCTAGGATCCTTGGAGGCTAGGGATTGACAGCCACAGTAGTGTTCCTATGCTTAAGGGGAACACGGGAAAGGGTTCTAGGAAATGCCACTGAGTCCTTACACCTCATCAGAGACCTGAGGACTCAGAGGAGAGTTTGACATACACATTAAAGGATGCTCCAGGGATGGGTGGGGGGAGAGGTACTGGGAGATAGGGGGCGGGGAAGAAAGGGGAAAAGGGAGGAGGGAGTAAAGGGACCAGGAAAGGGTGGAGGGAGGAGGGGAGCGAGCAGGTACCTCTTAAGCTTGTATGAGCAGAAATAAAAAAAAAATAAATAAGTGTCTATTTTAGGGATAGGCAATGAATAGTATGTTTCACAGGCTGAAATTGTGCACTCTTTCTCCTTTACTATTTAACTTTTCAGTTGAACATCTCAACCACTTAAGGAGTGATTAGGAAAACTATGCCAGTAGACTATCTTAAGATGTAGAGAGGAAAAAAATTACAAAGACTTTGAGGTTAGGAACTGTCATAGTTAGATAAAGGTATCAGCTTCACGGTTGAAGGTTCAAGCTCTGGGTGCATTTATAGAGAATTAGTAGCTGAGTTGAGTAACCCCAGAGCGAACGTGTATGAGATTGTCTAGTGGATGGGGGGAGGCATCCCAGGCAGATGAATAAGATAGAGGGAGTTGATTGAGGAAGTTGACATTCTACTGTACATTTGGCCAGACATGCTGGTTGGCAAATAAGGATTGTTCCTCTCTCAGCCTTTAAGTGGTATGGTGTGGGCAGTTCCCTTGGCCCTCAGTGTTGTGTGCTCACCTGACAAGCTGGAGAAGGAACTGTAACCAGAATATCATAAGAGAAAATAAAGCCCCTTGTTCCCTATAAGCTGTTTGCCTTATCAGCAGCCATACAGAGCAACTGCGACAGGAACATGAATGCACACTATTGTTATTAGTTTTTCGTAACTGCAACCAAATGCCTGAGAGAACAATTTAGAGGAAGGAAGATTTGTTCATTTCACTGCTGCTGAGGTTTTTCATCTCTGGTTGTTTGCCACCCTTGCATCTGGATCTCAGGGAGATAACATCTTGGTGGGAAGCACATGGTGGAGTGGAGCTAACTACATTGTGAAAGACAATTCATGGGCTAGCTTCTCTCTCTCTCTCTCTCTCACTCCCACAGTGATAAGTTATACCAGTCATTATGCAGCATCTGCAGTGAAATCAGGGTTAAAAATTAATGGGTGTCCTAGAAAAGAAAGAAACAAAGTGATGAGTAGAGAGACTGAAGAAGAAAGTCACTAGTTGCATAATAATGAATCTGGATAAAATGTATTATTTAAAACCATTCAATCATGGCCTCATTTTTTCTAATTCTTCCAGGGTGCCTCATAAGTATAATCATCTGAGTGCATCTCTGAAATAGCATTAAGATTTGGGAAGCAGCTTACTAAACACTCACTGAAGCCACTTGGAAGAAAACATCATTAATCATGTCATCTGATAAGAGATACCATCAGTGTTACGTTCAGACATTTATACTCGACTAAATTCCTGCAAATGATCCTTGAATGAGGACAGAAGGAGGGTTTTTTCTTTACTACAAAACAGAGAAAAGTAGACTCAGATGCATTTCTTCTCTAGTAGCAGGCTCCTTCCAGAAGTTCCTTGCTGTTTGCTGTTGAATACTCTCCAAAAAGAAAATTTCCATTGCTTCATTCATCTACTGAAAATCTATCAAAGTAAATATAAATAAAATCCATCCAAGCATCCTACTGCTTTTTTAAGTAAATGAAAAATCCTTAGGCTGCTACTTAAGACTTCCAATTGTGGTAGCTTTAACCTGTATTAGGTAACTTTATCTCTAGATAAAAAAAACTACACTTTGAAGCCTAATAACTGATTACTTAGGACTCTTTTGTCTCTTCAGTCTCTATTCCTGCCTTTTCTGAGATGGCTGATTGTATTCATGAGTCACCTATCTAATTTCTTTAGCAAAAGGTTACCCAGCCACACCCCAGGGCATGTGTTACTAATAATGAATTCCTTAATTTAGCATCCTTTGCAAATCTAGCTAGGCTGAGAACCAACCCCATAAGCAAGTCCTGACTCCTTTTCACTTTATTGTTCCTTCCGCAGTTTTTCACCATTTTCTCTTGCGTTACTGTAAACTGCAAGGAAGCATGAAACCACATCCTCGGTGTTCAGAGAGGAGATCTCAGCTAACTGTTGAAGTTCATCACTTACGGACTTTACATCCAGCAGTAGAGCATAATTCAACTATGTTTCTATAAACTTTATGACAGAGATTTTTCCTTTCTTTAGTTTAAAATAACAAATTCTTTATTTTCTTTTAAGGCTTCACAAGACCTCAAAATATTCAGTATTCATATTTCTAGCAATGACCGAGTCATGAAGATAGTGTAGTCTCTACAATGACAAAAGCTTTCTTTAGCATACTATTACTTCTAAGCCCTCACCTTACGGTGATCTCTTTCAACAAATATATTTCTTTCACTAATTTTCTTTAAAACAATCTAGCCTTTTCTATTATACACCTCAAAATTCTTCTAGACTTTCTATTGTTACCTGATTTCAAAGCCACTTTTATGTTTTCCTTCTCTCCATTCCCCTCTTCTCTTCTCCCTTCCCCTCCATCCTTTTTCCTCCCCTCCTTCCCTCCTCCCCCTCCTTTCCTTTTCTCTTCCCTTTCCTCTCTACTTCTTTCTCTTTCTCCCTCCTTCCCTCCCTCCCTCTCCCCTTCTCTCCCTCCCTTCCTTCCTTCTTTCCTTCCTTCCTTTTTCCTTCCTTCCTTCCTTCCTTCCTTCCTTCCTTCCTTCCTTCCTTCCTTCCTTCCTTCCTCCTCCTCCCTCCCTCTTCTCTCCTCCCTCTTTCTTTTTTCTTCTTTCTTTCTTTCTTTTCTTTCTTTCTTCTTTTTTCTTTCTTTCTTCTTTCTTTCTTTCTTTCTTTTTCTCTTTCTTCTCCCTCCCTCCCTCTGTCCCTCCCTCTTGTCCCTCCCTCTGTCCTTCCCTCCCTACCTCCTCCCTCCCTCCCTTCCTTCCTTCCTTCCTTCCTTCCTTCCTTCCTCCTCCTTCCTTCCTTCCTTCCTTCCTTCCTTGCTTCCTTCCTTCCTTCCTTCCTTCCTTCCTTCTCCTTCCTTCCTTCCTCCTTGCTTTTTTCTTGCTTTCTTTCCCATTTGTTGCAGTGGCAACCCACCTTCTGGTGCCAGAATTTAATTAATTTCCTAGAGTAGCAACAGCAAATTACCACAAACTCCATGTTTTAAACAACAATAATTTCCTCTCTTACAACTCGGAAGGTCTAAGTCCCAAATACAGGTTCCAATGTGGATGACTCCTACAGTCTCTGATGGAGAAACTGCTAGCTTCTGATAGCAGTTCTTACATATCTACATTTTTAGACATATCACTCCGTTTCTGCCTCTTTATATCTTCATCTTATTATACCTTCCTTTCCCTTATGTATTTACAATGCATCCTAATCCAACACAATTTCAAATTTGAAAGTCATAAATTTAATTAATCTACAAATACCTTTTATCCAAATAAGGTCATTTGTTCAAGATTACATTTTGGAAAGATCTTTGGTGTGGACAGCCCACTAAGGCCTGGCTTCCTGACTCCCCAAATTTGTGTCATTTCATGTACAAAACACATTCACTTCATCCCCAAATCTCCAAAAGTCTATACCCATTATAAAATCAGGGGCAGGGCCTTTAGGAGGTGCACTGCAATGGAAGGTAGTCAAGTCATTGCAAGTGTGTTTCTGAAGAATACCAATCCTGGTCCTTCCTCTGTTTACTCCAAATTGCCACGAGGTGAGAAATCCTCTGCCATCTGTGTTCTTCCATGACATTCTGTCTTTCCATAGGCACAAGGACAACAGGGCCACTGACTATTAATTGAAACCATGAACCAAGCTGTTTTTTTTCCCCTTAAAGTTGGTTTTCTGGGGTATCTTGTCACAGCAATAAGAAGCTAGCATTAATAATGTTTCTGACCTCAAGTCTAAAATTCAGGTGAGTTTCTAGCATGAGAGTCACCCTCCATAACTTGATGCTTACTGCGGATATATTTTCAAAAATTTCATATAGAGAATTCGTAACCTCAGTGTGATGGTATTAGCATTCAGGGCTTCAGTAGGTGATTAGTAGTCTTCATACATAAGATCAAAGCTTTATACATAAGATTAATGCTATTACAAAAGATGCTCCTGAAACATCCCTTGCTACTCTAACTTGCTAGCACACAGTGAGCAGACTGTTATCTATGCATCCCTCAAGAAGTGGGCCTTCATCATGTATGAAATACAACAGCTCGCTGAGTACTGTGAGAACCCTGCTGTGTACGTTCCATGCAGTTTGAGGCAGTTGGTTAATAGAAGTCTGACTGAATTAAAACAAGTAGCTTGGACCGCAGCTTCAGCCCTCAGTCTGCACTAGTGCCATCAGATTCCAGGCCCATGAAAACAGCTCGTTAGACTTCCTGGCCATCCTCAGAGGCCCTGCTGACCTCTGTACCATGCTTGAGAGCTGTACCCTGGTGTTGCTCTTCCTTTCTTTGAAAGAGTAGTTTCTGTTTGAAGGCGAAGAGCTCTATTGGCCTATTCTTCTGCCTGTGGAATCCTAGAGGTTGTGACTTAGAGTTATCTTTTATGATATTTTATGATTTCTGAGGTTTATATCCTGCTTGAGACCTTATCTACTACAGCATAAAAATCACTGGGCATTTTCTTTATGTACTTTATAATTTTGTTCTTTCAAAAATATTCCTTCTGGGGCTGGAGATGACTCAGGGGTTAAAGGCTTCACCATTCAAGAAAAAGGACCTGAGTTCAGATCCCCAGATACCCTGTAAAAATGCAGGGCAGACATGGCAGCAGACTAGACTTTCTGTCCTGGAATGTGGGGCCTGGAAATCTTGAAGCAAAGCAATAAAGAGGTAGAGAAATACAGGATGATTCCTGATATCACCCGTGGGCCTCCACAGGAACATAGCAATTGCCTGCTGGTGCACACAGACACACAGACACACAGACACACACACACACACACACACACACACACACACACACAATATAATAGCCTGCAGCAGCTACCTCATTTAACTCATTTAATAAACAAGACAAGACAACACTCGGAAAGGCAAATTAGCTCAACAACTGAAATGCAATTTTATTTTAAAATAAATAAAAATATTCTTCCTGAAACTTATTTATATGTGCCATTTCAGGTTAAGGTAAAGCTTTAGTGTCCCTGTCAAATAGTTATTTAGCACCATTGTACTAAATACACATAGTATGTTATTTGTGATACACCAGTTTTATCATATATTTGTCCATTTGAGTTAATGCCACTTTTACAAAACTCTCTCTCTTTTTGTATGTACATATACAATGGCTTTCGGCCATTCCAATGCCATATAATACATATACTATAGCTTGTGCTCAGGAGCCCACTATTTAGCTGAAATGTGATATAACATGGACTACTTCCTGTGCAGTGGTCACTCTTCATTTATTTTGTATTCTGGGGAGTAGTTTGTCTCAAATGACTAACTGCATGATGATAATAGTACCAAACATGCTTCACCTAAGCAGGGAAAGTGTTACTATAGATCTCGAAGTAGAGGCTTTGGGAAAGTTGCATTGCAGAATATATACTATGAATATTCAAGGAGTATATCCATATTCTTTTATTCAAGTATTAAGAAGATCTTGATGTGACAGCTGACATGAAGAAACCCATCACAAACATCACTGTGATCTATATAGATGAACAATTATATGAAGACATCTAGGAAAAAAAAACACAGCAAGAGGGAGGATCATTCCCCACTTCAGAGAATCTGAGGAGACTTCAGGAGTGTTGCCAAAGAGAATATCAGGAAAGCACCTCCACAGGGACGCTTCGGTAATGATTCTCCTAGAGTGTTGATTCATTTATGCACTTATTTCCAGTAACGTGGTCTTTATTTTCAATATGGTTCATGTGGACTAATTCCTGTAAGTACACATGCATGTGTTTCAGGAATCAGAACTCTGCATATTGTAGGCCCATTCTATATCAATACCAAATTTCCTCTGTTGCAGTTTGAGTTTTAATATATTGTAACAACAAACATTTTCTGAGCATCTTGACTGTTTTTGCTCACTTATTTCTCTAGATGAACTTTGAAAAAAGCATGCTGTTTGCTTTATAAAACACTGAAATCTTACAAGGATCTGTGTTTTTATTAACTAGATGGTGTTAGGAGACTGTCAGGACGCAATATTGTTGTTCTTATCCAGGTTCGTAATGTACTTATGGAAGCATTTTCTATATTATTATGTAGGTTCATTTAGGTTTGTTACAAATCATGGGTTTTTACTGTTTTATGCTATAGAAACATATATGTATCTGATATATATCTGAGAATGTAAGAGACATACACATAGCACACACACACACACACATTGAGAGAGAGTGAGAGAAAGGGAGAGAGAGAAAGAGGGAGAAAGGGAAAGAGGGAGAGAAGGAAAGAGGTAGAGAGGGAAAGAGGGAGAGAGGGAGAAGGAGGGAGGAGACCCACCAGGTAGCCTGGGCGAGCTTGGAACTCATTATGTAGCCCAGCTGGTTACACAGCTAATTGCTGCTGTGCTTTAGCTTCTTAAGAATTGAGAGTATTTTCAGTATTTTCAGGCAATACTTTTAAAAAGCATTCATGAGGGCAAACCTTCTCAATATCTTAATATACAAACATTTGTAAAATGCCTTCATACTACCTTCAAATTTGAATGAGCACAGAATTAAAACAAGCAGCTGTGTCCCATTTAGAATTGCAAAGAAAATGTTCATTTATTTATTGCCTAGGAGTTCAAATGAGAAATCCAAATCTTAATATTACTTCTTTAATGCTACTTTGTTTCAATTTTACTCTTTAAAGAGTTGTTCTTCATTTTCTTGGAGATGAGTAATTTCATATAATCTTTCTAGCTATACACATCTACATACACCATGCTGATGTGGCACTGGTTCCCTCAAAATGCTAATAACACCATATTAAACCATGAAACTAAGGCATTTTGATAACCATAATAACCTAAAATCTACTACCATGGTGTTACTAGAGAACTGCAGCAGAAACACCAGATGTGAATATTATGGGTTGCATACCAAAGACTGCTTCCCACATAACCGTAGTATACTGAATGCTTGACTGCATATTTGCTCAGGAAGAGTAAGAATGACTGGAAATAAAGGTAACATGAAAAGCAGAAGTATAATTAAGAATCCAAAATTGTCTCCAAAGTTTCAGACTGCAGAAAGTATTCACAAAGTATTATTTTAGGCAGAATCATTAATAAAATGGAAGAAAAGACAAAAGTTAGAAAATGGTTTAAATAAGAAATTTACAGAAAAAATGAAAACCACCAAATAGTTAAAAAACACATGTTAAACTTGCTAACACATGTTAAAAAAAAAGAGTAACAAAGAAAATGATATTTTTTTCACATATCCAGTAAGCCAAACTATAAAACAGAGAATGTCTTCTAGTTCCATCTGTTAGAGCATAGATTTTGTATGGATAGTTTAGATTGATATTTTGACTCATCATGTCTACTTTTGGGATTGTGCTCTACCTAAATAATAGCAAATACCTTCACAATTTATTGATAATGGTGGTTTTACTCTATTAATTCAATAAATAACTATTTTGTGGGCAACTCCTCAGTGTTGGATGATGAACTACCTGCAAGATGTCCAATCATGACCCATGGACCACATGCATCCCAGGACAGCTGTCATGTGGACCTACAACTTGTAGATGACAGTGCCACAGCACAATCTTAGATATCTCTGTTGGGTATAAAATGAGTGAAAAATTGTTCTACCCTAGCCTTGCTTGTGGAGGCAAAATATGTAGCTCAGAAAATGTTTATCAACAAGTAAATTATCAATTAATTTTATTATATATGCAATACAGTTTAAAGGTACTGATTTATGCATATTTATATTGAAATATTTTGAAGATACTTTTCATAATAAAAACCAGTTACAAAAATATGAAAAGTATATGTTTGTATATTTGAAATTATGTGATATTGGAAGTATTTATTAAGTATGGATGTCCCTTTTATGATGATTACCTTGGGTGAAAGGAATAGATTACCAGGAGTGAGAATGAAAGGTTGTTACATATTACTGTCATTCATATTTCACTCTATTCACACTGTATTGAATTTTTATCACTCCTATACTGTATTTGGTAATTATATTTTTGCAAATTTTAAGTGTACAGCTTTTGCAAGGCATTGGATATTTGAATAGTGGTACAAAAATATAAAGGATCATAGTTATCAAGAATTTAAATAATGAAATGTTTGCATCGTAAAAGTAATGGAGATACTTAATAGTAGATCATATATTCAAGTCTTGCTAATTGTATACCTGACGTTTGGATACGGAGATTTTTTTTTAGCCTAAAAGCAAATCATATTCATACTTTAAATTTACCAAAAATAGTTAAATATCATGTCACACAACTTCTGAGCTGCTTCAATGGACTGGGTTCATGGCTAGGAATGAAGTAAAGAAGGGGTAGGTAGCAGAAATGAGTAATAATCAATAATATTTGTGCAATTCATTGTCTGGCTATACAATGTATCTTGTATATTTAATGAGTTGTTATCAAAATTCATATAAACAATTGAATATATACATAATAACAAAGCTAATCAGGAGATTAAGATATATCTCAGTGGTTAAAGTGTTTCTCCTATAAGCAAAAGAACCAGAGTTCCAGTCCCCAGATCTTACATAGCAATGCCAGGCAGATATGGTGTGATGGCCTGCCTGTAATGAATCACCAGAGAACAAGCTGACCAGCCAGACCATTCCAATAGGCGAGCTCTGGATTTAATTAGAGGCCCAGGCCAAAAGAATAAGGTGGAAAAGCCATTCAGTATGATTACTAATACCATCTGGGGTCTCTATATATATACACATTCATATACATGTGTACTTACATAAACATGGCTACACACACACACATACTGTCCCTCACATACACATGAAAACAAAATAATTGCTACATTACAATGACATGCCTATAATCCACTCACATCTCTCTTGACATGAACATACTTTTTTCTCTTCAGTTAATAGTCTTCATGGTGGCAATTCATATGAGCTGTTTTATGTCCACAACACATTATTCATGTTCTCTTTGGAAAAAATAGCCTACCTGTATCATGTAATTCATCCTAAGTCAGGCTACATACTGTGATCAGTAAAGAAAAGTCTGTAGCTTAATTTAGAAGCACTAAAAAGTACTTGTAGCTTCAACTTAATTGATTTTCTGCTTAGTGTTCTCAGTGTGATACACATTTTTTAGTTTCTAATGAAAAACAAAACAGATTCTTAAATAGATTTAATATTACCTAAACAGGGCTGAATGCTAATGTAAACACTTAAAACTCATGGTTGGTTGTATTTTTCTTGAAGTGTTAAGTAGGAGACATTTTTGTCTTGCTGTTATTTTTGCTTCAATAGCTGGGTGTTGCTGTTCCTAATAGTTCCAGGGATTTGTCTAGAATCATAAAATGTTAAAGATGGAAATGGTCCTAGAGAACATCCAGTCCTATTCATGTTCCAATTTGCAGACAGAGAATGATGCCAGAAAAAGTGAAACAACCTGTGACCTGTTGCTTACCACGAACTGGTGCATATTCAAATGTGGGAATCCTGGATTCCAAATACGGCTGTTACTTCTGTCACTTTGTGTCCCATCTCCTTTCTGCCTCATGTGCTATCACTACGGTGAAAGAATTAGAAAGTGGCACAGCGATGCTTTCAAGTATTTTCTCACTTCCAGAGCAGCTTCAACAAAGAACAAACACGAGTCTGGCCATTCTAGTGTTGAAACAACCTCCAAAATTCCCAGGAAGAAATGAAATATCAGTGTCACAGATTTCCCTGGTTATTCTGATGTTTCAATATCCTAGTGCTATGGTAAGGGAATTTGCACTTTTTGACTTTGTTTTAGGTAAAGTGAGCCAGCTGTCTTATGAGCCTCTGCTTCTGGCAAAAGTTACAGAGAGGAATAAGACCTATTATACAACACATTCCCTCTGCTGGAGACATTAACAAATTCCCATGGAAATGAAAATTAGATAGTGAGAAAAGGTCTTATCTTTCTCCTTTCCAAGGCGAGTATATTCAAATGTCATCTCTACAGATCTGTAAGCACCGTTGCGTTCTGAAGGTTTTTTGAGACAGCAACCAGAATATATAGATATATTTCCTTGGTAATAGTTTCTTGCTTTACTGATTATTCTTCTACCCTTCACAATTCCAACATAAATAATTCAGACAGTTCTGATGCATGTTGATGGGCTAAGGAGGAAAGAATGCAGCTCTTTCAGAAAGCAGAGGAAAATGGTTGTATTTTAAGTTAAATAAATGCTTTCACTAAACACACTCGCAGTTGACAAAATGCTAGATGTTTAGGTGGCAATTATAGTTCTTTGATAAACTGTCAAATCTTGTCACAACACATGTTACAAACAAGGACAGATTTAGATGTCCTTTATGACAGCTTTGTGTAGGTTGGTAATGTGTGGCAGTTAATTTCAAACAAGGAACATATTTTTCTTTCCAGCCGTTATCTGCTTGTTTATTAGGAAGAGTTTCTTTGTGGTTTTAATCTTACTCATTTGACTCACAGTTCCAGATCATTATTGTAACATTACCTTACCCCATTTATTTTGCTCATAATCATCACCCACGGTACTTTGAGAAAACAGTTTCCCACAGAGATTCACATTTGGTATAAATGCTTTAAACTTTGTTTTGTGATTGTTTACACAATTGAAGTTGACTACTTTGTGTGCTTATCAAGCTTTTTGCTGGAAATCTGTCATCTTATATAATAGATGTGTAGATAGCAAGTAGGTAAATAAAGCTGAGGGAAACAAATAGGAGAACAGAAGTGAATTTTTATGATTCAAAATATGATTTTAATTCTGAGTATTATGCTAGGCTCATGAAGGCATTTTCGAAATTCAGTTTGGAGTTTCTTTTAAAATTATGGAAAATCTAACAATATTAATAGAAAATAATAATCGGAATAACAATGAGATTACATGAACTGAATGTATCATTGTAATGACACACAAAACAATATGTAAAGAGATTCCATGACTCCTAAATTGTAAATAAGAAAACGTCTAATACTATGACATTGAAGTATTTTCAAAACAGGTTGCAAAACATTCTTTTTATAATGTAGAACATTAGTTTTTATACAACATGTATTAATTACATTTTGATAAGATACAAGTCCCAGGCTGTGCAAATGGCTGAACCCTGAAAACACTTGTCTGGGATGGAGTTTAGGTACCTCTCTAGATTTCATGTAATTCCAGCCAAGGAACAAAGGGGCTAGCTATCCAGACTAATCCTAATGGTGCCCTGTGGGCTTAATTAGAGACCCAGACTCAAAACAATAAGGACATCTAGAATGATTCTTGATATTACCTTCTGGCTTCCACATGCAAACCTATTCATGATCATGTTCATCTGTACACATATGTGTTCACACACATAACAAACCATATACATACATGGACATGAAAAGAAAAAATGCAAGCTCTATTTATATTAGTCAAACCTTCCTTGAAGATGCTCAACATTTATTAATCCCAACAATAAACATTGAGTCCAGTTATCAATTTATTTAGGTGAACATTGTGTGCAATATGTTTTGGAATGATTTTGTGTCCCATCCTCAGAGGTATCAGGACCACAGGGAGGATTTGTTAAGACAGTCCCCAAGCTCTATCCCCAGAGCAGCTAATCACCGGCCTGGGAGCCTGGGATGGGCAGTCAAATCTGTATTTCTGTTTCTATTCAGATACCAGATAATGGCAGCCACACTTCTGAGAATGTATTTCAAGTGAGATTGCAAGTTTATTGGCTGGCTACATGATGTCCTTAGCATTTCTTATTGTATTTTATTAGCGACAACATCTTTACAGTGATTCCCTTTAGCATTACGATTATCAGATTTTTATTTTTTTTTACTTTTACCAGAAATCTATTAATTTGTGAATATTCTCCACAGTCTCAGCCCTTAAAAGTTGGAAATTGTTGATGTATTCCAAAAGCTGCTTTTTTCTAATTTTGTTGGCCTCAAGATTTTTTTCATATTTAAACTTTATTCATTAATTGTGGTGTGTGTGTGGGGGGGGGGTGGGTGAGTGGATGTGTGGGTGTGTGGATGTGTGTGAGAGAGAGGGCACTGTGTATCCCTGTGGAGGGCCAAAGATGACTTTGGGAATCATCCTGGATTGCTTCTACCTCCTCTCTGCTTCACTCTGGGAAGGCTGTGCCCACCAGGCCAGGTAGTGCAGGCCACCTGTTTGCTGGTGTTTTTGTTTGTTTCATTTTGTTTTGTTTTGTTTTGATAACAGTTGTTTATTTTTAATGGTTGAAAAATTCTTTATGTAGTTACAGGAAAATTTAGCACACACTTAAAATTTTTGAGTACAACCAAGAAAGTGCTATTTAGAAATACAGTCAACTGTCTCTAACTGACATCAGTTTCCTCGTTGTTCCACTTAGCAAACTTCCTCCTGGCCTCTCTTGTTTTTTTGTCCTTCTCTTGCCTTTCCTCTGCAAATTTATGTTTTGCTCCCAGTGATGTCTCAGAATTTCTAGAAGGTTTCTCTTGATTGCTTTCTTTTTCCTTTCCCATGCTTTTTGTTGTTGTTGGATCTTTCAGGTCAAGAAATTCATCCTTTCCTCTAGACTTTGGGCTTTGCTTTCTGTATTTAGTTCTTTCTGAAGACTGAACATATTCTTCTTGCTTTTTCCATTTCTGTGTTTATCATTATTTTCATATTGTTCCTTCCTTTCATATTTTCTTTTCTATGCTTTTCTCCTTGCTATATAGATCATGATCATTTTGTTGTTCTCTTTCTTTTTCTCTTGAAGAATATTTCTCTCTTTTCAATTCTCTGACATGTCTTTCTTTCTGGTCTCCTCCCCCCAGTTTGTCTTGATGGTTCCTCTTCTAGTGGTAATCTTTATGATTGGATTCTTGGTGTCTTGGTGTTGATCTTCCTTTTTCTGTCCTTTTGACTTGGGACCATGCTCTCTCTCTTCACTAGATGATGGGGAGTGGTTTTAGCTTTTGTGATGCTTGCCTGGTGTTTTTTATGTGGGACCTGGGATATGAACTCAGGACTTTGTTCTTGGGAGGCAGAATCCTAACCCCGAACCAACTCTCTGGCCCAAGATTTCTATTTATTATTTATTTATTTATTTATTTATTTATTTATTTACTTACTTACTTTTATCCCTTTCTTTTTCTATTTGTCTTCTAACTTTGTGGGATGTACTTTGGCTTTTTTTTTTATTACTATGAAACACCATACATGCTTATTTTTTTCTGCATGCTAATTTAACTGAAATCTTTTGCTGTGTTGGAAATGCAATGAAATACCAGGCCGCCCATATGCAAGAACAAGCCACCTTTCACTAAGTTATACCCCATCTAATTGAATAGCAGAAGATTTTTAAGAATTATTATTTTTTAATTTTAATTTTTTATTTATTCAATTGTGCATGTATGTGAATGTATGTGCGCATGTGTGCATGTGCGTGTGCGTGTGTGTGTGTGTGTGTGTGTGTGTGTGTGTGTGTAGAACCACGGGCGAAATCGGGAACCACCATGGACGGCTTCCACCTCCTCCTTTTCTCTGCCCCGGGATTCACAGGCTCCGCCCTACCAGGACCAGAAGCACAGGCCGCCCCTGCTTCCCCCCAGCGTCTATATGTGGGATCTGGGATCTGAACTCAGGACCTTCTGCCTTTAAGGCAGAGGCTTAACCCCTGAGCCACCTCTCCAGCCCTTTAAGAATTATTTTATTTTCTACTTTTATAAGCATATTGAGTACGTATCCCTGCTTCCCTCCATCCTCCCTCCCTTTCCTTCATCACTCCATTCCATTCCTTTCCACTCTCCTGCCTGTTTGCTTCTATGGACCCCAGGATTCCCTCTGGCTTGTCTACTCTTGGGGAGTTCAGGTCTCTTGTGGCATACAAAGTTGCCTCTCTTTGGGTTACCCCACTTATAGGGGCATTTCCCTTCATTCATCTAGCTTTAGTCCCCAAGGTTTCCACCCTTGAGTTTCTCTTTAGTCATGGGAACATGTTGATATGTAATTGTTATGCAGGTCTTGTAAGGACAGGTCTCACTGTAGTGAGTTTCTAGATGTAGCAATACTGCCTTGAATGGAGTGTCTTGTCCAACAGTGAACCTTCCCATCTTTAGATTCTTAAAATCTTACCTCCCCCTCTTCCACGAGGTTCCCAAAGTGTTAGGATGGGGAGAGATTAGGTTGCCCTAATTCTAAGTTAGCTTTGCTAGATTGCCTGTACTTTGCATTATTGCTGGCCATTGCTGTCCACTTTACTGCTCTTCTATTGCCCTAAGTTGCTTCCTCTCAGGGTATTGAGATCCTCTACCTCTGTTGTAGAAGAAGGCTTCTAGGATGACTATTAAGTGTTCTTCAAATTTATGGATATAATAGCAGCTATTTACAGAGTAGTTTGGTATACTGTCTTCCTACCTACAGGTTCATTTTTTGTTTTTTTCCTATTGATCTATTTCCTCCACCCCCTCCCTTTTTTTAGGTTCTTATTCTACTTATCAGTAATGGGAATATGTTCCATTCTGACGAGCAGGCTTTGAGTCCAATCAGAAAGCTGTTGGTTGTCTTCTAGTACTCATGCCACTATAACATAATCACTTGTTGCCATGGTGATTTTTATTCAACTTTCAGATCTCATGAGTTGATGAGGCCTGTGATCATTTCTCTTCCTTAGTAGCTTCTACAATATTCTTTGATGAGCTATCCAACAAGTAGGAAATTCTCAAACCAGTTCCAATTGATGTATTTTGTCCATGTTCTGTGATTCATATGTGTTGCATCTTCAATAATAGAGACTAACTGACAGTTTTTTGGAGAGCAACCAAGAGCAATGGCAAAAGCTATAATGTTTGGGGACCTGTAAGACCTCTCTGACCAACATTTTATCAGGAAGTGTTACATTCTTGTTACTTGTAATATAATTTTGCCACTGAGTTCTAAGTGGATGAGCTCAGGGCTCCCCCCTCCCCCATCTACCTCACTTTATGCTCCTATGCAATTTTTTTGAGATGTAATTTCACACAGTGTTCCAGGCTGGCTTCACACTCATAGCAATCTTCCTACAGCAGTTTCTCAAATGCTGGGATTACAGGAAAGAAATACTATGCCTGACTAGTTTGCTTATTTTTTTAGTTTTCATTACATGTCATTATATTTCTACAAGGAGCTTTGCAACTTTGCATAGGCTGGTCTGGAATTTCTGAACTCTTCTATTTCTATTACTTTCCAGCCAATCTCTTGGGTGTGGGTTTGAGTGTGGGGTGCTGCAGCTACACCCTCGTAACACCATGCTCAGCTAAATTGTATATGTAGCATTTTAAAAGCATTTCTATTATTATTCAGAAAACCATTTTTCATTTTGGATGAAAATTTCTTTGTTTCAGGAATTTACATAGTCTTACCCTCTCTTCTTTCTCTCCCTCACATAGATCTCTCTCTCTCTCTCTCTCTCTCTTTCTCCTTCTTCCTTCCTTTTCCTTTTGATTTCCCTCCCACTCATCCTTGCCCTGGATCTATATAGTTCAGGTTGTCTTTGAATTGATGAACTTCCTGCCTCTGTCTCAAGGGCTGATGTTGCACATGTGAATCAATACATCTGTTTACCCTCATTCTTGAAAGACATTTGCTAGGGTACTGTTGCACTTCGCCTGCATGGGTGCTGATAAATGACCATCAAACGGCTTAAGGGAACAAGGTGTTTATTTCCTTATTACAGTCCGGTTACAGTTCCTAGTCCAGCTTGATGGGAGAGTATGCACCAACACCAGGGCCAAAGGAATTGGCCACACTATTTCTACGAAATGGCTGAGAGAGAGACAATCCTTACTTGCCAGACCAGCATGTCTGGCCAATATACAAATGGATGTCAACTTCCTCAATCGGCTCTCAGTATTTTATTCATCTGTTCAGGGCTTAGTCCCATCCATCTGGGCCTTTCCCATCAGCTAGACAATCTCCTGTAGTTTGCTCTGGGCTTAACTCAACCATGTGCCCAGAGCTCAGACCCTCAACTGTCAAGTTGAAACCTGTCATGGTTTGAAATGTGTCCCCCACAGTCTCATGTGTTTGGCAAGGTTGTGGCACCTTGAGAGGTGGAGCTTTGCTAGAGGAAGGTAGTCACAAGGGGTGAGTCTTGAGGTGACTTAGTCCCAACCTACCTCCAGGAGAAGTCTGCCTTTTCAGCAAGCAGTCTACAGCTCTCAACCTCCAAGATGTCTGCAGTGACATAGCCTGCTGCAGCTTTGGCCAGCCAGCCATGTCACCTCTGCTTTGAAAGACTGTTTTTCCCCTCTGGAACTGTAAGCTGAATAAATCTCCCTTTCTCCCTTAAGTTGCTTGACTTTGGGAGCTCTCTCACAGCAATAGTTAAGAGTAACCATTACACCACCTGTGCCTAACTATGACAGGTACCCAGTCCTTGGTGGTCAGCTGTATTTTTAATCCAGTGAAACCATCATTGTGTTTCACCACTGCTGTTTAGGAAATGCAATCTCATTTAAAATTGCCCTTTGAGCATAACATTGTCCCTCCTACTGCTAAAAATGAAACCTGAGATTATAGCTGGTCTTTGTTCTCTAAGAAGTTAGGATGAGCTCATCCTGGAATCTCCACCCTAAATGATGGGGGCAGCAAACAGCAACTGCAACTGGCACAGAGCACCCATGCTCTGGGATGAAGTCATCTTGGAAGATGTTTGGTAGCAGAGACAGTGCCATGGTAGCAAACATGATTATTGTAATGAACAAATCTGTAGGATCTTGTATAAGGTAAAAGAACCAGCAATTTGAGAAATAAACAGTGGGCTAGTTTTCAGAATTAGGTATTATAAGCCTGCTCCATGCTAATAACAAAGATGCTGTTATTCCAGCTTAATCGTTCTTTTGATAACCTCTTGGAAGTGTGGGTTACACCTGGATTTAAGATATACTCAAGCTAGTAAAAACAGACACCAGATCCATATAATGAAGATACCCCGCAGGACACATTACCTTCTAGAAATTCATCTTTTAAAATGTTCCTTGTGATTGTTGACTTTAGCAGTTTACTTCACTGACAGTCACTTTTTGTGTAAATACATTCTGCTTCATATCCTTATATGTTAATTTACTTCTTATCAATTCAATCCATGAGCTCTGGTTTCAAATAAACTACAATGAAAAACAGGAAACAGCTTATTAGTGTCAATCTGCTTTATTCCTTTTGTAGACATGAGAAAAAGAGGGTCTGCCAGTGGTTTCATAAATTCATGACCATAAGGTAATATTTTATTTCTTGAAAATTATGTATTTTTTAAAGCAGCATTTTACTTTCTCTAACTTTGAGTGCTTTATCTCTTTGGGGCCTAGAAAAATTGTGATAAATTGTGTCTCTAACTATGGATAGTACAAAAAATAGCTGATTTCTGATCTCCTTCAGGTTTAATTTACCTGCAGTGGGGCAGTTTGGGATTGTGTTTATGAACACAGAATACTGATTGAAGGGGCTGCAATCCTGGCTGAAGAGCTTGATAACTGGATACATTTTAACAATTTGTTTAACACAGGTTAAACATGATTTCCTTATCTATAAAATAGACAATAATCATAGTTGTCTGTGAAGTAAATAAAATAAACTTTACATATTAGCTGTTTATCGCTTGAATTTTTTGCCTATGATTTGTAACTAGTTGGTAATAGCTTCAAAAAATTTTGTCAGTGTTCTAGTCTATGTGAAGAGCATGTCTCATCATCCTCTTCCTGAAGGGCATTTGCAAGGGAAGTAGAGCTGGCAAGTACCACAGTCAATATGCTTCCCAATACCCGAGACAAGTCTAAAAGAAATTCTGTATGAGAAATCTTTGGTCAAGCAAAAGGTGATGGTGTCCCCCTTCTCTTAACCAATGAATAACTGTCTTTAAACCACTGGTCACAAAATCTTTTGAACATTTTAGTATTTTTTCATGTATGTATGTATAGGGTACATGTATTTGGTGTATGTTCTGTATGTGGGTGTGGGGGGTATGTATACAAGTGGACTTGAGTGTGTGTCTTTGAAGGGTCAAGGGTGACATTGCAAATTATTTTTGGTTGCTCTTCTTTCTAATTGTTATGAGCTGGGTCTCTAATTATACTTAGAGCAGCCATTAGAGCTAGCCAGTTTTCTCTGGAGATTCCCAAGCTCTGCCTTCCAAGGCTAGAATTAGAAGTGACTGCCATATCCACTTGGCATTTTTACATGAGATCTGGGGATGTGAACTCAGGCCTTTTGATTTTGAGGCAGGGATTTTAGCTACTGAGGCATCTTCCTAGCCTTAATGATTAAACACTACAGGTATCCACTGTCTTAAGTTTTTAAAATATTTTATGCAATAAATTATGAATGGAAAATATGATCTTCCTTTGATGAGACTCTATAAATAGTAGATTATTAATCACAGCAAAATATCATTGAAACATGTAGAACAAACACATATGACTTAATTATAATATCTCTGGGGAAGGAAACTCCATAGATCCCTTGGATGATCTCCCCCTTGAAAATGCATGAATCATTTGTAGAGCTTTCTTGTATCTTGTGTCTCTGTTAAAGTTGAGTCTCACTCTTGCACATTCACTTCTCAGTGAAATGGAGAACAATAATGGATGTTGCTTCTTTGCACACTGGAGAGTCATTATATTTAAAAAAAAAACTTTGCTGAATCATCTTACTATGTCAAGACCTGCATGATTCACCCAACTTCTCAAGCTGATGGGTCTAACCAGGAATCAGGAGAGCTTTGCTGTGGATGTGTTGTCTCCAACACCTAATGCTTAACTGCTATTTATATAACCCAGGATCACACTTGCTTTTTAAAGAACTGTAAAAGCATTTCAGTGGAGGTGATCCATTATCTCTTAACATTTAGTTGAGTTCCAAGAAAATTAAAGCATTTTGAAAAATAAGTATATTCCCTAAACACACACAGACACAGACACACACATACACACGCACACACACACAAACACACACACTTAGGGGGGAGAGAGAGAGAGAGAAAAGCTGATTGTATAACTTTTTCATGTGTACATAATACGTGAGGTACATGTATGTGTGGATGCACGTTTATATATGGGAGGATACTCCTGTGTGTGAGGGGCCACATAAGTGAACAGTGCGTATGTGTGTATGTGTGGTCGGCCTGAATCATCCTCCATCACTCTTCTATTTTATTCTTTTGAGTTTGGGGCTATGATAAATCCATTGCACACCTTTAGTGCAACTTAGCTTGTCCTGGGGATTTCTAGGTTTCACATTCCCCAAGCTGGAATTAGAGGTGGTTTGCCATATCAGCCTGGTATGTTTCCTATGGGTTCTGAGGATCCGAACTTCTATCTCTTTGCTTGTGGGACAAGTCTATAACCACGGAGTCATCTCCTCAGTCTGTTAATTGTTTCTAATTCAGCAGCTTCCTAATAGTTGTTAAAGAACATCAGTCTGTACTAGAGTTATTTGGGGGTTAATTATCAATCATTGAACATAAAGAAATACAACATACAACACACACACACACACACACACACACACACACACACACACACGTGCTCACCCACAAACACACAGTGTAAGGAGAATGAGAAGAATGAATTTTAATGACTAGTTGAACAATATTTCCTTTACAAAACTATTGGCAAATCTAACAGTTCAATTTAAGAGTTGTTTATTTCACAGGTGGTAAGCTTTTAATCTTTCTACTTTAAAAGTGGATTGTATGGGTAGTGTTTGAAGTCTAAATCTGCCATTATCTAGGTATAATTGGGATAATTAAGTTATGGAAATGAAACCAAATTGGGCAAGTTAACTCAGTGAAATATAAGATTCTCTTGATTACTGTATAACCTATCAAATTTTTTCCCAAATTAATGATTTAATACAAAATATAGTCCTGATTCTTTTTCTTTTAACTGTCTTTTTGCATGACAGGTTTGTGATGTTTTGCATGACAGAATTTTAGCTCTTTCTTTACCTATATCTCTGTGTCTTTAAAGAGCTTCTATAACCTTTTATTAAACATAGGGAAGGCTTTCATGAAATCTTCTCTTCCATATTTACCCTTGTTTTGTCAATGGATTCTTTGTTTTGTTAATGAAATCCTTGCTTGCTTCGGGGGAGTTACATTGTGTCAGGCCTTTGACAGATAATAATAATTTATATATGATTAAAAATAAGGCCAAGAATTAGCAAAATATAGCACTCAAAAAGCTCTGTATGATTGGATGGAATCATGCCATTATTTTCTTCCTATAACTCATTTATAAATATTCACTGAGATATAACTTATATATGAACACTGTCTGGAATTTCAATATCTAGTGCATTGTTTCTGCTCCTAAGTCTGTGAAATTTCATAAATCACTGCCACTTTTTCTTTTTATTATGGAGCTATGATCTCTCTGCTACTTCCTTATCTCCTTAGGAGCAGAAGGATGGAGCCTCACACAATTTTTATATAAAAATAATTTCTGGTAGACAAGAGAGAGAGAGACTATGATAGTTCAGTATTACATTTCAGGATTTAAGTAAAACAAAAGAGGAAAACATGAGTGAACACGTTCCTGAACTCCAATCACCATGTATTGTTTACAGCCTGGTATAATTGGTGAGATCTCAGGAATCTATGTCTACATTCATGATCTGGAACCCAAATACTTTCATATATTTCATGTTGACTCTTTTTAGACTTCTGTAAACATCAGGTATTCTGTTGGGGTGTTACTTGCTCTAAATTACTAATTGTCAGTTACTAATCATTAGTTTTTCTGAAAACATAAATTTACATATCTAACCACAGGACTTTTTAAAATTAAGCAGTACTAAACCAATGATTCTCTATCTTGGATGCACATTAGAATCTTTGGGGAGTTTTGAAAAGATACCTCAGCCCAAACCTTGGAGACTTGATGTGTAACCCTAACCCTAATCCTGATATTAAACCTAACAGTGACCAAGAGTGATATTAAATAAGCTGTTTTTGAGACTCACATTTTTAAATACCACATTTCTAAGTCAGAAGTACCACATTGAGAGTTTCTTACAATAAATATAGATTTCATTTTCAGCTTGAAACTCTGCTCATCCACAAGTAATTTATTTGATTGTGAATATTTTATTCATGAGAGGGTAAGGGAGAGAACATACATACATGCCATGGTGTATAGGTGGAAGTCCGAGGACAACTTTTGGAAGTCAATTCTTTCCTTCCATATGTGTGTTTTCAAAGATTTAGCTCAGGTTTCCAGATTTGCAAGCCAGTATGTCTAAGCTACCTCACTGTGTGTCATCCTTGCACAGGGGCCATGCTAATCTTCTCTGTATCGTTCCAATTTTAGTATATGTGCTGCCGAAGCGAGCACTAAGCTACCTCACTGTCACAGTTTGCATGCATGTGGCTGATACATTCATGACAAATGGCTTATGGGAGCAAGGAATTTTATTTTGGTTTACAATTGTCCAGTTACAGCTTTTAGTCCAGCCTGGCAGGATAGCACATACCCACTAGTTATGAGGGAACTAACCACATTGAATCTACAGAACTGCTGAAGGGGGCAAATTTAATCAGTTCCCTACATTTTATCTATCACTTCAGGGACTAGTCCCATCTACCATGGACTGGGCTTTTCCCATCAATTAGACCATCACCTGCAGGATTGCTCTGGTTTAACTCAACTACTAATGTGACCAGAACTGAAGCCTTTAATTGTCAAGTTGATATCTGCCTCTAACTATGACACTCACCAACCCTAGATTTTTTTTTTAATGTACAGAAAGTCTTATTGATCCCCTATGAGAAACAGTTGCAGACACGTTGAGGAAACTCTGGGGTGGAGAGATAAATATGCCTGTCTAGCTCAGCAAGAGAAATAAAGGGCTTCTTTTCAAATTTTCTAGAAGCTTTCCCTCACCAGATGGAGAACCCAAAGGGCAGGACAGTTGCTGAGGCAGTTGAGTTTCTGTGTCCAAGACAACCAGTAGTCTAGCTCAGCTTGAGTTGGACCCTCATCTGCTGGTAACCGTAGTAGACATTTTTTGAGTACTTATTATAAGCCACTGTGTAGGAAAGGAAACAGTTGGCTCAGAGCAGGCAAAGTAAGATTCTCATGGTCACATGACTGGAGTTCTGTGAACACTGAATTGAAACCCAGTCTGACTCCAGGACCATCATGGAGACAATATGAAGGCTAAGGAAGCAGTCTAAAATGGGATCTTGTGTTAGTAATATAAACACTTAAACTTACTCATTTTGCTCCAATTTGTAAAACAGGCCTCACAATTAATACCTGCTTCTCTGGATAATTATGAGGCTTTTAAAGAAAGGGCTGCTTTGATCTGCTAAAGGCACCAAGATCCTTGGAGGCAAGGGATTGGCAGCCACAGCAGTGTTCCTATACCTAAGGGGAATACGGGAAAGGGTTCAGGGAAAGGCCACTGGGTCCTTGTACGTCATCGGAGAGGAGGGCCCAGAGGAAAATCAGGCAGGCACAAGAAAGGACTCTCTGGGAATTGGGGCGGGAGGCACTGGGGGATGGGAAGGGAGGGGGGTGAGAAGGGGGAACAGGGGGTACGGGGGAGGAGGAGGGAGGGAGGGAACTGGTGTACCTATTAAGTTTGTATGAGCTGAAATAATAATAAAAATGTATTAATAAAAAAAAGAAAGGGCTGCTTTGGTGTCTGGATTGCAGTGTCTTTGGAGAAGGCAGCTCACCTACAAGTTTCCCTTGTTTCATACTGCCATCTAAAATGCCTGATATGAGAGCCAGAATATTTGACTCTTATCTCCCTGTCTTACTTCTCTAAGCACCAGGAAATTTCAAGCATGTCACTCGCCCTCTCAAGTCGTTAGATGTCTTCTATGTAAATTCAGATGCTATATTATGTGATAGCAACGGTTTCTTCTCACTCTAATATTGTGTGATTCTGGATATTATGAAATAGAAACAAGGATATATTTATATATGTAAACTGTACATATACTGGGAACTGCAGTTCTCACCCACCAGTTCATCTTTTTAGTTCCAACAATTTCTTCCTTATTCTGGGCTCATCTGTCAAAATGAAGAAGTAGAATACTGTGATGTCTAACGTTTTAGGATTCTATTAATCTGCCCTCTGTTAACAACCATTCGTCAAAATTTCAACAGCTCTTGTGCCTAGCAGTCCCTCATGTACTAGTTCATTTTTCTATTGCTATAATCAAGTACCCGAGGCTGAGCACTTTCCAAATAAGTGGCTTATTCAAAACTCGCTTCAGTTTTGAAAGCGAGTTCTCACAAGAACTCTCCTGGGAGCACTGTATCATGACTAAATGACATCATCATAATGGGAATGTCTGAGAGAAGGTGATGTCATGTGGTGAGACAAGAAGCCAGAGCAAGAAGTGTCCCTTCATGCTGGGGAAACACTCTACCACTGAGCTACACCACCTGGCCTCCAGACAAGGATTGCTGTTCTCTAATAACCCTCTCAATAATGTTGACTTAGGGTCAAGGGAGAAGTACTGTAATCCCTTTAAGAGCAGTGCCCCCTCACGACATAATGGCTTCTCACTATACCTATTTCTCGTCTCTCTCTCTCTCGCTCGCTCTCTCTTTCTTTCTCTGTATATGTAGCAGAGAACACTTGAGTGTGTGTGCTTGAGGAGGCCTAAGGGTGACTGTGGGAATTGTGCTGGGTTTCTCTACCTTCTTTATTTCTTTGTTTTGGAGTTTCCCAGGCTCCACCCTCCAGGGCCAGAATTATATACCATCACTATTTCTGCCTGGCATTTTTACATGGGATCTGGGGATTCGAACTCAGATCCTTTTGTTTTTAAAGCAAAGGCTTAACCATTGAGTCATCTCCCCAGCTCGTATATGTACTTCTTAAAGATTCCACACTGTCTTAGGACATTGCCATGTGGAGGTTCAACATTTCACTATAACTACTTTTTAAATTATTTATTTATTTAGTGGTGTGTGTGTGTGTGTGTGTGTGTGTGTGTTTCAGGGGGCACTGTGTATCTGTGGAGGCCCAAGGGTGACATTGTGAATCATCTAGATTGCTTCTACCTCCTTTTTGCTTCATTCTGGGGTTTTCTAGGCTCTGCCTTCCAGACTTAGTGCCTGGTGTCTTTATGTGGGACCTGGGATCCAAACTCCTGAGTCATTTCTCCAGCCCTTCCAAATACATTTAAAATCGTGCAAAGAATGGAAATATCTTCCTTTCTTACTAGAAAGTTTAATTAATAGAAATTTCTTTCATAAAGTACTTGATACGTGAAAATCTCTGATAACTGACATGATTATATTAGGACAAACAAGGACAACCTGTTCTGTTTAAGGCAGGATTATTTTATGCTATAGTTTTACACATAAAATGCCAGCCTCAGTTATTCTATGTTCTCCATTAGTCAGAACTGGAGCTCAAGATGTGCAGCTAAAGTTTGGACAGCTGGAGTGAAAGAAAGAAAAGGAGGAGAAGACAGGAAGTGAATGTCCTTTGCTTGAATTCACAGCCATTTCAACAAGCCTAGAAGTCAGGGTTTGGTGGTAGCGTCTGCACAGCCTCTAATGAAATCTCCAGATTGACTGTTAAAAAACTTTACACCTTAGAACTCCACCACAGGGAGAAAAATCAAGGACTTTATCTGACCCCATTCCACTGGTCAAAGTGCAATACATGGAGGTGAAGCAAGTGAATTTCTGGAAGTGAGGTTTTGTCAGAAAGGGGAACTGTTATGTGAAAACCTTTCCAGGGGAGACACCACAGCCATCTTTCCACCCCAGAGTCCCACAACAGAACAAAATAATGATTATACTAAGGTCCAACTTGATGAACCAATGAATTTATTGGGGTTACCTGCAGGAGTAGGAGTGAGGGTACTTACAGGAGCAGGATGACCTAAAGACAGCTACTTTGTCAGTAAGTCCACCCCAGTATGGCTGATGGCTTCTTAAGGATACATAGATGGAATCACCCTCAGCTAATCTTTCTCAGCTTGTATATCCAGGAACCTCTCCCACATCTCACATGTGAGGACATGAGGATGTGGATGTGGGAAGCATGTGTAGTCACATGGTCAAGTACATGGCAGACACTTTCATTCTAGTCCCTCCCAGCTCTTCTGTCTCTGAGGGAGCATCAATAGTCAACAGGTGAAATTTTAATTGTCTCAGACAAACATGGCTCCTGTTAGTTCAGAGGAAAACACCATTCAACAGGAGCCAAGCAGGTACTCACAATGGGTAGCCATGATGTTAAGGACGATGAGAAATGGGTGTAGAAATGGGTGAGCTAAGAAAACATGGGACATAGGAAAATGCACATTAGTACTCCATGTGGCATGTGAATCAATGTCATCATGCTATGGTATGTCGTCAGACTGAATGTGTTTTCAAATTCTAGGCCCTATAGTAAGTCAAATAGCAGGTACAAGATGGCAAATTTATTGATAGGGACTGTTGTTCCTCCCACAATCACCTCTAGGAGAGCACTTTTCAGCTCAAAGGTACGGGAGCATCGCTGGGGGCCATCTTACTACTCTAGTGTCATTCAGTACTACAAGGGCATTCAAAGTGTGTTCTGTGACCAGAAGACTGAGCAACACTGAGCTTCTAGAAATGCAGAAGTTTGTCCTCTACCCCAAACCACGGAAATAGAATCTTTGTATATGTTTTTTTTACTTAGTTTTATTTTGTGGTGAATTAATCCCACCATCTTGAGCAAGCTAGATAATTACCACTGAGTTAAATCTAAGTGTATAATTTTTGCCTGTTGATAGATTCCTACATGATTTATACAAATTTTAAAGTTTTCAAACTACCGCTTTGATGGTCGTGAAGACACGTTTTTTAAACTTCCAACCCATTATAAACCAATACTTTTGTAAAAGATAACAATTCTAATAATTCATTTTTGAAATATATTATTTTTATGTCATAAAATAAGATTTCAAATTACATTTGATGTAATTAAAATAAGGAAAAATGGCTTATTCAGTTTCGTATGTTTGAATTCTTTAGAAAAATAAGTATATTACATCTATGCATAGGTATTATGAAATATGTACCATTTGATTTGGAGAAAATATTTTACTTTATAATATATTATAAGATTGAAATATAAATTACAGCTTTTCAACTCCATTCCCATTCCTTTCTCCTCCCTTATCCCTCCTTTCGACTTGGAGTATTTCTTTAAAATAGTAGGTCTGATCAGCTTCAGATCACTCCTACAGTTCTCGCCACAGTTGAGCTGCAAGTAGATATTAAGCTTCTCTGGCTGTTAACCTTAGTGAGAATGAGTTGTTTAGAGCCTCTCCTGATAACAATTATTGATGAAAAAGGGATCGAGATCCAGAAATTCCAAAGGCACCGAGTGGCCCAGCTGAGCAGGGGAGATGGCACGAGAGCCATGTTTGCAGGGATCATTCAGCTGGTGGTAGTGCTACACTTTACCTATGATTTTAATGATGAGATCTTTGTCCTGAGTATAAAGCAATGCAAAACATGGATAATTAAATAAATATAAGATGATTGCATTATAAAATATATGCAGGTTATATATGTATGAGGTTTTAAGTTTTTCTCCATTCTTTTCTTTATTTTTCTAATGTTGCATATATTAATATAGTGAGTTTATAATATTTTCAATTTTCATCTCTTAGTTCAAAGTCCCACACCCTCCTTTTCCTCTTACAATCTCTCATCCTCCCTGCTAGATTTCCTCTTATTTTCAAATCTTTTCACTGTGTGGCCCACTGTATTTCATCTAGTTTGTTTTTGGTGACATATACCTGACATGCCTTATGTTCCAGCCAGTATTATATAGATCAGGACATACCATTGAGGAAAACATCTTCCTTTTCATCCCCATCAGCTTTAGTTCTCATCAGTCTCTCAGAGAGGTGTTGATCTTACTGAGATCTTTCTATTTTCATGGTGAGATGTTGAGACAGATCCCATGCAATTCTTGCAATAAGTATACCTACCTGCAATGAAATCTTTATATCACAACTTATGTCCAGGAGATAATGTCTGGCCCATCACTGTCTCACTTCAGGCTTTTATAGTCTTCTCTCTCTTCCGCGATGCTCCTTGGGGTGGGGTATATATGTCCTGTTTAGGGACAAGCAGTTCAGAGTCATTTATTTTCTGCATTTTGTGGAGTTGCATTTTTTCAGCAATAATCTCCTGCTGTAGAAGGAGGTTTCTAGGTTGAGTGCTGAGTACTTTTGCAGTCTATGAGTATAATAACAAGTATTTACAAAGCAGTTTGGTGTGCTATCTTTCTAGCTAAAGATTCATAGTTTGCTCTTGCCCTAGTACCTATGTCTTTCCCTTTCATAGGTTCTTGCTCTAGTTAACATTAACAGGAATGTGCTCCATTCTGATAAGCAGGACTTAAACAGGATCAGGAAATTGTTCATTATCTCGTTGATGTTTATGCCACTATTACACTGGTGATCACCCGTTACCATGGTGATTGTTATTGCAACTTGTAGATTACACAGATTAGTGAGACCTTTGATTGTTTTTCTTTCCTGGCAGTTTCCATAGTATTCTCTAGTTCTATGTAAGCTATCCGACAAGGAGGAAGCTTCCCAATCAATTTCAACTGGTGTTTTTTTGCACCTGTCCCTGTGATCTATGTGTGTTAGATCTTCAGAAATAGGGTCTTACTGTCATCTTCTAAAAGGCAACCAAGAGAAATTGAAAAATCCTATTTTGTGTAAGGGTCTTTGAGACCTTTCTGACCAACAACTTATCTAAAATACCACATACCTGTTACTTCTATTATTATTTAATTGTCTCTGAGTGCTAAATGGAAGAGCCCAGAATATTTTTTCGTTTGGTCTCATCTTCCATTCTCTGTGTTTTTCTGAAGAAAGATTGTTCATACTTGTTCCCTTTTTTAAAAAAATTAAAATGTTTTTGACATATTACTATCATAGGAGGTTCCTATCTGATTGCAGCCCACCTTTTTAGTTTTTTTTAATTAGTCCCTCTCCCTTCCTACACTACATCCCCTCATCCCCCTAAGTATTTTCTTTCATTGTTCCTTCACTCACTCTGACACACATAGAATCCTGCATCTCCTCCTCCTTCAAAATCTTCACCCTAACCTTCCCTCTCCATCTTCCCACTCATTAGTCTCTTTCAAATATTATGATTTTTATAGGAATTCCAAGCCTACTACTTCACTCAGGAGATCAATGCATATAACAGAATATGTGCTTGTCTTTCTGTATCTGAGATGCATTCCAGAGCCATCCATTTATCAGTAAATTCCATAATTTCACCTGCCCTGATGACTGAATAGTGTTCCATTATGTATATGTAGCATGTCTTCATTACCCATCCCTCTGTTGTTGGACATGTTGGCTGCTTCCATTTTCTTACTATTTGGCATAGAGCTGCAAAGAACATGAACAAGTGTCTTTGTACTAAGATGTAGAATCTTTAGGGAATATTCCCAGAAGTAGTACAGTTGGGTCATATGGTAGTTCCTCTTTTAACTTTCTGAGGACCCTCCACACTGATCTCCAAAGTGACTGTACCAGTTTACACTCCCACTGGCAATGAGTGAGTGTTCCCTTTCTTCCTCATCCAGCATTTGCTGTTGATTGTGCTCTTGATCTTAGCCATTCTGATTGGGGTAAGATAGTATTACATGGTAGTTTAATTTTGCATTATTAGAGAAGTCAACCATTTTTTTCCCCAAAAGATATTTGTTTGAAATTTTAATTACTTTTTGTGAAAAGTCCCTATTTAGTTCCAGGGCCCATTTTTTTAATTGGACTGAGGCTTCAATTTTATTTCTTCTAAAAAAGGAAACAAGTTACTCTTTTTTAAAATAGATATTTTATTAAAGACTTCAAATATTAAAACAGCTATATATACCTAAATATATTTATGTATATACTTAGTATGTATATATGTGCATAGCATATATACATTTAGAATACACATATGCATTATGTATTCATATATCTTTGACAGACTGTTGCTAAGCAAATAGATTTTCCAGTATTCATTGAAGGATTCATTTCAGAGTCAGTTTAAGCCAATGGTTTTAAAACATGAGGTCTTATTCATATGGAAGATAATTTGACTATAACTATAAAGATAACATATAAAAACATTTCAGAGCATTTAGACTATGCTTTTAGATCTTATACCTCATGAATTGCTCCCCTCCAAAAAATACCCCTTCTTTATACCCCCGTGGAATCCTCTGCATTATGTAACAACCAAGAATAATTACTGTAATGCAAAATAAAGATTTATAAAATCAAAATTCAAACTTTATAAGAATCCATTGGAGATAAATTCCTCCTGATAATGTCATAGGAATATCATGTTTCTTCTTGATGACATTTTTTAACACTTTTTAATACATTTTTATTATTATATCAGCTCATACAAACTTATTAGTTACACCAGTTCCCTCCCTCCCTCCTCCTTCCCCCGAACCCTCTGCTCCCCCTCCTCTCACCCCTTCCTTCCCATTCCCCCAGTGCCTCCCGCCCCAATTCCCAGAGAGTCCTTTCTTGTGCATGCCTGACTCTCCTCTGGGCCCTCCTCTCCGATGACATACAAGGAAGGACCCAGTGGCATTTGCCTGAACCCTTTCCCGTGTTCCCCTTAAGCATAGGAACACTACTGTGGCTGCCAATCCCTTGCCTCCAAGGATCTTGGTGCCTTTAGCAGATGCTAGACTTTGTGAGGTCAACAGTGTGTTGGACATTGCGCAGGGCATGCAAGTCCAATTATGATTGCTTCGGCCCTAACTTGTGTGGAGTATCTTGCAAATCATTGCTCCTCCCATCCTTTTGCTCTTACACTCTCACCGCCCCCTCTTTTGCAAATGTCCCTGAGCTTCAGGATGGGGAGAAATTAGTCTGGCCTAGTTCTAGGTGGTTGATATAGAGTCTCTGAAGTTCTGGATTGTGGTTTGTTGATTTTCTTTTGCAGTTTTGCTGCTCTTGCAATGCCCTTCACTCCATCCTGCTGGGCACCGTATGTCACCCCCTGGCCAGAGACAAAAAGCTGTTTTAACACTTTTTTTTAAGACTTACACTTATTAAGTGTAGGTTAAATAATTTATCCCATTTATCTTTATTTTATACAGTTTTTTTAATATTTATTTATTTTTCCCCAATCATACAAGCTTAATAGGTACCCCGGCCCCCTCCTCCCTCCACCCCTCCCTGGTCCCCCTTGCTTCCCCCCTTTTCCCTTTCCTTTCATCCCCCTCTCTCCCCTTCTTCCAGCGCCTTCCCCTTCCCCCCTCCCATTCCCAGGATCATCCTTTTGTGTGAATGCCAAACTTCCCTCTGAGTCCTCCACTCCAGTGAGGTTTAAGGACTTAGTGGCATTGCCCAGAGCCCTCTCTTGGGCTCCCCTTTAGTATGGGAACACTATTATGATTGTTAATCCCTTGTCTTTAAGGATCCTAGTGCCTGTGATCCATGCTAGACTTTGGGGGGGGGTCAATGGCATATTGGTCATTGTGCAGGCCATACAAAGTCCAATTATGGCTATTGCGGCCCTAACTTGTGTGAATTATCTTGCATATCGTTGGTCCTCCCCATCTTTAGGCTCTTAACAATCTTGCCACCCCGTCTTCCACAAGTTTCCCTGAGCTTTAGGATGGGGAGAGATTTGGCTGGTCTGGTTGTAAGTGATTAATGTAGGGTCTCTGGTGTTACTTTCTTATTTTAAATATGGTGAAAAAATATTTTACTCCCTTTATGTACTTATTTTGTAGATTAAATGAGATGATACTTTTTTAATTATTAAAATATTTTAATTAATTAATTAATTAATTTACTGTGTGTGTGTGTGTGTGTGTGTGTGTGTGTGTGTGTATCAGAGGGCACTGTGTGTGTCTTTGTGGAGGACCAAGGGTGATTTTGGGAACCATCCTGGATTGCTTCTAGCTCCTTCTTGCTTCAGTCCGGGCTTTCCCAGGCTCGCACCAGCAGGGCCAGACCAGCAGGCCTCTGGCACATCTGCCTGCCATTTTTACGTGGGATCTGGGATCCAAACTCAGGACCTGCGGTGAGGCAGCATCGTAACCCCTGAGCCATCCCTCAAGCCCAAGGTGATGATACTTTTTAACATAATAACTATTAGTTAGGCTGTGGGTTCCAGTTCTGTTCTCGATGGACGCCGCCGGAGAGTCGCCCACCGACAAAAGCGGAGAAACGGGGGAGTCGGAGGAGACCCCCGCGGTTCCCGGGGACCCGGAGGCTGCCGACGGCGACGCCGACGCGGACCCGAAGGAAGTCGCCACTGAGGAAGGGGAGCTCGAGTCAGGATGTCTCAGACAGAACGGCAGCCGAAAGGGAAGACGCATCGTTACTTACTCCCGCAGCCAAAGAGCTGAAAATAGAGACTAAGGAAAAGAAAGAGAAGAAACAGAAAGTGGACGAAGATGAGATTCAGAAGATGCAAATCCTGGTTTCTTCTGTCTCTGAGGAGCAGCTGAACGGATAGGAGCTGTATCGCCGGTCAGCGCTCCCCCAAGCAGCCGTGAGAAGGCTGATCCGGTCCATCACCGGCACCTCTGCGCCCCAGAATGTTGGTATCGCCATGTCTGGCATCTCCAAGGCTTTCGTTGGGGAAGTGGTAGAAGAAGCGCTGGATGTGAGTGAGAAGTGGGGAGAGAGGCCACCTTTGCAACCCAAGCACATGAGGGAGGCTGTTCGGAGGTTGAAGTCGAAGGGACAAATCCCCAACTCAAAACACACAAAAATCATCTTCTTCTAGACCCACACCCAAAAGAGAACGCTTCCAGGATCCTTACAGGCGAGGCTTTCTGTGTTCATCCACTGGACCAACCAGTTAATGTTTATCATCTCCAAGGACGGATACGATGATAGAAGCGTTTCATTGATGCCTGAAAGGCTCGCAGCCTGTTTCAGACTCAGCTGCCTTCACTGATCCTGAAACGTCCCATTTAGAGGTATTTCACTGCCTCTTGGCTAGGTGGAGGAAAGGCATGCGAGCCCTTGGCATCTTCTGGAGGAAGATGCTTCTAAAGAAAACCAAAACTAAGAGAACTGGTGGCTTCACATTGAGGCCATAAAGACTTAGACTGTGCCTTGTCTGGTTTTAAGAAACCAGAAACTTAACACATGTGATACTCTAGCATGAAGTTTGTGCGTATTGACATTTGTCTCTTGTGAATTTGGTGAGTGATCATTAAACTTTTCCAGCTCAAAAAAATAACTATTAATTAAATGTAAGTTTTTTAGGCACTTGGTGATTCTTATAACTTCATATTCTTTTTGTTGCTTTCTCTTTTTTTAACTGGAAGGATCAAGATTGCGTATCCTTTCTTTTCTACCCCTTATTTATATTTATACACACATATCTGTATATATGTGTGTGAGGTGTGTGTATATGTGTGTTTGCACATATGTGTGTGTATGCATGAATGTGTGTGGGCACAAGCCTTTAGAGGCCTGAGGTTGATATGAGGAATCATCTTACATAACTCTTCTACCACTGTTATGAGCCTGGGTCCCTAATTAAACCCAGAGTTTGCCATCAGGGTTAGTCTTTGGATGCCCATGCTCCTACTGGGCTAGAAATATAGGTAGCCTTCATACCTAGCTAATATCTATGTGGAATCTGGGGGTCTGAATTCAGATCCTTTTGCAAGCATTTTAACCATGAAGTCATCTCTCTCTACACATCTTTTCTGTAGTAGTGATCAGTAATCTCTTTGCTTCTCTTTCCCAGTCCATCATCAGTTAATTTTTTATTCCTCTATTTTGTATGTGCATTGGAGGCTGTTTTGACTTTTCATGTGGAAGAAAATGCTGCTTCAATAGATCCATCATTTTCCTAAAAGTTTGACAATGAGTGTACTCAAGATAAGCTGGCTCAAGGACATTTTGAGATTCTGATTGAAATAAATCTCCAGGCAGGTAGGTTTATTTATCTGTAGTTATTGGGGTTCATCTTCAGCAATAAATTGCTGAAATGGACCATGAAAACTTTATCTCAATTGAAATTCCAGTACAGTATCTTGAATAGAGAATCATCCATCCATCTTTGTATTACTGGCTTGCTTACACTGTTGGTCCATAGAATGGTATTCAATGAAGCCTGATGAATGAGTAAATAATTATTGTCTGGGAACAATATTTCCATTTGGGAATAATTGTGGACTTTTTCCATATGAAACTTTTTAAAATTTTTTTATTATTATTTATTCAAAACTTTTATTTTATCAAAATAAGACTTTCTTATCAAGCCAAAGTTTGGGGAGCTTTTTGTGAGTTATTCCCTAATTGATTCACTTCTGTATTCCTCTGTGGTTACTCTGCACCCACCATTATCAAATTCTTTAGAGTCTCTTCTGAAACCAACATGCTTTCTCACTCATAGTTGTCATTGGACATACTGATTCCTCTATGAGTCTTTCAATCTGGACCTTCTCTGTCTTTCAGTGAGGAGATTGCTTTGCTATTGATTTTGTGAAGCAGAACTATTAACGGCTCATCATTCCTAGTTTAATTCCTTATTCTATAAATTGTTATTCTTTTCCTCTTTTTTTTTTTTTGTTCCTTAAAGTTGATACCCAGACCTTAAGTGTTGGAGAACAGGCCTAGGTTTTTCAATTTGACAAAACTAGGTTAGGTCTTTGCTTGGCCACTTTATAAGCTGTATAACCAAGCTGTGCTGTTTAACTTGCTGACAGTCGGGTTACTTGTCTTGAAATGAGGACAGTGAAGTCTCTCTCATGGGGTCATCATGAAGATTAAACTGAGTAACATATGTAAATGTCTAGCACATAATTGGCACCAGTAAATAAAGGATAGAGTAGGCACTTCTACATAAAATATATTTCAGATTACTGTCATCCTTGCAAAAGTGAAGATCATGTAACCTATTTATGATGATGAATTAAAAATCAATAGGGAGGCTGAGAATGTACCTAAGTGGAAGAATGCTTGCCTAGCATGTGTAAGGCTCTGTGTTCCATCCCTAGCACTAAAAAAAGATCAATAAGAATTTTAATTTAAGGCATTAGAGTTTTAAGAATTAAATTTAGTTTAGGGTTATAAATATGAAAGGGAGAAAAGCATGCTAACTTCCTCCTAAATTGTACATGGTAATGATTTTGATGAATGATCAGCAAGCTATTTTCTTGCTTTCTTCAATTTCCTTGCATCCCTATGACAGAATCAAATATAAGAGTGATTAGCATGATATTAGAGCAATAGAAATTGAAACCTCACCATATACACTAGTTTCCAGATGAAGTTATTCTCCAAAGACTTAATTTAAGCTTTCCACTTAGCATTTCATGTGACTTATTTTGTACAATGACAAAGCTGCAGGTGTTAACAAAATCTAAGAGCTTAAAAATGTGCCTGTGGTATATTTAAAGTGACCAAAATAACTTTTTAAAAAAGATTCAGAAATAAACTGTTGACATAAATCACTAAAATATACCCTTACATCCCTGCTTGGGGAGTAAGCGTTCTGGCATTTCCTCATTTTTACTGAGAATCAAATGCTCTGGGTGACCTGACTCCAGCCTACCTTCCAGGCCCCTAGGACTCTTCTTAGAACCTGTGTGCTCCACTTAAGCTAGTTTTTTTTTTGGAGGGTGGGTGGGGGAGGGTATAGGGAGGAATTTGCCTTTAGCTTCTACTTAGCTCCTGGGATACTTTAAGGTAGTGATACACTTTTTCCAACCTTTAATTCCAACTAAATAAGAACTCAGGGTCCAGCTGTAAGTGAATATTTAGGACACCATTGATCATTGGTGGTAAGTCCATAAGGCCCATCTGAGGCAATTGTGGAAAAACTAGATCCATCCAGTCCTACCCCAAATGGACTGTGAGTCTCACATAAAGGGCAACTTTGGTCAGTTGATATTTTCTGTATAGATTGGCAGATAAACCACCCTGCTGTGGCTTACTCCCTGCTTGCATTCATCTTAACATACTGAGCCACCAACAACAGCATATAAAAGATCAAGAAACTGACTTCGGTTGTCTTTATCCTTCATATACAGGATACCCACTAACTTCATGTACATCTATTCACTAACTACACACAGGAAGAAGTACATGATAAATATTGTGTCTGTTATGAAAATACAAAAAAGATTTTTTTTTTGCAGTGCTGAGTGGTAACGTATTAACTTTTAACCTTGTGAATATAAATGATGATTCTGTGAAAGAAACTGTCTTAATCAAATATTGCCCAATTTAGGTATTGCATATATTTGTCCTTCATATACTCTCCAGTCCCATTCCATTAAACTTTCTTGTGTCATAGCTATACCACCCTATCAGCCTCTGAATATGAAGCATTGCTGTTATAACTTGTATTTATCAATATGACATGGACATAATATGCAGCTGGTTAGCTAGTGTTTCATCTAAGACCTCATCACTTAAGTCTTTGATTTGTTCCTATCTGATTAGCTGAACCACACTACAGACCCAGAAACTAGAGCCAAAGGAACTTTAGATTATATCCATATTTTCAAGATCTTTTTGAAAAGTGAATAGATGAAGCTGTCTGTCACAAATACCACATGACATATACAATCACAAGTGTTGTAGGCCATACCTGGCTATGTTCTCACAGGAGCTGTTTAGTGGTGGACATTAGTTTTTAGCACTTTTACATGGCATTTCACACTCCATAATGCTTTATTTTTCATTTTTGAAATAATAAGAATCCATTATTGAAAAATTAAAATATAGACAAATGTAAATATGTGAAAAATAGTCATTCAAATTCCCACTACTCACTTTGATAGGGTTTTAAAATATATTTGGTTTTTCAAGCAATATTATATTTGTTCTTACATTTAATAATAATTTTCTCTATTCCTCTAAACACCCAAAATACATTTAGGCTTTTTATTTATTTTTTATTCTTTCAGTGTTTCAAACATGAATTTAGTAAATTTTATATATTTTCACATCTTTTTTTTTAAATCAACTTTTTTATATTTTTTATTTCATTTTTGTTCAATTATGTGTGTGGGTGTGTGTGTATGTATGTGTGTGTAGAACCACGGACGAATTCGGGAACCACATCCATGGACCGCCTCCACCTCCTCCTTGTTTACTCTGTCCTGGGATTCACAGGCTCCACCCTACCAGGACTGGAAACGCAGGCCACCCCCGCTTCCGCCTGGCGTCTATACGTGGGGTCTAGGATCCGAACTCAGGACCTTCCGCCTTCAAAGTGGAGGCTTAACCTCTGAGCCACCTCTCCAGCCCCATATTTTCACATCTTAATCCCCAATTCCAACCTTCTTTCTTGCCAGTCTTCCTCCTGTTTTCCTGTTTTTTTCCATGTGTGGGCAACTGAGTTTCACATGGGTTGCCTTTGATAGTATGTTCCCAAATGTTCACTGGAGCATGTATCACGTACAAATGGCTCTCCCGTTGAGGAAAGCATCCTCTCACACCCTATAAACATTAATCTTTATCAGTCTTTCAAGGAGGTATGGGCCTCTCAAGATTTTTCCTCTTCTATGGTAAAATGCCATTACTACAAATCCCATGTGAAGTTATGCATAGCAGTAGTGAATTCATAGATATACAGCACTGCCATAGCCAGAAGATAATGTCTCGTTGTACTGCTGCTCTTCTTCAGATTGTTGAAATTTTGCCACTCCCTCTTCTTTGATGCTCCCTGAGCCTTGGAATGGGGTTCTTAGATGTACTAATTAGGGCTGAGTAGTCTGTAGTCACTTATTTTCTACACTTTGGTCAGTTGATATTTTCTGTAATCAACACCTTCCATTTCAAAAGGAAGTTTCTAGGCTGAGTGCTCCTCCGGTATATGGGTATAATGACAAATGTTTCTATGAAAGCTGTCCACCAAAGAGGAAGCTCCCAGACCAGTTCCAGCTGGTGCTTTTTAATCTGTGTTCTGTGATCACTATGTGTTACATTTTCAGCAAGAGGGTCTTACTGCTAGATTCTTGATGGCAACCAAGCCTTTGAGATTGCTCTGACCAACAACAATTTAGGAGGTATCACATACATGGTCTTTTTTTTTATTATTATTTATTCAATTGTGGGTGTATGTGTGTGTGCATGTGTATGTATGTGTGTGTTTATGTATGTGTGTGTGTGTAGAACCACAGACAAATTCGGGAACACCATCGACTGCCTCCATCTCCTCCTTGTTTACTCTGCCCCGGGATTCACAGGCTCCGCCCTACCAGGACCAGAAACGCAGGCCTCCCCCGCTTCCACCTGGCGTCTATACGTGGGGTCTAGGATCCGAACTCAGGACCTTCCGCCTTCAAAGTGGAGGCTTAACCTCTGAGCCACCTCTCCAGCCCCATATTTTCACATCTTAATCCCCAATTCCAACCTTCTTTCTTGCCAGTCTTCCTCCTGTTTTCCTGTTTTTTTCCATGTGTGGGCAACTGAGTTTCACATGGGTTGCCTTTGATAGTATGTTCCCAAATGTTCACTGGAGCATGTATCACGTACAAATGGCTCTCCCGTTGAGGAAAGCATCCTCTCACACCCTATAAACATTAATCTTTATCAGTCTTTCAAGGAGGTATGGGCCTCTCAAGATTTTTCCTCTTCTATGGTAAAATGCCATTACTACAAATCCCATGTGAAGTTATGCATAGCAGTAGTGAATTCATAGATATACAGCACTGCCATAGCCAGAAGATAATGTCTCGTTGTACTGCTGCTCTTCTTCAGATTGTTGAAATTTTGCCACTCCCTCTTCTTTGATGCTCCCTGAGCCTTGGAATGGGGTTCTTAGATGTACTAATTAGGGCTGAGTAGTCTGTAGTCACTTATTTTCTACACTTTGGTCAGTTGATATTTTCTGTAATCAACACCTTCCATTTCAAAAGGAAGTTTCTAGGCTGAGTGCTCCTCCGGTATATGGGTATAATGACAAATGTTTCTATGAAAGCTGTCCACCAAAGAGGAAGCTCCCAGACCAGTTCCAGCTGGTGCTTTTTAATCTGTGTTCTGTGATCACTATGTGTTACATTTTCAGCAAGAGGGTCTTACTGCTAGATTCTTGATGGCAACCAAGCCTTTGAGATTGCTCTGACCAACAACAATTTAGGAGGTATCACATACATGGTCTTTTTTTTATTATTATTTATTCAATTGTGCGTGTATGTGTGTGTGCATGTGTATGTATGTGTGTGTTTATGTATGTGTGTGTGTGTAGAACCACAGACAAATTCGGGAACACCATCGACTGCCTCCATCTCCTCCTTGTTTACTCTGCCCCGGGATTCACAGGCTCCGCCCTACCAGGACCAGAAACGCAGGCCTCCCCCGCTTCCACCTGGCGTCTATACGTGGGGTCTAGGATCCGAACTCAGGACCTTCCACTTGCAAGGCAGAAGCTTAACCCCTGAGCCACCTCTCCAGCCCCCACATACATGGTCTTTGGGATATTGTTTAGTTGTCTGTTCTATTTGGAGTATCAAGACATTTTCCATTTTGCCTTATTTTCAATTTAATAAGAATTTTTTTCTAATCTTCTAAATCACCTAACATACATTTTTGAACCCAAATGATTTTTGTTTACTATCATGGAATGAATAGGTAGTTATAGAAATTCCAAATAATATAAGTGTATAACATAGACATCCACACAGAAATTGCTGCAGTAAAATTTAGGGTATACCCATCTAAAATGTTGCCAATGCATTTAAACACAGGTTGCATGCATATATACAGATAATATATATACATATATAATATAGTTATTACATATATATGTAAGCATGTAATGTTGGGTTTGCAGTTTATAGTTTTGGCAGACTGCATATTTTACTTCATTTGGATATCTTATCTTTCAGTCTTCACCCTTTTTAAAAGCTACTGTGTCAATAAAAAGTCTCAATAACTACACAAAATTGAATGGAAAGTATTCTGGTACACTTCAACTTTTCACAGTGCCCACTCTTCCACTGACAGTGGCTGTTTCCAACATTTAAAGCTGAAAGTAATGCTAAACTTAAAAAAGATTCTGTGATTTATATCTATATTCATCAATAGGTAATACATATAAAATGCTTTACTTGGTAGAATTATTGTTCAATGTATGAAAAACTTAAATTTTTGATGAATACTCTAAACTTTCTCTGATTTTATTTTTCCTTGCTTTGCATTTCTCAGGAAATTCTTGACTTCTTCTTCCCTATTACTTTTCATGCACTATATCCTAAAAGAATGATGCTGCATGTGTAGGTCAGAGGACAAATTTGCATTGTTGACATTCTTCATCGTTACTAGGCCTGACTAGCATCTTTACCTCATGAACTATCTTACTGGCCTCTAAAAGTCCTTTAAATTTATATTTTTATTATCTTTGATGACATGCTTTTGTAAAATTTACTTTGACTTTAAGAAAGACATATGGACGGATAGATGATGTCTAGGTTAAATTTTCTTATAAGTCAAGTTCATGGTTATTTCTTGCTTTATTTTGCCTTCAAGAATTCATGATACTAGATGTAAAGCTTGTCTACTGAGAAGGAAGAAATTGGTCTCTCCAAGAAATACATTAATTGCTTTCATTCTGTAACCATATCTAATGCCACATGAGATTATACTCAGAAACATGTTGAAGTATGAGGTTCTTCCCAATCGTTTATGAATCCTGTGCTTTCAGAGTTAACATTTCATGAAATCTTTGTTTGGGGAATTACTTTTCACCTCAGTTCCATGTTAATTTACTTCACTTGCTAGCAAACAGAATGCAAAAATCCTATTTCTATCCTAAGAACATATGCATGTTGTTCCATTAGTAGTAATATTTTCATCAGAACATTGTTGAACAGTAGTAAGTGATAACATTTGGAGGCAGTAATCAGAGCTTTGACAGCTTTCCTCACCACTAACGTTCTTCCTTTTAGAAGGCAAAAGATGTAAATTGAATGGAACACTTCAGACAAGATTATTAGCTAATGCTAGTTCAGATACCAAATTAAGGTTGAAATATTTGCCTAAAAATAGACTAAGTGATCTTCTGATTTTTTTTTCCCTAGCGGTTTAATTTTAAAAGCAACAGTCGTAACAGAGCAGGGTATGAATGATGAACAATCATTTCACAGAGAAAATGAAAGCTATGAAGTGTCATTTTCTTATGGTCTGGCACCTAAAGTTTACCAGCATCTGTTCCATATTCAGCTTTCTTTCATTAGCTATGGGGAAACAAGTCTCTCTCCTCTCTAGCTAGGCTTTCCTTTTCTATGGGAATTCAGCTCACAGTGTCTTATCTTTTGCTTTGGACACAAGCTGTTGAAGCTTTTGAAAGTTTTTTTGAAAATTATTTTTAACTTACTCTTCTATCCAACTGTATGTACCTTTACCAGTCAGGGTTGCATGACAGACCTAAATCTGACAAAGGAACTGAATAACTATTTTCTTCAATTCTTGCACGGATGTTAGAGCAAAAGAGAGATGTTAAGGTGTAGGATATCAAGAGGTCTTTGGGGGTGTTAAGGCCTAAATAGGGACCCATTAGTAAAAATGACTTCCAAGCTCTTCATTTCTTCTACCATAGCGGCAAACAGTTTTATGCCTTTTACCCATTTAGCCCAAGCTGGCCTAGAATACACCACATAATCAAAGATAAGTCTGAACTCCTGTTTCTCCTTCTTGAATATTTGAGTTATAGATATGCCTGGTTTATGATTTGCTGTTGATGGAACCAAGGGCTTTATGAAAGTTAGGTAAGTACATCTACTTACACCTCCAACTTTTTAAAAATTATTTATTATTATTATTTTTTTTTCCACTCATACAAACTTAATAGGTACCCCGGTCCCCTTCCTCCTTCCACCCCTCCCCGGACCCCCTTGCTCCTTCCCCTCTTTCCCTCTTCCTTCCCCCCCTCCCTTTCTTCCAGACCTCCTTCTCCCCCCCCAATTTCTGGAGCATCCTTTAGTGTGAATGCCAAACTTCCCTCTGGGTCCCCCACTCTAGTGAGGTATAAGGACTAAGTAACATTGCCTACAGCCCTTTCTTGTGTTCCCCTTTAGTATAGGAACACTATTGTGACTGTTAATCCCTTGCCTCTAAGGATTTTAGTGCCTGTGATCCATGCTAGACTTTGGGTAGTCATTGCTATTGATAAAGTCCTATTATGGTTACTTCAGCCACCTCCAACTTTTATAGCTAGCTCTTTAAATTATGAATTGAAATCACATTATGAGGTTATATAACTAAATATGGGAGGTGTAAAAAATTGGTCACAACAAAAGGTTTCTGAATATGTAACAACCAAAAATTAATTCAAAATCAAGGGCACAATGATTCAAGGTACTTTTGACAGTGATTTCCTGTGCTGCATCAAATGACCTCAAGGAAGCCTTAATTAAGAACAAACAACACATGCACTTTGTACTGTGTATGGCTGTCATGTTTTGCAGAGCCTGTGACCACTGCCTAAAATATCTTGACTTGGATTTAACAACATTTTATATTCAGTTTAACTACACATTTTCTGTATTTACAGAAATGTAGTAATTTAATTACAGAAAACAAAGACTTATTTTATCTCCATACCATTGTTACTCAACATATCTTTGAAGTATACTATGCTAGAATATTTTGCTTTAAAGAATTGCTGTCCAAAGCATACAGGCAGAAAGGTGAGGGGGAGTGGAAGGAAATGGTGAAGGGAAGAGAGGGGTTGGGAAGGAGAGGGAGGAAGGAAAGCTGGGATGCATACTTAATATCCTTGTAAAAGTAGGAAAAAGAGAGTATTTTTTTTAAAAAAAGAATTGCTGTTTGAGTTCCTAAGATGAATTAGAGAAAAGATGAAGTTTTGATTGCCCTGCTGAGTGAGTAGTCATAAGATGGTTGATTTAAGTACCACAAATAAAATGTTAAAGCATGACAATTTATTCTAAATTCTAAAAAAAAAAAATTGTGTGTGTGTATCAAAAGGCACTGACTTTAGGAACCATTCTGGATTGCTTCTACCTCCTTTTTTGCTTTACTCTATCATTTCCCAGACTCCACCTTCCAGAGCTGGAAGTACAGGTTGCCAACATTTCTACTTGGGATTTTTACCTGGGAACTGGGATCTGAACTCAGGGCCTTCTGATTGCAAGACAGAGTCTTAACCCCTGAGCCATCTCTCCAGCCCTCAAATCAGGTTCTTTATACATAGCATATAATATAATGTGTTTATTCCTTTTTTATGGTTTTGGGAATCAAATCCAGAGTCTTATACATGCTCTGTAAGTATGATACCACTGAGTTGTATCTCTAGCTCTTCATCTAATACAAGATATGAAGACTGATACATAATCAAATTATCCAAATAAAGATTAAGATGGAGATATTGATTATATTATGTATATATTATTGTTGATTATAAATTTAAGATCCTTTCCCTTTCTTTCTTCCCTCGTTCCCTTCCTTCTTCCATTTTTTGCCTTCTGTCTTCCATTATTTTCCTTTTCCTGGATATATATAGCACTTGTGTGTATTTCAATGTAAATTTTTTTTTGCAAGACTGTCTTTTTTTATTAAAAATTTAATTATACATTTAAAAATTTTTACCAGATCCCTCCCTCCCCCCTCCTCCCCCCAAACCCCCTTCTTCCCCTCTTCTCCCTCCCCATCCCCCAGTGCCTCCCCCCCAATTCCCAGAGCGTCCTTTATTGTGTACGCCTAACTCTCCACTGGGTCCTCCTCTCTGATGACATATAAGGACCCAGTGGCATTTCCATAAGCCCTTTCTCTTGTTCCCCTTAAGCATAGGATCACTACTATGGCTGTCAATCCCTTGCCTCCAGGGGTCTTGGTGCCCTTAACAGATGCTAGACTTTATGAGGGCAACAGTGCACTGGACATTGCGCAGGGCATGCAAAGTCCCATTATGATTGCTTTGGCCCCAACTATTGTTGAGAATCTTGCAAATCGTTGCTCCTCCCATCCTTTTGCTCTTACAATCTTACTGCCCCCTCTTCCGCAAATGTCCCTGAGCTCCAGGATGGGGAGAGATTAGGCTGGCCTAGTTCTATGTGATTGATATAGAGTCTCTGAAGTTCTGGATTGTGGTTTGTTGATTTTCTTTTGCAGTTTTGCTGCTCCTGCAATGCCCTTCACTCCATTCTGCTGGGCACTGTATGTCACCCCCTGGCCAGAGACAAAAAGCTGTTAAACTGGAGTCATGTTATAATAGCACATTCAAGGGTAGATGTAATAAGAGTAGGAAACCTCAGTGAGGGAGGGCATATAGTCTAGCAGATAAAAAGTAATCATTTTGCAAATGGGTGATGGACCCCTCCCTCAATGTAAACTTTGTTGGTTGTAAGTTTTTATAAGCATATACAAATTATTCTAATGTATGTTTAATGTTTAAAAGTTTTAGTCAGGTAAGATGTGCCCACTAGCTCATCTCTAGCATGCAACTTTAGCATGAATGTTACAGGTACAACCATTTTTCGATTGGATTTAAGGTCTGTTGTATAGGATGGAGTTCATGCCTGGTGCTGCAGACCTGGTTAAAGGCCCTTAGCTGAAGAAGTCATAGGCCCTACTAGCGAACTTGCTGCTTTTGTTTTGCTAAATGGACACGTTGCCAAACTGCCTCCTAAATATTTTTGCTTCTACCCAGGGCAACTGCTGCTATAAGTTTTAGTCTTAGACGTTCCTTTCTGCAGCAAATGGTCATTAGTGAGGGGACTCATTGTTAGTCAAGGCTCAGAGAACAAATGATCACTGAATGCTCCATCCTAAATGTGACATTGATCACTCCCTGCAAGGAGCATCGCAGAGAGGAAAGACTGTAAGAGCTAGATGATGGGGAGGTGGGCTGAAAAATGATATCTTTCAATCATGCCATGAAGGTTGCATTCCTACTTCCAGCAGCAATGGTTGTCTGCCAGTTGGGCCTGTCAGCATTCCTGGGGAACTTGGCTGTTGATGGATACTGGAAGAACAGGACTCATTATTTTCCTCCGTGGGTAAGATACACACTTACGTTCATGAGGGTGGGCTCAGGTTAAACTCAGTGAGTCACAAAAAGAAAACAAAGCCATGAGAGAAGGTGGGAGCCTTGATGACAAGGCGTTAGTAAAAGCAGCAGAAGAAAAGGGCGTGAGTGAGATGAGAATGTATTATACACACACATACACACATATATATGTCTAATAAAATTTTCAATGAATAAATTATTTTATAAGTCTAGCAAAGCTTTTTGAAGTCTAGGTAAGAATTAAAAATATTTACAGTTCTTTCATCATTGAAAGATGTCTTGGAGAAATGTTGACTTAGTTGTCTTTGGCTATTCTTGGTATGTAGATAAAAACAGCTTCTAAATGGTACATGACTGTTATGGTTGCATTTTGGTGTCGACAGTTGCTGGCTGTTTAGGGCACAGCCGTGGAAGATTAAGGGTGGAGTGGCCCTTGAACAAGTCTGCAGGTACTTGACTGATTGTCGTGGAGAACCCAGCCCATAGTGGGCGGTACTTTCCAGTGGAGAACCAGAGAATAGAGATGCAAGGAGGAGGGACTGGCTCTTTACTTACTCGGTGTCGATTTGCTGTGCAGTCCACTGCGCATGCACATTGCTCGCCTTTAGAGCATCATGGCCTTCTTTGTTGCTGCTGCCGCTGCCGACTTCGTCCTTGGCTGACTTGGAGCTTCACCTTTTCCATCACGTTGTTGCTGTTCCCGCTGCCTTGGAGCCTGGCCTCTAGGCCTTGCTGCTGTTCCCTGTACATTGCTGGTTGGAGCCCAGGGTCTTCGACCCTCCAGAGGAGCAACGGATCTTTTTGCCTTTGTGGAACATCCCAGTCAAGAACGAAGCTGCTGTGGGCGACTATCTTGAAGGACACTATTTTTATTCTGAGTTATTTTTTAATAAACTTATTTATATATATTACATTCTATAGATTCTGTTTCTTCAGAGAACCCTAATACAATGACAGTGATCTGTGTATGGATGATTATAAAATGTTTGAGGACATTGGAAAGCATTGATCTAAAGTAATAGGTACAGGTCTCATGATAGTTTCTGGTAATGTTCACAAATATAGTTGTTTTTTTCTTAAAGATAGTACAAATATTAATGTAGTATTATTAATGTAGTAATTAAGGTAGTAATATTAATGTAGTATTCAGCTTTAATGGAGTATGAATTAAAGAAACACTGTTACTACTCCAATTTTATTGATTCCAGCTGGAAAAATTAAGGAGAGTAAGAAAAGTATTGCACAGTTGTTTTTTTTTTTAAATGCATTGCAGTATCTGGTGTCTGCGGTGGACAGTTACTAAGAGATGCTGATTGACAAAAGGACAGATGTGCCCCAGGAGCATATTTACCAACACAGATGGTCTCTTTTGGGTGATAAAATCACAGGAAATGGAAGCCAATTACACAAAAGAAGAGAGAAAAAAACCCCAAAATTTAGTTCATAATATCATATTTTTGATTGTTTTAGAATTTCCATATTTAGATAGATTTCTCACTTGTGTGAATTTATGAAAGGCAAATTATGACTTCCAGCACTTTTTTTCTCAAGCTTGGCTTTCCATTCTACCTTCCTCGAATGAAGCCATTCTGTTAGAAACATTATGTGAGATGCTGTATATTCAAGGAATGCATTGAGACTGAAGGGTTGGGATTTGGGGGTTTGTAGCATAAGCATCTCTTATATTGCCTCCTACATATAATCACAGTAAAATTATGCTCAGCAGGTAGCCTGACTTGATAGCAACACCAAGGAACTTGGATGAAAAAAAAATACTGGAAGGTGAAATAACCAAATGAACTCTCTTATTTGCAAAGGGTCAATTACGAGATATGAAGACTGAGACCTAATCGAATTCCCCAAATAAAGATCAAGATGGAGATACCGGCATTCTTCAGTGTTCATAGTGTAGGTCAACTTATTAAATTCATTCATTCATTCACTAGATTTCCTTGCTTGTAAGCCGAACTGTTCTAGGCACTGAGAAGTACACACCAAAAGGGACACAGATCTATAATCTTGTGGAATTCATATCTAGTGAGGTAAGAATACATGAAGTACTCCAATTGTAAGTAAAAAGAGTTTATCAAATGGAGATGGGGATTGTAGAGATAAGGAATGACAGCATCCTGGGGAGCTGGTTGTAACACTAGGGGGACTGGGCAGTGCATGCATTAGGGGGAAAAGATTCCTATAAAGAAAACATTTTTCACAAAGAATCCGGGCAGGAGCATACCTGGCATATGCAAGGCACTGTTAGGAAGCCACAGAAAAATGAGAGATCGGAGAAGTAAAAGGTTTCCTGGGGATTTTGTATGGACCATTTCCAATGCTTTGGTTTTTATTTCTTGAGAAGATCCTGTGTGATGCAGTGCAAGCAAGGAGATCAGTTTAGAGGCTACTGAAGCAAGCCAGGGGACAGGTAATATGGCTAAGGCTTGGTGGAGGTGGCAAGATATAACATATACTGGTTATGTTGATGTGGTGTCAACTGGGCAGTTGAAGACTGAGTTCTGGACACATTTGTAAAGAATTAGTGATTGAATTAAGGAGATCTGTGAAACTGAGAGGGGAAGACCCAGTCCATGGTGAGTGAGACCACTCCCTGGGGAGATGAAGAAAATGGAGGGAGCTGGTAAAGTTGGCTTTTTTTTTTTTTTTTGCGTACTTGGACAGACACACCATTTGGCAAGTGAAGTTTTTCACTCTCTCAGCAGTTGCGTGGATATAGTGTGGCCAATTCCCTCAGCTTCTGGCATTGGCATGGACTCTTCTGCTAAGCTGAAGTAATAACTATAACCGGACAATCATCAATCAAAATAAAGCCTCTTTGTTTCCATAAGCCATTTCGTTGTGAATTTATCTGCAACCATGTAGAGTAATGACAACAATTGGGAAGGTAAAACTAATATGATTTGCCAGACTGAGATGTAGTTTGTGTGAGAGAAGCATTACCCATTGTGACAAACTCAGTTGTCAAACTGACACTCTGTGTACCTGTAGGATAATTGTCTTAATTGCCTCAATTGAAGTTGAAAGACTTGCCCATTGTAGGTAGCAAGCAGGCATGAATTCACCCATTGGTTCCTGTTTTGTCTGTTTGCTTGCTTGCTTGTTTATTGTATATATGATGCCTCAGAATTACGTTGTTGTGACTTCCTTGCTATGATATATAAACTGTAGCATGGAATTGTGTGCTGAAATAACCCTTATCCCCTAGTTTGCTTTGGGTATTTGTCACAGGAACCAGATAACTATGTAAGACCTCCATGAATCCAAAGTTTTGTCATGAGTCATTGAAGTTTGGAGTTATTATCTGAGATGAGTGTTAACTAGTGCTGCCTTCAGAAGGAAGATGCATGGTTCATCACAGGCTTCTTCAATAGCGTTCACAAAACCTGGAACGAAAGGAAAGATCTAAGTTTAAATACTTGGAAGTTATCCAATATGAGCGACACTTACCAGATCCAATTCCCAGCCCAATCCCACTTTCTTTCCTCATGACAGTGGGACTATTTGCATTCTGAAATAAATTCTGAAATTTGCCTGGCGATAACTCTAGACAAAGGTATTTCTTTTACTTTTAGCTTCCTTCTAGTTTTACCATTTCCATTTACACTTTTAGCTTCCATCTAGTTTCTTCAATATGAACGCATTTGTTGCCCAAAGCCAGCAGTATGAGCCACTAATCTCAAGCACAGAGGATACCTCTCAGAAAGCAAAGTATAAAAATCTCCAACTCCCTCGTGTAATAGTAAACAATGACAACTTTCCTGCAGATCTGCTGGCTCGGCAGAGAACATTGACTAACAACACAGTTGGATGTAATGAGTTTTGTCCTTGATTCTTCCCCGTTGAAGTTCTTCTGCCACCATTGGTCACACCTCCATTCTTCCCCACACCCCCATGAACTAAGTATCATTTATCATTGCATAATACAGGTCAAAACCAGTCTCTAAGTGGCAAAGCTAGACCATGTTGCCTAAAAGGAGCTACTTGGATCCTGGGGTACAGCCCTTGTGAATGGATTAGTACCCATCTCACCTGAGTGAGTCATGGAGCTGCTGAATTCTAAGAACAAGTAGTTCTTAGCCCCACCCTGTGCTCTTTTTCTTGCACTTGCCCACTTGCCCTTTTGCCTTCTACCATAAACTGAAGCAGCAGGAGGCCCACAATGGAAGCCAAGAGATGGTCGCACTGTTGTTTTTGGGCTTCACAAACTCCAGAACTGTCAAACAAAATAAACCTATACTTTTTTTTAGCAGATTGCTTAGACTCAGTTATTCTGTGTTAGCCATGGAAAGCATACAAGATACTACTCTCTATCCTTTTCAAGAAAATCTCTTCCTACAATTCATCTAATCCACTTTCCACATAAATCAGTAGTAACATCCAGATGTAATTTGTTTGCCCTGTAAGTGACTGACCATCCATAGCAAAGCACTCATTGAAGTATCAACTCACCAACAAATCCTTTTTTGAGATAGACATACAGAGAGACAGAGATTTAATGGTTTTTCCAAATTGACATATATTTGTTCTCCAGTTTGGATAAGGATTGCAGTGTAGGCTGAAAATGTATTATTTTTATTTGGTCATATTTGCATAAAGAGTTATATAAAATGCCAAGAAAATTTGATCATATCTTCACAATCTTTATACTCATCTTTACCATCTAATTACTTATTCATGTTAATATAATTATTTTCAAGCTCTCTTCCCCTGCCACATTAATCTGCATCACTGGATAATTAGATATATGTTTTATTTTAGCATCTTTCCTTATACCAGTGTTCTCTCTTGTAGATGATGGGCTGTGTGGTCTAAATATCCTCAACTGAGGGAAGAGTTACTCTCTTGTTCAAAGTCACACTTTCTTCTCTGGGCAGGTTGAATCCTGAATGGACAAACTAAGGTGAAAAATTGCTCAAGTCACTCAACCCTACACACACCTGGCTTTAGAGGTCCTGAGATGTGACTGTGACCATTCTGTCTCTGCCCCGTCCTGTGCCCTCCTTTTCCCTTGCATGGGTTGGTTAGCACAATTCTACTTGATAAGCCATCTGCACAATGTCCATCTAAAAGCAGTGTTTGAATTTCTAGAGTGAGAAAATTTTCATTCTACTTGTTTTTGAGCTACCCAGTCTCCTTTGCTTCTCATCAGCATCCTTTGTCACTTGTTTTGCTAGTGATTACTTCTTGGGTTACCAAGATTCAGCTTTTCCCAATGGGAGCTTCCTTGGAGTAGTGTATGTATATGTGTGTAGTTTTGGTTGTGTGGGTGCATATGTGTGACTGTGTGTAGTAGAGGGCACTTGGGTGTGTGTTCCTGTAGAGGCCCAAAGGCGACTTTGGGAATCATTCGGGATTGCCCTATCTGCTTCTTTATTGCTTTGCTCTAGGGTTTCCCAGGCTCTGTCCTTCAGGGCCAGATGTGCAGTCTGTTCACTGCCATTTCTGCCTGAGGTTTTCATGGGGATCCGAGATCAGAGCTCAGGTACTCTGCTCATGAGGCAAAGGCTTAAACACCTGAGTCATCTCTTCAGCCCCCTTTAGAGCATTTTTTTATTGTTCAATCTAATTCCCACAGTAAAGCCCAAACCGGGGCTCAAGCATGGAAGACAACCTGAAACTGCTACAACTAAAATGACTAAACTCCAAGTACAAAAGACAGACTCATGGAGGGGCCCACATGGGTGCATCCCGGGTCTTTCTGTCTTTATTTTCAAGCTTCCCCCAGTCATAGCCATCTGTATTTCTAAGCATCCATTAAAGTAGCTCTTCCTTCTCTTTTGGAAAAATCCTAATCTCAACCCACAAAACAACTAGGATCACCCACTTGTGGCATGCCATGGTATGAAGCAGTGTTTAACACCTGAACATCAATGACATGTGAGCTCTGATACTATCCAGGTGTGTCTCTAAGATTGGCTTCCTAGGTATTTAGTGGTTCACTTTTTAATCATTCTCTAAAAGTAATTGAGAATTCTCAATATTAGTAAAGTCTGCACATACTGGTATTCTGTCTGCTGTGGGAAATATTCAAGTTGCTCAGGGTCCCCCCATGTCATGTCAGCTTCCCCTTCTACCCACATCCTTGAGCTCCTGAGTTGTGTGTTGATTTATCTCTCCTTTTAAATTTGTCTTCTGAATTGGTCATCATTCACCTGTCTTCTTGTTTTAGCTCCTATAACTCTGACAACATTATCATTTTTCCCCATTCTTTTTTTAAGGATGTGTGCTTTAAAGAAAAATCTTCGGGGCTGAAGAGGTGGCTCAGGGGTTAAGCCTCTGCCTTGCAGGCAGAAGGTCCTGAGTTCTGATCCTAGACCCCATGTATAGACGTCGGGCGGAAGTGGGGGTGGCCTGCTTTTCTGGTCCTGGTAGGGAGGAGCCTGTGAATCCCGAGGCAGAGTAAACAAGGAGGAGGTGGAGGCGTCCATGGTGGTTCCCGAATTTGTCCGTGGTTCTACACACACACACATACGTATACACGCACACACACACACACACACACACACACACACACACACACACTCACGCACACATGCACAACTGAATAAATAATAAAAAAAAAAGAAAAAAGAAAAATCTTCATTCTTGTTCTAATGTGGTTTTTAGAAGCAACTAAGGTATTCAGTACACTATAACTCAAAGTTCCAAATAGAGCATGCTCTAAATACTTAAACCTTTTAAAATAAATACTAAGATTATCATAATGTTGGAGAAAAGTCATAATTATAAAATATCAAAATTCATTCCCCAATGTATTCTGGGATAGCATTAATATTTTGGCTACTATTACATTTAAATGAATTTGAAATAGGAGCAAAGAGGATTTCCTATCATTCCAGTATGAACTATATTAAAGTAATATTCAATATAAGGATTTTGAAATAGACTCTATTTGTTATCTTATCATTTTCAGTCATTTCTAGATGAATTTTGGGTTCATACTTTCAAAACTTCCAAATTAGAAAAACAAGGAAAGAAGACTATTTTCCCAGTAAGCTAAGCTTTTCCTTAACATTAATTTATGTCTTCTGTGTCCTATTTTTTACCTCGGTCTTTGTCAGGCGATAAAGTAATTTATTTTTAAGATCAAGGATACATTTCATATTTAAAGATGATAGAATATGCTTTTCTTATCAGTAAGCCCAAGAGTTAGGGAATATAGCACTTCATTCTTGAGTTTTAAATGGATAGGCTCTGAGCAGTCCAGGGTGGGGGAGAGCTGATGATGAGAGGATGCTTGGTGAGCTCGTCTTACGCATGCAGAATGCTTTCTCAGCGTGCAGAAGTACACAGCCATTGCGAGGCATCGCCCTTCAAAACACAGTTGCTGGATTCTGTTATCCAAGGGTTTTCAATGATCACTAGAAATTTTTTATTCAAGAACAAGAGCTCAAAGTCTTTTTGAAGAGAAGATGCTTGTGATGATGGTTCCGGGGTTTATAATGCTCTGGATTCATTCAGAGAAAGTCGGGCTTTTCTTTTTTAAAGGTAAAAGATAAATGCATCTGTAAAAAGTCAAAGATGGGTCTCATTTTTTTAATCTTAAAAAAAAAACACCAAGATTGAGGGAATAATGAGGAAGCACAGAGACCCAAACTAACATAATTAAAATTTCTTCAGGATTATCGAGCCACCTGTATTTTTTTTTTTTTTTGGTAATTGCTAATGGATATCTTTATTCTTTTTAAATTCCAACTCTCTTCTTTCATTTTTTTTGCTAGTTTTAATGTGAGCCACCATGCTAATGAAGTCATTGGATATAAGATGACGCACCTTTCACTTTATTTTCTTTATAAATGCTGGTGAGCGTCAAACCTGAAATTATTTTGTTCTTCCAGTTTCCCCCAAGTTAGAGAATCTATTCCAAAGTTTCATTATTAGAAATATTGATTACCCTATCTTTGATTGTGGCCCCTAGGAACACAATGAATCAAAATAATGCTTTTTCGTGATAACTTATGCTACTTTATTGCAAGATATGTAACTATTGAAGACACATCTTGAATCTACATCTGAATGTACATCTTAGGTTGAAACACACATACCATAGATGCAGATGCATGTACTTACAGTCACATATGCACAGACAGATACAGAAACAGACATACACACACACACACACACACACACACACACACACACGGACAGACACACATAGACACACACACACACACACACATGGACAGACACAGACACACACACACACACACACACACACACACACACACTGATCTTCTCTCTAGTGAGTCTAAAACTTGGAGAAACACAAATATGTCCTGGATACCTTTGATTGAGTTATGTGGGAAAATCCAATGTTCTCAAAACAGGCTTGGAATTCTAGGCTTTGATGAGCTCCCTGGTGTGCCTCACGGCAGCCATTTCATCTTGTTCTAGTGGAGGTAACAGTTACATGGTAGCTGCATCACACACATTTTTGTGGTTGCTCGATATACAGCCTTATTATAGGAGATGTTAGACTAGTTATAGTCCAAGCAGGAAAACAGATGGCACATTCTAAGGAGCAAAGAGGGTTTGAGTGCTGATTTGTAGTGGTGTGGGCAGGGTTAATGGAATCAATATGCAATGCAAACATAGCTAGGGATTGGGCACTCCTGGCGTTCCTGCAGCATTAGTAACAAGTCCCTATGCCTAAAAGCGAATTAGTAGACTCCTGTGAGCACTGTGGTTCTGAGAGTTTCAGGCAGGCAGTTGTCCTCAGAGGGGCATGAGTGGCACTTGGACATAATATTGCGTGACCTCTCTTTCTTGTCCTGCCACTGGCCAAGCCCAAAGAGGAACACAAATGTAAGCAAGTCCCGTTCATGCAGTGGACAGAGGCCAGTTATGAGGCACAATGCTAGATTGGGAAGAGAATGGATCTGGAGGGGACAAGCGGAATTTTCTCTAAATGAAATGTGTGACCTGATTACCATGAAACTAAAATTACATTGAAATTAAGCTGAAAGATATGACCTGGTTACTGGTTACCAATTTCACAAAATCACAATAACAGAGGACTGAGCATAAATGAATGGCTATGGATGGAGTCCAAAAATGAAATGACACTTCTAATAATGTGCTCATCTAGTATTGAGCTCATTTCTGTATCCATTCAGTCATCTATTTGTCTATTCAAGGTCAATGACTTTGCCATAAAATGTGATGTATATTCAAAGTGTAACGTAAGTTTTAAGCTTTCAAAAAATCTTTCCACTTGTCATTATGTTATAGTTCCAGATTAGAACCTGGATATGAAGGAAAAAGACAATATTTTGTGTGATAAGTTCAAGCTGCATTTTTCAGACATAGTCTACACACTCCTTTACATTGAAGAGCTTAAAAAAGAAGTGCAAGAAGCCAATCTTGCACTGAAGGTGAAACAAAAGAGAGATGGGATAATGGGATTGAGGGAACAGGGCTCACAGTTTAGGTTAGTAGAAAAGAAGTAGAATCAAAGAAACCGTGATTATGAAAATGTGGAAGCCCCACATGTAGTTGTTTGTTGACATAGTCTCTAAGAACAACTCTACAGTAACAACCAAAAGCTTATCCTCCCAAAGTGAGCAAATTTATGGTACTTTGTTTGCACTGGAATATAATAAATATCAGAGTATCTTACTGTGATGGATGCCGAACACAGTGAAAGAAATGATGGATGAAAAAAGTAGGGAAAAGGTTGTGGGTTTGGGAATAATTGCAATGACCATCCCCTGGCAACTTTCATGTAATTGTGGCATTTGGGGCTTGAATTCTGCATTTTTTTGCCTGTTCTTTTTGATTCATTCTGCACTTTCATGGCAGGAAGAGGGAAGTGACTGTACGGAGGCTGAAGGCTGCACTGGAGTCACACCGACTGGGAGTTAATCCCAGCTCAACGCTCTCCAGCTCCTTGACCTCAGAATTAGTTACTTAACCTCTCCAAGCATCAGATTCCTCTGAGGAATATTTCTCGCAAAGATATTATTGTGTTGAAATAAAACATGTGAAGGAAAAGGCCCAGCACTTGCTAAGTCTCACTGAATGCTGATGAAGACATTATTGATCATGTGAGAATAGATCTTTCTGGTTGCTGCTATTGCTAAGAGCAGTATCTGTTAAATACCATATTTAATGAAATATCATCTAAGAATGAGTCACGAGAACATATTCGCAACAAAAGTATCACTAAATTAAGATTTAAAGCAACAGTTCAGTACAGATATTTTAAGGAAAAATTTGGAGCCAGTTTAGTTTTGATCACAAATCCCTCATAATCAAGAGATAGTCTACTTCCCCCTGGCATGATTCCATCTTGCATTTCTGCTGTAGGCAGCAGTGTCCAGATTTTTCTGTCCAGCTTCTCCCAGAGTGGAGTATGCTCTACTGTCCCATGGAAGACTCAATGGACATGGACATAAGTCCCCAGAACTACCTTTTCAGTTATGAACTAAAGGCTGACAAAGATTATTGCCTTAAGGTGGATGATGAGGAAAATGAACACAAGTTATCACTGAGAACAGTCAGTTTAGGTGTTGGGGCAAAAGATGAATTGCACATTGTTGAGGCAGAGGCAATGAATGAATGGTCCTATTAAAGTGACACTGGCAACTTTGAAAATGTCCACACAACCAACCGTTTCCCTTGGGGGCTTTGGAATCATACCACCTGCGGTCTTAAAGTTGAAATGTGGTTCAGGGCTTGTGCATATTGGTGGTGGACAGCACTTGGTATCTGTGAAGGAAGGTGCAGAGTTAGAAGATGAAGAGGAAGATGATGTGAAACTTAATTATGTCTGGAAAGCAATCTGTTACTGGAAGTGGTAGCAAGTTTCCAGTGAAAAAAGTAAAACTTGCTGATGAAGATGATGACAATATGAAGAAGATGATGATGATGATAATGATAATTTTGATGAAGAAATCTATCCTAGACCCTCCAGCCAAAAATGCACAAAAGTCAAACCAGAATTGAAAGGATTCAAAACCCTCACCACCAAGATCAAAAGGTCAAGAATCCTTCAAAAAACAAGAAAAATCTCCCAAGATATCCAAAGGACCTAGTTCTGTAAAAGACATTAAATAGCAAAAATGCAAGCAAGTATAGAAAAAGGTGATTCTCCTCCCAAAGTAGAAGCCAAGCTAATCAATTATGTGAAGAATTGCTTCCGGATGACTGACCAGGAGGCAGTTCAAGACTCTGGCAGTGGAGGAAGTCTCTATAAGAAAGTATTTTAAATAGTTAGTTGAAATTTTCTGTCTTCATTCTGTAACAGTTGATATCTATCTGTCCTTTTTATAATGCAAGGTGAGAACTTTCCTTACCTTGTCTGATAAATGTCCAGGCTCCATTGCCAAGAATGTGTCAGCTAAAATGCCTGTTTAGTTTTTAAGGATGGAACTTCACCCATTGCTTGGTTTAAGTATGTATGAAATGTTATGATAGGACACTGTAGTAATGGTCAGACACGGGGTGGTGGAGAGAGAGTCAGATATATATGTGAAATAAATCCAGAATTTTAATAAAGAGAAAAAAAGAGATAGTGCACTTCTTTGAAAGGTCAAGAATCCACATCTAATTTAATTTCTTTGCTTCCTATAGTCTTGGTTTCCATGTTCTTTCAATAAATATAGTCAGTTTCACATTATCCTTATGGGTCTTTTTGGCCTCCATCCCTAGGAATGTCATTTTCTCTGCTATTGTGAATATTGCAAGGCACATCTAGATGACAAGTAATCAAGATAACGGAATATGTATATTACCAGGGCCTGCTGACTTCATGTTAAAGTATTATGAGCTTCCTTGTTTCTCTCATATTTCTTCACACTAAACCTCTTATCTTCTGCATTCGAAACTATGAAATAGAATATTGTATTGCTACTTCAGCACCTCGATTAGGAGTGGGGCTCTAAAGTGAGAATGCCTATGTCTGAATTAAGCTCTGTTATGCATTCATTAGCTGTGGGGTTGGGCAATGATTAAATTTGTTCTGTCTTCTTCAGTGGTGACAATTATTGGTATGTAAGTTGTGGAGTTGTTATATAAACTAACTGGAAAAAAATCTATATACTAGCACCATGCCTAGTGCCTATTACATAAGAAATCTTTAACAAATATTATACTATTGTCATGGTGAATAAGCTTCATTGCCAACTGGTTGGATTAGAATCAGCATGGAAACCCACTTCTCGGTCTGTCTCTGAGGGTGTGTCCAGAAAAGCCTAACTGAGGAAGGAAGACTCACCTCTCAGTGGGCAGCACCATCCAATGGTGGTGAATTCCACGACTGAATAAAATGGAGATGGCAAGGACAACACAACATTCATCTTTCTCTGCTTCCTGCTGAAGACAAAAATGCAGTCAGTCACCTCACTCTTCTGTCACCATGCTGTCCTCACCATGATGAACCGTGTCCACAGTCTGTGAGCCAAAGTAACCTCTTCTTCCTTAAGTTTCTCCTTTTGAGGTGTTTTACCACACAACTAGCAAAATAACCAATACAGAAAAACTAGTACCTAGAAGTTGGGCTGCTCTGTCATAAACCTTTGTGGTTCACAGACTTATAGAACTGTTTATGGTAGGGATGTAGAAAAACATGAAGTACAAGCTAGAGATGCCCTATAATCCTGTAAACAGAGCATAGTGGGCCATTATGCTGGGAATTTCCAAGACTAGAATGCTAAGAGAAAGATGGACAATAGAGGCCTGGTTCATGAGGTTCCAGAGGGGAACAAGAACACTATTGACAGCTGAGCCAGATGTCATTCATATTACATTTAGACAGAGGCTGGCTGCATTATGGCTATTCCTGAAAATCGGAGTGAAGCTGATCTCAAAAGTAATGGACTCATTTCTTTGGTGGAGGAAATTTCAAGACAGCACAGCATTCAGGTCATGGAATGTCTACTATTCACTTATTTTGTTTGCATCCATAGAAATAGGAAGTAGAAAAATAGGAAAAGTGTGTAGTTTGGTGAGGAAATGAGTGGGAGAAAATTTAAAGTTTTGGGCAAGAGGGATGCAGATGAAGCACCTATAATTGATTGCTTAAGAGATTGGTCATTAAGGAAAAGCAAAAAGTGTCTGAAGGCAAGATCCTCCCCACAGGATCCCACTTGTGAAAATGGAAATTCATTTGCAAGGACAAAGCCTGATTTGTGAATGCCCTTGAAGGCGTATCCTGTTCAAAAACAAAAATAAAGCAGAAACAAAAATACTTAGGGAAGTATTTCTGCTGGGTAGCATGGAAGACATTACAATTGTGGCCCAAGGAATTCAGGTGACATCTCAACCTGACAGTAAAATTTAGCACCAACATCCGTGTGGTAAGTATTTTGCAGACATTAAAGATAAAAGAATGAGAGGGTCATGGAGACTTAACCTATGTTCTAGAAAGCTGCTGAGCTTAAGGAGCACTGACTGACAGGCCATTGCACAAGGTGGGAAGATAAAACCTAACTTCTCAGTGGAAGCTTCGAGATGTTAATGATTCTGGAACCATCCACCAAGGAAAGTCGGACAGACTGGAGTGGAACAAACCCAAGAGAGAAGTCCAGTGTGCTGCAGACAGTGGAGCTGGAAGGGTGAGGCCGCTCAAGGCCATCAGCACCTGTGTGATTCCATCATGAGCCCAAATCATCCGACTTGGAGCCTCAGGTTTGGTGTCATCTCTGTTGGCCATGGTTCTTCCTTTCAAAGATGTTGGAACTGTTAAAGGCTAAGGCAACTTTTAGATGTGGGCTAAATATTATTATTACTATTATTATATGAGCATAAGAGTCTATGGGCCAGAATTGGAATGCCATTTAGACTAATATCTTTGAATGTCAAATTGAACGAGCAAATTGTGATGGTTAGTCTTCATTGTAAACTTGACTGTATTATACCTTTAGGTTTATCTATGAGGCATTTCCAAAGAAGTTTACCTATAAAGGAAAGAGTTACTGTGAATGTGAGTCTCCATTCCACAGCTGGGTCTCAGATTGAATAAAAAGGAGAATGCAAGTGGAGAACCCTCATTTATCCCTCACTGCTTCCAAACTGAAGATGCCACGTGACCCATTGTCTCATGCTTCTGTTGCCTTGCTGCCCCCCCATGATAGACTGTACCTTAAAAATCACAGACCGAAATAAGACCATCCTACCTTAAGCTGCTTCTGTCACATTTTTGTCACAGCAGCCAGCAAAGTAACTAATACTATGTGTCATGTATTTTATCATAGTAATAAGTAAAGTAACTTATGTAATAGTCACTACTACTTATGGTTCCTTCTTATGGTGAAATATACATCCCACTCCATCCTGTCCCCTTAGGCATGGCATGGCAATATGCCTTGCTTTGACTAATAAAATAATAGAATGATGAATGCAACTTTTAAGTGTATGCGTCTTGAGCCAGAGCACCTGCCTACTGAAGCTATGCTGTCTGTGCCTGAGGATGCACTTGCAAGACAGCTGCACTCCATATGTCCAATCCCTGGAACACAGACAGCTTAGAGAAGATACGTGGCTGACCTGCAAAGGACCAGTTTCCTGAGGATGAACCTTTCAGAGAAGGGAGGATGCTTGTAACTGTGTATGACTTAAGAAAAGCAGTACCGTTTTATGCCAGTCACTTGTCAGATTGTTACTGTCATAAATCTGCAGGTCTTTTACCTGCTTACTTATACATGTTGTAATCATTTACAAATACTTTACTCTCATAACTTTGCTGCTGTAATAAAGAGCTGGCTCAAATGATGTTGGGGAACAGGGGGACTTTATTCCAGCTTGCAATTCCAGGATACCGTTCATTGGGATGGAGAGTTACCAGCTTCAGGAGCTGAGGGAACTGGCCATCCCATATCTACAGCAAGAGCAGAGAGAAAGGACACGCACACTTGCTTTTTAATTTTCCAGTCTTTCACATGCCAGCTGGCACTCTCTTTACCTTTATCAACCCACCCAGGAACTAATTCCAGTTGTTATGGGCCAGGTCATCCTACATCAGTTATGCAATTAAGACAACCTCCTATTATTAGCTTCCCCTATGCCTATATCATAGTTTGAACATAAGTTCCCTCTCCCCTTTTGCCCTGTCACATACACAGGCTCATGGTGTTAATGGATGTTTAAGAAAAACGTGTCACCTCTAATAGGTAATGCCTTGCTGGAAGAAAGTATGTCACAAAGACCAGGCCTTGTGGTTTGGTAGCTTAACTTTGCCTTTGTTCCTTGCCTAACTCTCCTGCTTTCTCTGCTTCATGATGGCTTTGATAACTCCTCTTGCTTCTGTCTCCAGTCATATTCCTGCTGTAATGGACTGTATCTCCTCTGGACTCCTATCTCCCCCTAAGTTGCTTGACTCTGAATATTGTCTCCCAACAAAATGAAAAATAAGTGCAACAGTCTGACCTAACTAGACAATTTCTAAAGGTATGACCGGAGGCCCACTGTTCAAGTGGCAAGTGACAGCTGAAACAAAGAATCAAGTTTCCTTATGGCATTTTCAAACACTATTTCTTTTGTTGATTCTTTCTCTCTCTCCTCCCTTTTCTCCTCCCTTCTTTGTGCTCTTTTACCTCAATAGGCTTATTTTCGTCATCATGTCTGAAGGAACTTGTGCCCTCATTCTCTTCCTCAATACCTGTCATTTCCTCTTTTATGGTCTCTTATCTACTTTCATGGTCTGTCTCTACTGTCTTATTTACATACATTCAAATACAAAACTAGGATCTTTATATAAGAGATAACATGGGATTTAATCTTTTTGAGACCGAGTCACTTCATTTAATGTAATACTTTTGAAATTTATTGTTTTGAAAACTTCATAATTTCATTTTTCATACTGGTTGAGTAAATTTCCATTGTGTATATATGTCACCTTTTCATTATCCTTTCTGTTATTGATGGATAGCTAGGCTGGTTGCATTTCCCTACTATTGTGAACAATCATCAATAAACATGAGTATGCAGGTATCTTTGTAACAGGATATAGAGTCCTTTGGGGATATGCCCAAGAGTAGAATAGCTATATCATATGGTAGTTCTATTTTTAAGTTTTTGAGTATCTTCCATCTGATTTCCATAGTGAATGTACTAGTTTACATTCCATCAGGAGTGGATAACGTTCCTCTTTCCCTATAGTCTGACCAGCATTTGTTGCCATTTGCTTTCTCTATGAAAAGTCATTCTTAGTAAAATGAAATAGAATATCCAAGTGATGTTAATCTTCATTCCCCTGATGTCTAAGGATGTTGAACACTAAAAAAAAAACTTGGAGCCATTTTTATTTCATCTTTTGAGCACCATTTGTTTACTTCATTAAACCATTTATTGATTGTTATTTTCATCTTTTTGGTGTTAAATTTTTGTGATTTTTATACATTTATACATTTATACATTTTATACATTTATACATATCAGCCACTTTCATATTATATGTATATAATGCAAATTCTGAGAAAGAAATTGGGAAAAGCATCTCATTCATAATATCTCCTCTTGAAATAAGTAGGAGTAAAAGTCACCTAGAATGTGAAAGACCTGTACGATGCTCCTGAATCATTAGAGTTAGTACTACAAAAAAATCAAAATTACCAAAATTATCTATAGATTTAGTGAAATTCCTACCAAAATTTCAATGACTTTCTTCATGGAACTACACAAAGCAACTTCAAAACTTCAATTTGGATTGCCAATGCAATCCAAAACACAAAGAACATGATGGATGGAGTTATCACAATAGCTGACCTCAAATTATACTACAGAGAAATACTGATAAAACAGGTTGGTACTGGCACAAAAACAGACATGCAGAACAACTGAATAGAATAGAAACCAAGAAATAAATGTACACAACTATGACCATGTAATTTTTTGATGAAGGCATTAGGAACATAAATACATTGGAAAATAGACAGTGTATGCAACACCTACTGTTGGCAAAACTGGAAACCCACCTGAAGAATGAACTTTGATCCATATCTCTCACTCTGCACAAAAGTCAATTGAAAACGACCAGTGCCCTTCATTTAAAACTCAAAAATGTTAAAACTGCTAGAGGAAAAGAACTTTCTTTTCTTGCCTCTGTGGCAAGAACTTTCGGAGCAGCATTCCAAGAGCATAGGACATAATCTCAAGAGCCAACGAATTAAATTAAATCCAGCTACAAACTATGAGGGAAATTTTTGACTGCTATGTTTACTTTTTTTTATGTTTACTTTTTAAAGAAAAGAAATATTTTCAAAGAAATATTAGTAAAGAAAAATCAGCCAAAATATCTCAGTTGGGAGAGCATTAGATTGAAGAAATAATGACTGCTGGGTAGTGCTGCCAGTAAGACAAGTCCGTATTTTCCTGTACTCTGTTCCGCCCTATTTTATACACTGATCCTTTATACATAATAACATGGTTATTTATTTAAGTTTACCTAGAAGTTCTGAACCTCCATAAGAGTAGACAAGCCTGAGGTCCATAGAAGCGTATAGGCAGGAGTCTGGGAGAAACTGGGAGGGATTGATGAAGGGAAGGAGGGGATGGAAGGGAGGGGGGATGGAGGGAAGCAGGGATGAGGGGGATGGAGGGAAGCAGGGATGAGGGGGATGGAGGGAAGCAGGGATGAGTACTCATATGCTTATAAAAGTAGAAAAATAAAATAAAGAGAAAAAACCTAATACTTTGCAGATGGCATGAACAATTTTAAAGTTGTTAGTTGTTATTTTTAGCCTAAAAAACCAATTCTTACTATAAACCAACACATTACTATAAATTACTTAAATATTTTGAATTACATGAAAAACTATGGAATTTTAGAAATCATTACTGATTATATTATATATAACCATGAAATATAACATCTGTTGATTAATATTTTACTGTATACTTAACATTGCTCTCAAAATGAGTATTTTGTTAATTTGAATTTTCTTAAAGCTGTGTTATGAATATATTCTTCCTGTTAGACAGCCCCAAAGAACTAAAGATTATTCTACCAATTAAACTACCAATTGTAGTAAATTATGCTTATCTGTGCAAAGTGAAGGTACGTTATTAATTTCTACAAGTGACATCTCAGAAACTAATAGGAGAATATTTAAAATAGGGACAGTACAGAAGGAGAGTTATAACAACACTGTCCTTGGGTGCTAATCAACACAACACCAAATGAACTGGAAAATATGAGTTGGGGAATTTGAACTCAGAATACAGAAGCAAATTGGAGGTGGATGAGTAGTATGATTTTATTTTCTTTTGAAAAACATAAAAAAGGTGACTGGGAAGACAGCTAGTAGATAAAATTCTTGCCATGTAAGGATGAAGATTTGAGTTTGGATTCCCGTGTGTGTAGAAATCATGTTTTGTAAGATACTGTTGTTTGATCTCCAATATTATGAAAACATAAAAAGAATACAGTAAAGTTGACCTTCAGTCTCCCTTGTAAACAAGAAGCAGCCTTTTTTGATGATGTGATGCCAGTGTGTTCAGTAAGACCTGGCAGACTCTTACCTTTCCTTACTATCTAAAATATACCTGTGTTCACTGGAACTGGAGCAGCCATCTTGTGATAAAGAAAAGGATCTTAAACATTTTAAAAATTTTTTGTTGTTGAGCCAATATCCAACCCGTCAGTTTCTTATCTCCAGACTTATTATATTAAATAAGTTAATTTTTGTTTAAGCCACTTTTAATTTAAAAATATTTTTTCACAGCTTAGTAAACATTGACTCTTGGAAGTGCTGAAAACTAGCTTCCATTGAAATGGCATCTGAAGATTTATATGTATTTATTCATAGGTCAAACTATATGATTTAGCAGGCTGAACATCTCAAGTTCAAATGGAAACATTGGTTTAAACTTTAATAGTGCAAGCAAACAATATTAAATTTTTAATTCTGGAGTGTGTTAAAAAAAAAAAAACCCAAATAGCATTCATTTCCTCATGTTCTTCCTTTAACTAAATTTGAATGAAGCCTATTTAAATTGAGCTGCTATCTGATAAAGACAGCGTTTTGTCTACTAGTAGTAGATACTCAAGAACATGCCTCTAAGCACATGTCTACATGATTTCAGAATACTTCACTGCAATGGAAACAGACTAGATATAGGTTTGAGGTATATAGATCACATCATTACAGAGTGAATATGAGAAGTGATCTGTTAAATGAAATTCGCCTCAAATGAGTCCGTGGGCATGGGAAGGCATTTTTTTCCCCAATGACTCATGACTTAAAGCTTGGTTGATAGCCTGCTGACACACATGATTATAGCACTTCATGTAGTAACCACTAACGACAGGTCCCATTATTACACACATGAGCATTTCACACATTAAGCATGGCCATAATTTCCATACTTTTGCTGAAGAAACCTGGGAAGATGGCTCAGGGGTTAAACCCATTGTCTTGTAAGCAAAAGGATCTAAATTCAGATCCCAGATTCCCCATAAAAAACATTGGGTAGAAAAAAATGCTGAGTGGGGGAAAAAATGCTGGTTAGGTATGGTGCTGGCCTCCAATTCCATCCATGAAAGCAAGAGCCTAGAAAACCCCAAAGCAAGGCAACAAGGAGGTAGAGCAATCCAGTATAACTCCTGATGTGTCACCTTTTGTCCTCTGCAGCCATATATACGCAAGTGTCCTCTGGTACACACACACACACACACACACACACACACACACACACGCATGCATGCGTGCACACACACACACACACACACATGCAAAAAAAGGGGGTGTTATTAAAAATAGAGGCAATGTATTCTTCCCAGTTTCATTGAAAACAGCAAGGGAAAGAATCCTCAATGGGTCGAATTACCTCCTCTATTACTGCACAGACCTTTCCTGTCAATGGGGAATTCCTGCGCAGTACAATATCCTTTGCCGCAGACCTAAAAACAGACAAAACTAATTGAGAAAAAATAGTGCCTTTAATCCCCCAGAGAAAGTGTTAGCAGCAATCATGAAGAAAATTATGTTCAAAATTAGATTACTTCCAGGAAAAAAAAAAAGCCTTTCAGTGAAGTGTGGAGCTTTCAAGAAGAGGAGGTTGAACATGCCCAGATATTTTTCTAAATGCCAAAATAGTGATGGGAAAATGCTCTAGTGCCTGCAGAGATTGTGCTCTTTGCTTAAGGGTAGTCTCTGTTCTATAGACGGCGTGTCCCCTTCGCATAAGGTAGCCTCCTCCTCCTGGGAGGCAGTGTGTCCTCACACTCAGCTTGCCATCTGATTAGGCAGCCCAGACGTCATGGTCACTTTGAAAGAGCCCTGGTCAGGGTTTGGAAGATGGCTCAGTGTTTAAAGCATTGCCTTCCAAGCAAAAAGACAGGAGACAGGCTCTCTAAATCCCATGTGAAAAGATGCCAGGTATATATATGTTGACTGGCCTGCAATTTCAGTTTCCCAAGGAGGAGCCTGGGAATCTCCAGAGCAAGTTGGCTAGGGAATTATTATAGAGCTCTGGGTTTAGAGACCACCCTCAAAACAGTTAAATGGAAGAGCAATCAAAGATGGTTATCCTACACCCTCCACATTCACATATACATAAAAGCACCCCCACATGAAAAACATACATACACGCATGCATATGCCTCACACATTGATGTACAATGAATACGTGTGTATGAGAGAGAGAGAGAGAGAGAGAGAGAGAGAGAGAGAGAGATGTCTGATGCACAGGCTTTGCTCTCTCCCTCTGTCGGAATACCTTTACTTTTGCAATTCTTCATTTTTATCCTTTCATATTTGGTAACTGCAGAGAAAGAGTAACAGTCAGTGGATCATATATGGACTCGTTCAAGTAAAATAATACTAAATCATAACTTCTGGGCTTTAGAATATATCTATGCAAGTGAAAGTCTCCAAAGTCCATTCTACATGGTTAAATTCACCTCTGAGACCCAGTATAGGGACCCATACTTGTTCTCCCAGCACTCAGGAAGCTGAAGCGGGAGGATCACGAAATCAAGGCCAGCTTAGGGCACATGGTAGCAGGGGGAGGGAAAAACAGAAAAAAGATAAGAAAAAAATCCATCTCTAGTTATGCGTCACCCTAACTAAATTTCCTTATTTATTTCTTCTAAATATAGTATCTTTGGTTTTCTAACAGCAACAAAGCAAGATTAAAATTCAGAAAAATGATTTAGAGTATCTCCACCACTATATTCTGCACACAGTGGGTGTACAGTTAACAATGTGACAGCATTCACAAAGAGCCATGGTTGTTTTGAAAGAGACTACATTTTAGCCAAGCAGCACAGGCCCTGCAGGGCGCGTCAGGAGGGAAGGCTGTCAGGGATGGGCACAGCGCACACGTTCCAGCCTTGGCCCTGAGGGGTTGAGTACAGTCTGGAAGGGAGAGAGGTGAGTGGCAAACCTGGGATCTTCTGGGTTTATTTCTTGCTCGTGTTTACCCTCAGTGATTTGTGGGAGATTCTGTCCATGTGGTTTTCCCTGGAAGAAGAAGAGTGTTTCCTCACATGGAAAATGGTTGAGTCAGTGGCCAAGGGCACAGAGAAATGAGGAGCCGCAGGAAGGCTGTTGGAGATTCTGTTTGGAAAGGGGCACTGCCCTGCTGCCAACAGTTAGTCACACAGCTCCACCCATGTCAGTCCCAGGCATCTTGTCTCAAGAAGTGCCACAGGTATTTCAAATGATACATAATTTACCCAGGACTTTTCCTGTAAAGACAACTACCAAACGTCTTCCATCTTCACCATCACAAGTACAACTTCCCAAAGCAGGAGGCTCTTCCTTTTTGTTTTATGCTAAAAAGCGAAGTAAGTGTGTGTGTGTGTGTGTGTGTGTGTGTGTGTGTGTGTGTGTGTGCGCGCGCCTGTGTGTGTGTAGGCCAAGGATAGCATGGGGTGACTTCTTCAGGAATGCACGCCACCTTTGTGTGTCTGTATCTGTGCTCACATGTGCATGTATGCATGTGTGTGAGTGTACATGCCCACACGTATGTGTATGCATGTAGAGTCCTGAGTTGATGCTGCATGTCTTCTCCAGCTTGACCAGGGATACCCTGTCTTTGCTTCCTGAGTGTTAGGATTACAGGCAGTTGCAACACCCACCCAGATTTTATGAGGGTTCTAGAGATTTGAACTCAGGTCTTCAGCTTGTGGGCAAGTGCCTTTTCCATGGAATAATTTTCTAATTCCATCTTGTTTATTTGTTTGAGACAGCCTAGGTTGCTTATTTGTTTATTTTGTTTGAGACAGCCTAGGTTGTTTATTTGTTTATTTGTTTGAGACAGCCTAGGTTGGCTGATCTTCATGTATCTGTTGGCCATTTAAATGTCTTATTTTAAGAAATGCTTGTTCAGGAACATTTCCTATTGTGAGAATTTCTTGCTTTCTTGCTATTGAGTTTGGGTTATTTGTGTAGTTTTAATATTAACCACCTGCCAGATGTAAGCTTTGTAAATATTTTCTCCCAACGTCTCTTCACTTTCTTGAGTATATTCTTGGCTTTGAGAGGAATTTTAGTTTGACATCTTCCATTTTTCTACACTTTCTTTGGTAGCCTATGGCTTTTGTTCCTATTCCAGTCATCATTACTACATCAATGGCATGTAGCTTTCTTGGAGTTTTATTTGTATGTGTGTGTGGGCATGTTGTGTGTGTGCAGATGGGTGTGGAGGCCAGAGAATCACCTTAGCTGTCATTCTCCAGGAGCCATCCCACCCCCCCTTTTTTTTTTCTTGAGACAGTCTCTTCCTGGCATAGAACTTACTAAGTGGGCTGGCTGGTTAATGAGTTCGGAGATCCTACTGCGCTCACCCTCCCAGGGTTGGGATTACAAGTGCGCACCACAGATCCTATGTGAGTCCTGGGAATGATACTCAGGTCCTTCTACTTGCAAGGTATCTCCCAAGCACCCCTTTGTTTTGTATTTTGGGGTCTTATGTTTAAATCTAATCCTCTTTGAATTGAATAATAATCCAATGTAATTCTTCTGCATGTGGATATACAGATTTCTTAAGGCTAGAAAATTGTGTTTTCCTTGTTTTGTGTTCTTGGTAATTTTGTCTTTATCCCATTTAGGTAAAAACACTCATCCCATCTTTTTAATCTTTTTTTATTTTAAAGATCATCTGTTCCTTTATTTCTCTTTTGTTGTTTTTCTCTGTGATTAGATGACTTTCTTTAGTCATAAGCAATTATCCTTTTTTATATTTTATGTGTCTACTATACTTTTGTTTTGTGGTTATCATAGAGTATTCTAAATTATTTTCTGTTTATAATAGTTTTTAAAGCTGGTAGCAACTTTCTTGAAATAGAAAACGCAATGTAAAATGTTTCTGTAATGTGTACCTCTTAAATATTATTACAGGTATTGCTTATTTATTTGTTGTTTTTCTTTTCCTTTTTCATGTGTATATATAGTGTATATATATGTGTGTGTGTGTTCATATGTGTGTGAGCACACTAGTGTGGGGCTACATGTGCAAATGCATGTGAGTTTGGGTGTGAGTTGAGGTCTGATATCAAGAATTTTCTTTGATTGTTCTTCTACCGTATTCTCTTGAGACAAGGGACTCTAATCTAACTCAGATCTTACCAAGTACTAATCCTATTACAGGAGTCCAGGGTGAGGGACAGATATTTCCAGGTTTCTTGGTATTTATTCAAGAATAAAATAAGGGCTGGAAATGACTAAGCGGTTAACCACTTTGACTCACAAGATAAAGGACCTGAGTTTCCATTTCCAGACCCCACGTAAAAATGCCAAATGGTATGGCAACGATCTGCAGTTTCAGCTCTGGATATGGAACCTTGGAAACCCTAGGGCATAGCAGTAAGGAGGTAGAGCAATCAAGGATGTGTCCCATATCACCCTTGGGCTTGTACAGGCATAGTCAAGTACTCTCTTGTACACATGCCCCCCACACTGAATCACATGCAAAACACACACACACAACACACACAAACACACACACACACACACACACACACACACACACACACACACACACACTCAATTACATGAAATCCCACACGGATTTTCAAAAACGCTGAAGAAAACTTTTTTTCAAGGCAAATTGATAGAAAAGTCAGTATACACTGCAAGAAAGTAGTGGACCACATGAGTGAAGAAACTAAAGATATCAGGTTATTGCCTGGAGTTACTTTTTATTTAATAAACTTTTTATTCTTTGCAAGTTCATGCATGTAAACAATGAATTTTGATTGTAGCTAGTCATTCCTTTCTCCCATTCCCTATGGACATTTCTCTAGCATATTTACCTCCCCCTTATAAGCATCTTTTTAAAAAACTGGACTATAATATAAAATAGCACATGAGCAGTAGGAGAAAATATGTTTAGAATGTAAACAGTTGATATGATTGAATTCCAGCTCCATATGGTTAAGGACCCATGATAAAGCTAAATAATGACAGTCTTAAAAACTGCTATGTGTCTAAGTTCATGGTGTGAGCGCAGGGAGCCTGACTCACAGGATGGTGTCCCTGTTGTGAGCACAAGGAGTCCTGGCTTAGGGAGGCCATACATTGTGCACACAGGGAGCCTGGGCCAGGGAGCTGGGGTCAATTTTATGGGGTCTGAAGGAAGGAGGGAATGACTATTACATATATGATTTAGTTGGTTCTATATTTTGATCTATATGTTAGGCCATCACTCATTTTGTTTTTACTGCACATGTACCTTACTATAATCTATACAGTTTTAATCATGTGTATACTTAGTTATGCATGGGTATAACACGGTAAGCAGGGGATTTTTTTTCCCTGAAAGTTCACTTGTTTGACAGAGTTTGCCTTGCTGAGCATGCAGTTAAAAACAGTTTACATTGAATTGGCCCCTCTATTTATCATAGGGGCTACTCAGATATACATTTGAAAAGAAACTGTTTAAATTTGATAGTTGCTAAGGAAGGAGGAATCTATTTCATTATTTAGAGAGGTGATTATGCAGCCTGATGCAGGTAGGGATTGGTTGGATTTACTATGTGCATAGCTTGGAGAAGGATGTGTGTGTATAATGCATGTAGGCAAAGGACCTAAGCTGCCAAGCACATTACCAGAAGGGTCAAGAGACAGTGCTTAACCCAAACCAATGATAGTCCAAGATTCCTGAGCTATTCTACATGCTTGCTTACCTTTGTTTGATTAGCCAGTTCACTCGGGATTTCCAGAGTATTCAAGTTTAAAGTTAGACTTATAGCTGATCACCATACTTACCAGGCATTTAGTGTGGAATTTGGGGATCTGAACACTGACCTGAACATTGCTTGAGCATCAAGCATTTTTGAATCATCTCTTCAGTCCATATTTTTTACTTTTTAAACATTCATATTAAAGGTATGTGATTTGCATGTGTTTGTTACAGTGTTAGAGTTTAGTTTAGGATATATACTTTTACTAGTGGATTTTATTCGTTATCTAATTTTCTGCTACTGGTTGGAGTTCTTTTCTTGCAGTGTAAAGAATTTTCTTTTGAGTCAGGTTTGGTGGTAATGAATTCTATTCTCTCTTATTTGCCTGGGGAATGTTTTATCTTTTATTTTCAAAGGACAACTTTACTGAATACAAGATTTTTCCTTAGATTTTTTTTTTAGCCATTAGCACATCCTACTTTCTTGGTTTATTAAGTTTTTGCTACGAAATTTACCATTAGCCCTACTGAACACTCATCTATGTGATAATATACCTCTCTTCTTGTTGGTCGCAGGCTTCTTCTTTTGCCTCTTCTTAATATTTGGGATTTTGTTTGCTTGTTTTGGTGCTGGGGATTGAAACTAGGACAGAAGGACCATGAACACTAGGTTCATGCTCAACCAAAGAGCTATACCCTGGCTCTCTTTGTCTTTAAATTTTTTGCAGCTTGATTACAGCTCATCTTGGTGTAGTCTTATTTGGACTGAATCCTATTAGAGGACTTTGATCTTCTTGATCTTTGATATTTGCATCTTTCTCCAGATATAGAGCATTCTCTGCTGTTATTTAGGTAATCCTTCTGACCTGTGTTTTTCTCCTTTCCTTATTAAAACCCTAGCAGTGAATCTCTGTGGTATTGAGGCTACTCCACTAACTCCATAGACTGCTTTGTTCTCATTCACCTGCAACTTCTAGGCTTGCCTAGAGTTTCCCAGTGAGACAGCTGACCTAGGGGCTCAGTCTGGAACCTGTAGTCTAGGGACAGAAAAGCCAGCCCAGCACTGGGTTTTACTGGGTAGTCTGTTGCTGGGTTGTGGGGCAATGAGTATCTTTCTCCTCTCCATGCTTCCTGGAGTTGGGAGAGGAGCAACTCCAGACCTGTAAAGCTGCCTTTCCCATCCTGTTGAATGTGTCCTTTATCATGGGGGTACACGAAGATGCAGTAATCAGTCGTATGGGTTCCTTAGCTACTGTGAAGGTGTTTGTTTATATTTTATTTATTTATTTTTTGGAGAGTTGTTCAAATTGATGCTTTTATAAGGTGACAAGCACAGAAGGATACCATTCTGTCATCGGATGTGGAAGTCATTAGTTTTTTTTAAATGGGAAAAATATGATCTTATTCTTATTTTCATTTTTTTTTTCTTGTGAGAGGGACTCATGTAGCTCAGGCTACATGATCTTAACTTCTGATCATCCCACCTCAACCTCCCAAGTGCTGGGATTACAGGCATACACCATACTCAGTTTAATGATTATAGTTTTATATTCCATATGTATGAACAGCCTATTGTATTGAAAACATGGTATTGATCTCTTGACATATAAAGTGACTTGAGTTCAAAATTCATAATCTAAATAGACTTTGTAGACACTCTATCCTTAAAAAAAGAAAGCCATTACTAGTCACTCCAAAAGTATGAGCCATATTGTGACTTTTTATGCAAGGGTACAGAACATTGAGAGAAGAAAGAAAATTTATAGCAGAAAAAGTTGACAAACACTGTTTCAGATAGTGATCAAGTTTAGTTTTTATCCTTGGGGGCAGCTTTCTAGGCTATTACTTCTCCTTAAAAATCCTCTAAGTACCATGTCCAAGCATGGTGACCCATGTCACTATTATGGGGCTGAGAAATATAAAGGGAAAGAAACGCACAGAGATGGAAATAGAGAGAAAAGTGGGGCAGAGACAAGTGAGGCGGAGACAAAGGGAGAATGTGAAAATCTGTCCCCCATGCCTGCCAGACTTTATCTATATACATGGGGGATAAATGGGGAATTGGAAATAATAGTATGGAAATCTGGGCGTGGGACCTCTGATAAGTTGGAAGAAGATAGGAAAATAGGAGAGCTCTCCAGTTTCTGGTGTGTGCTTGGATGACCAGCCTGAGAGCTAGAACGATTAGCATTCAGACACAGAATTTATACTTGAGACAATTCCAGTATAAACAGAAATCCCCAAGGCCTCCGGGTATAGCTTTATACATTAAGGGCTCCAGAAAGTGCCAGTTAGTTAGATGTTAGTTGGTTTCTGTAACTCCATTTTCCATGAAAAGCCCATGGAAATTTTTTTTTTTAAATCATGGAATGATATTTCCTTTTCTAGCAGGTAGAATTCTATATACCATTTTCCACTAGTTGGTCAACATCTAAACAATATTTAAATTAGAATGTTCTCATCATATAATATGATAGATGGGTACTTCCTAAGTACCTCTTAAAGCTCGAGTCTCATTAGAGAAATCTCAGACACAATTAAGTAGAGGGACCTACCACAAAATAGCTGACAATACTCCAAAAACAAAGTCATCACAATGGGGAAAATCTGAGAAACTGTCACAGTTGAGGGCAGTATAAGGAGACATGAGCATTAAATACAACTTAGAATACTAGTTGGGACCCAAAATGGAAAAAAAAGAGATATTTATGTAAACTAAGGAAATATGACAAACTAGAGAACTAAATTAATAAAAGTATATGACCAATTGTACACTAATGAAAAACTGTCAATAATAGTAGAATTTGTGTGTGTGTGTGTGTGTGTGTGTGTGTGTGTGTGAAAGCGACAGAGGCAGAGAGATAGAGAACATCATACTGGAGTTCTCTTATCATACGTATGGGGCCAGAAAGTGTTTTTAATTTTGTTTTTTTTTTCAGATTTTGAAGTATTTGCATGTACATAATTACATTTCTGTAGGGACAAGACTCAAACCTAAACATGAAACTCATTTATTTTCCATATGCCTTATTGCATAGACTGAGGTAATTCCATGTGATATTTTTAGCTTGTCTGTGTTTTGACTGCAATCAGTCACATGAGGTCAGGTGTGGAATTTTCCATTTCTGGTTCGTGTTGGAGCTTAAAAACTTTCAGAATTTGAAGCGAATTTTTTTTTTTTAGATTAAGGATTTCAGCCTATTATACCTTCTCGACTTTCCTGCAAACATAAAACTTTTCTAAAATTAAAGCACTACAAAATTGTGAATAAATTATTCCTATCTTCCTATCACCAAATTGAGGAGAGAATGAAACCATAACAAAATAGTAACACAGTGTCATAAATAGTATAATATAAGCCTGAACAGTAAAAAAGCACTTTTAGAAGGAATTACAATTTTTTAAACTGTAGCTTAAAAATATTTGAATTTCCAGAAGCAGCTAGCTCAATCTTGTTGCAAGATGGTATTTGCATGTCTGAGATGATAAAGAAGACATGCTGTGTGTTATAGGTTATATGGCAGACGTAGATAAAGATGATAAGTGAAGGTGAACTATTTCTTGTACAATCTCCCAAAAAGGTAATAGAAAATTTCACTTCAAACTCTCCAACACCTATTCTTTATTACACAAAGATGTCTTCAGTGGCCAATGAAGTTCTCCTGCTTTTACATACCCTGAGGGACCTTATTTGTGCCTCATCTGGGAGCCCAGAGATTTAGGGGACAGACAAGCTCTAGAAAAGTGAGTCAGTAATTACACTTCTTAAGAAAGTCTTTCTGGGCTGGAGAGATGGCTAAGTGGCTTGCTTTGTAAGCAGGAGGACCTGAGTTCAGATGCCTATGTAAAACTGCTTGGACTTCTGGTTTTGGAAGGCAGAGCCTGAGAAATCCCAGAAAGATGCAAAAAGGAGGTAGATGCAATCCAGAATGACTCCTGAAGTCACCTTTGGGCCTCCACAGTCACACACAATGCTCTCTGATACACACGCAAGCACACACGCACATGCATGCACAAACACACGTGCACGCACACACACACACAGAGAAATAGAGAGAGAGAATTGTCATTTGAAAGATAATAGAGGTAGATTTGCTTCTCTTGGAATCGGTGGTAGACAAACAGAATTGTTGAAAGAAAAATGGTAAAAGTCTGGACACTTGCTAATTGTGGAAAGGACTCCAATTTGAAAGGCAAAATATGGTAAGTTACCAGATGTTTATAACTGCCTGGTTGATGGACTGCATGGGCAAGAAGCATCTGGAAACTCCTTAGCCAATCTGTGAATCTCACCACTGAGAGACATTGAGATGCAATAGACCACCTAGTGGACAGAAAGCCAAGGTGTTTGAACACAGTTTTAGGTCGATGCTATTAATTCTTTTTAAAATCTAAAACCGAATTTACCCTCTGTGTAAGTTCCCATTTAAGGGAGAACTATATCTAGACAATGTGTGTTTTTTTGTCTCACTATAAACTCAGACTTAAATGTCAAGGAACTTACACCCCCTTTCCTCAAGCTTTCCAATGTGAGACCTTGGACAGATCATGTTGCTCCTGTGTGTCTCAGGTCCCTAGGATGAAAATGAGGGCACTGTGGTAAATCTCCCCAGTTCTTGTGTTAGGTCTCTGTAGTTCTTTATACGTATGTAATCTGTGAGCTAGTTGCGTTTTAGTTAACAGAGGAAAACATCCAATGTACATTCAGAGCCACTGCTGTTACTGGTTTGGGGATCAGATTATCAACACCATAAATATTAGCCTCTTTGAATGAGCAGCCGCTACCATTAGCAAATATGTTTAGGATTAGGTTCTTCATAACATTCCATTTCGCTTTATAAAGAGATTTACAGGTATTAGGACTGCTGGGATAGTCGAGTTACAGCAGTCATTTCTGCCTGAATCCTCCGAAGAGGCTCTCCAGTCAGTTCCCGAAGCCAGCGCAGCCACCGTTCTGCCAGGGTTGGTTCCAGAGCGATGCCGCTCTCCTCTCTTCTCCGAGCATCCTTGAAACGCGGCAAACCTAAATCATATTTCCAGCACCTTATTTCCTCCCATTTCCTATTCGGTCCTTCAAAACAAAATCCCCCAAGCATGGCATTTTCCTTAAACATTTCCCCTGGGTGATGAAGCACCTAGCCTAGGTGGGGCCGCCCTGGGTGGGTACCACCCCACCGGGTTCTCGCGCCCCGCTCCGGGCGATCGGCGCGCACCTGAGCGGCGCGGGGCTCTCGGAGCCAAGGCGGGCGCGCCCGACGAGGCCGCGGCCATCGACCGGGCACCCGAAGCCTGGCGGGAGCGCGTTCGGCCGCGGAGATCCCAAGTCCCCTTAGGGTTCTGGAGTACCCCGGGCCCCCAGCCCTGGAGACTCTCGGATCAGGCCCTCCCCTGCGAGGTCCCCATCCCTGGCCGCTGCCCTGCCCCCGCGCGCCCCGGCCCCGCGCGCACCCAGGCGGCCCGATCGCCCGGCCCGCGCCTCCCCGGCCGTGCGGGGCCGCGCTCCCGCCGCGCTTCCCCAGCCGGCCCCGCCCCGCTTCGGGCGGGCGCGCCGGGGCTCCCGGCCGGGCCTCGCGGCCTCCCTCCCACCTCCGTCCCCCGCCCGCTCCCCTCCCCGAGAAGCGCTATTTTTAGCCCGTCCTCCGCGCGCCGCCGCCCGCTCCGCGCAGCTCGCAGCCGCCCGCGGCCGCCTCCCGAGCTCCCCCAGCGCGGCGGCGGCGGCGCGTCCCGCATCGCCCCGCGCGCTGCGCCCCGAGTCCGTGCCCGCCGCGCCCGCCGCCCTCGCCGCCGCCCGCCGCGCCGGCCGCCGGCCGCGCCCGCCGCGGAGGTCTTCCCGGCAACTTTCCATCCCCGCTCGGCTGGCCGGCTCGCCATTCCTCCCCGGCGCTTCCGAAGATGGCTGTTTGGAAAAGGGGGCGAAGTTAGGGGGTCGTGGGCGAGGGGCTAAGGAGGGCGCGACTGCCTCGGCGGGAGCGGGTGAGGTGAGTGGCTCGGCAGCCGGCTCTGGGGCTGCGGCTTGGGGAAAGCCCTGGGAATTGGGGGTCAGGATGCGCGGCTGTATTCCCCGATCCAGCTCTCCGGGCTGGCAGCATCTCTGCCTGGGACTTCGCAGCACTTGCCTTCTGTCTCCCAGCCCCGAGGTCGGGGTTAGGGGACCATTGACAGAAGTTGGGTTGCTGGGGGGTGTGTTTGGTGAAGACCCTGACATTTGGCCAGGCAGGACCTGGCAAAAGGTCTCTGGCGAGATTTTCCCCGCCCCCAAACACACACCCGGTTCCTGTCGGATGCAAGCTATGAATGAAAAGTTTGTACTGCCAACATGTTGCTTGAGGGGGGTGGGAATACTTAGTGGGGTACCTTTGCGGTTTCGTGGGGACTCTTCGGCTCCAGGTCAGTACAGCACAATACTGGGGCTAAGAAGAGTTCAGCAGGCTGGTGGATGGGAGATGAAGCAGTGTGTGGACAGTAGGGGAGACTGATGGAGCCTTGGGTTATTAAGGTAAATTGGCTAATTAAATGCCACGCGGGGTTATCACAGAAGAGACCAGTGGGAGGTAGGAAGGGGGGCGTTTCCCTATTGCCTGGCAGGCAGCTTGGCTTTGAGGACATCCCCACTAGTCCGCAGTGAGAGGCGCTGATATCAGAGGCCTGTGTGTCTGGGAACGACGGAGTGGAGATCCCAGGCTCCTGGCCACGACCAGAATCAAGGATGTAATTCATGTGATGTGCTCTGGAGAATTCTCCCGTGAGTTCCTTATGCTCTCATTTCAAGAAGATCTGTCGCGCCTGTTTTCTCTGTTGGAAGGTGTGTGCATTCTTTTAAGAGGAACTTTTAGATTAATTATAACATTGTGAAATCTGTGAGAATGGGGATGGAAACACACATGTGTTCCTTTACACAGAAATATGATAAAAACAATGTTAGGAGGGCTTAAAAAGTTTAACTTCTACCAGGAAAGAAAGTGAAGAGTTACTCTCCCTCCTCCCCATGGCTAACGCTTATGCAACCGAATACTCTTGATGTGCCGAGATATTTTCTAAAGAGTGATATTTAGGAATCATAAGTATTTGGAGCTTAGTCATGTTTTCAAATCTTGTAAGTATTATTGAAATCTAGGAAAAAGGAAGTACACAGAGAACTCATTTTTTTTTTTAAAAAGACAACCTAAAGTCTGTGCAAAGAAAACCTTTTGACATTTGCAAAAGTCTTGATGTTATTTTCTGATGTCCCAGAAATCTTTAAATTTTTGTAATTAGTCACAGCACCGAATAAATTGCAGTCAATAAATGCGAACGATTTAAAAATCATGTTGGAAAAGGTCTTTTGAACTACTCTTTGATACTTTAAATATTGACTATGAAGTTTTAGTGACTGAAAATTCACTGGTTATTATATTTGCCTTTTAACATGATTGTCTTCCTTATCCTTTGAAACCACTGTTTCAGTTTGGACCAATTTATTTAACCAAACATCAAGTCACGATATGCTTTTTGGAAACCGTTCATATTTAAAATGCTTGTTCACAATACTGTATTTTGGAAAGAATCAGTGAGTTAGTTGGAAAACTTGCTTGAGATCTTTTCTCATTTAAATTGTTTGAATGGGGCACATCTGAAGATAACCACCATTTTCTTTTAGTATGTCACTTTTATGTGTGTGTGTGTGGAAAAAGCTAATGTTTTCAGATATGTTTCTTCTGCCAAACGTTACAGTATGAATCCACAGCCTGACCTTTAATAGGCTGCCAATCAGGAGGGAAGAAATACAGTGTCCACTTTGCCCCCAGGATGAACACTTTTGCACTGACTGGGCATGCTAGATATACAGAAGGCCATGCAAGTGAAAGTGAAGAGTTTGAAATGAAGCACCAGTCATGGAGAGGAGACAGGTTTTCTTTTTTCCCTCCCTGCTTCAGTCTTCTGTTTCTCTCTCTGCAGTTCAGACAGTAGAGCTGGCCTTGTTTGAAAAGTCGAGTGACACTGGCTGAAACTGTTTGGCATACAAAGCTCTCTGTAAAAATAATGACAATGCTTTTGAAACTAAAAGGTAATTTTTACATAGTTATAGATTTTTACGACTGTTTTGTGGCAAAACTCTTATTTATAGTATAGTGTTGCTTCATGAAATTACTGTCACTATACATAGATAATTAGTTTCTTGTACATATTTGGGCAATGGGTTAACTCCTATCGAGGTTTTTAAAGAGTATCACATCTTTAGGCTGACTACCAGATTAAAAACCTGCTTAATTAACTGCTTTAAATGATACCCATAATTCATATTCTTATTAATATTCACATGTAAGGGTATATTAAATTTATATAATCTTTGCATCTTTTTATTAGGATGACTTTCTTGAATCTGTTTAAACATTAACAACATGTTATAATTTACACCCTCTCAGAGGGGAGTGTGTAGGTTATTCTTAAATAGAGATACGGAGAAATAACTAACAAGGAGAGTCATTGGAGAAACATATGGGCATCATAAAATCCTTCTGCATGCAGCATCTGTACCTTCTCATTAGTGCAGTCGTGAGGCCATGGACATTTTTCTGTGACTGCGTCCAAATGTGCCTTTTCATTTTTGCTTCCACTGAATTTCTTGCTTGACAAATGTAGTTTATATTAATGTTTAAGTTGGTGGAAGACTTTTATTAGTTGACGCCCTTCCTTTCCTCTCAATGTGGATTTCATCCTTAAATAATATTACACGCATCCAGACATGTGTAACTGTTTTCCAAGTCGTTTATTAGGCTTCACACATTTTTCAATAATTCTAGAGATTTGAGAGATAGGTAGGATGACATATTATTCTCATTTAGAAAGGAGTCTGCAACTAAATTGATGGATCCAAGTTTGCCCACTCATGAGGCCAGCGGGAAGCTAAGGGTAGGTAGTTCCTTGGTTAATCACAAAGCCAGCTGCTCCTGTGTCTATTTCATGGATTTATATGTTCCAGTGTTTTTAGGAACTCATCTCTATAGATGTCCACCTCAGATTTCGAGTTGGTCATTATAGGTATTAAGAGGTAGGTTTAGAAGAACTCTGATTCTAATAGCTAGTTCAAACACAGGAAAGCATACACAGCCCCTCTGAGAGCCTGCTCTTGCAAGCGCACTCCATTCCTCTGTTCACTTGGCTTTGCTGTATCAACCACTGCCTTTCCTGATGAATCAGCCCTCGAGGTTTATCAGCACAGTTGTCAAATTGAGAGTCATCATCCTCAGTAGTGAGAGCTCCAGACATGCTTTTCTTTTTGGTGGGGGAAGAAAGAGTAGTGAGAGAAGCCAGGAGCAACGGTGCAGGTCAAGGGTCATCATGCAAGTGCCAAGGCACCATTTTTCTTTTCTTTAGTTCTTTAATATATTTTTGTTATTGTGTTAGTATCTCGTACATGAATATATTGAACTTATAATATTTTCAGACCTTAATCCCCAATCCATTCCTCTTCATGTTCCCGTCATATCTCATCTTCTTTTTCTAGACTCCCTCCTACCTATTTTCTAGTCTTTTCCAATGCATGGCCCACCAGGTGTCATCTGGTTTGCCTTTGATGTCATGTGCCTGAGTACTTGGTGCAGCGTGAGTCTCAGGTCAGTGAGTATACCATTGAAGAAAACATCTTACATTTCCTCCTTGTTGCATTAACCCTCATCAGTCTCTCAGGGAGGAGTGAAGTCTCTTGAGATCTTTCCCCTTCTATGATGAAATGTTGATAGGACAATTCCAGTGCAGGTCTTGTGGGAAACCATTTTTCTTTTGTTAGCTCTGATGTTTTGGTGAACTTACAATCTGACCACAGTGAAGAAGGATTTATTGGAATAATCTAGTCACTTTGGTTTATGTAGATATCATATTTGGACAGACTGAAAAAATGAAAATACACAGCAGCTCATTCATCTTTTCCTTCTTCTTACCACACCCTTTTCAAATCTCCATAGAATTTTCAAGATTATAGCCCAATTGATTTGTAGTAGCCAAGGCGATAGACTTCTTGTATTGTGCTGTTAAATTCAGAAGTCAAATGCATTATCCAGGATGCAGAAGAAAGCATTGCAATTTCATAGAAAATGGCGATATGGAATCTTATGTAAGCTCACATGTATTTGTTGAAAAATAATTTTAGTTTCATTTTTATTAAGAAGAGAGTACTAGGCTCTCTGTATGAAATGAATGTGTTTCTTTGCAATCCCCTTTCCCTAACCATATGCTTCATAGGAGCTCAGCTAAATCATTTTAATGTGAAGCAAGAAACATTTTGATAATTTGCAGCTTAAAGAATTTTGTTTAGAGCCTCAAGGAGAAGAGAACTCTTATCTCTTCGGTGCTGCAGCAGGGAGAATATAGGATGCTGCTGGCAAGACTGAGGAGAGTTGAAGTTGCTGGAAATGGTATTTTCTTCCTGTTTCTACAGAAACTGTGATAGGAAGGTAAAGGATATGGACTGTATAGTTGGAGTGCTAGGTGAATTATGGGTAGACTATGTGTCACTCAAGGTATTTAATAACAAGTGATGAAAACTTACATTAGCAAGTTTCAACACTAAATAAATTTATTAGGGACCATCGATTATTTTTATGCTATTTCAATGTGTTACAAAACACATTCCAATGGATTTAACATATTGATATAGCTCACTTTTATTTTCTACATGCATGATTTGACTTTATTCTCTGCTAGGTTCATCAGGACTTGGTCAGGAGTGCAGTTTCATTAGAAGCCTGAAGGGGGAAAATGGCCTCCAACTTCTATACAGTTAGCCTTGTTGGATAGGTCCCATGCGGTTGTAGGACTTGGGTTTCTATTTTCTTGTGGGCTGTTAGCCCCAGGTGGTTCTCAGTTCTTGTTAGCCACCAATGGTTCTTTGCCAAGTACCTCCTCACAAACACCCTTATAACATGGCAGCTTACTTTCTCAGTCTTTTTTGCTCCACTTGAGTAAAACAGAGCATAGTGTAATATATAACATAATGTGATATACTGATGGCAGTGACTTTGCCTTTTCCATATATGTGTATATATAATGTACTATAACCAACAGAGTAATAGCTGTCATCTTTGCTATATTCTTTCGGTTAGAGACAAATCATGCTTTGTCTAAACTTAAAGGCAGGTCATTTTATAAACCATGACTTACTGAAGGTCACCATGGGATGATGTGTCTGCTGCATGGTATGGCTCATAAAATTGGAACCTAAGTCCTACAACCATATGGGCCTACCAAACAAGGGTAATGATCAAACCTGGCTGAGGAGAAACCCTCCATCAGAAAGAAAACTCAAAATTATTTACCAGGGCCAAAAAGAATGACCTCTGTTGAAGGAAAGAATAAGAAAACAAATGAACAAAAAAAGGACAGACAATTGCTTTATGAAATGTTTAAAATTTTTGACCAGGTTGGTTCATTGGAAGATGAATTGAAAACTGGATGGAGTTGTTCAAGCCCTTAGAAGGAGAGCTCTCCTGGGGTTTAAGATAACGGCGAGTTTCCACCGTGGCCTAAAGGATGGAGTGGAAGTCTTTTAATAGATGAGTCCTCAACACCCATGTTAGTCTTGAATTGATCTGATTAATCTCTCATGTAGGCTACATGCTGAAGACTTTTTGGGGATTGGTCCCACCAATCCTTTTAGGGAATTGGCACTATGTCAAGTCCCATGTTATCATGTTCCACATTCTGTAGAGAAAAAACAGACCTAAGGGCCACGAGATCCTTAGTACTTTTCTATGGCTATGGGAGGCTGCACAGGAGCTTGAGGACCTACTGAGACATCACATGCTCCGAGCACTTAGTAGGAACAATTTTATTGAATCCACAGCTCAACTTTGGCTCATGATGCCCTCTTTTCTTCTTACTTTCCCATCTTCCAGGTAAAGGTCAAATACCATGCCCAGAGTCCTTCAGCCTACGGGTGGCATTAGGAATTGATATCAGGTCGGATTCCAAAGCCCACAGGTACTGGTTCACATCTTGAACTCAGAGTAGTAAGTGATGCTTCAGGGGCTGTTCATGAGCACACGGAGTGCACATTGACCCTGACTTTTCTTGGGGTTCATCATTCACCTTAAGAGAACTGCACATTGAAAGATGCTGGTTAAAGATCTGAGAGAGAGCGGCTGCTGTATCATGCTTCCTTTTACTTTCCCAGCGGGAAGCACAGATTATAGGTCTCTCTTAGATCTAAAAGTAAGAAGAGAGAGTGCAGGCTGTGTGTTTTTATTTGAACTTACCATTTTGGTAAAAAATCAAAAGATCCGGGTCCATTTTCTGTCCCGTATGTAGATTTCTACTATTAAGTTAAATCAGGGAACATTATGAATTTTCACCGCCTCTTTGGCCATAGGGTTCTTTCTATAGCTTTGTCAGATGCCACTGCTTTGATCTACCTGAAAGTCTATTGAGACATTCTTCCTTTATTCTTCTCATCCTCGGTCCTTCTTTCTACTCTGTGGTACCTCTGGGATGCTATTCATAGATATTCTACCCTTTTTCTGTTTTATGTACTTAGATCTCTTCTTTAAATGGATCTCATTCCATTGATTAGAGTCATTGGCCCAGATCCCCCTCCTGCTTTGCTGTAACATACAAGCTTGGTGTGTACTCTGGGAGTCCCATCTAATTGATGCTAATTTTACTAAACTGCAGTCACTATCCCAACATGGAATGAGATCCTTCAAGATTTTCCTGGATGCATTAGTCAAACTGTGAGCATTTAAAACTGAATACCTCAAGTATGCACTCTGGTTGAATTGTCTTAGATAAGGTGAATGCCAATGTGATGGTTGTGAGTCTGGGTGACCAACCAAGTACAACTTGCAAAGAGGGTAACCTTAACCACCCTCAGCCACAGTGAGATGGATGGTAGTATCTTATTTTGTAGTAGGACTCAGTAAATCTTGAGATAAACTTGTTTTGTCGTAATGCATTTTAGATTTCCTGAACTAACTTTTTAGACATTTGACTCTAGAAGGCTCAACTCTACACAACACTGGTCTTGTAATAGTCTAGATCTAGCTTATCTTTGGCTCCTTTAACTGCCACTCTCTGTCTTATACCCAGTAAGACCTAAAGGGTATAAATTCTGAATTTGGAGCTAACAAGTGGCTTGGATTTTTAGATAACTGGGATCATCCAGGATGAGAGAATCAACATGCAGAAGAGGGGACTTAATAGTTGTTCTGTTTCTGCATTTAGGCATTCTTGAGGCTAGTTCTGCTACTGATTTTCTTGTTGTTGTTCCACAAGTAGCAGTTGAAAGAGGACTGACTAGTCTTCCCTCCAGCCTTCCATTCTCAGTGCACACTGATTGGATGTGCCAGTCATTCCTCTTGCAGCCACATGGACTTTTCACTCCTTGGGAGCTCTGTGGCCGCTGGGGAGCAGAGCCTTCTCTGCTCAGCTTTTCCTGGAGACTCAACGTGTGTCCCATCTCATCTGTGGTACATCAGCTCTTCACTGACCTCCTAAAGTAGTTGCTGGTGATGACTGAGGATCTCAGAGGCTTACAGATTGAATTTTAGTTCAGAACACCCACACAATTTATTTAATTTCTTTTACTTAGAATGAATGTCTATGTATATGGGCCTGTGTGTGTGTCATGGTACTTGTGTAGAGATCAGAGAACAGCTTTCTGGAGTTGGTTCTGTCCTTTCAATATGTCTGTTCTGTGGATCCATTTTGGATCACCAGGCTTGTGCAACAAGCACTTTTACTCAGTGAGATGGAGTCTTAGATTTCATTCTGTGCTTCATATGGGGTAATGTGGTCAATGTCCTTTAAAAGTGGATTTAAAACCAATAAATAATAATAACTTCAAAGCTTTTATGATTCAGGGTGATGAGATTTCATGCCTAACCAAAATTCTATCCACAAACAATCCTTGAATGTTAGTTTTAATGAACTTTCAGCTAAGAATTCTGTGATTTTTGCTCTTTTGAAAAATAAGATTATCACTGTGGAGTCATTGAATCTACCTTGAGTATGTAAAATGTATTCAGAGGGGCTAGAACGAGGGTCAGCCTATATACACAGAGGTTGCCTGGCTGATCACTGTGTTCAGATCGCCCACACTCCTGAGTGTTCTGTGGTGGAGTCCTCTTCACCTTCCCTCTATCAGGCTTTTTCATTTGTTCTTTTTTTTTATATATTTTTTTTTATTTAGTGTGTGTGCGTGTGTATCAGAGTGCATTGTATGTCCCTTGGAGGACCAAGGGTGACTTTGGGAATCATCCTGGATTGCTTTTACTTCTTTCTTGCTCTGGGATTTCCCAGGCTCCACCACTAGGACCCCCAAGTGTGGGCTGCTGGCGTTTTTAAGTGGGACCTGGATACAAACTCAGGACTTTCAGCTTAACCCCTGTGCCATCTCTTCAACTTGTTTTGTTCTGTTTTCACCGGGTCTTGTTATGTAGCTCTGGGACTCATTAAGTGTTCCAGGTTGGCCTTGAACTTGCAGCCATTCTCCTCCCTCAGACTCTCAAGCGCTGGAATTATAGGTGTGCACCAATGTATTTAGCCAGACTCTTGTCCACTGAAAACACTAAAGGAGAAAATAAAATATCCATTTGATAGCACTGAATTCCCTTAATGTGATTATTAATAAATCAGTAAACACAAATCTATTGTTAGCTCTGTAGATTAACATCTCAATAAAAACCCTAAATAAAGAATTCCTTGACAAACTCATGGATTCAGTTTGAAGTCCAGAATTCCAAATATTATTTCACCAGTCAACAGATTTGACATCATGCTCTACATTTTGGGAGATTAACTTGATGGAAGGTCTTCGAGATCAGTTTTTATTTGCTTCCACAGTATGTTGCACATTTATTAAAGCTGGTGCTCACAAGTATTTGCTGATGACCAGTTGTTTGTAGGTTATTATTTCTTATTGCTCTGTGAGCTTTATGAGGGAAGGGAATACTTTATCTTAATGCTTGATATACTGACTCACACAAGGGAAGTATTTAGTAAGTTCTGAGTGAAGGGATAGATGGCTGGTTTTTGTGTGTTCTTTAGATTTGATCTCTCCTGATTCAGCATGTCTAATAGTTGGAGAGGTCAGTGCTCTTTACTAGAACTTTCTGTAATGATGGAGATCTACATCCGTGCTATCCAGTACCATAAATACTAGGTACATGTGACCTCAGAGTACCTGAGATTCAGCTGGTGGAATCAGAGCCCTGAGTTTACCTTATTTAATTTTAATTATTGGTGTCCCATGGCTGGTGGACAATCCATGCACAGTGATATTACCTCCATTATCAGAATCATTTGCCCATTCAATACTACTTCAGTTTTTGGACAGTGATAGACTGTTGTTATTGGGTTTTGTCTTTGTTGAATGAATGAAGGGAATGATAGTCTTCAAAGACAGCAACATACACCATGAAGTAGTTTTTGCTCTTTTTTTCCAAATGGCCAATGCCATTTCTTCATGCACTCCATTTTTGGATTCAAATTTATCATTTCTGTGTTAGTCTGGAGACCTGATCGTTACTCATAACTTTATCAAAATAAATTTTACACATATCTTTTTTTTCTGTTTCATGTATATGTGTATGTGGTATCTATATGTGTGCCTGGGTGTGTGTACAAGAGGACAATTGAACTTGTGTGTGCGCCTGAAGAGGCCCAAGGGTGAGATCAAAAGTCATCTTGGATTACTCTTCTACTTTGTTGCTTGCTCTTGGGATTCCATGTTCTGCCTTCCAGGGCTGGAAGTATAGGCAGCTGCCATTTCTGTTTGATATTTTTATGTGGGATCTGGGTTTCCTTTAACATTTTCTAATCTTTACATTTTAATCTTTTTCTTTCCTGAAACCCATCAAAATTTAGATTATTTATATCATTTTGATTAATAGCACCACCTCCAACAATAATGTTTAGATGGTGCCAGCCCATACTTGATATATGCTGTGTTGATATTCTGAGCACATTTAAAATGACTTCTCTCCTGTGGGTTTCTTCACTTACCTTGCAGAAGAAAAATAAAGTATATCGAACACATTTCAACATATCACAGATCAGTCACTACGTGAGAAGTAAGCATCACAAGTGTGGTTGTGTTGCATGAAATTGGTGCCATAGAACATATAGAAAGGCAGGTATTGGTCTGGAGAGATGGCTCAGGTTTAAGACTGTCTCTCAAGCAGAAAGTCCTGAGTTCATGCCACATTAAAAAATGCCAGGCAGAAATGGCAAAATGGGGGTGACTTGCACTTCCGGCCTATCCCAGTGAGAAGCAAGAAGGAGGTAGAAACAATCCTGGATGATTCCCCAAGTCACCTATGGTCCTCCATAGGGACACATAGTGCCCTCTGACACACACACACACACACACACACACACACACACACACACTCTAAATAAATAAAATTAAAAAATTATTACTTTATATATAAAAAAGATAGGTATTATGTCCTTTGAATTGTCAATATTTTGCTCTCATGACTTGTGGATCTGCTAGACCAAGGCTTAGATTATAATCCCTTGCCCATGTTTTGGAGCTGATCCATTTAATTCTTATGAACACACAGATTATATTAATAAGCATGGGTTACAGAGGTTAATTATGCAAATCATCAAAAATCAACCCTACTGACATGTATTAACACTTTAGAAATCTCCACTTATTTTTGATTTCTGGCTAGCAATGCAAGAGTTACTTTGTGTGGCAAAATGTTCCGGCACAGTTTTCTGCAAGGGGCCTGTCTTTTGTCCTCTGTTTCAGTCCAGCTTAGTCATCACCACCCTGAATTGTGCATCAGCATTTCTTTTTGGGATGACACACACAAAAGACTCCATACTGGGCTTTATGCACGAAGAAATCCCTTTTCCAAGCCAGTTCTGTGAATAGTGGATTTTTCATCTTGAGCACACCTTCCTCTCATTCCCAAAAAGATGCAACTCCAGTATATTTTCATTTCTTTCTCAGGACTGTTACTCACAGAAAGAACTCGTGGCTGTGCTTTAGACTAGGCTGCATGTAATCAGACAAGACAGTTGTGATATATAGCTTTTTCTGTATTCACACTCAGGCTTCGATTTTTTTTTTTTTTGTTGTTGCTTTCCTCAGTCCTGAAGATGGAAAACTAATCTTCTTCCCTTAACCTTCCTGACAAACATTCTCTTGCAAAGTTCTGACGGCCAGGAATAGTTAGGCCTTCCGTTCATTTACCTTAGAGTGGGCAGATACAGAAGGGAATTTTCTTTTGTGTGCTGTGTTCCAAATATATTTTAAAAATCTTTCATTTATTTGTTTGATCTATTTTTAACAATTTACTAATTAAAATAAAATTAAAATTTAGTATCATAATAAAAAAGTAGTGTTTGTGAAATTCAGCAAAGGCCATGCCATAAACTTGTGTGTTAATTCATTTGCTAACAAGTACAGCCTTTTGAAATGATTCCTTTTGCTCTGTGAAAATAAATGTAGTAAATCCAGTGCAAGTTATATTTTCAAAACCGTAATGCCAAATGGAATGGAACTCCAGAACAATGGCTCTACAAACTTCAATTTATATAGAAAAACAGTTCTTAAATATCTGTTGTGAATATTTGATTTTTCAAACAATGATTAAGAGATATCAATTTTATTTCATATCCATTTGCTTTTGTATATATTTTTAAACAGCTGATTTTTTCACATTTAATTATCTTAATGAATTTATGTGTTTGCATCACCCACTACCTACTCTATCCCCTTATTCTATCCCACTCCATACATTCTCCCCTCTTTCTGCCACATCTCCCCAGATGTGAGAACAACTAGTCCTATCTAAGGCCCGCACTGGCAAGTACCTGGGCACCTGCAATGGTCTGAATGGCCCACAGGGGGGTAAATTGTAGAGGACGAAGGCTCCTCCTGTCTTCTGTCCAGCACTAGTCCCCTACAGTCTCTCATGGTAGCATCTTCTTTGCTCCATGGCAAAGTGGTGACAGGCCAGCTATTGGGGAGGTCTAATGGAAACCACTGCATTGAGTTCTTGCGTATGATAGCCTGGATGTGAACAGAGACAGCAGCCTGTTTATAAAGAGTTTTTTTCCCTAGTGAAAACAGGTTTTTCCATTTTCCCTGAGTAACAGCCATTATTTCTGCTGACCATTCCTTCCCGCATCCTGATTTCCATCTGCTGGCATCCACCCTTTGCTTGAAGGTATTCCTTAACTGGTCTTGCAGCACACATCTGGTTGATGAAGACGTTCAGGTTTTATTGTTGGAAGCATCTTTATTTTGCTTAGTTTTCTAAGTTTTTGTTTGTTTGACTAATTTTTTTGTCAGTACTTTAAGGATACGACACCATCTCTTCTCATCTGCATAGTTTTTTAAATAGGAAGTCTGCTGATAGCCTTATTACCTTTTTCATTCTTTATATGTAAATGTCCTGTGGATGCCAGGGATGTGATTTCTGTTTTGTAGGGTGATGGGCATTTTTGTGGTCTTCTAAGTATGCTTTTTTTTTTAAAGCATTTTATTTATTGTGCTAGAGAGAGAGAAGGAGAGAGAGAGAGAGAGAGAGAGAGAGAGAGAGAGAGAGAGAGAGAGAGAGAGAGAGAGAGAATGCCTGCCACCATGTGACTTCTAGGAATTCAGGTCAACAAGTTTTTGAGCTTACCCCTATTTTTTTTTTTTTCAGTAACTAATTTAGAACTAGTTCTGCTCTTCAGAACGCTTCGTCGTTCTGGTGTGAGCAGTGGAGACGGCACAGTTCTCAGCCTTGCTGGGCGCTGGCCTCTCCTCCTGACTCCTTTTCTCGGGATCCCTCCCTGGCCTTGGGTCGTTGTCCAGACCGATGGCTGCTCTGATGACTGTCCAGGGCGTATGAAGAGACTCAGGGATGGATGTGTGTTCAGCTGCTCTACGACCCTGCCTGTGATTGCTTCCGGGCTCCCCGGATTCTTCTCACTTCACAGCTGACTTACACTCAGCTGCATTTTCCTTCCCTGAGCCATGCTCTGGAAGTTAGGACAGTCATGGGCCTCAAAGATTCAGTTTCTGTTCTCTTAGTGTCTACTTCACGTGTTTTTAATTTTTCAAGGGTTATTTTCCTGATTTCTAGTGTTTTGAAAACTGTAGTTTTGCATTATATATATATATAATGCAAAACAATATATAAAACTTTTTTTTAAGTCAGAAAAGCAATTCCAGGCTCTCTTATTCTATCTTGGATAAAAATGGATGTCACCCTTTCTTCTTCTTTTTTTTTTTTTTTTTGATAAAATCTTATTGGTCAAGAGCATTTTTGAAATAATGGAAATATTTTATATTAATTTGGCATAGTTTATTGTGATGGTTGTACTCTTTTCCTTTTAATCATTGCCAAATTTTCTTTAATGAATATTTTGTGTTATGAATGTATTTTTAAGTCAATGTAGCACGTTGTGCTTGATGATCTTATCACTTCCTCGACATTCAAAACTATACTTACAATTAGGGTTTGCTGACACATGCCTGTAGTTTCAGCTTCTGGGGGGACTGGGATATGGGAAGATCATGAGTTCTAGACCAGTCTTAGCTACATAGCAAGATTCCTCTGTCACAAAAACAAAACAAAACAAACACAGAATTACAAACTAACCAAACAACCAACCAGCCAGCCCTCCAACCCAGTTATCAAAGAAACTAAAAAGATCATTCTTAAATTAAGCCAGTCAGAAATTTCAGAGGTTAAATTTGTTGAGCACAATAATTTACATATTGTTAAGTGAAGGAGAGATGCTACCATAGGGAAAACCATGATTTTAAAAAAGATAGAAAAAGCCAAGTGCGTTGAAATAATATACTTTGAATTTAGTAGATGCGAATGAGCATAAAACAGCTCATAAATTACTGTATTTTAAATAGGATCATCTTTTATGGATTTGTTTAAGAGGTTCTATAGTTTGTGGATCGGCCTTTGGAATGCTCATATATCAAGCAGTAGTGAACTTGGTGCTGGTGAGTTATATTATTTTTAATCCTCTTTCATGTTTGAATGATAAAATATAGCACTGTGAACTAATATGAGAAACGTGTCAAAATTCAGGAGCATATCTTGCTATAGTGAATACATCTTGTTACTTCGAGAGTTTTCTGGCAGGGCACAATTGACTGTAAGAATTTAAAAGAATCCTTGAGGTGGTATAGTTCCATATGCTGTGGGAATATGTCAATGATTTTTTTTAATTTTATAATTTGAGTTTTTAATGTAGTCTTTTGAAAGCTAGTTGTTAAACATGGCAACCAAGACTAGAATTGCTTCAGAGTTCTTAGGGAAATAATTTAGTAAGAAGAAATTAAAATTTAGTTTTAACTTTCTTAAGCACTGAAATAAATAATACCACCACAATGCCCAAAATTGTGGTGGTGTTACATTGCTTAGTTTCCAATATTTGAGCATCAAGGTTAGGCCAGATTTGTGTGCTCTTCCAAAACTGAACCGAAATGTATATAAGTTATAGACTTATATGCAGAGAATCTCAAAACAAGCAAACAGAAAAGAATATTACTCTGGCTGGAGTTGTCTCTTAGTGTGGATTTCCCATGGTCTTCAGATGCTAGGGAGTTCAGCTAAACAAGGCCCCCCAGAAGTTAAAGATGACACTTCCCACTCTCTCCCTACTGCCTTGGATCTCACCATGTGGTGGAGTTTTTTTTTTTTTTTTTTTTTTATTCAATTGTGCGTGCTTGCGCGCATGTGTGTGTGTGTGTGTGTAGAACCACGGGCAATTTCGGGAACCACCATGGACGCCTCCACCTCCTTGTTTACTCTGCCCTGGGATTCACAGGCTCCGCCCTACCAGGACCAGAAAAGAAATGCTTCCGCGGCCCGTGTCTATACGTGGGGTCTAGGATCCGAACTCAGGACCTTCCGCCTGCAAGGCAGAAGCTTAACCCCTGAGTCACCTTTCCAGCCCCCATGTGGTAGAGTTCTATGCACGGGATGTTCACAGAAGCCATTTGTGCAACTTTTAGCCAGAGTATTGAGTGGCAGAGGATAACTATCACCCTCTTCTCACAGCAGGAAGATGGATATGAATTTAGGCCTTGCCTCGGAGGTAGCTCTGTAAGGATGTTGGAATAGAGACGTAAAAAGGCCTGGGTCCAACCAAACTGCTGCTTTGGTTGGAGTTGCCAATGCTGCTTGGAGTTTTATCTAAACTACTGTTATTCTGAGCTTCAGTCACATGCAGTCAAAGCAGTATACACCATTCCTGTCATTTTTGTGTTTATAAAACATGTTAATAGCTGCTTTTTATAACTCAGAGCATGAAAGCGCTAAGTGATCATGCATCATAGAGTCTAAACTTTTTTTTTTTTGGAAAGCTAGTTCAATATCTGTCAGCTAAGGTGCACAATATAATTAAGACCCCCTGGCTTTTCTCTGAGAAATACGGATTTCAAGGACATTATCCCGGGGCTTACTTTTGAGCAGAGTGATGCTTAGGAGGAGGGTGAAAGCTAAATGGTTCTGTCTGTTACTTTCCTTTTTTATCACCAAATACTTTGCTCATTCTCTGTGTTCTCTATTTCTTAGTTTTCAAATCTCAATGTCTTCTTGCTATTGCCTGAAGTGAAGTACCTCTCTCCGGCTGTCACTTTCCCTTGGAAATCATGGTGCCAAGGCGGAGCCAGCTTAGAGGCTGCGGTTTCCTGTTCTGCTGTCGCTACTTCACGGTCTTCTTCATGGGATCCACTTGGAGAGGGCGGATGCTACTTCCTGACTCAGTTTCCCCTTACTCTGTGTTTAGTCTTCATCAACTGTGGCTGAAAAATAAATATCTGATCTGAACAACTTAGTGGAAAAAGGGGTTCTATTGGCTATATTAACAATTCAGTATTTTTAATCATATCAGCCTCAGGAGCTGAGTAAACAGGTCATAGTACATCCATAGCCAAACCATGGGGCCATGGGCATACTTACTGGCTTGCCAACTTGCCAGGCAGCTATCTCCCTTTTTATCCTCCTGAACAGAGAATAGTCCTACCCAAGATGGCCTCCATCTTCCAACCTCAGTTATGCAATCAAGGCAATCTTCTACAGGCGTGCTCTGATGCCTGTCTTAACTAGAGAATTGCTCATTAGTATACCTAAGGGCTGACCTCCTAGGTGTCAGGGTGACATTTGAAACAACCATCACACCCCGTGCAAGGGAGATCTCCAACTGGTAAATTGCAGCAGTGTTTAGATGATTCTACATAGTTTGAAAGATATTGGATTAAGTGGTAATGTTAATAAATAGGTTCTTAAATATAAAATTCATATTTTATGCAAAATAAAAACATTTTCTTGAACAAGGAGAAAACCTGATCACATTATCCATACATTTCTTAGAGCAATAGAGGTTGGAGCTGTGCCAACTCCTCCTTTAGATGATGCTTTTTCTGTTGTTTTTCCTGTGTGTTTCTTCCTTACTTGCCTGATATTTTATGTAGCTTAAATCTACCATACTCATTTCCTCAGGCAATTTAAGTTTGTAACTAAGCTTTCTGTGATGTTTAGTATTGTCATTCTGACACATAGGAGCCAGGCCTCTAAACACACCTGAGAGTAATTTTCTAGATTAAAGCCGGCCTCTGGGCATACCTGAGTGGGATATCTTCAGTGCATTAATTGATGGGGGAAGATCCATCTCATTGTAGGTAGGACTGTTTGTTTCCCTGGGCAGAGGATCCAAAACTGGCAGTATAAGAATGCAGAGAGCTGTGCGCTAGGAGACATGCATGGATTCATTGCTCTCTGCTTTGTTGTGGATATGATGTGACTGGCTGCTAAGGCTCCTGCTGCTGTGACTCGTTCATGGTGATTGATTATCTGGAACTGTGAGCCAATTAAACATTCTTTCCCTAAGTTGTTTGGATTTTGCAAAACTGTGTAGTAAAACAGAAACATTTTCTTAAAGGTATTTCCTTTTTCTGCCCCATTTTACTTTTAATACCTCTTCCAGTTTCTGCTATTTCTTAAACAACCATGCTTCCTGCCTGACTTCTTTGCAATAGATTTTAACTGACTTTATACTTTTTGTCTTGTCTGTATTCTTTAATCATCCTTCATAATGCTTCTAGAGTGACCTTTTTAAAATTAAAAAAATTCTAATGTTTGTCACAATCCTCAGGGAAAATAGTTTCAGGAGTTTTTCAAAGAATTAAGCATAGAGTTACTATATTATGTAGTGTATGTGTATTAATTGAAACCAGGTTTCTAGATAAAAATGTGTGTATGAATGTTTGTAGCCCTTTATAATAGGAAAAATTAGAAATAACCCAAATGTCTACCTCCTGGTGAACAGATTGAAAGATGTTTATTTACATAATGAAGTATCACTGGCCATACAGAAGAGTAAAGTACTGACTCATTCCACAAATGGACAGGCCTTAAGGCTGTTATTCTGCATGAAAGAAGTCAGACTTTTAATGCCACATGTCGTATGATTCCATGGTCATGAAATACCCAGAGAGCAATTGTAGACAGTGTTACTAAAGGCAGATTGGAGGAAAGCAGGATATGTCTGGCTGTGCATATGGGGTTCTCTTTAGGGTGATGGCTTGGAATTAGATAAGATATATGGTTATATAACTCTGTGATGATGCTAATAATCACTGGATTGTGTAGGTTAAAAAGTGACTCCTACCCCTTAAAGAAATTAGGGAGCAAAACAAACAGAGCCAGGTAGGAGCAGCCTAAGAAGAGATTGGCATGGATGGGCTTGTCCAAGTTTGTAGTCAGAACACTCAAGAACCAAACTTCTTTAATTTCAAGATGGATCTAAGTATTTCATATCAAAAATTTTTAATTTTAATTAATTAATTAACTTATTTTTGTGTGTGTTGGGTGTGTGGATGTGTACAAGAGGGCACTTGACTGTGTATTCCTGCGGAGGCCCAAGTGTGACAAGTGTAATCTTTTTGAATTGTTCTACCTCCATATTGCTTTGCTCTGGGATTTCCTGGTCGCTGCCCTCCCGGGCCAGAAGTGCAGGCTGCTGCCTTTTCTGCCTGGTATTTTTACATGGGATCTGGGAGTCTGAAGTCTGTTTTGTTTGTGAGACAAATACTTTAACCCCTGAGTCATCTCTCCTGTCCTAATTTTAATTTGAATATAGCTAACTGGGTATAGGCAACCGGGCTGTTTTAGAGCAGGCTTCTGTCAGTCCCTCTTTCTTGGAAGAGTATCCCTTGTCACTCTAAATGGTAACTACCTATTTCCCCCATTTCTCTGGGGTGGGAACTCCCCGATGACAGCTCTTGCCCCCTCCATTCTCTCTATCTCTGGGTTGTACAGCTAGTCCCGGTATTCTGTAAGGAACACGTTTGGTAAATTTGAAGTGAAATGGACAACCAGTGTTATTAAAGAAAGTTGTACAGAAGACAGTATTTGTATTCATTCAAATGAAGATCAGAGATCTAAAGACTTTTAAAGAATGATGTGTAAATATGTAGCTTTGTTTAAACACGCCCAGTACTATACTCTTTCTTTCATAGGCATACACCCCATTTAAAAAGCCATATCAGAATAAGTAGACAAAAAATGAGATTTTATTTTTATGTTCCTTGACCTATGCACCTCAGAAAGGTGTTAGATTTATGCCTGAAGTGGGTGTTAAAATGGCACTTTCTTGCACATTTTAATGTTTGCTTTTCCAAGCAGTATTTCTTTCTCTTGTCAGAAAATCATAAATTAAAATTCTTATGCTAATATTAACTCCTAATTTGAATTTGTCCCCTAGTTAGTGGTAAACTGTGATTAATATTTTCTCCTTGAAAAATGTGCTTGTACTTACTTAGGAAGGATTCCTCTTTCTTTTTCCTTTGATTTTTAAAGTTACATATTCATTTCTCTCTAGTATCACTTTTGGGGTCCCAGTATCAGACCTTGTAACAAAGATTTGAACACAGACCATTCCTATAGAGGCAAACAAGCAAAGTAAGCATGAGAACTCAGAACAGGGAAGCAGTCGGGAAACACTTGTGTTTGGGCAGCTACTGGTCTGAGCAACAGAAATGGAATTCTGCCAGGAGGTTATAGACACCGCACCTCCAAGCTGTCTGCCTGAGCAGAGTGAGGTTCTTCTGCCATGGAGCCATTCACTCTTTAGTTGAGGGTTGCTTTCAGGGGATGTTAAGTCTCCAAAGCTTCTAGTCTGCAGTGCAGGTTCAGAGAACGCCTTGGGTAAAGAAATGAATGTGTTGGCAGTTAGATGCCTGTGGGCATACACTCTAGAGATGATGACTGAGGTATGTTATCCATTACACGTGGAGAATGGTGTACATAGGAGGAGGAGGGCGAACGCGTGCCACATAGAAGAGTTTAAGGTAGCCTCTCTCGGGCATTTGATCACTGTGCAGATAAGGACCCATTGCTTAAGGCCAGTGCTGTGCCGGGCTATAAGACATGCTGGTTCCTTTGTGGGAACACTTAGCTTTTGAAAATTTAGATTCTCCATGTGTCTATGCAATGTATTTTCTTTCTTTCCAAGGTGAAAATCAAATGGAATATATCCCTGCAAATTCTTGGAATATTTAAGCATCATTGAGATTTATTAATAATTTTATCCAATTTACCCCAGGCAAACAGTAGAAGTGTAGACAGTCAATTCGTTGCCTATTACGGTATGTTAATCGGTGTGTCAGTTTCTCATGTATTGCTGATATGAAGACATGACCAAAGCAACCTAAGGGAACAAGAGGTTTATTCTTGAGTATACTTGGTTACACTTCATCAGCACAGAGGGAGACCAGGGAACTTGTCATATCACATTCATACAAAGCTGAGGGGACATACTTTCTTATGTGCCAGTCTTCCTGTATGCCAAAGTATATACAAGTGATACAAGTGTATCAAGGTCACAAATGAGGACTGAGGCATTAGGCATGCCTGAGGAGAGTTAGTTCCCTAAAGCAGGTCCTGAGTAACACTGGCAGATTATCTAATATCTGAGGGAAGATCTGGCCCATAATAGCAGGTGGATAAGATGAAGAGAACTGGTTCAGTACTTTGGCATATAGGAAGACTGGCACATAAGAAAGTATGTCCCCTCAGCTTTGTATGAATGTGATATGACAAGTTCCCTGGTCTCCCTCTGTGCTGATGAAGTGTAACCAAGTATACTCAAGAATAAACCTCTTGTTCCCTTAGGTTGCTTAGCCGAGAGAGGCTACCTTAAACTCTTCTATGTGGCACGCGTTCGCCCTCCTCCTCCTATGTACACCATTCTCCACGTGTAATGGATGACATACCTCAGTCATCATCTCTAGAGTGTATGCCCACAGGCATCTAACTGCCAACACATTCATTTCTTTACCCAAGGCGTTCTCTGAACCTGCACTGCAGACTAGAAGCTTTGGAGACTTAACATCCCCTGAAAGCAACCCTCAATATCAGCAATACATGAGAAACTGACACACCGATTAACATACCGTAATAGGCAATGAATTGACTGTCTACACTTCTACTGTTTGCCTGGGGTAAATTGGATAAAATTATTAACAAATCTCAAATGATGCTTAAATATTCCAAGAATTTGCAGGGATATATTCCATTTGATTTTCACCTTGGAAAGAAAGAAAATACATTGCATAGACACATGGAGAATCTAAATTTTCAAAAGCTAAGTGTTCCCACAAAGGAACCAGCATGTCCTGTAGCCTGGCACAGCACTGGCCTTAAGCAATGGGTCCTTATCTGCACAGTGATCAAATGTGTATATGACAGTGAATTTGTAAGTTCTGCTCAAACAGTAAGGTACCATGACAATGGTTACTTAGAGCCAGCTCTTGGGGTAGGCATCCTAGGAAAGGTACACATTTCATGTAGAAATGGTGAATTTATGAAGGAACGGTTCAGAATAGACTGTCCTGTCGGCAGTGCATGTGAGAACTCACTCGGTGTTCAGGTGAAGTGTTTGACCTTACATGGCAACCAAGAAAAGGTGAGGTCTGTCCATTTCTAGCATCTGTGGTCTGAGGCTAGTCAGCTTAAACCTAGCCTATTTCTCCCTTAACTATAAATTGAGGATACTGCTTCTCTTTACACTGTGATTATTGTAAGGATGTGTTATGTTATAAGGATGTGTTATGAGGACAAGTCAGCTGAATCTTGTCTTAATCCATTCAGTGTGCTATAGCATAATGCCTGAGGTTATGAATTCTGAAGGGGAGAGGTTTACTTGTCTCACCTTGTTTATACTTAGGAAGTCCAAGCAGAGTGGCACTGGCATCATTGGGCACTGCATGGTAGGGATGCTTTTAATTCTAAGAACACTTGATAGGAGAGCAAGCAGGAAGCAAGAGAGTGGTTGTATCATTCTCTCACGTGAGTGAATGAATCCTCTCCTACATTAATGCCTTCACAGGGCAATGGCCTCTATCACCTGAACATCTTCTGCCTCTTGAACATCAACCATAGATCCACCTTAGGGAATGAGATACTGACCGCTGGAGAATTCTGTGAGTCAATTAATATTTGGTTTGTTTAGTATTAGTTATGTACCAATTACTCTTCTCAGTTGTTGTGAGATACCATTAAAGTCAAGCAACTTAAAAAGGAGAAAGGGAGATTTATTTAGCTTATGGTTCCAGAGGGGATATACAGTTCATTATGGCTGAGAAGGCATGACTGTTTGGCAGAAGCTAGAGGAGGCTTAGGTCATATATATCATGAAAACTCAGAGCGCTTACTGCAAACTACTAGAGCAGACTACTAGTAGAAGTAGGGTAGGGCTAGTCAACTTCAAGACCCACCCCCTGATACCTCTTTCTCTAGCAAGGCTCCACCTCTTAAAGATGTCTTGATCTTCCAAACAACTAAGGATTCAAACACATACTTTAGGAAACAATAATTTGAAGAACTTCATGTAGTATACCAAGCAACTTACTAATAGTTAAGCATGTTAATATCTTTTAAGGCAATCATTTTGAACTTTTATAAATGCCTTTCAAAAATAATGGCATAAAAAAGAAGTAATGATGTTGAGCTTGGGTGGAGCTGTGTGCTAGAGCTCTTGTTTAGCTTGTTCTGTTCCCTAGCATCAGAAAACAGAGCAGAATAGAACTACTGTCACTTAAATTCAGAAGGGATGGGACTTGAAACCTCAGCACTTATCTTTGCTGAGAATATTGTTGGAGATTCTCTTGCCATTCGGTGAGCCCATTTATTAAGGAGCCCTGAATCAATCCCTATGTGACCTTACACATACTTCATTTTCTACACAGAATTGTCTTAGTCTTCCTACCTTTTCTCTTAGCCCTTGGACCTGCATTGAATATTTTTTTTGCATTACTTGAGATAATACAAAGAGCATTCCCCAGACAATTCAGACAACTCAGAAAGCTGACTTCAAGAAATGTTTGGAGTCATGCCACTACCATTAAACTAAGTGAATAACTTTCAAGGTGAGCATATTTAAAAGGGACAGCCACTACTTGGCTGTCTACTTTCTATGCAGAACAAATGATTCATCATTTCTAGCCATAAAAGGAGACTGGAGTTCTTCCTAGGTATTGTCTATCCTTGGCATAAGCTTACTGTATACTGGGAAAGAAATGAAGTGTCAAGAGTAACCACTGTCTGGATAAAGACAATGATAAAAAAAAGAGATCATGGGCTGGAGAGGTGGCTCAGGGGTTAAGCCTCCGCCTTGTAGGCGGAAGGTCCTGAGTTCGGATCCCAGATCCCATGTATAGACGCCAGGTGGAAGCGGGGGCGGCCTGCGCTTCTGGTCCTGGTAGGGCGGAGCCTGTGAATCCCGGGGCAGAAGGAGGTGGAGGCGTCCATGGTGGTTCGCAGATTCGTCCGTGGTTCTACACACACACACAGACACACACACGCCCGCGCACACATACACACGCACATGCGCACAATTGAATAAATAATAATAATAAAAATATTAAAAAAAAAAGAGATCATTACGTTATGAAAGTGTAGAGGGAGATTGGCTTCAGGGGGTCAAATTTAAACCCCACAGCACAAAGGATGAGCCTTGGTAACCATATGAACAAAAAGAAAGGATGTTCTAGGCAGGGTGAAGTGAATGTGTAGGAGTCCAGAGATGTGAAGGAGGCCAAGGACAAATGACATGTGATGAACATGGAGCAAAACCACCTTCTGGGATAGTGGAAGGTGATTGTGCTAGTTAGACATATAGATGCAAATTAACAATAGATGGCTGAGCTCTGGGCACATTTGTGAAGAAATGAAAAATTAGTAGACAAAAAAGTCCTTGAGCAAGACTGCAGCAGATTGTTTCATTGACATACGAAGACTCAGCCCATAGTGTATGGGACCATTCCCTGAGTGGGTGGATAAGATGGGGGAAGTTGGTTCAGTAAGGTAACATTCTTCAACATATTTAGGCAGCTTGCTGTCTGGTGAGTGAGGCTTGTTCCTCTCTCTGCAATCCTGTGGATATTGCGTGTCCCATTCTCTTGTCTCTTGGTGTTGATATGAGCTCTCTGTTTAAGCTGGACTAAGAACTGTAATCAGAATACTAAGAGAGAATAATAAACCCCCTTGCTCCCCTAAGCTCTTTGTTGTGGATTTATCGACAACATGCAGACCAACTGCAACAATGATCAAGGCAGGGAAGCCAGGTGACTCCAGATGAAGGGGCTTTCATGATTTTTAGAATAACAGCTTGAGAATCTAACCTGTGGAGCAACCTTTGTAGATAAGCAAGGAGAGATTCTTATTGTGTGTTTGGTAGCACTGTGCAGTTGAATTGGAGTGGGGAGAGACAGGAGGAAAAGGGATCAGGGGAGATTGCTAAGTCCAGCCAAGGGTGAGCCTTAGCTAAAGTATCATTGATGATGGGCAGGGAATGGATTTGAAAGCTGTTCATTATGTGAGAAGCAGTCCCGAGTGACTGGATGTCTCTCCAAGGAGAGGGGTTGGAGGTTGGGGTCTTTAAATATGATGAGAATTAGAGAGTCACTTTTTTAGTGGGCACTTACTAATTTGTGTTGTATAATGCTTATTTGTTAACTTGAACCTTTGTGGGTTCCCAGAACAACTAATTTGTGCTACATATTATGCTAGGTTCTGAGAAAATGGCAAAAGAAAAAACCCAGAATGTTCTATAGGTCTGTGAAACAGCCTAGTGGGAGAGACAAACCTAAATAATTAGTCAATTAATTGCTTAATTAGTAAGCAAATAAGAAGGGGAACTAACTTACAAGGCAGTTGACAATTCATGATGGACTTCAGTGGGACACTCAGTCCTGCTGAGTGAGAGATTTAGGGTTCTTGGTTAATAGTTGCTCACTGAGGTCATTGGTGATAGTGCCCCAACTGGATTTGGAAAATGATCAAGAATAGGGGCTGCAATTAGACTAAGACAAGCTTTTAAGGAGAAATAATGGGTGAGGAGTAGATGAACTGGAAAATAATTGGAGAGTAATTGAAAAGGACAGGAAAAAGTTGGTAATCTTATAAAGATACAAAATAAAGTAAGTGCAAAATGTTCCATGGCTTAGGGGTGTCAGGTCTGTGCTGGCCCAGAAATAGCAGTGCAGAAAGGTAGGAGTTTCACCTGGTATTTCCAGACAGTGATGTGCTGGATCTGGCTGTGCTGGCTTTGAGGGCCAGATTGACAGAACTTTCAAAACTGCAGATTGTATTTAAACATAGTCGTGAAAAAAAATCAAGCTCTGGGCTCTGATAATTAAATAAGTTACATTAAAATAAATATTAAAATCTCTCTCTTCCTGCTTTACTACGCTTTCTCACTTTCTGCACTTTAATGTCAGTTGCTTGTGTCTCATCTGAGTGGCAGGCCTACTACATAACACTGCATGTTTCTTCTTTGGTCTGGCCTCACTGACTTCTCATTGGAATCTTGAAATTAGCCAGGTAGGAGATATTTGGCAAACAAATACTGTGGATCATAGATTTTATTTCCCCTATTTTCTAGACTTGAGAAAGTGATAGAGAAATTGTTAAGTAAGCAGGATTCAGCTGAACACACATTGGACACATAGCATTTACATTGCAAATAGCAGAAAGCTGAGGAAACATTCTACCAGTATTTGTAAATTATTATTTGATTTGAGAAGAAAACTATTCCTATTATGAATAAGAAAATTTTCATTAAACATAGCAATTGTTTCATTTCCATCCTATTAGTACAAAAGAAAATATCACTCAACAGTCACATCAGCACAAAGCAGCTTGGTAAGTATGAATGAAATAATTTTGTTGTGAGAATCAAGTGATTGTGTGAAATTTTTAGTACATGATATTGAATATTTTATTGCTTATAAATTGTGTACTAGATGTACTTTCCATTTGTACAGCTTATAATGAATGTATAAATATATTTACATGTAGATATATTTATGTACAACACAAACACACATGCATGCACACACTCTTACTTTTCTATTGTTTCAGAAAGAATTGCAGTGATGTTCCCAAGGTCCTGTGCAAATATTTAAAGACCTTTATATGAGCCCTAACATGCGTTGCCAGAAGGAAGTGAGAGACTCACAGCATAGTAAGAGGAAGAAAACGGTGGAAGTAAATGTTGGGAAAAGGAACAGAAGATATGGGAGTGGGGGATAAGCCTAGAAAATGTTTGTGGAAAATGAATCTTGGATATAGATATAGGATGAGGAATTAGCAACTCAATATGTGATAAATTCCCACATAAGTACATTAAAGTCACTTCCATCAGTGAGCTGTGGTTTAAGAAATGAACAGGATGATCTCAAGTAAAAACACCCTGAAAAAGCCCGTTCATTTACAAATGAATCATAGAATAAGAGGTTAGTCCTATGACTGACCATGGAAAGTGTTTGTTCTGATTTAATCTTTGGAATATTCTTATATTTTATCCTGTTTTTCTAGGCTGAAATATTTAAATAAAAATGAGAGATAATTTAAAGGCACTTCATGCTTTTAAATGCCAAGTATTATTTCTTTTACTCAGCTCTACAACATAATGCTACATTTCCATGGACACGGATTGAGTTTCTACAAGATGATCAGAAATGGGGTATATAATTTGAGGTTGACTAAACTGCATTCATTGCATGCATGGATAGTTTGAACACAAGGTAAAATGTTATCCAGACTGCTGAAGAAAACAAGTCTTATTTTGGAACATGACTTTCTTCAGTTTTATAATTTATGACTTTTTCACTTGGGTTCTCGCTTTTAGCGCATGTGCACACGCACGCACACACACACGCACACACACACACATGCTTCAGTCAGAGAAAGAAATGCATAACATTTTGCTTATACTGTCTCAGTACTATGTGTTTTCCACTATTAAAATTTACTCTTTGCCTTTGTGTGGTTTAAGTACTGAATGATATAGAGTGGTTTTAAATTTGTATAGTATGTTAAAGACTCACCTTTTTCAGATCTATTTTCTTCAAATCTATATTAGTTATCCTAAATATTCTAAGACACTCATATTAAATTGGGTGTGGTGGCATATGCCAAGGCAAAGAGGATGACAAATTTGAGGCTAACCTGAGTGACACAGCAAGATCCTGTGTAAACATCTAAGAAAACAAAACAGATATTTGTATTGGTGATGACAAATGTGTAGATACCAGTTGTATACATGAAGTTTTCATTTGTCGTTACAGCTTTCACCAGGTTTGCATCATAGGTACCTTTACCTACTAAGCCATCTCACTGTCATTGACCAGTATTCTCGCTGTACTTAGAGCTCACCCATCCAGCAGTTAGACTTCATGGCCAAACAAACTCATGATCCTCCTATCTCTAACCAGTGCTGGGATGAGAAACGAGAGATGTGCACTGTCGCACTCACTTGTTTTAAACATGGGTGCTGGGGACTGGAGTTCGGGTCTCAGGGATGCACTTCTCTGACTAAACCATCTTCCTAGTCACTGTGGCCATCATTCTTGAGACCAGTGATGGGAGGGATGATCTTGCTCCGCGTCCTCATTCTCGCAATCTGGCAGTTCCAAACATCTGATTGAGACTTTCAAAACTCAGGAAGCACAATCCCTCATTCTGTAGGCACTGTTTTCACAACCAGAAGCATTTTATGTCCCTACTCAGGCAGTGGGGCCTTTTTTTATATACATTTTTTATTATTATTTCCACTCATACAAACTTAATAGGTACACCAGTTCCCCCCCCCAACCTCCTGCTCCCCCTCCCCAGTGGGGCCTTTTGTTTGTCAACAGATTCTTGGTTGGAGATGCCGGTGTAAGCATCATGCTGAAGGGCAAACAGGAAGGAGTCAGGGCACAGCAGCCACTGCATGTCCTGTGAATCACAAAAGCAAAAGCTCAGAAGATGCTTCCTTAGCAGAGTCCTGTGGGGGGGGAGGAAAGGGGGGGGCTTGGCTGCCCCATGAGAAGCTTTGGGAAAGAGAATGTTTAGCTTCCCCACATCTATAGCAGGAGACAATAGAAGAATTAGCAGAGAATTAGCCAACGAAGACCATCTCAGACCCTGCACAGATCTGACCTTTGCAATTCTGTTCCTGCTGAAGATCACCTTCTTTGGAAAGGAGCCTTTTTGATCTCCTACTTGTCTGCAGGCCAGGGAGGAAATCTGCCCATGTCTATCTACACATTACAATCAGTTGCTAAGTAAAGACCCAGCACAGCCCCTTGTGGACCAAAGGATCCATTCTTCAACGGCGGAGCAAACCCGAAGTAAGCTACAGCCTTAGTTCTCGTAAGGGCTTCAGTATCAACTTCATGCCATTCCTGAGTGGGGCTGGCAAAAAGGCTTCTGTGAAAATGACCAGTTCAGGAGAAAGTGATCTAACAGCGCACAGGGCAATACCGTCTGTGTCAGAATGATTTAAATCAGTGTAGCTGCCTACATTATCTGGGTGATTTCTGGTTTATATGGGGCCATCTCTCAAGACTTCTTGTTCAAATATGTTAGGTGCTTTCATTGTGGTTATAGATACTAGGAAAAAGTGAAATTCTCTGTTCCTGTGTTACCAGAGAGCCCTAAGGAAAGAGCTGAATATATTAAACATGCAAAAATATAATGCCTTTGACCCTCTGGAGACAAAGCAATTCTTTGGTTTCGATTTATGGGAAGGATTTTTAAATGATAAAAAGTTGTCAGTGTAATTAAATGAAAAGGCAATTATTTAGTAATTTCCAAAGTTAAATCCCACTAGGAGATCTTGGGGAACTCCAGTATTGGCTCCGTGATTTACATATATTATGGTGTTCCATTTATTCGAGGACATTGTTTTTCCTTTTTTCTTTTTGAGGAATGTGATTCCAGACAGGTTAAGTTGTTGGGCTAAGATTTCAGTGGCAGTACCTCACTTTTAGCAGCTCCGTTTTGAGGCCGGCAGTTTGCCATACCTGCCAGATGTGAGTATGTGCTCTTAATAACAATAACAATTAGGCGTTTTGCCAAAGATTTTATGGTCATTTAATCTATTCATTAAAACTCTAGACGTTGGCACTCTTATCCACATCACCACTTCGCAGCTGAGAACAGCTCCCAGGCTGTCTCAACGTCTTGTGGCTCTCGGGGGCTAATGCATGGTTTCCAGCCCAAACAGTCAGATGCTTTTTAAATGTATCTATTTCTGGGTTTAATACTACATAGTTTGGTAGAGTTTTCTATAAAGTGTGATTTATTTCTAAAAAAAAAAAAATCCACATTGTAAAATTCCAGGAATGCGGTCTCTTGTTTCTCAGTGGTTCCATGCTGTGAAACTTTTCCTCTGCTGCACTGAACTTGGTAGTTATTTTTCTGGTGTGTGTCAATGAAAGTTTGGTTACAGAATGTTTTGTTTCATGCTCATCTGACCACAGGCAACATTAGCTAATTTTTAAAGGTTGTATACTGAATTTTTGTTTATTAAAATTAGCTAAATTTCTTTCATCCTTGTTATTTCTGTTCTTGTCATTTGGGGGACATGGTCTCTAGCTCAGGCAGGCCTGCAACTATTGTGTAACTAACCAAAGATGACTTTGGACTTCTGATTCTTCCACCTCCGTCTCTCTTGTTGGGATTACAGGTGAGCTATAACTCCTGGTTTTCATTGGCGCTTCAGATCAAACCCAGGGGTCTGTGCCTGCTAAGCAAGCGTCTACCAACTCAGTGATCTCTCTAGGTGCTTAAACTAAGTTTCTAATGGAAAAATGTAATATGAAACTTTAGTAGTGATAAAAGGTTATGACTAGGAAAGTTATATTTTATGTTTCTTGCTATTGTTTCTGATAAGGGTAAGCTGAAAAAATTCATTTGAAACTATCCTTTGCTTAAAGTATATTAATTAAAGTTACTATATCCCCCCTTTATACTGAGAATTATGATTAGAAATTATGATTGATATTTTGTCTAAAAAAACCCAGCCTTATTATAAGAACACTTTTAAAATTATAGTTCATTCCAGATCAAGAGTACTTTGATTTTAGTTCAAATGTACATAAAACAAAATACCAAAAAAATCACTTAAAATCAACTCTCTGTGATTCTGGATACATTTCATAGCCTAACTCCCTTTCACTAAATTCAGTGCTGTGCTTCATAGTGATTGACTCATAGGAGAAAGATCTGTGACTTCTATCTTGCTGTGTGACCTTGGGGAAATTGGCTTAACTGTATGAAAGGATATTTCAGGCATTGACTCAGACTAAATAAATGTGCTAAATTTGATACAGTGAGTGGGAAATTTTTCTCACCACATGGAACCACTAATGAGCTTGCGAAGTAAACATGGTTAAGTAGGCAGAGTTTCTTTTTTGTTACAATAATTCTGAATTGGCTAGCTAGCATGAATAACATTTCAATGAACTTCACATTTGTAGCATTAAGACTGACCAAAAAAACCCAAAGCAAGCCACAACAAAATAAACAGTTGTCTGGTGAGAGGATGTGGGGATTGACTTGTTCTTGCCAAGCTGTGTACAAGTTTTAATAGCAGCTGCTCTGAATGAGACTTTATTTGCAAAGCAAGTGTTGGGGCACCTGCAGACATAATTGAGGTAAGAAGAGGTCACGCTGGAATAGCACAGGCTGTTAATCCAAGGTGGCTTGTATCCTTGAAAGACAAGAAGAGAGACAAAGGGAGAGGGGAAGAGGGTCAGAAAGATTGGCACCATGAAGTTGACATACAGGGATATGGGGGACGCAGCCAGGAAGGATTCTCCCCACGGTCTTGGTCATGGTCTTATTGAGACTTCCGTATTTAGCTTCTAGCCCTTAGAGATGCTAGAAAAGCAAACCTTTATGTGTGGCCCTCACCATGGTAGTCCCAGAACACTGATTCTGAAGGTGGGCATGGATGAAGATTGTAAGTTTTCCTTACAGCAGTGAAGATGGTAAACTTCAGGGGATTTGCTGTTTTTGTACAGCCACATTTTTTTTTTTTTTTTGCCTCTCCTAGTGTCATTCGTGGCAACTTGGGAAAACTAGGTTCCATGTCCCCTTCATCTCTTACCATGGCGACGTTACCTCTATTTCTGATTTGCCACATCAGCCAGGTGAGATCTGGAACTCCTCTGAGTAATAGCTTTCAGTATTCCTGGCCTTCACCTTATGCGAGGCTTGGGCTCAGGGCTTCACTCCGCACAAGAATCCTATGAGGACGTCGTCTTTGTGTTTCACAGATGAGCCAGGCACGGGCATTTCTCTGTGATGTCCCAGTTCTTCTTGCTTGTCACTTTGGAGACTTGGAGCCTGAAAGGCAGAGCAGCAGTGTTAAACTTTTGGTTGCTTGGTGGGAAAGGTAACAACAGGTTCCTGGTTTATGTGTAGGTTGAGAATGCTATGCTATAGCATGGCCACTATGTGTAAATGATTCAAACAGCAAAGCCTATTGTCATTAAAATTTCTCTTCATTAGTGGGAGAGAAACTAATGGGAAAGAAAAAAGTTTGTAATAGGGAAATATAAGGAATTGGGATTGGGTGAAAATGACACAAATTCATGTGTAAAACCTTAAAAGACTATATGAATACAGGAGAAAAAAAGCCAAAAATTTCCCTTTATAGTCTTGATTCCCTTTTTAATTATGAAAAATCATTGATATAGTTTCCTTACTTTTTAGCTAGCTTGACAGTTTAACTATTGGAGCAGCTTATGTTAGCATATAATAGAGGAACTTAAGGCTGCAGCTGCTATTGATGCTAATCACTTTGTGACAAGCACAGTATTAAAGATGAGATGGTGGAATTATGACGCCACATCTTGCAGATTGAGGCTTAAGAAAATGGGTCATCAGAATTACTAGCTTCCAAGACTTTGTTTCATCTCCAGATGAATGAGTGTGAATTTACTGATGGCCAACTTGGAGCATCTAGGTTCTGAGAGAAGGATGGTCTAGATAGGTAGGATTAAGATCCACGGCACACCTGCATAGAGGGGACCCTAGGTTTGAGGATGGGGTCCAACTTGAGAACCTCAGGTGTACATTGTGGGAATAGTGAGATGTTTTTGGAATTTTTAATCACTCTCATTAGAGCCAAGAAAAATTAGTTTGCTATTTAATTTTTTGGTTGATTGCATTTTTTAATTCAGAAACATAGTAACACACTTTAATACAGACCTTTTTATTAAATGGTGGGTTACAAGTCTATAAGAGGAAAGATGCTATATCTGAAGTTAATTCCATTTCATGTTGTTTCTTCTATTAGGTCACTAAGTTACATACCTCTGACGCTAAGCATTCTTAGGCATGCAATGAGCAGGAGTATTTGAGCTGGTTATAGAGACACAACTGATCCAGGCAGCAGTGCCTATTGGAAGGCAGAATAGGAAAGGCTTTTCTCCCTCGTGCAAAATGAGCACCACAGAAAATGGTTGTTGTGGCGCAGTGGAGATAATGAAGGTACCTGAACTTGTCTTGGTTCAATCTGTCCAGTGTCTTCTAACCAGAGAACTGTCAGTCTTCTGAAGACTTGGGCAAAAACAGTGATGGAAACAGGAAGACAGCTTGAGAGTGAAGCCAGTTGACCAGAGGGATTTAATGTGAAGACACGCCGGACAGGGACTAGACTTTGGAAAGTCTGACACTCTCGTTTGGATTTTCCTAATATACCTGTCAGTGTGAAGTGAAATATTTGTTGAACTGGGAGTAAGTATGCCAATGTTTTGGTCACGGCTCTGCTACAAATTGACATTATGACTGGAAACTGGTGCTTCCTTGGCTATTTCTTCATGTGTCAAGTCTGTGCATTTTTACATCCTTTTAATTTCTACTGAGTTTCTCTTCTGTTCATCAGGCCATAGGTTTCCTTAATATGTTTGAGGCTTAGCTAGAGCATGGGAATAACATCTTCTATGATCGATAAATGTATCGATCAACTAGAGGGCAAGGCTGTAAAGTGCAGTCTCTCAACCTTCAGTGCTGCGAGCACCCTGGACTACCTATAGACTGTTGCAGGGTGGAGGGTTGGGAGGGATCCCATACATCATAGGACGTTTACAGTATCTATGGCTTCTGTCCACTGGATGCTGGCTGCATTTCGCCAAGCATCGGGAAGCTTTGAAGTGATTATCATGACTGTGTCATGTCATGCTTGCCATCTTTGTTACTAAAGAAAATTTCCAGGAGCAATCCATGGAAAACTTAAACTGTGGGCTATGACACTCTTTTATCGGGCAACTAGCATCTGAAGGATGTACATAGTGATAATGGTAATTTCCATCCATGACACACTTATCAGGGCCACGTGACTCACCAGGTACAGCACAGGGGAAGATTTGGCTTCCTTTGGGCATTTAGGGCAATGTATAGAGACATCATGGGACGTTACTGCAGGAGAGAAAGTGCAGCCAGCATCCAGTGGACAGAAGCCATAGATACTGTAAATGTCCTATGATGTACGGGATCCCTTCCAACCCTCCACCCTGCGGCAGTGTGTAAGGTGGTCCAGGGTGCTCGCGGTACTGAAGGTTGAGAGACTGTGCTTTACAGCCTTGCCCTTTAGTTAATCAATACATTCATCGATCATGGAAGATGTTATTCCCATGTTCTAACTAAGCCTCAAACAGATTAAGTAGATAATTCAGTGCCAGCAGTGTGCTAGAGAAAGAGGCTGGGGGGAGGTCACCAGAGCCTCTAAAAGCCCACTCATTTAAGGATGGTCCCCCAGACCTTAAAACTCCTTCATTTTGTTTTCTTCATTTTAAAGACAAGGTTTTTAATCCTTTACCAGAAGTTCGTAGTAGTGTATTTGAGTGGGGGTAGGCAGTGGAGAGGAAATAGGAGATTTGGAGATTTTTGAAAAGTTGAGGTATTATGCTTAAATGTAATATTTTTGGCAAAATTCTGTAGTCATAAGCAGTGTGGGTGAAATACAGAGTATATATTTAGACCTCAGTGTTGCTCATACATATGCATTGTTTTTAGATTCAGAATGGGAGCTTTGAGGTTTTGCTTCTCTTTGTATCTTTCAGAAGCAATTTGATTTGCTCTTCTCCTGGGCATGGCGGTGAATTGTAGAGTTTTCTAGTTGTGGAGAAGTCGAAGGCTCCTTGTGGGTCCTATAGGCAAAGAGTTTACTTTCATGCTGTCAGTAAGGGAGAATTTGGGCATTTTTGAACCTCGAGTATAACAGAAGATGAAAAAATGCCAGAAAGGCCCAATTGGACTTTGGGGAGAAAAGTGTGGAGACTGCTCTCCCCGCCCCAGAAGCCTGTTTATTATTTACATCTTGCTGCCGGTAATGGAGTAAATCCTGACAGATAAATGTGATTACCAGATTGTTCATGTTGGGGAGAAATTCATTTAAATTGTTTCATTTGAAAACTTTATGAATGGAAAGTGTTGTAGGGACATTGGCAAGACTCACTTCTAAGTATTATTATCATTATTTGCTGAAACTGTCCTTGTATATATTTTGGAACTTGCATTCAAAGTCAGCTGCTGTACAAGCTTTTATTTGCCCAAAGTTTCACATGTCCACACATGATTTTCTTCTAGAGACTTCTGGTGGCTGCTTTGGCTTTGCTCAGTGGCCAGTAATGGCTCTTCCTTGATTATCTGGTGCACCCTCTGTCAGTTTGTAGCAAAGAGCAGGGCATGTTGTCAATTCAGTCAATGTTAGGTCAGCATCATAAGAATCTGCCAATTAAACATTGCATTGATCCATGGGAACTTAAAAACAGCATTGAGTCTCCTCCTGGCCTGAGCAGTTTCAGAGGACAGCACAGGGTGATGTTCTCGCCTGGCAGTCAAATCACCCTGGAGAATGAATCCCAGCTCTCAATGTTAATTTTAGAGCATTAAGGGCAGCTAAGTCGGAGCAGTGAAATCTAACTCATACCATTTTGTATTGTCACTATCAGTTTTACAGACACACTGACCTTTGTAGCTTATGACTGTATGATTGAGAGTAGTTTTATATATTCTAAAATCTAAACACTTCACAGAGAAAAGATAGATCTTGAGGAAAAAAAAAGAACTTTTTCATATTACAGCAGCCCTTGATTTGAATTGCAATTGTTAATTCATGTTTCTTTTTCACCCTTTTATGAAATGAAGCTATTTCTGTGTTTCTTCAATACGCCAGTTCCCCAGAAGCCAACTTCAAGATCCATGGTTTCAGCAGAATTTAAATATAAGCTATAGTAATTACAGTATTGAAAAGCCCCATAGCATTCAATCATAATATTTTATTTAAGGTAGAGAGAAGATAAGTTATTTCATTTTCACAAGCAGCTGAAAGATTATGCTAGAATTGACTTTCTTTAGAGAGCGTATGCACATTTGTCAGTAGAATAAACTCTGGCTGTCAGTGAGGTGAGTAAGTTGGTGAGAATTTCAACATATTTTTAATATGAGGGCACTAATATTGCATGGGGAAAAGAATATGGAGAAAAGGACCTGATGCTGAGTGCCTGTGAGGTTCTAGGCACAGCTAGGGATGGGGAGGTGCGAGATACTAAGGCATGCAAAGGTCTTGATGTTTCTGAAATACTGCATGGTATTGTTTTAATGTACTGCCTAGGGAAGATGAATAGTCATGATAACTAGCCAGCATTTTCTTACTGTACTCTGATCTATGTCTGGTGTCTGGCTGAAGAAGTTAATTGTTTTTATCATTTAAGACAGGAGTCTCAGGTACTCTGGAGACTGAGGCAGGAAACTCATTTAAATCAGTAAATTTTGTAGTTGTCTGGACTTGAAAAGCAAACACAAAGGTACGAGGAGCAAGATGAGGAGGAAGAAGAAACTGATGTTGGGAAATAAACAGGTTGCAGTCATTGATTTCTTTGAACATGGAATTTTAAGAATTTAGATCCTTGGGGCTGGAGGGGTGGCTCAGGGGTTAAGCCTCTGTCTTGCAGGCGGAAGGTCCTGAGTTCGGATCCTAGACCCCATGTATAGATGCCGGGCGGAAGCGGGGCGGCCTGCGTTTCTGGTCCTGGTAGGGCGGAGCCTGTGAATCCTGGGGCAGAGTAAACAAGGAGGAAGTAGAGGTTGTCCATGGTGGTTCCCGAATTCGCCCGTGGTTCTACACACACACACACACACACACACACACACACACACGTATAATTGAATAAAAAAATTTAGATCCAATTTTAAATATTCACAAAGATTTTTGCAAACTAGTTAGGTTCTTTTTTGGGGGAGTGGACTTTCTTGCACTCATTCATACTACCTTGTATATTTCTCAGAGGTCATTAAGAGATACCGGTGAAGATAAAAGCAGGTTTTGGCACAGTAAATATTTCATAATAAATAGCCCAAAAGTTGTCCTTTACTTTGTAAGGAATTTCCAACTTTCAATGAAGAGGTACTTCAAAGTGGAATCTGGTAGACTATCTTATTCTGAATATTTCTCTGTTGCTTGGCATTGCAAGAGAGCACAACCTCTTTTCACTCAGACCTATTATATCCAAAATAGAAGAACAACATTAACAATTTAAAACCAGAATTCTGAGTATGATAACTCAACTTTATAGCTCTGTATCTTAAGTATAAATAAATATGTATTCTCTCAATTTAAAATAGGTTGCATTCAAAAGTTCATTGGGAACAAAGTTGTTTGGAGTTTAAAACATTTTTCCATAGTAACAATGTTAGGTTTCCAGGCCAACCCACAAAAGCCTATTTAAACCATATTGTATAATTTCTGCTCTAAAATCATCATGGGGCCCACACAACATATATAATAATGTTTCTATTGGGAAAATACACATACTGTTTAGTTTGGAATAGACAAGAGCTTTTACTGGAGGTAGAAATGGACATCTTGAAATCCTTCTCCTGTTTGAAATGTGAATCACAGTTTTCCTCTGAGTTGCTCTCGGTGTTTTCCAAGACCTGGGTAAAGTCTGCAGTAAGATGAAAGCTATGACAGGGAGCAGCTTCCAAGGGTGGATGCATGAGTCAACATGCTTTGGGCTGCAAGTGAGAGTCACCCTGTAATGGAGTTTATTCTTTCATCTAAGAGGTCTAGAAGAAGCAATCTAGCAGGCTTACAGCTCAGTATTCTGTGAGGTTCTTTGAAATCTTCATACCTTATGTCCACTATGGCCACAAGTACAGCTTCCCACAACACCTCAAGGAGGTCTCAATCTTAATAGGAAAATGTTTTCCCCAGTGCATCACATTTCCCTTTATATAGTGTTGGATATAACTCTTACTCACTGCCTGCCCCCAGCCAATCACTAGATACCGAGAGTCAGGATGTCGGGGGGGGGGGGGGGGGGGGGAGCGGGGGGCTTAGAGTCTGCATTTTAAATGGATCATAGCTCATCTTCTAATGGGTGGGGGGGTGATAGTTACTTTCTCTGAGTATGTATAGAGATAATTTAGGATCTGTGGATAAAACAAAAGATAGAATATCTGATAGGTAAATGTTATCTAAGTCTTCCATGTTTTCTGTGTCTCTGTGGAGTGAAGGTTTGGGTCAAGGACATAGATAAAAGGAGATTAAAAAATGTGAACTTTCATTTTTGCTTTTCTGTGGTCTTGAAAAAAATTTCATTTCTCCATCATGACTCCAGTTTCTATAAACAACGTGGTGAGATAGATTTACTTAATTCCTGGTTTATTCACTCAAAGATATGTATAGCTCCTACCTTATTACAGGAAGTATTATACGTTAGGCATAGGAGACATAGCAGTGAAGCTTCTGTAGGTCTCATGCACCACAGTAGAAGCTGTATACCTGATAAAGTCTGGAGTCTCAGGGTCGGGATGCTGTCCAAGCAAGTCTTCTGAGAGTGGCACTGAGGGGTTTTGAGAATTCACGAATTTGATCTGGTCCTACTGTCCTGACTGTCTTTCCATTTCCCATTTTAGAAAGACACATAGTGCCACTGCATTTTCATTATACTTATTTCCCGCACAAAGATAATTTTTTTCCTCTGTTTTTAAATATGTGTATGTAAATATGATGGTATCTGGAAGTGTCACTGTGTCGGCATGCCCATTCCTGCCCCAAAGGCACAGCTGTGCTGGCTGCAGGGACAGTGGGTGACTGCCGAATACTGGAGAAAGGGAGAAGTGTGAAGGCACCAAGAAGGATGGGCGGGATGGACAAGGGTGATGGTAGAGAAACTCTGTGCTGGTTGTTAAGAGTTTCTCGGCCTTTCTATGGGAAGGTGGGAAGGATTGGATAGGGTGAAATGTTTTAAAGGGGGAAATTTAGGATATGAGGGCAAGTAGAGTGAGGGAAGGTATAATTGGGAAAAATATCTAGGAGTGTATGACAAGATGGGATATAGGAGGGACAGAGGGACTTGTAGAAAAACCTAAGATTGTGGGAGGTAACCCCATAGACACCTCATATGCTAACAATGTGTTGAAAATGTTTTTTAAAGCAGCAAGATGGCAACCCTTGTGCAGAGGAGCACAGATTGAGGAAAATAGGCCAAAACAAAACAAAACAAAAAAGCCCAGAGCTAATATGCTAGAAGTAACAGGAGTGTGGCACTTCCTGATAAAATGTTGAACAGAAAGGTCTCATAGGTCCCCAAACAAATAGGCTTTTGCCATTGCTCTTGGTTGCTCTCCAAAAAAAAAAAAGAAAAAAACAAAAACAAAAAAACGAAAAACATCAGTAAGACCCTATTACTGAAGATGCAACACAAATAGATCACAGAACTTCTTCTTTTCTAGAAAGCTTACATAGTATCAAGGAATACTGTAGAAGCTACTAGGGGAGAGAGATAATCACAGTCCTCATCAAGCCATGAGATTTGCAAGTGGCAATAAAAATCACCATGGCAACAAGTGACCACCAGTGTAATAGTGGCATGAGTATCAAGGAGACAACCAACAGCTTTCTGATTCAACTCAAGACCTGCTTGTCAGAATGGAACACATTCCTGTTATTGTTGACTAGAACAAGAACCTAAAAAAAAATGGAAGGAAATAGATCAATAGGGAAAAACAGCCAATGAACTATAAATAGTTACTATTATATTCCTAGATTTGAAGAGCACTTAGCACTCAGCTTAGACATATTCTTCTGTAAGAGAAATAGAGGGTCTCCACAATCTTACAGCCTATGGCAGTAGAAGAGTAGTGAAGTGGACAACAATAGCCAGCCATAATGCAGATTACTGGTGATCTGGCAATGCTCACCTAGAATCAGGCCAACCTAATCTCTTCCCATCCTAAGGCTTTGGGGTACAGTAAGATTGTAAAAACCTAGGCAAGGATGACACATCCAGAAACTCACAGTAGTGAGAATTGTTCTTATCAGACTTGTGTAATGACTGAAGTATCAACATGCCCCATAGACTATGAGGAACTGAAGAGAGATAAGAACACAGAGGAGAAACCTTAGGGACTAGAGCTGGATGAATGAAGGGAAATGTCCTTGTTAGTGTAGTGTCCTGCAGAGGAGCAACTTAGTATGCCACAGAGGTCTGAACCCCCACAAGAGTAGACAAGTCAGAGGGACCCGTGGTTCCATAGAAGCGTCCAGGTAGGAGGGTGGGAGGAAGTGGAATGGAATGGGAGGGAAGGGAATGGAGGGAAGCAGGGATTAGTACTTGTAAAACTAAAAATTAATAAATGAATTTAAAAAAAGAAAAAAACATGCTCTGTATATAAAAAGAGAGCCTCTGGACCTTTCTGAATGTCAGTTTTCAAGGAGGAGTACTCTAGTTAAATGCACTGTAATTCCAGTGATATCAGTAAGCTCCAGTGCTGTGGTGATTTTGGTGTTATGCCTTGCAAATCTTTTGGGATGTACACATAAGGGTTAAAGCTGGAGTCATCTGTCTGCTTAACTATCTTAGAAGTCATCATGCTATCAGCAATTGCTTCAGCAAGATAGTAAATATTTCAGGCTTTTGTGCCCTGGGGTCTGATAAATACAAAAAGAAAAACAGTCTTAGACAATAGCTAAGCAAAAGGTAAAGCTGTGTTGTATTAGCACTCCATCTGTGGACAACTTCCCCGTGTTTCTTTCAGTTTCATATACTTTTTATATGCTATGAAACTTTTCTTGTTTTGATTTTCCCCCGAAACATTTAAAAACATGAAATCCACTGTTACTTTGTGGGCTGCACCAAAAACAGTCCCAGAGGCTGAAGTCTATCAATGGTGAGTCTGTCTGTCCTCTTTGTCTCCCTATCTATCATCTTACTTCTTTTATCTATGAACAAGAGTCTGAATCTTTTTCAGTTCCACATGAGGAATTCTTTCTTATTCATGTAGTCAGCTTCTCTAACTACATATAAGCCAATAGCTAATTTCTCGGACTATTGGTATTGATTTACTTGTTTTCCGTGGTTGAACTTGTACACATTTTAAATATTCAAAATATTGCCGTTAGCCTTCTTGTGTCCATTTTAAAGTAATTCCTTCACAAAAGTCCGTTAAGGATGTGCATTACATCCAATAATAAATTGTCTTGGAACTTTTTAAGACTAGAAACCACATGAGAATGGTGGCCTTGGGTCAGCTTTTACATTCTGAATAGGGCACTTGTTTCCTCAGAGCCAGCCCGGAGGGATGTGGATAGCTATATATTACTGTTTATGAGCCTTATCCTTTACTGCAAATCAAGTGTTTATTCCACTCCTGAACTTAATTAGCAGCTAAGAGCTTTGTGCTTTGTATTTTAAGGAAGCATGTGATTTGTTCATTAGTTCAAAAGCAGATTAATTATTATATCTTTAGTCACCATCTGTAAACACATCTATATTGGTGAGCTCTCTCCTGCTGAGTTACCTTGAAATGCCCTGTGGTGTTTTATTAGCTTTCAATTCTGTGTTTATTACAGTTGGCTGGAGATTTTTCAATTTACTTTATTGGCTACAGAAAGCCTAATCTTTCTGTGGAAACTACCAGTTTCTGAATGTGAGGAGTTTATTATTAGTGATGGCTGTCAATTTTTGCACTTTCTCTCTCTCCTTGATATATGTGTATGTGTGTGTGTGTGTGTGTGTGTGTGTGTGTGTGTGTGTGTTTGTGTGTGACATCAGAACATGCACAAATAGGGGCTGGAGAGATGGCTCAGGGGTTAAGCCTCTGCCTTGCAGGCGGAAGGTCCTGAGTTCGGATCCTAGACCCCACATATAGACGCCAGGCGGAAGTGGGGGCGGCCTGCATTTCTGGTCCTGGTAGGGCGGAGCCTATGAATCCCGGGGCAGAGTAAACAAGGAGGAGGTGGAGGCGTCCATGGTGGTTCCAGAATTCGTCCGTGGTTCTATACACACACACACACACACACACACACACACACACACACATACACACACACATACATGGACAATTGAATAAATAAAAAATAAAAAAAGAACATGCACAAATATATGCAAATGAATATGTGTTTGTGTTTTGTATTTGGATCAAAGAAAATAGTTCAGTTATGAGGTAAGAGTTCAAGTATCATTTATATTGTTTGGGTTCTGGAGAGCAACTGGGTTAAAATTAATAATCTGAATAAAAATGTAGCCTGCTGGTGTGAGTCAGCTCCAGACTAAATACATGAGGGCAGGAGGACAAGTGAACCACTGTGGATGCGCCCTTCTAATATTTATCTTGCGATAGGTCTTACGGGTGCCAAGTGTCTCTTGGACTTTAAGGAACCTGTGCGGGGGGGGGGGGGGGGGGGTCAGGGGCGGAGCTGGGATATGAATCTGCAATCTTTTTTTTTAATTCATTTTTTAAATTTTTTTTATTATTTATTCAGTTGTGCGCGTGTATGTGTTGTGTGTACGAGTATGTATGTGTGTGCGTGTATGTGTGTATGTGTGTGTAGAACCACGGACAAATTCGGGAACCACCATGGACGGCCTCCTCCTTGTTTACTTTGCCCGGGGATTCACAGGCTCCGCCCTACCAGGACCAGAAACACAGGCCGCCCCCACTTCTGCCCGGTGTCTATACGTGGGGTCTAGGATCCGAACTCAGGACCTTCTGCCTGCAAGGCAGAGGCTTAACCCCTGAGCCACCTCTCCAGCCCCTGCAATCTTGATTCTATGTTGCTGTACTCCTGTGTGTGGGTTGCCAGATAAACTGCAAGGCACTCAGTTCAATTTTAATTTTATATTGAGAACAGTCTTAGTGTATACATGTGTCCCATGTAACATTTTATTTTGTGCGGGGTGTGTGTGTGTGTGTTGTGTGTGTGTGTGTTTACAAGAGGGCACTTGAGTGTATGTGTCTGTGGAAAACCAAGGGTGATGTCAGGGTCTGAATTCCTCTACCTCCTTATTATTTTGCTCTTGAGCTTCCCAGGCTTTGCCTTCCAAAGTCAGAATTGTAGGCTGCCATCATTTCTACCAGAAGTTTTTGCATGGGATTGGGGGATCTGAACTCAGGTCTTTTTGCTTTCAAGGGAAAGGCTTCAACCCAAGTCATCTCCGCACAGTTTCTCCCTGGTGACTCCAAACCATAGGAAGCTTCCGTGTTTAACAAATGTCTTAGATCCTGAGCTAGAAAATCCGTGGAGACATGAGGAGGTCTTGATTATCCAGTTTCTGTAAGGAATTAAATGGGGTCCCATACTCTTACATAGAAATAATGGTGTGTATCAGCTCACAAAGTTCCCCTGGACATCATGTGTAAAGTAAAGCAGGGCTAGACGAGATGACCTCTAAGGTCTCACTATCTTGTTACTGACTCCAGCAATGAGAAGCCAGGAGGAGTATGCTGTGCTAATGAACACTTCTCAAGATGTAGGCACATTTAAGTAGTTATAAGATCTGTCTCCGTGTTTGGAGGCAGATCCTCTGCAGAGAAACAGTGGCCCTGCGAAGGCAGTCCCCTAGGTTTGTGCAGTCAGCAGTTCTCTGAATTCTGATGACAGACAGGGGAGGAGGAATAGTCACAGGGTTTAATGACATGTTTTATCTGAATAGTGGGAGTTATGTGTGAGCTCTACCTAAGGAGTCTATAGTTGTATGCTACGCTGCTTTGTTCTTTATAATTAATATTCCTGAAAGTTGAATCGCTTTCTTTTCTCTTTTCTTTCATTCTGCCCTCCAGCTCTTCCTTTTCAGACTCTCTTCCTGACTACTTTTCCTTCCTTTTCTTGTCTCCTTGCCACACTAACTGGGTGAGACAGGGACTCTTAAGGAGATAATCTTCAAAGATATTATGATTGTGTTGCTTAGTTTGAATTTTCTGAACTCATTTTCTCCATGTGAAGTTTAGCAAGAAAGAAAGCACAAGTCTCCAATCCGTAAACATGTTGAGAGAATGATGCTGCTGTTGGAGTGAGAGGACAGGGACCTGTTCCCACGTTGTGCTCTCATTTACTGTGTGGATAGATGGCTATTGCAGAAGACAGTTTACATTTCCTCACACCTAAAATCTACACTGTGTAATCCTTTTTGAACTCTTATGGTTATTTCTCTTTTTTAATTTTTTAAAATTTTTTTATTATTTATTCAATTGTGTGTGTGTGCGTGTGTGTATGTATATGTGTGTGAATGTTATGTGTGTGTGTATATGTATGTGTGCGTGTGTGTATGTGTGCGTGTGCGTGTGCGTGTGTGTGTGTGTGTGTGTGTGTGTGTGTGTATAGAACCACAGGCGAATTCAGGAACCACCATGGACGCCTCCACCTCCTCCTTGTTTACTCTGCCCGGGGATTCACAGGCTCTGCCCTACCAGGACCAGAAACACAGGCCGTCCCCGCTTCCGCCTGGCATCTATATGTGGGGTCTAGGATCCAAACTCAGGACCTTCTGCCTGCAAGGCAGAGGCTTAACCCCTGAGGCACCTCTCCAGCCCCTCTTAGCGTTATTTCTTAACACTGACATTTTTATTGGGAAAAAATTTAAATTGGTATGTACTCTATAAATGATTTCTTCATATGTCTAAATGGATTTCTTTCTTAGGAATTTCAGGATTGTTATAACATGGCTTTTGTCTCATTCTAAATGTTATATTTAGTGGGGGAACAAACCTTGAATAAAACAATAAGGTAACATGTTCATATTTGTGTAGTCATTTAGTAGGTTTTATTATGCTTTATGTCTGAAAGCATGTTTATACAAACCTAACCTGATTCAATTTGACTTATGATTTTGTCTAGTTTTTAACCAAGTGGTAAAACATAAAATTGAATAATTTATTTTTATTACAACCTTCTACTTACCTATTTTCGCATTAAATGTTTTTAAACTAATAAGGTCATGTAATAACACACTTGTTGGATCAACAAATTAATTCAATCTCAGTTCTTTCCTTCATCCAGCAGATACTTTCTCCATAAATGGTCCCTGAACTGTGCTGGGTTACAAAATAGATTTCTTGCTATCTTGAGGCAGATAGTCAGTGGAGGAGAAGGCAATTAAGTGAGTAAACACAAATGAACACGGAATTGAACATTGAGTTAACTGTTAAGAAGGAAAATATCAAGGTTTAGAGAAAAAGGAATACAGCCAGCCACAGTAGGCTGAAAATATGTAAACTTTTTGAGGGAGCAGAACAGGGCTAAGAGATTTCTTGAGAAAGAGCAAACCAACTGATATCGAAACAACAACTGGTGAAAAGTAGATCGGACCTTGTACCTGTGAACTCCCTGGTGCGGGAATGAGCCTGTTGTCTCAGAGGATTGAGCAGTGAGCAGCAGGAAGAGACAGAAAAGAGGTGATGTCCAGGCCTTCGCATGATTTATGAAATACTCTCTCACATTTGCTTTGGTTTTTGTCCTATTTTCCAACATGCATGGTAACAGCATTTATTGAGATATAATCTCCCTATTCTATGGTTCACTCAGATATAACAGTTTACCGGGCCTTTGTGCATTGACGGAGTTATGTGCCCTGCATCACAGTCAACATAAGCACACATCTCCCCGGTCCTAGACAGCCACTTAACAACTTTTTCACTTCTTAGAGTTATGTGCTCTGGGCATGATTTGTTTTGTTTCTGCTGTGATTGCTTAAGGCAAAGTCTCATGTAGCCCAGACTGGCCTCAAACTTGTTATATAGATGAGGCTGGCCCTGAATCCCTGAGCCCTCTGATTCCACCTCCTGAGTGTTGGAATTACAGACCTGGGCACCACACCCAGCTCCATACTAGCCGTTTCATATGTGTATAATGTGCCACTTACTTCTTGCTAATTTCTTCTAAATCACTGTAATCATGAGCTTGTTCTTTCTCAGTGTGTCTCTTTTTTTTCTTTTCTTCCCTTATAAGACCATGAACATCCATGGAAGTTTCCATCGTGTTAAAGACTGAGATAAAACTATTAATAATAAAAGCTGCCTTTCTTGTTACTTCTGTTCAGTGTTTGGAAACCCTTATAGATCATTATTTGATCATCTTTTGTCTTTTACTGAAATGTGATATGACTTTGTAACTGTCATAGTTACATATAGGCATCAACTTGACAACTGAAATCTCTCAGCTCTGGGCATAGTTGTGAAGAATTAGTAGTTGAAGTAAGCATCAGTCAAGTCTGCAGGAGATTATTCAATTGATAGGAAGGGTTCATCCCGTGGTAGGCAGGACTTGACAAAATGGAGGGAACTGGTTGAGGAATTTGTATCCTTTTGTATACTTGGTCAGACATTCTAATCCGGGAAGTGAAGATTGTCCCTCCGAGCAGTCCTGTTGATTTGGTATGGCCAGTTCCCTTGACCCCTGGTATTGGAGTGGACTCTTCTGCCAAGTTGGACAAGGAATTCTAACCAAAAATCCCAAGCCAAAATAAAACCCTAACTCTTTGTTCCCTTATGTCAATTGGTTGTGAATTTATCAGCAACCATGCAGAATGATTGCTATAGTATATTCCATAACAGACAATTTTTTACAAAGCTTCAATGTTCATTGAAAAAACAGTAAAGCTGAGAGAGTGCTAAGGATCAACTCTTGAACATTCCCTGAAGGTCTTATTTTGAAGGATTGGTCACCAGCTCGTGTCACTATCAGAAGGCAATAGAGCCTTTTTAGGAGGCTAGGCTTAAATGGAAAGAGGTCAGGTCATTGGGGTCCATATCTTTGAAGAGAATATAGGGTTCCTGTTCCTTTCCTGTTTTTCCCTTTGTCTCTTGACTATCAGAAGACAGATTCACCTCCAGTTTGTGTTTCTCATCATGATCTTGATTATCTCAAAGTGGTAGAGCCAAGAAATCATAAACAAAACCCTTTGTAAATGACTGAAAATATACCCTTTGTCCTTTAGGCTGATTTATCTTGGCAATGGAAAGCTGACTGATGGAGTGTGCCTTTTGAATTTAGATGGTAGATATAGAGGAAAATATCCATATATACCTTAATAATAGTTTTTATCTTTTTCAAGTGTTAATGCGTGTGGTGCATTTGCTTGAGTATATGCATGTTCATATGTATGTGAATACACATATGTGTGTGGACGTATCTGTATACATGCCCAGGTTGATGTTGGGATCACCCTTGATTACTATTCCACATTTTTTTTATTGAGTCTGGGTCTCTCTGAAACCCAGAGCTCACCAACGGGAATAGTCTTTCTAGCCAGCTTGCTATGGAGGTCTGTAGTCTCTGCATTCTGAGGCTAGAATTACAGGCTGGCCCCCATGCCAACCCAGCATTTATGTGGATTCTGGAGAATTTTATTCCTAAGTCATCTCTCCAGCTCTATTCTAATGGAACCCCTACCTTAAAAATAAAACAGGAGGTGGTTCAGTAGTTAAAACCTTTGCCTCACAAGCAAAAGGACCTGTGTTCAGATCCCTACATCCAATGTAAAAATACAGAGCAGGTGTGGTAACTTGCCTGTAATTCTAGTCTAGAAGGCAGAGCCTGGGGATTTCCAGAGCAAGCTGGCTAGCCAGACTAGCATTAATACTCTGCTCTGCTCTGGATTTAATTAGAGACCCAGGCTCACAACAATAAGGTGGAAGAGCATTTAAGGATGATTCCAGTTATCACGTTTGGGTCTGCACAGGCATGTGTACCCACCCGCACACAAACACAATCACACACATACACAAATATTCAAGGACTTCATACATACATGCATGTGAAAACCAAAAAATAAGAGAATGTGGCTCAATGCATATTAGTATTACCTTAATAAATATTGATTGATCAGTAGCCACTAGCAATTTTTGGGTACAGGTTAGTTAGCAGAGTCTGTTGAAATCCTGGGAATGATAGTTAGCACTGGTTTATTCATGCCAATCAAAATGCCTGGGATTCAGGGAAACTAGGATATCATTTCTATGTAGGAAAAGAAGTTGAGAAGTACTAATGTTCATTTATTTTTAACTAGGCCATTTGTGCAGTGAAATGGGGAGTTAAATGTTTACTGTCCAGCCACCTCTGAAGCAAGGTCAGAACTCAGTGTCTTTCCAGGCCAAACTGTGGCCACTGTCATCACCTCTCACCCCCAATCAAAGAAAAAGAGGGAGACAGATGTTCTGAGTAAAAGAGTAGAGTGAAAACAGGCCTTGGATGTAAGGAAATGAGGATAGTAGGCTTAGAAAGGACTTAGAACCCTTTTCCCATAGAAAGCAGGGCTATGGGACTGAAGTTGCTCAATGTCTTTGATTTTTGCAATTTGAGCATTGAAACATCTAAAAATTTTGGTTGCAACGATTGATCATTTGAGTCACAATTTAAAGACACCCTCTTCTCTGGTTTGCTTCAGGCAAAGTAGTTGACATCAAGTATTTAAGAGCTATTTTAGCTAATGGCAACAGATTATGGCGAATCGCTGCTTTTTCTGTGGGCCAGGTGGTAATTACAGACTTAGAGAAATAAGAGTTGAATGTGTTCCATTCTCCAACACCTTCATACGCCTCTTTTTAAAATTTCTCTATTGCATGTTCATTTACTTCTCTCCCTTTGCTCCCAAGTCATAGCAATTAAAGGCTTTTTCTTGCCTTCAGTGTGCCAACGTGTCCCAGTGACGTTATTTCTTTTTTCTTCAGACAATTAGTAGCTTCCAGAATCCACAATGGTCTCTAAATTGCTAAGTACAGAAGTAAAAAAGAACTGCATTCAGGTGTTTAGAAACTCTCAAGAGATTGTTGCAATATGAAGGAACAATAGGAAAAATATTTTGTCATATCTGAATACATTCAAAAGTTGTGATTGAAGTTTTTAGTCTGTTCTTTGTGGAGATCAAAAAAGTTGGTACTGCTCTCTGAATTAACTGGAGGCGATGAATCATTTTTCAAAAAAAATACAACATGTTCTTTCAAGAAACATTATTTAGTCCAATTCATATAGTCATTGAATGACCTTGGTTGAGTTCTTTGTACTGAGAGGCCTTAGGATTATTATCTGTAAAATAAAGCATTTGTCCTAAATTGATTTTTTTGCAAGGTGGGTCGTGGAAGGCTGAAATGAAGAAGAGCATTGTCAAATGAGATTCTTTTCTTATGTTAGAATCCCAATATGTCCTGATCCCCCTCCTCTGACTAAGGTGACTTTGTTTTTATTTGATTTTTTTTTGTGTAGCATGGTAAGGTTAACAGTCTTTTAAAATAACTCTCAGAATTAAATCAACTGGAAATGACAGTTGGGCTCTAGCTTAATGCTGGACTCTAATGTAGGTGACACTGATCGTCATGGAAGTAGTTGCTGCCAGTAGTCTGTTTGTCCATGGGAGCAAATATTGGTTCATTCTTCCCTCCTCACCTCCATTTTACCATCTTTAGCTTCTGTCACAGATTGTGTTGAAACTGGAAAACACAGAGAAATGACCTTTGGTTCAAAACGGAACTTATATTTCTCCAGAATTTCACAAAGACATTCAATCACAAGTACGGTTAGCTACAGAAAGTATTTTAATATCTGAACACATCCAGACTTCACAATATATTTCAACAATTCCTTCCTAACACCTTTAAAGAAATGTATCCACTGAGCATTTTATTAAACAATAGTGATATTCTGGTGACATATGAGAGGACTTGTCAAGCATCCACAAGACAAAAAGAAGCGTGGCTTCTTGTCATTTTAAGGAGACTTTGGAGCTAAGTCTGGTAGTTTTGGTATTAGCTTATTTTTAGCAGTGCGTAATATTTTTTTTCTGGGCTCAATCTTACAATCATAGGATGCACATGTTATTTAGTAGATAGGAACATTTTCACTTTGCAAAGTGTTGGTGAGCACTCTTTTAAATGACTTAACAGGCTCATATTTTGATGGTTATTTTGGGTTTAAAATGGCACTTGAGACAGATAACCAAAAGCAGAAAAAGGAAAAATGACTTTTTATACAAGAAAAGGGAAAGCAACATGTTTCTGTAAATGCTTTCATGTCACTTATGCTGAGAAAAGCCATGTGACCATGGGAAGTTGCTATGGGAAGCACGCAACGCTTCCTCGGCCCTTCATCTTCCTTTTATGTTTACTTGCTTGAAGTCATTCTTTAAGTGATATCTGCATCTACATATGCATGGATCTGTGCACACATATGCCTATCTCTATTCATCCACACATCTTTTTTTTTTTCCTTTAATGTCTGAGCGCCACTTCTTCAGGGCTGCACAGAGAAACTTGGCTCTGATTATAGCATTCACCTTCCTGGAATTGGTCCAGTTCACTCATTGTGGAAGTTTCCTGTAAATGTGCTGATTCCCTGGCACTGTAATGTTCTCTGTGTGTCTGCTGTGGGACCGCTTTAAAGTTCAGGCCTCCTTACCAAGAGGCTTGGTATTTTGGAGACTAAATTCTCTGTGGCTGAGTAATGTCTCCCTTATTCCTAATTCTGCTGGATGGCAAATTATTTTTCATTAATGTCATGGTATATATTAATTAAGAAGTGTTATTAAAGGATTGCTAGGGAAAGAAATGGGCCTTTGGGCGACCATATAAACTTCTCTGTAACTCTGATAGAGCAAGACCAACGGATCTAGTGCCTAATTTCCACCTCAGCTGTACTTGTACCTGTCATTATTGAAATTCCTGAGTTGAATACAGCACGGCAGTATGCCTGCATCACCTTATTTGAAGCAATGGGAATTGGATATGAATATTTAAAGGTAGAAATTAGCTTCAAGAAGTCCACACTAGGAAAAAAGATCACTTGTAAGTTGTCAACATAGCGAGCATCATTCTTTCTTCAGCACTCAGCATGACTCTGAATTACATTCATGTTTCTAGTTTTCAGCCTGATTTTTGTGTCCAGCTCCACCCTCACCTAAGAAATTTGTGACTAAAACCAGAAATATTTTTCCCTTTTGTTTTTAACATTAGAAATTTCAGAGGGAATTCTTTTCATCCAGGGAAAAGAGAATCAGGCCAGTTTTGAGAAGCTAAAAATAAAGCTATGCAAAATTGTTTTCAGAGTGGAATTCATTGGCATTTGTTTTTATGCATGACAACCCCTTAGAATATAGTATTGAATCAAACTATGATTTTGACTTCAACAGTTTTTCTAAGTCAGAGTAAGAATATTGACTGCAAAGTTTCGTACATGGTAACAGATCTGATTTCAATCCCTGAGACTGAGATGTAGTAGTAAAAAGAAAATGCTGATAGGAATAATATTTATTGAATTGAAAAAATCTGTACTACATTGTTTTGCATCTATTTTCTCTTTGAATTCTTCTGACTTCCAATAGAAGTTAAAATGTAGCAAGGTGAAAAAAGATCTTACCAATTTGACAAAAATGAGAAAATCCCTTTTAGAAGGAAAATATGTTGCCATGCAAAAATTTCACCAAAACAGTTCTGGAAGAGTGAGCTCCTGATCTCCCTCGCTGCTTCCAAAGAAGGGGCTTCTCTTTGCCTTTGTGGTCAAGACTTCAGGCTGAGAATGGAATTACAGAGTTGTATAATAAGAGTGTTTGAGAATTCCCAAGTGTCCTTAAGATGAAGATAGAGTTGAGAAAGGAACGAATGTGAGAAAATGAGGCCAGTAACATCGTGGTGCAAAGCTTTCAGAAGGGTGCTTGTGTGTTGTGTATGTGTTCATGTGCATGCATGTGATATGCATATAATGCATGTATCTGTGCATGCATATGTTTGAGTTTGTGTGCATGTCTGCATGTGTGAATGCATACATGTGTGTGTATATACATATGTGCATAAATGTGTGTGCATGTGTATGTATGTAAATGTGTATGTATGTAAATGTGGATTCTTGGCACATATGAGTACAGTGCTGGAGAGATTCCAACAATCAGAGACTGCAACAGTCTGCAACCTCTCCAGGAACTCCTTGCAGGAACTCCTTGCAGGAACTAATAGCATCCAGTGAATTAGGGGTTTAAGATTGGCAGGGAAATCCCCAGAGACATTTTGCATGTTGCAGATTAAGAAACTGACATGGACAAAGAGAAATCTATAAGCACTTGCTTGAAGTCTTACACTTAGGAGGGATGGAGATCTAGGTCCTTCTCAAAACAATGCTCAAGTTCTCTTATCACATCTTGCTGACTTCCCAGAATATGTATTTCTTGCATAAAATATCTCAGCCAGTAAATGTTACCTGTCTATGTTTACAAGAAGTTCTTACAAGCTTTTGTTAGTAAACTTGATCAGGTGTGCTAAATTGTTTTCAAGGACACATTTTAAGGATGAAATGTTTACTTAAGAATATTAAATGTGGGGCTGAAGAGGTGACTCAGGGGTTAAGCCTCCGCCTTGCAGGCGGAAGGTCCTGAGTTCGGATCCCAGATCCCACGTATAGACGCCAGGCGGAAGTGGGGGCGGCCTGCGCTTCTGGTCCTGGTAGGGCGGAGCCTGTGAATCCCGGGACAGAAGGAGGTAGAGGCCATAGTGGTTCGCGAATTCATCCGTGGTTCTACACATACACAGACACACACACACGTGCACGCGCGCGCACATACACACGCATATGCACACAGGTGAATAAATAATAATAATAATAAAAAAAATTAAAAAAAGAATATTAAATGTTTTATTTGCTGCATATCCTGCGCAGTTCCATTATAATCTGGATTTTCCTAATCTTTTTTTGATTTTTTTTGTCCCTAGTACAAATCTGGAACATAGACTGCTCGACTTACCATCTACACATACTGCTTGCTGTTCTTTCTAAGAGTCAGACAGAAAATTGCAGGTTTTATAAAATGTCTTGCAGTACATTAAATTGTATGAGACACCTGTTGTAAGCTCAGTGATATAATCACATTTTAGTCTTCGAAAGTTGTGAACATCATTCTTTATAACCCAAAACATTATGGATATGATTAAGTGTCTTGAGATAGGTAGATTATTCTGTATTATGTCTGTTGCGCATCTTATGGAGGAGACAGAGAGACAGGACACATACAGAAGATGAAAAGGTGATTTGACAGTGTCAGTGAAACCTGGGGTTACATGTAGCCCTCAGAATCTGGGACCTATAAGGGACTGTGGGAGTAGTAGGGGAGCTTTGTCCTTCCAGGCATGATATGGCCATGCCATCTTGAGTCAGCAGCTGTTGTCACCTCGTAGAATCTGAGATTCCAGCTGTCATTCCCTGTACGCTGCTCCCCAGCTATTGTGGGCTGTGTTTGATCTTGGAGCTAGAATATTTGGGAGGCTGCATACTGACTGGGGGTTCCAGGGTGCAGTTTTCATGCATTTTCACCCATTGTGGGGTGGGCTTTTCAGTAATGCAGTTGCTTTGAGCCACCCACCATCCTGTGCTCTGTGAGGTCCCAAGGAACTGTGATTCACTAAACTGGACATGGGTGAAATTGTTTCTTTGGTTGTTCTATGTTTTCTATAGGTACATAGATATTCCTGAACTTTTCCCAGGAAAATTCCCAAATTTGCATACATGCATATGCACATACAGGACATATTTTCCTCAGAGGCTGTGCAAGGAGCATGACCTGGCATGTTCATTGATGAGAGTCCAGTGAGACTACTATTGGGCTGCTGGTCTTCAGAGCAAAAAACAGAGTTTCTGTCATTTTAATGAGCCAGCAGTGTGACAATGGCCAGTAGAATGTAATATAGTAGCACACAGAAATCTGAGACTCTGTCAATCCTAGCCTCTGAAAGGAACAGTGGTGGGATGTAAGCTTTTCTCCCCAAAACCAGGCTACTCACTGCCTAGAGAATCATATCTTGCCAAATTGAGATCTCCAAGTATCCAACACTCTCCACCTGAAAAAAGACACTTTGATAAGAAGCAGACATTATGTCAGTTCCCTACTGAGGGATTCTTGGCAGCAAGGTGGAGGCCTTCATCATTTCAGCAAACACACAGCTACCTAAGGAAGAGTTTGAACCATGTGGATTTTCTTACACTTTTCAAAACATCGGAGTAACAATATACAAGGGATCTTTATAGATTATTTTTGGATCTAACCAAAATAGGAAGAATAATAAAATATACTAGTTTACTAGAACTTAAAGTATCTGTGGGTCTTAGACCAAATCCAGATAGCATCTCATCTTTCATTCCACATTTTAATTCAAATAAGCAAAATTAGGAAATCGCAATGATACTTTCTATTATGTATGAGCAATTGTGAGTAATTATGTTTATATAATTGATTATTCAAGATTTTCTTTTTATTTTGCTAGGCAAATAATTAGATCCATCTTAGATAATAACAAAATTTTTTCTGGTTATTTCTTGGATTCAACACTTGGAAAAGAAGAGATTAATCTTTTCAAGATACTAGCCTACATGCTTATGCCATTGTACAACATACACCCACACACACCCACACAGACCCCCCCCCCACACACTCACTCACTCACACAAACACCTTGTGTTCTTTAAAGATTTTTAGTAATAAAATGCCAACTTTGAAATAAAGTGGCCTGTTGATGCATTTCATTTGGATATCACTCATTTTTTGAATGGGAAATCAAACTCTCAGTTATGTTTTAATGGCACTGCTACAATAGACTTTGACTTCTTGTCCCTTCATGATACTAAAATTCTCAATGAGCAGCGTTTTTGTTTAGAACAGACCAGCTACTATGAAAACAAGCCTCTTCAGCTGGTGAGAAGTTGTGTGCCCTGATTAGCAAGGAAGCCACACTTGGCTCCAAGCATTTTAAAATTGAACTGAGAGCCCTGCTGAAGCATGGCTTCTATTGTTCGGTAATGAGTATTTTGCAGAGTCCTTTCAAAAGTAAACTGTATTGTTCCCTTGCTAGTTTCAGTACATCTGAGTGAGGTGATTATGGTTTCTAAAAAAACCACTTTCAGGATGGCAAAAAAATGATCTATTTGAAAAAGATTTTCCTCCTATGCCTGGTGATAAATTTTAAAATCTTAAACATTTTGAGAGCATCTTAGCAAGGGGTTTAAAATTATCTGAAAATCCTGCTTTTGATCCCAGGTGCAGAGTCTGAAAACCCATCAGCGCCTGCAGGCGGGCTCTGCTTCCTGAGCTGCTGCCTGGGCAGGAAATTTTGCATAGTAAATACTTCAAAAGTTTGAGATTCAGAAAGGAATATTAAGTCCAAGGGAGGCTGAGCATCCCTGAATAAATAGGGCAAATTTTTGTGGTGCTGGGTACTCATAACTACAAAGACAGCCTAGTTCATCATGTAAGATCGTAACTAGAAGGGCAGGGAACCCATTCAAAGCTTCTGATGGCTGACTGCAGAGCTCTGGCATTTCTGTAGCCTTTCTTAGTGCCTTGCACCATCTCGTTATTACCAAATTGAATGGACCACAGCCTGTTCTAAGATACTATTTACACACTGGTAGCCACTTGAGAAAGGAGTGTCTGGAACACAAATACTGGAGGAACTCGAGCATCCCCATCAGTGCACAGTCATAATTCTCCACATGTGTCCCTGGTTGTTACTTTATCACATGCAGTCTAATTGTCCCTTACTGTTTTGGGATTTTGTTTCCTAAATCGTAATTGAGTCAAGAGTTCCTATTGGAGCTCAAAAGGACATATTGTTATATAACCCTGTAAAACAAGTAAGCAAGCAAGCAAGCAAGCAAGCAAACAAACATTAATATCCCTGCTGAAAAATTCTACTTTTTCTGCCTATGCCATGTATTAGTCACTGGTCTCTTTGACAAGATTGAAGTTCTCTTTTAAGTATACACTCTTTGTAAACATATTTTAGAATTTATGAAGGGATTAAAGGTGTTGTAATTTGACCCAATAAAACCGTGTCCCTTAAAATATAAGGTGTTTTCAAACAGTACAAATAGAGTAATTCTGTAGAAGACTCCTTACCCTTCCAAATCCATACCAACAATTTTTATTCTTACTCTGAAATTCTTCTCCCTATTGAATAAAAATCAGCATTTGAAAATTAAATATTAGATTCTTATAAACTGCCACAAGTTGTTATAATGTCGCTACTCAGATAATTTCAACATTCTCCAGCCATTTCTGGGCTTGAATGGAAGTGACAGCTGATCCCATAGTTTTGTTCTTTCTGGACTCAATTTATCTCAATCCATTCTGATGGTCTTTCAAATCCCTCCTGTTCAGACCCTCATTATTGATGGCATTTAAGAATGTAGATTTCTATTTGTATTGTAATCAGACTTGTTCAGTCTGCTTCTAGATGGTTTGAGAGTATCAATATTCAGCTTAATATATACATACGACTTCACTCAATCAACAGTAGCAAGCAGTACATACATCAAGCTTTTCCCTTACGATCCTCCATTCTAGTCCTGGGGACAGTTGTTTCATATTGTCCCCTGAGAGTTTTGCTTCCATACTATAGGTACTATAGGTTTTGCAATTCCTATATATAGTTTATATATATAGTAACCTGTATGAAGTATTATTGAAATGCTGCCCCCTACCACTTCCTCATTCAAATGTTAGTGACGTGAGGACACAATTTGCACTCCTCTTTTGTAAATTCTTATATTCCATCACCTAGGCTGTTGTTGAATGAATAAATCTCTGCAGTCACATATTTGCATTTTGTGGTAAATGCTAGAAATAATTTTCTCTCAAACAAGTCAGGAAATGGAGTAATACTAGTTGCAAACCCTCTCCACGCTGCTGATTATATTAAGACATTTGGAGAAAATCCCCTATGTGTAATGTTTGTGATCAGCCTGTTTATGAAGATGGCAGGTGTAACAAGTTCCCTTTATTGAAAAGGTAATGGCGGAATCTATTTAAATTATAAGTGCAAGATTATAAGTATGCCAAAAAATAAATTGCCATTGTCATTTTGTGAAAGGGAAAAGCAATACAATTCATAGGAAGTAACTGTCTCTGTTTTTACCTATTAATTTGTTGCAAAGTGCAACTAAGGTTGATTTATTTATTTATTTATTATTTATTTTTTATTTATTCAATTGTGCGTGTGTGTATGTGTGTGTGTGTGTGTGTATGTGTGTGTGTGTGTGTGTGTGTGTAGAACCGCGGGCGAATTAGGGAACCACCGTGGACCGCCTCCACCTCCTCCTTGTTTACTCTGCCCCGGGATTCACAGGCTCCGCCCCCGCTTCCGCTGAGGCGTCTATAGGTGGGGTCTAGGATCCGAACTCAGGACCTTCCTCCTGCAAGGCAAAGGCTTCACCCCTGAGCCACCTCTCCAGCCCCTAAGGTTGTTCTTACAGTAAGCATTGCACAAAAAATTTGTGGTATGTGGCAGACAACCACATTAGAGGAAGGAAAAATGACCAAGTTGATATTGCCTTTTCTATTGTGGGCTACCTCTGCGTTAAAAAATGGTCTTCCCATTCCACCTGTATTTTATTTTTTGGTACAATTCTTAATTATTCTAGAAAGTTTATTATAACTGCATCAAAATACAGAAATAGTTTTCATTAATAAAACTGGAATTTATAATAATTTTTTAAAACATGCAATGTAAAATAGAACAAATGTTTCAAAAACACAAGGATGTATAAAATTCATCAAGCTCTAGACATTAGACTTTCTATTTGTCTACTGCGTTTTTTTTAAGAGATGAAGATGAAAAGAGAGGATATGGGAGGAAAGAAGATTGAGGTCACAGGTGATTAAACAAAACTCCCAGTACCAGATGTGGGATCCTCCACACAAGCGGTTGGTCAGGGAGGTCCCAGAGGCACCTAAAAACATAAAGATTGTTGTTGTTACTCTTGGTTGCCTATCAGAACCTGTAAGACCCTATTTCTAAAGACACACTTTGGTTGTAAGACGTGGAGAAATCCAAGTGGAACTGATTTGGAAGCTTTCTTCCAGCAGCTAGTTTTCATAGTACCAGAAAGTACTGTGTAGACTCCTGGGAAAGTGAAAACAGTAACAGTCTTGCCCAACTCTGAATTCTATGAGCTACAATAAGAATCAGCCTGGCAAGATGTGATCTGTAGTGCAATAGTAGCATGACTGTTCTATGGGTAACCTGAGTGCTTTCTGACTAGCTTAAAGTTCACTGCATAAGAGGGACGCCAGACTGTGAGCCAGAATAGTCAGAACCCCTGGATTAGGAGATCAGAGACCACAGTGGAGAACAAACTACTGTTGTTGTGTTAAATGGACATGGCATCAAACTACTTTCCAAAGAGTTGTCTTGAAAGCTGCAGATTAGTGCAACTCTGTTTTCCTCTAGGAAACTTCTTTGTCCAATGGATGGTGATTAATACACTGAATCACAACTGGTCACAGTGTGGAGAATAAATGACTATGGAGTGATCAGCCCTAACTAAGTAAGATATTTGAATCAATGCCCCCCTCACCCAAGGCCCAGGAAAAGGGTCAGAAAGAACATATAAGCCAGAGGGTGGGGAGGAATTTTTGCCGGGTACCATCTTCTGAACATGACAAGGTTGACTCACCCATGAGTTTACTGCACCCAAGACTGCATGAGACTGAGCTTGCGAACATTCCATATGTAATTCGGAAAATATCACGAAGCGACACCCTCCCTGAGGGATTGCTGAGGGTTAAACTGACTGTGGAAATGGGGTCTAATTAGTACTTCAGTAGTTTAGTCACATACATATTATCCATATTCCAGCAGGTGCGCAGGAGCATGCTAATGTAGAAAATCCTTATCAGACTCAGTAGGTCACTCATACACAAAAGCCATAAAAGTGGAAGGGAACTCATTGGGAACAAGATTCTCAGTGCTAGAAGGATGATGAGTTAGAGTAATATGGGGTAAAAATGACAGAACTTCATTGCATATATGCACATGTGTGAAAAAATTAAAGAAAGAAAAAGAAAGAAATCATTGAGGATTTATAAAATACAGAAATTAAGAGTGAAAGCATTGACTTTTTAAAAACCGGTATTATGTGGAGTGATAACTAGCTGTTATACAAACTGAATTTATACTTACTTGTAGTAGGAATACTTTATGAACAACAACATTCTGCTAATCTAGTATCATGGTTTCAATTTGAGTTGTCCCCCACAGGCTCATGCGTTTGCATCCTTAGATTCAAAGATTAGTGGTTGCTAAACTTTAGGAAGGCTGTGGCAACTTTAGGAGGTAGTGCTTGAGGAAGGCACTTCATAGGGGGTGGGCTTTGAAGTTAGCGCCCTGCTCTGTTTCTGCTAGTAGTCTGTACTATCAGTCTACAGCTGGCTCTTTTTTATTTAAATATTTTATTTATTGTGTGTGTGTATGTGTGTGCGCGCGCGTGTGTGTGTACGGGTATCAAAGAGCACATGTGTCCCTGTGGAGGACCAAGAGTGACTTCAGGAATCATCCTGGATTGCTTCTACCTCCTTTTTGGTTCACTCTGGGATTTCCCAGACTCTGCCCACCAGGGCCAGAAGTGCAGGCGGTTGCCATTTCCTCCTGGTGTTTTTATGTGGGACCTGGGATTAGAACTCAAGATCTTCTGCTTTTCAGACAAGAGTCATAACCCCTGAGCCATCTCTCCAGCCCTTTAGCTGGCTCTTTCAGCCTCCATGATGGCTATGACTTAAGCTGCCTCCAGCCTCTGCAGCCAGCCGTACCTTTTTTACCATAATGGAAGTATCTCCCTCTGGAACCACAAGCCAAATAAATCTCCCTTTCTTTCTTAAGCTGATTGTCTCACAGCAGCAGAAAGACTAACTGTGACATCCAGGTTCCTACTGGAATGAATAATTCACCCTTTCAATCATCTTTAGCAATCTTTAAAAAAAATTGGGTGTAGCTGGCAAATTTAGCAGTAGGAATACTGAACAAAAGCCTGTAGCTTTTCTTAAGTATGGAGGTTTCGCAGACAAAGTAGCCTTTCCCTAGAAAAATGACTTAGAGGAAGCATCTCAACCAATAAAACCTATTACAGTCCTTTAAATAAGCTGCTTATATGTAATTAATGTGTCAATTACAGTGGATTTTCATGATTTTTTTTGATGAGAAATGTAAAAAAAAGTAAATGCATGCAAAAATAGAATTGTGGTCAAGGTCCAATATTATGAATTGTCAACTGTCAATTATGAATAATACACATATTTGGAAAATTTAGAAAGCAAAATAAAGAAGATAAAATACCCAAAATGACCACTTTCAGAAAGAATAGTCATATCTTAGTGTATTTTCTTTCTAAGTTCATGAAGGTAGAAGTTCTGTGCTGCACCCCATCCACTATTCTTGATTTCCTTGATTTCTCAGAGTCTTTCTGGTCTACCAGAAAGCCTTGGGTCATCTTAGGTCTTACTTTCTGGTACTGTTGATCTTATTGGTTGGAATATCCCTACCCTACATTTCCTCTGGTCAAGCCACACCCACAATCATGCCAATTCAGTTCCTATTCATTTCTTGTTTGGAATACTGCCTTGGTGTTCCTCTCAACTTTCCTATCCATAGCAGAACTCTCCCATACTACATGTAACATGCTGAGACTACTTTTTTCTAAAGGTTAATTCAATGATGTCATATTCTTTTAAGTTCTTTAAGGGCTCACATTGCCTGATAACTTCCCAGCCTCACATATTGCTTTCCTCCTAAATCGCCTCCTCAGCTGCTACCTCAGCCATTCCACAAGAAGCTTCTACCCTTGTCCTTTCTTATTTTGGCAATAGGCAGTGCTGTGCCCTGTATTCTTTTTTCAACCTTTTTGAAGTCTCAAGCCTCTTTGAAGTAAAAAAAAAAAAAAAAGACACAGAAGAACCTGGAAATAGTGCATGTATATATTAGAAATAAATGTATATATATTTCAAAGAAATATATGTATATATATTTCAGTTTATCATCACCAACTCTGGGGATTCTCTCTATCCATAAAGATGAAGCATTATTTGTTTTGGGTTTTTATGAATTGTGCTCTATGCTTGGGTACTGTAGAACTGAGGTCAGTGAATAATCCTGAACATCTGTGCCAGGTATAAACCCAAAGATGTAATATTTTGGGGAGATTTTATTCAGGTACCCTACAATAATAGATGTGGACTACTTATCAGTTGACACATATTGATTTCTGATTCCCATGAGCTAGACGGACATCTTTTCATTCATAAAGCTAATAGTCTGATGGTAGGAGACATATACTCTGAAAGCAGCAATGAATGGCTAAGATGCTTTGCTATAGAGATGAATAATAGGTAGTAATAAACGTAGTATGATGGGACAACACTGTGCACATTTCTGTACTTTTAACTTGAATTTTTAAGGGCTATTCTGTATGATGTGTAGCAATGATTTTCCAGACCTGTGTCAATCATATACTAAATGAACATGTGAATAGGTCAGTGAATATTTTGGTGCTAAATGTCTTAAGGGTAAGTGTTATGTTTTGAAGGGTACATGCTAGCATTTGATAATTAAATCACTCTGACATATACTGAGGAGGTTCTTGATTCTCCTGGGAGATTAATTGAAGTAAATCAATAAAGTTGTAAAGTGAGGTGCTTTTCATTTTACACAAAGAGGATGTGGAGTATGCTTGATAGATAAGACTATCTGTCAGAGGCGCACAGGGAATTTTCTCTGAAGGAAAGAGAAGTGGTCTAGATACTCTCAAAGATCCCTGTTGCATTAAGTTTTGGGAGCTTGACTCCGAGAATCTGGAGGTAGTACCCATGCAGGGTATAATCCACTCTGAACACAGAGAGTCCTTACAAGGGGATGGATGGAAAGACATCATTTCTCTTCAGACCGGGCACATAGCAATCAGGTTGAGATTCCCGAGACAATCTTCATCCTGATTGGCTGGAGGAAAAAGGAAAAGGAAAGAAGAGAAAAAGATCAAGGAAAGGGTCCAATTGAAAAAACTATATCAAATGTTCTAGAATATTGATGTTATACGTGATGCAAGGTATCAAAATGTTAAAATTTGACTGTGTTAGACTGAGATCTTTCCTAAAGACTAACTTTTGTATGTTAACTTTTTTAAATCCACTCATACCATTACTAGTATGATATAAATTGCATAGAAGTATTATTTTTGCTTTCGATTTAGGCATAATAACATGGAAAGTCCTAATTTTTAATTGTTGGTTGAGGCGTTAAATTATTTGTTTGTATTTATATTTATTTGGTTCAGACAGGAAGACAAAAAAGGAGCATGCTTTTCTTCATAGCTACTGTTTTTTTATTTTTTAATTTTTTATTTTTTTATCATTTATTCAATTATGTGTGTATGCATGTGTGTGTGTGTGTGTGTGTGTGTGTATAGAACCACGGATGAATTCGGGAACCACTATGGACCGCCTCCACCTCCTCCTTGTTTACTCTGCCTCGGGATTCACAAGCTCCGCCCTACCAGGACCAGAAACACAGGCCGCCCCCGCTTCCGCAGGGCGTCTATAGGTGGGGTCTAGGATCTGAACTCAGGACCTTCATGCCTGCAAGGCAGAGGCTTAACCCTTGAGCCACCTCTCCAGCTCCCTTCATAGCTATTGTTATTACTGCCTTTTACTTTACTATAAGTCTTTTGGCAGCTCAGGTATTAAATTGTGTGCTACCCAGAAAGAAATACAGTTATCTTGGTTTTCTACGGCTTGAAAGAAGGACCTTGGCTTAGAAAGTGATCAAATAAGCTTTACTTGAGTAGCGATCAGTTATACTAAAATGCTTTTACTTTTATACAAGTCATGTAAATTCAAGTTACACATTATTCTTAGGTTATTCATGTGCGTATGTTTTCCTTCCAGCAAAACAATTTAGTCCTAGTGTTTTAAGTTATGTTTCCTAGAGAAAAAAAAGTTTTCCAGGTCAGGAGGAACAGCAGTCACAGTGGAAAACCCCTTCACTTCACACTTCTTGGGAACTGTGTGACAGTCATTTCCTGATCTTCTCATGGTGCCTTGGGACACAGACAGAAAAAGAGAAAAATAGGAATTGCCATGTGCTGGATGCAAATGTTAAGAAATAAGGGGAAAATATTAAGCCACAAAACTAAACTGATGTTTTTCCTTTATGTGTCTTTTAGTTAGCAGTTACATATAGGGGAGGTTGACTAAGTCATGTGGAAAGTTGTTTCATGTACCTACCAACTTACTCAACCATTGTGATTTCCGAATAGACCATCTTACATTTTTGTTGAAAGATGACACTATCCTTACTTTTGGCCAATTCATAAATAGCTGTTTGTAAATCGATGACTTCACACCTGGATGTGTGTGTCTCTTTGGAGACAGGCAGAAACAAAAAAATCTCCTAGTGGTATTACTTCTTGACTCTTCAGATTCAAGATGAAATTGCTTAAAATAAAAGGAAAAATAAAGATCTGCTTGCTTCAGTGTACACTTGGAAGGTTATAAAAGTTGAGCTAAATATTGATGTTTGCCTTTTGGTATTTTTGTCTTTTAATTGGCATGTTAATAGGGATACTTCCTTGGGTGAGATCATTTTATGTGAACTGGGAAGAATCAGTTTGCTTGTTTGCCAGTGGACACATGGAAAATACATCAGTCAAACATATGTTGTTTATTTTTTATTACAAAGTATTTTAGTAATACAGAAAATATGAATTGTAATTTAATAAATACTTATCTATTCACCAAGTTCTCCTGTGTGATCCTTATATTTTGCTTTGGTTCCTCAGAATGAACTTTTTCTTTTCAAGGAATAAAGCATTTAGAATATATTTGGAGCATTCTATGTATAATTCATTCACTTTTCAGAGTAAATTTCTATCCTGAATGTGGTGTTTATCATTCCATTTGCTTATTCTTTCAGCTGTAAATATTTATTCACAAATAAAATCATATCTTTTTTATGGTTCTGCATGGGATGTTATACATCATCTTTTAGTTTTTATAAATTTGCATTAGGTAAGAAGGTGTACCCGTGTTCATACATGGCTTTATCCTCTGTATATTGATTATTGTATCCTATTACATCAATAACTACAGTTTTTACATGTCCATTTTTCTTTCCATAGACAGATTTTTCCCAAGAAAACACTTAGAAGTAGAATTGCTGGACCATTTATTAGTTTCCAATGCTGCTGAAAAAAAAATCATTCCAAAATATATGATCTTCAAACACAAGTATGCCTTCTTGCAGTTCTATTATTGATGATCTGACATAGGTTTGTTTCACTTGGTTAGAATAAAGATGTCTGTGTTGGCAGTACTTTGTTTCTTCTTGAGCCTCTGGGAGAGACTCCATATCATTGTCTTTTCCTACTTCTAGAGGGCTCACATGTCTGGGATCATGCCCTTGTTCCTGTATCTTAAAGCCAGCAATGCTATATACTATTACACTGTGCTCACATATCCACCTGACTCTGTTACTCCATGGTCTCTACCTCTACCCGATTCTACTACCCCATGGTCACATATCTACTAATTCTATTACTCCAGGTCAAATAACTATCTGATTCTGTTACATTGTGATCATATATCTCCCTGCTTCTATTACTCCATGGTCACATATCTACCCGATTCTACTACTTGCTCTCTGGGTAGGACCTCTTTTATTATTCAAATAGAGACCAGATTTTGATTCACTAATGTAGCTGATCTCTTTAAAAATAGCCACCATTTTGCTGTCTGGATCTTTCTGATTCACATTTTTCTCATCAAATCTCAGTTTTTATTCCTGTCTGCCTAATACCTTGCTCCTTTTCATCATAAATATGAACAAGAGCACTGAAAGGTAGCCATGCCACATTGTCAAGACTACATTGCTTTGAAAATTCTTCCACCAAATACTTGAATTTAACCTCAGGCAAGTTTTCCATATGTGAGCAAAACTTGTTCATACTCTCTGCCAAGTGTACCATTCCATTTGCACCTCATCCAGTCCTAATACAGTCTCTGGACCATTATAAGCTAGACTTTCACAGCCTTCATCTTTCTCAATATTACTCTAAGTTCTCACCAGAATGGTCCTTTAAGCTCTATCTCCAAGATGCAAAGGTTTTCCCAGCACAAAATCCCAAAGTTCTGCATATTTCTCCCAACAAATATTTCCAAAGGCCATCAGACATATCATAGCAATGGCTATACTTGTCTACTTCTTGGTACCTAGTTCTTTCAGTTTTACAACAATACTTCACTTTCTGATACCAGATCCTCTTAGTCTCACAGCACCCACTTCTTGGTACCAATTTCTGTCACAGTTACTCTTTTGTGCTACTATGAGACAACATTCAAAACCAAGCAACTTGAGGGGCAAAAGGGTAGATTAATTTGGCTTACCATTCCAGAGGGGCAATACAGTCTATTAAGGTGGAAAAGACATGACTGGTTGGCAGAAGCTTGAGGTGGCTTAAATCACTTCCACCATGGAAGCTAAGAGAACTAGCTGCAAATTACATGAGCAGACTCCTAGTGGAAGCTAGGGCAGGGCTAATTAACTTCAGGCCCACCCCTTACAATATGCCTTTCTTGAACAAGGTTTCATCTCTTATAAAGTTGCCACAAACTTCCCAAACTCAACTTTGTGTTCAAACACATGAGTCTGTGGGCAACATATATTCAAACCATGAGACCATCTAAGCTAACATATTTACAAGTTCTGTGGATTAAGTCACAAACGACTTCAGGTGGTATTAATCTTCCTTCCACAGGATGTAGATCATTGTGCATTACTCTCTTTATTAGATAGTCTCGTGTTGCCTTTCTAAGTAGTATGTGCACATTTACATTCCCTGAAAGTGTATGAGAATTTCATTTGTTCCAAATCCTTGCCAACACTAGGATTATAAAACTTTAAAATGTTGTCCAATTCTATGGGTGCAACTTGGTAACTCATTGAGCAGCTTTTCATGTAATTATAGGCTACAGAAGTTTTCTTTTCCCTCATTATCAATTCCTCTCCCTTTCCTATTTTAAAGTTGTTCTCGTTTTGTTCTATTTTATTATTCATTAAGAGAGCTTCTTTAAGCAGTTCCATTATACATTCCTTACTGGCTTTTCTTTGCATTGCAATAGTTTTCCTCCATTTTGATTTATTTTTGAGCTCTTTTAAGGTTTAATATTTTTGCTTGAAGATTTTAAATTTCAAAATCAATGAAGTCTTTAATTTCTGACTTGAAGTCATAAGGTTATCTTTTTTGTTCTTTACATGTTTTCACAATAGCAAATTATAATGTTCACTTGTATTTAAATGCATGATTAATTGGGTTGGCTTAGTTTTACGTAGCTTGCAGGTACAAATCTTATCCTGTGAAGATTGATAGGTTTTTGAAATATTGTTGCTAGGAAGAGCTTTAGAGATGATATGGTATTAAACTGCTGCCCAGTGAGAAGGAGTGGTCATTCTAGAAGGTATTTTTATTGGTGGTAAATGGTGTACAAGTTGCAGTCTGTCATCTTCATTACTAGAAATGATTGCCTTGAGTAGAAGTTTTGTATTACTGGTAGATTAATTTGCTCTTGGACTGAGTAAAATAATGGAAGCTGATTTTTATAGAAACAAAACATGAAATTCATTCATGCTACAAGTTTTCATGGAAAAATAATGAATTGCTTTGTTTTTCATTGTACAAGAGAAAGCAGAGTCAGAAGCAAGGGGTAACTAGCTGGTTACTATGATCATTACTTTTCCATTCTTCCTTGAGAATTGTAAAAATGATAGCCGGCCATCAGTTTTGTTGAGCATCATCTGTCTTCTGAAGGATTCAGTCACAAGTGTGTCCCTGTTGTAGGCCAGATGTGGGCAAACTCTTTGGCTTGTGGGTCACCACCTGACTCACACTGTCCCTCCTCCACTCCCCATGCAGGTTTTGTTTCTGTTATATCACTCAATTACAAACTCTTGAAGCTCAGGAATAAAATTAAGTGTATCTCTTATGCCTAAAATAAGTGTTCACAATCTTTCGCTTTTTACTTATTTTTTTTTCTTAAAGGAGTGTAGCAGAGAAACTTAAGCATGAGTGACAGTTGACAAAGATGCGGTTGCCCAGCAACTGGCAATTGAAATAACTAGGAGTTGATATGATTTTAACAACCTGATAAACAGCAAGGACTTTAATATACTTTGAAGGACTACTACAGATGTTGCATTGAGCTATTTATGGGTGTTGATCTATCTCAGTCTATTTTAATATATGTGTATGTATATATGTATATGTGTATGTATATACGTATATTTTCCCCTACAGAATTGAAATATGAAATCAAAGGCTGTATCTCGTCTACTATGTGACATTAATGAAAGGTGCACTCAGTAACAAGAATTGTTTTATACAGATTCAAAGTTTCAAAGAAAACTTCATTACTTAGGAAGGAAAAAAATGTCCCATGAATTGAATGCTGATGTTGTTTCGAGTTCTAATATGGTATTTTAAGTTAGTAATTGCTGATTTTTGCAGGTTTTAATATTTAAAGTTTTCTCATTGAAATGGAGTGGCAATGCTTTTGATTCTTCATAGAACAAATCTTTGAATGAATTAACTTAGGTGGTTAGCCTGTTTCATGAACGGGATCATCAAGAGTGGATGCTTTTCTGATCTAAGCGGCTTTCCAGAACAAGCGAATCTGTCTGTGCAGCCGTCCATGCCATCCCCAGTCCTTATGTGTATCTTCCACATGGTTCTTACAAGAACACACAGGAAAGGTGCAACCCATCACATCCCAGTGGCACCCAATAACAGTACCCCAGAGCGCTCCCTGCTGGGAAGAGGCCAGCACTGCTGTTCTGTGTATAAATTACTGCTGGTGTGTTTGAGAAGTAGTCAGTATAGAATTTGCTGTCTTTTGGAAAGGGATATGCTACAAAACCCAGCTATCAACAGTGGTGTTACTAAAACAAAAAATTGAAATGATTTTGAGGGCTCTTTTGATACCTTTTTATGGATTTTTGGGGAAGATCAAGTGCTAAAGATAAGTTGATCCTGAAATGTTTTTTGATAAGGGGAATATAAAAATTGATAAATTTTACTTATAAAACACATGAAGGACACAGCCAAGTAATTAAAAAAATCTTTTTCTGAAAATAATTTAAAATTCACTGAGGGCAAATAGGGCTCAGGGAACTTCGGGAAAGGATGGCATTTTGCCACCCATGCATACTTGACTTTTGAATAAAATTAGTGCCGTAAGTCTACCAGCCAGCTTTTCCATGATCTGTCTCTAATCAAAATGAAGAAATATCTCCCTACATCTGCAAAATCTATTACATCTAGCAATGGAAAGGGCAGGCAGCGTGGTGAAAGCATTGGCCTGTGAGCACGCAGCAGGGAAACCAGAGATGGAATTTGTGTTAAGGTTCACCTGACTGCTAAGCTAAGGGTGCTTTTTGCCGTCTTTCTTGCACCTTTGTTTTATATCCACATGGCTCAAAGGCCTGTGTCCTTTCTTCCGTTAACTTTTTAATTATGATTCCTTGGAATCACCAAGGAAGCTTTAAAAAAAAAAATCTGTTTCTCAGTCCCCTTAGCCTACAGATTCTCTTTCCACAAGTCTCAGATTAGTTCAGAATCTTCATTTTCATAGAGGTCCTTAAACCATAGTCTGAGAACTCCCTGGCTTGAAGTCTGTAAGGCAGTAGCTTAGCCCTTTAGCTGTGGACTGAACACTCACAGCAAGCACACTGCAAGCACATGTTAGTTTGTAGCATGGTGAGAAATGTTGCTCCTGTTTAAATATGGTCCACTGAGTTGGGGCCCTGGTTAGTTTTAACAGGAACAGAAGTACAATGTTTATGCAAGACAGAAAAGTCAATACTGATTGCATCTTGAAGTATAATGAATATGATTCCCCCCCCATTTTTATGTGTATGCATGAAGGGTGCATGTATGTATATGTATATTTGTATGTGTATGAGCATGTGTGTGTGTATACATGTGTGCTAGCATATAGAGGTAGAAGATTGATATCAGAAATCATCCTTGATTGCTCTTTCACTTTAAAGAGTATATAATTATACATTTGTTACATTTATGTTCATTTGTTAGATTAGTATATTCCAGAAATGTGGGTATTTCCTATGGAACAACTATGTGTTTACACAAAGTCTCTGCAGAAAAAGGAAAAGGACAGGCTAGAAAACAACAGAAAAGGGATGGAATTGAGCTGAATCTTAGGTATAAAATGGTTCCTTGAGGAGGGATGAGGAAATAAAGATGGGAGATGGGAGGGTATTTCAGCTCAGGAGTGAAGGTAGGTTCTTTGGAAAGGAGTGAAAGATGTAGCGATCTGCTGAATGGAAAGAGGTCATGGAGAAGCTTGACTGACTGACATAGGGACAGGGCTAAGTGGCATCAACAGCAGCATGCGCTTCCTGAGAATCATCATGCTCTCATTTCCTCACCTAATTTACATAGGAGCTGGAAGGTTTGCCTTAGCTTGCTCAAAATTGGATGGACCACTAGCACTCATTAGCATGATCAGTGAAGTTGTACCCAACATATGAAGACAGACATTAGGAATCTATTGATCACCAAAGTTCTCTGTCAAAGTGATAGAGAAGTTCTTTATAGAAGGATCTACTGCACCTGATGAGGGGAATAAACCTCTTGTTTTTAATTCAGCTTTCTACAAGATTACAGTTGTTGCTAACTTTTTGACTTTTGCTATTACTTTTATTTCTGTACTCTAACAGTTTACTTCTCTGTCAGCACTTCTGTTTTTTTTTTTTTTTTCAAATGCAGGTAACTTTGGTGAAAATTAAAGTCAGTATAGTATATTCACAAGAAAGGATAACTTTCTTGTTCTTTCTTAGAATATACATATGTTTTCTAGAAGAAATATGGGGAAGAAGAAAGCCTCAGTAATTTGATCCTTTTGTAATGCTGACTTAGAATGATTAATCGCTGTGCTCCAGAACTATACTTCACAGACAGGCAGCCCGTGCCACCCTTTGCCCTTGGGATGGATTTGGCCTCAAGTAAAAAACACAATTTCTATACTAATGATAACAATAACCAACATTTGAGTGCTTTCTCCTTACCAATTACTTCATTTAATTTCCTTCACTCCTCAGCACCACCTGGAAAGTTTAATTCATGTTTTAGCATCTCAAGCTCAGGCAGGTTAATTGACTTCCAGACCACCCAGTCAGTGAGGCATTTTACTGGATACTTTGCTGTGCAGAGGCACCGTCAGATCTTCAAGAAGTAGCTTTAAAGAAATCTCAGACCCCTCCCCTCCACACTTAATGTATACAATATCAGAATTTGAAAAAGGAAACTGTGCCACTCTAAATTACAATGATGGATAAAGGTCTTTTGTATTTGGCTTGCTGATCATAGCCCATGTTTTGCTCCGGAGAGGGAGTTAGTAGACTAGGGAAGCCTGGTTCTTTTAAGCATGCTTCATCTGGCAGTTTTCTGCGGGGAAGGTTACAGTGGGTGAGTTACAAAGCCCTCCTGCTGCACAGATAGCAGAGGTTGTCTGCTACGCTCTGAGTTCCTTCACTCTCACTATTACTTCTTTCTCACGATTCTATTTTGGACCTCCATGTCCCATGTGTATTTACAGGTAGACAAAGCTTTTTTTTTTTTTTTTTTTTTACAACCTTTTTGCAGTGACTGAAAAACTGAACAGGACCTGTACGTTGTGCAGTTCCTGGTCATTGCAAGCCTCATTTCCAATTCAAACTGGTAATAATGATGACTGACTCCCTATTGTCCAAGGGAGAAAGTTGTAGATGGGGTCCTTCAAATCTAATTCAATTTGGAAAGTTAAAGTCTTTTGGCAAAATGATCTTTTTTATTACATTCGTCTATTCAATATATAATTTGGGTACTGGATACCCAGGGGGGATAGGTCCAGTGTTTAAAAATGCCAAGTTTACTACAAAAAAAATCTATTTTTACTAGTGTAGGTACTGTAATTGGCAGAATTTCTTCTTTTGAAATAAAATATCCAGCAGACCATTCCTGATTATGTTATGTATTTTTAGATGTTACCATTGAGTTATATTTATAGTATAGACTACTGAATTCTATCTTAAATATGCAAAATATATGCATAACTAACCTCCCAAGCTGCGTTCCCTGCTCTATATTACACCCGCAGCATAGCCTGAGCTTAAGCCATTTCTCCAAAGGCTTAGAAGGGAGCGTATTCTTTGCTTTAGGAATGACAGCACAGAGTGACTATGAGATGTGTGTGGTCCTGTGGGTGACATGCCCTGCTCTTTGCTAGGCTCTAGGAGTAAAGTTTGAAAAGCAAATCTTGCTCAGATGAAAAACTTACCAGAGACCAGAAGGAGCTGAAAGAAGCCAGTGTATCTGTCTGTTCCAGGGTGTTCAGTGATGCAGAGCACCGGGCATGGGTCATAGTCCCAGAAAAGGTTAAAGCATTGTCACACATGGCAACTGTAGGCTCTGAGCCCAGCACACAGTTGTGAGAAACTAGTAGTTGAGTTAAGCCTGGAGCAAGCCTGCAGGAGATTGTCTAATTGATAGGAAAGACCCAGCCCATAATGGGTGGGACTAGTCCCTGGGCAGATGAATAAAAGATGGAGGGAACTGGTTGAGAAAGTTGGCATTTTTCTGTATACTTCATCAGACATTCTGGGCTGGCAAGTATGGATTGTCCCTTTCTCAGCTGTTTTTTGGATATGATATGACAAGTGTCCTCAGCCCTAGATGATGTGGGCTTTCCTGACAAGCAGGATGAGAAACTGTAACCAAGAGTTATAAGGCAAAATGAAACACCTTATTTCCTTTAAGCCATTTGGCAGTGAGCTTATCTGAAACCATGCAGAGCGGCTACGACCATTACGGACTGCAGCGTTGGTGTGACTCTTGCCTGTGTCCCCAGAGTGCCCGGCATCCTTTTCCTCAGGACAACATAGGCGTACTGAGGGCATTAGGATAGCGTGATGAGGGCACCCTGTGTTGATGGAACAATGCTTTTCTTTGGGGATTAACAAATTGTGCTTTGGTTATTTTGAAGGAAACTTGAGGTTCTAGAACTTGTCCAGTAACAAAATGTATTTCTTAGGGGAAAAAAAACATTTGCAGTTGACGTGAAGGTGACAGGTTCAATCCTTCCAGTAATTAGGAAAATCACTTAAGAGAGCTAGGAAATGATTCTGTCTTGTACAAATGTTTCATGAGTAATTTCCAGGACCATCTTATACCTCCCAAAGTCTATGAAGGCACCTATCCATCAGGGTCTACTCTTCCTCTTTCTTTAATTAACTGAGGAAGGTGTTCCAGTCTTTCAGAATTAATTGCACATAACAACTTGAGTAAGTGAGGTACCCCCCCAATCAGGTAACTACAGGCTCATAGACTTAGTTCTTATGCTCTTGTTACCTTTGCAGGAGTTTATTGTGCATCTACCATGCACCAGGCACTGTGCCAGGGATTGGGGATTAAGAGATAATAGTACTGGAACTGACGGCATTGCTTTTGGTGGTTCAGAGTACCGCATCTGTGCAACAGACACTGTTGTCATATAACAAGTCAGTGGGAACATCAGTGAGGAAGCTGACCTTTCGTTGGAAATGATAATTGAGCATTCTCTTTTGTGAAAATGTTTTTAAACTTTATCTTGTGTGTGGGCATATGTGTACAAGTGCAAGCACAGTGCTGCACATGTACACAGGTCAAAGGATGGCTGTGGGGTATTAGCTCTCTCTACCATGCAGAGAACCCGTGTTGTCAGGTTTGGTAGCAAACCCCTTTACTCATGGAGCCATCTCGACAGTCCAATAATTCTCATTTTAACATGACCTTAAAAAATTGAAGGCAGGAAGTAGAGAAAAATTAATGCTATCCTTGAGAGAAAGAGGTATGACAGCACAGAAATATGAATGTGAATAGTGGAAAATGGAAGTCATGGGAACTCATTGCTGATGTATTTCAGAACAAACATATCAGCACTCTTGCTGACTTTCATGCAGGTTACTCAGTGCCCAAGTTGCAGTAGTGGTTAAGAGGGTTGAGCTTCATGCTAGGAGTAGCATCAGATGGCCTGACATCACAGGGCTTCTCTGTGTGGAGAAGAAAGAATGTGAAAAAGGAAGATATCTTTTGGAGGAATCTGAATGCAACCTAAGGAGTTTGTGTGACATTAAATTTACTCATTCATTCATTTATCTACATATTCCCTGGAAATAGGAATACAATATAAAGGGCTGGATGAAGAATCCAATCATGAGTTAAATAAAGATTACTTGAGCCTCAGTATTGATAGAAATGTAAGTGGTGGGGACAAGCAGAAGACAATATTGCCATGGAGTCAGAAATGGATTACGCAACAGAAAAATGACTATCAAAAATGTTGGCACACCTTATACACCAAGGATGAAAACAGTGAAAAAGTCCTGAGAGAAATAATCCCATTTATTATAGCTCCTAAAAAAATGAAATACTTTGGTATAAATCTAACCAAAGAGGTGAGAGACTTTTATAATGAAAACTTTAAAACCTTAAAGAAAGAAATTACAGAAGACACCAGAAGGTGGAAAGACTTCCCATGCTCCTGGATCTGCAGAATCAACATCATAAAAATGACCATCCCAACAAAAACAATATACAGACTCAACACTATACCAATCAAAATCCCAAAACAATTCCTTAAAGAAATTGTCCAAACAATCTCAAAATTCATATAGAAGCACAAAAGGCCTAGAATAGCAAAAACAATCCTGAGTAACAAAAACATTGCTGGAGATATCACCATACCAAACCTTACTTAATCTATACTACAAATCCATAGTAATAAAAACAGCCTGGTATTGGCTCCAAAATAGACATGTAGATAAACGGATAAGGGTTGAAGACCAAGATATAAGCCCACATGATTACAGCCATTTGATCTTTGACGAAGGGGCCCAAAAAACTCAATGGAAAAAGAACAGCATCTTCAACAAATGGTGCTAGGAAAACTGGATATGTACATGCAGAAGATTAAAACTGGACCCATACTTGTCGCCATACACAAAAATTAATTCCAAATGGATCAACGATCTTAATATTAGGCCAGAGACTATAAAAACCCTAGTTGAAAGGTTAGGGAACTCCCTTGAGCAGATTGGGCTAGGCTGACAGTTCCTAAACAGAAATCCGATAGCACAGGCACTACAACCAATACTCAGCAAATGGGATCTTATGAAATTAAAGCGCTTCTGTTCAGCTAAAGATATTGGAAACTGAGCAAAAGGGCAATCCACAGAATGGGAGAAAATCTTCACTAACCACATATCTGATAGAGCTCTATTATCCAGAGTGCAAAAAGAATTTAAAAAAACTAAGCACCAAGGAGATAAATGGCCCAATTAGAAAATGAGCCTCGGAACTCCAAAGAAACTTTTCCAGGGATGAAATTGAAATGTCTAAATGTCTAACAAATATCTTTAAAAATATTCCATATCCTTAGCCATCAGGGAAATGAAATTTTCATTTCATTTCATTTAATGAAAATTATGCTGAGATATCATCTCACTCCTGTCAGGATGGCAAAAATCCACAATACAAACAACACAAAAAGCTAGAGAGGATGTGAAGGAAAGGGAACTCTTATACACTGCTGGTGGGAATGCAGGCTTATACAACCATTCTGATGATCAGTATGGTGATTTCTAAAAAGTTAAAAGATTGAAATGCCATATGACCCTGCTATACCACTTCTGGAATAATCCCCCATGATGCAGAAATTCATTACAGTGACATGAGTACAACCATGTTTATTGTAGCACTATTTACAATAGCAAAGTCATGGAATCAATCCAAATTTCCAACCGTTGATGAATGGATAATGATAATGTGGTACATTTATGCAATACAATACTACTAAGCCATCAAAAAAGATGAAGTAATGAAATTTGCCAGGAAATGCATGGAATTAGAAAAAATTATATTGAGTGAAGTACCCCATACACAGAAAGCTAGACACCTTATGTACTCCCAGTATCCACTTAATGATATATTCAGAGGTAAATCTCTGTAATACCCTCTGTAATCACAAAGGATTATAAATGTGAGGGAAGGGAAAGGAGAACCTTAAGGAAATGAGATAGGGGATCATGCTTCAGTGGAGAAAATAGGCCACTGTCAAGTATTGCATGTAAGTAATGAGACATCTGGTGCAACTCACTCCCACTTCCTTTCCTGGTCACTTGGGACTGAAGAGGTTTGATCTCACCAATCAGGGAGGATATAGGGACTGGCAGATAGATGGTAACCATCTGGAAAATGGGACACTGATCCCTCCCCCACTGCTATGTCCTACTCCTATTCTTATATCTACTTTTGAGTTTCTTCTTATATTAAGATTTTTTAAATAATCTTTTATCTGTGGTTAGGAGATGGCTTTCAATACCAATCAGGATGCAACCAAGGGTGGTGCAGAAAAAACAAAACTGAAAATAGCAACAAACCATAATTCAGAACACCAAAGACCCTACATTAATCACCTAAAACCACACCAGCCAAATCGTTCCCCATCCTAAAGCTCAGGGAACCTTACAGAAGAGGGGGTGGCAAGATTGTAAGGGCCTAAAGATGAGGACCAACCATATGCAAGATACTCTACACAAGTTAGGGCTGTGGCAGCCAGAATTGGACCTTGTCTGACCTGCACAATGGCTGACGTGTCAACAATCCTCCAAAGTCTGACATGGATCACAGGGGAGAAGGTTCCAGGCAGTAGGGTTCTTAGAGGGAAGGAATTAACAGTCATAATAGAGTTCCTATACTAACAGGGAACCCAAGAAGGGGCTCTGGGCTATGCCACTGAATCCTGAACCCTCACTAGCCTCCCTCAGAGGGAGGTTTGGCATTCATACAAAAGGATGCTCCAGAGGATGGGAGGGAGGAAGAGGGAGGCACCAGGACAAGGAGAGGGAAGGAGGGGGGTGAGAGGGATAGGGGAAGGGGGAAGAATGCAACGGGGGACGACTTGGGAGGGGAGGAGAGAGAGAGAGGATGGGGGTACCTATTGAGTTTGTATGATTAGGAAAAAATAAAATGTGGGAGAAAAATAAAAAAAATCCAAAAAAGAGGTTGGCACAACAACTGAGATAATTTGAAAAATTCTTTTTATTTTGGCTTTTTGAGGGAAATTTAAGTATTGAGAATAATTAGTGAATGAAAAAATAGATAATTTTAATCACAAAATACTCTTTCATCGTTGTCTTTTGAGAAATGCAAGAAGCAGAGAAAATAGAACTTCAGGTTTCTGTGGCGAGTGACTACCATGTGTTTGGTATGCACAGGTAAGGGCTGTTGGGTAGGAAATTTGCAGCAGTTTTCTAGTGGTTTTCTTCAAGAGGAACAGTGTGGCAGGATTTCAGGTCCTATGACAGAAGAGATAGACAGTAAGCCTGTGTTATCTCTTTGGGCTCATCATGCAGGGCACCGTGGGCTCACTGCACCAAGACACTATCTGTACTGTGCATGTGATAAGTTGAGTCAGCTATGAAGCCTGATGTCCAGAGGATCCGAAGTACTGTGTTCCCTCTGCTAAGAAAAAGACCTGCAGTGAAGCAGATTGATCCATGCATTTCCACATGTTCTAATTCTGGGTATGATAGAGATACACATAGGAGGATTTCGCTAGCTGCATAGGTCAGAAGAGCATTCTGCTTTCTCTGTAACATATGTCCAAAGAGGTATCAATTGACTAAAATGAAAAAGAAAACTGTTATATAAACCTCAGAATATAACTAAAAACCCAAAAGAAAATAATAGTATCCGAAGAGTGTGGAGTCAAATTTGAGAACTTCTGCTGTGGGATATCATACAGTTATTTATTCCAACTTTGAGTTTATCTTCCTTCTTTGATGATGGCGCTTAGTCTATCAGTCCAGAGAGGTTCTTTAGGAAAAATTTTCTCATTGGATCACCGCTGAAACTGTGATAATGAGGTAGTCGAGTCTGAATACTCAAAAAACTCTTCAAGGAGGACCTAGTGTTGCAAGCAAAAGGGTGCTGACAAAGTCAGACCAGCTGGTCATCCATCTGCATGTTCATGAGCAACTATTTGAACTCAGCTTCAGTCTTATCTTTAAGGTGGGAATAACATCAGATTATTTGGTATGCTCAAAGTGTTGTTGAAAAAATCAGAGGACATCCTCCAGGTACAAATTGTTGTTTCCCTATAGACCTCTGCCTATTTGCATCATTATTATTATTGCACAGGCCCTGTAATAATAGAGTGGCTAAAAGATCCATGGAGGGATCACCACTGTGACATGAATGACAGTAATGTGGGCTAGGGCAATGGAGTGTTAATCTCCTCTCTTCCCAGTGGCATGAGCTTCCAAGTTGTTAAGACATTGCAAGATGTCACTCGCTTGGGCTGTTGTCCTGTGTTTTGTGTCCCAGGATATGGCAGTGACTAACTCTTAGAGACCTGACCAACTCAGAGAAGAAAGAGATCTTCTGAAATAAATGCTCTTATTTCCCTAGTATGGATCCAAGTGATTCAAGGACTATAGTGAAGAACTAGGATAACAATCTTGGGATCTTAAGAGACAAAAGATTTATAGCAACAGTTTTTCTTTTGAAGAAATATGCACTTATGTAGTCTCCCAATATGGACAAAGTCATGTTCAAATTAATTGAAAGTATTAGTTGAAATTAGGTATGTTGCTTCTATATTGTATGATAATTTTCATTTATTGTCTATATTCCATATTTATTTTTGACTATCCATTTGAAGGCCAGTTTCTTATTATTTCTGCTTCATATTTTTAAGAATGACAGATGTGTGGGAGAAAAGCTTTCCCATCGTAGTCTATTACTCTTCATCACATTTTGATGAAGTGTGGGAAGATTTGAGAATGAATTACACATTCTCATTGATAGATGTTGGCTACTGACCCATTTATTTCCTAGGAAGTTAAACATGGTCTTAACTAATGTAAAATTGTTTCGTTATACTGTATGGACTGGGAAGATGGCTCAGTCGACGAAATGCTTGCTGACTTAACCAATGTGTGAAGAAATATGTACTGAGTTCAGATTACCCAGCCAACCTGCGGAAAAGAAAAAAGCCAATCATGCTAGTGGCAACAGTAAAATCCTGGAGGTTTGATGGCCAGTCAGTGTAGGCAGGCTTTTGTATTCATATGTATACACACACACACACACACACACACACACACACACGGATTATGCTGTTAATCTGTTATTTCTATGGCCACGAGTGGAAGGACGGATATGCAGCCCATGCACACACACACACACACACACACACACACACACACACACACACACACTTAACAGCAGATCAGTAGTTGCTGAAAGAGTTGTGAGAAATAAAACCATAATAAATGGAGACAAACAAATAGTAACTCAGAAATCTCTCATGATGGTTCTTGTAGCCATGTTCACATAACAAGACTTTTACAATGCTAGAAAAATGTGTCATGTTTAGGCAGTCATTTAAAAGGTTGAATGTTGAAGAGAGTTGTTTTTTAAGAACACTGATATTTTGAAGTCCCAGATTTACTGTATATTCAGTTTAAACTATGAAGTTAAAACCCTGTAGTTACATCCTTAGCTTCTGGTCAGCCTGCCACAGACAGTTGCTGAGTATTATTAGTGGAAATAAGTGGCAGATGCTACCGAGGTTAAAAACTGTTAGAAATTATTGAGTGAATTGAGTTATATTTGCATATAAATAAATATATATTTGCATATATAAATGTGTATATATACATATATATATATGTGAGCTACCAGTTGTACGAAGGAATATCATAGATTAAAATCATTAAAAGGGAAGAGCAGAGGCTCCGCCCTTGATGAAGCTGTTGCTTCTCTTTTCAGAGCTGCTGTATTTACATTCTCTGAAGGTTTCCTCTTCTTGATGTTTGGTAGTCTCTTATTTGTCCTTACTTTTCTTTTGAGAAAGGTTTCTGCCATGTGGCATAGCTCAGGCTGGTCTTAAACTCTGATCTTCCTGCTGCTTCTTCCAAAATACTGGGATTCTAGGGCTGAGCCATCAGCGTGGCCTCTGTTTGTTATTCTAATTTAAAGGCAGACTCTCAGGCTGGCAAGGTGACTCAGCTAGTAAAGACACCTGTTCACAAACCTGGTGACCTGAGTTCAATCCCTGCAAGTCCACGTGGTAGGAGAGAAACGACTTCCCAGAGTTATCGCACCACTGCCCGTGTGCCATGGCGTGCATGTGTGTGCCGTCCCTCTCTCATTCTCTCTCTTTCCTTAAGCAAATAAATAAAAATATTTAAAAAATGAAAACAGACTGTCACTGAGAGTCAGCAATGTATTAAGAATGTTTCTGACTGTAATTCAAAAGAAAAATGATAAAAACCTTGAAATCGTATTTGTTAATTCAAAGTAGTCTAAAAATCTAAGTCACAGTATCATTTATTTTTATTTATTTGCATTTAATTATGACGGTAAGAAAAATCTTGATTTTTCTCACTTGTCGGGTAGGATGTGAGGAGCGAGACTGAAATATAGCAGTGATCTATGCGTGTGATTCTTATGAAAGTAATGTCAAATTGGATATGTCTAAAGGCACTTGGTAACTATGAAGCGCTATGCAAATAATGTGGTTACTGTAATAAGCATGAACTTATTGTGAATGTGTCAGTATTAGCATGTACATTTCCACATATAAAAGCAAAGGTTTTGATCTTTATTCTTTCCTAGAGACATGACCTTCTTTTTATTTGAGAGACAAAAGAGAGGATGGGAAAGGAAGGAGGGAGAGAACATGCATTTCCATGCCATGGTACACAGGTAGAGGTCAGAGTACAACTTTCTTTTTTTATTATTATTATTATTTCTGCATACAAACTTAACAAGTACACCGGTCCCCTCCCTCCCTTCACCTCCCCCCCTTCACCCTGCTCTCTCCTCCCCTCTCCCCTCCCTCCCCATCCCCCAGTGCCTCCCCCACCCAATTCCTGGAGCATTCTTTACTGTGCATGCCAAACTCTCCTCTGGGTCCTCCTCTTCAATGAGGTGCAAAGACCCAGGGGCATATCCCAGAACCCTTTCCTGTGTTCCCCTTAAGCTTAGGAACACTACTGTGACTGTCAGTCCCTAGCACTATGTCCAGCACATTATTGACCCCACAAAGTCTAGCATGGACTAAAGGCACTAGGATCCTTAGAGGACAACTTTCAGAAGTCAGTTCGCTCCTTCCACCATGTGGGCTTCCAGGAATTGATCTCAGTTTGCAGATGTCTTATCAGCTAAGCTATCTTGCTGCCTCTAGATGTTGCTTTCTTATGGACAAAGAAATTTAGATTCTTTAGAGAATGCGGATAATAAAATTTTTCGAAGAGAATTTGCAGAATTTTCCATTTTAATGTGGCTAAGTCTAAGCACTTGACAAACACTACAGATAGGGTGAAAAGGAGTCTTCTCGACCTGATGATTCTACTGGGTTCTTTAATAACCAAGAGCCTGCTTCTATTTAGACATGATTTAATGTATTATAGGTATTCTTGGTGATATTATATAGCTCTTCAAGGAAAGATGTTATTTATATTCAGCTTCATACTTTCAGGCAAAAATAGTAATAACACTTTCAAAATACTGATGGGAAAACGAGTCACAATAAATATGTTGGATTCTCAAGATAAAGAGATGTACAATTCTCAGAGTTACAGCATCTGTCTATAAAAACAGTGCATCTGAGCATACTATTTTAGCAAGATACTCACAAAGTGTATCTTTAAAAGTTTTATCTTTTTTTTTTTTTAAGTTTGACTTTCCAGTAAACTGTTAGGGAAATGTCCTTTGAATTGCTTTTCCCCTAAGTGCCTGTGAGTGGGAGTACATTCAAATTCAAAGCAGAAAGTCCCTTAAATTCCTCTCCAGTAGTCAGTCCATCCTGTTTGTGGTGTTCCAGGGAAACCTTAGCTGTTACTGCTTTTAGCATGAAGGGGGTTGCAAAAGACTTCAAGAAGCACAGCTCTTAATAGGCTTTTTGTCACTCTTAGGGTTTATGGCCCATTTGTTGCCTTTTTAGGTCATTAGTTTTTTTTTCCCCACCAACACATTCTATCTACCTTTACATGTAAATATTTCACAGTGATAGCTAAAAATGCTATGAGAGTGAGATATTTGTATCGAAACCTCCAAAAAGTGTTTTTCAGTTTCTATAGTAATGATAATAGCCAGGGATAATAATTGTAAGCTAATCATTTTTTTGTTCATAATATCCCTTTGCTATGAACAGGACTAGTACATTTATATAGTCTTTTTCTTCCTTTAGTGCTAAGGATCAAACTGTGGGTTTCACGTACACCAGGTATGCACACTGGACTAGATCTCTAGTCCACATTTGCCCTTTTGTTAAATGAAGACTTGGAGAATTAAGAAGATGGGCGGGCAGTCAAGCTGATTCATTGATTCCCACCAGGGACTCTCACTCTGTATGTGTGTGTGACATCATGTGTGTCTTACCAGTTTGTTTTTCTTACTCTCTAGGTTTCTCCTCTGCCATCCCCTCTTGGACGGCCGCTGCCAGCTGAGCACAGACTGATTCTGCCACCTTCACAGTCTGCCCTTGGGATTCCCAGGATGAGCTCACCAGTACAGCCGGGTCAGTCTTGTGTTGTAAACTGGTAACATACTTTATCTGAAGGGCATTATTCTGTGTTGCTAAAAAGCAAGCAGTTGAAATCATGAAGGAACCTTTTTGTTTTTTTTTTTTTTCTGATGAAGTTAAAATGATAGAATAATGAAATTTGAACTTTACATTCTATTGCTGGCTCTCTATTAACCTAGTTTGCTTTCTGAGTAATTGATTTCATTTTCATTGTTGCCTGAGCACTGGGCTTTGGTACTTCTTTTGCAGATTGAGTTGTCTATGGCTTAAATATTAAACACCACACAGGAATATAGTTCACATCCATAGACTTTCTGTTTGCTTTTAAATTATGCCTTGGAGCTTGGGCGTCAGCTCCTGTGTTGACTCCACCTCTGCCTCTTTGACACACAGGAAGGATATTTTCCCTCCACACCCTTCTTTGCTGCCACTCCTGTTTCCTATATACATGTTTAATAACAATCTCAGGCTCTGCTTCCTCTAGTCCACAGTGGTACGTGGGGCTTGGGTAGTGCTATGATCAGCACAGCCAGCACCCACCCCTCCAGGAACAGGGTGTTGGCTTTAGAACAAATATGACCCAAGTTCTGAAGATGATGGAACAAGTCACACTTTCCTTGTGACAGTTTTCTGCTTAGATCATTATAGACACATTTTTATCTATATATTCTTCAACATGCTAATAGCCTCCAGTTACCTGAAGCTAAGGCAATACGATATTCAGAGCTCATAGAGGGAAACCTCCTGCCAAGATTTCACCCTCTAGGGTACTCCATCCTGGTGAAGTGCTCATAAATTGCACTGTCTCATCCACCTCTCTCTACATGCCCAATAAGCTGTCAATCAGAAATTGCAGGAAATAAAAACTTGATTCTAAAGGATGTGGTCAAGATACTGCAGTCTCTATCATGGCCTTGTTTTGTAATTGGGATTGTGTTATTTAGTTCAGCAGATAAAGAACTGAACACAGGGAGGCCTAACTCCTCCCTGGGTAGCCAGTGGCTCTCAGACTTCAGTGTGCATTCACATCGCTTGGAGAGTTTGTTGAAATAAATCTACATCCATAGGTTTTTATTTAATCAGTGTGGGACGGAGGTGATTTTTACAACTGTGATTTTTACAAGTTCTCTTTGGCAATGATGCTATTGTTGCATACATGACATGCTCTGGAGACATTGGTTTAGTCTCCTACACCTGCTTTTTATGCCTTCCCTATATTCCCTACAGAGTTTGTCAAAGTGCGTTCCATGAACCATGTTGCTCGCTGCAATTATGGGATTAATATTACCACCCTTTCATTACTTAAAATAATGTCTTCATTGTATATATGTATCATTGAAATATACTATATATATTTTATATATAATGTTTTTAAGTTGTATACTTTAAAAGGAGCATTTAATTTAAAACCACCATGGTGAAATATATTTTCCTTGTAGTAATATTTGGCAATTGAAGCACATATAACTCTGTCACATAGGGTATTGATTTTATAATATTGATTTTGTGATATGTGCATATCCTTTGAGGTTCTATTTTAATGAGAAAGTTCTTGCCAGCCATGATAATTATTCAATTAGGAGACAGCAAAAAATTGGTGGGTAAATGAACTATGGAAGGAAGCTCATTTAACCTTAGAGCCAGTAAGATTTCATTGTACACTCTTTTTAAATATGTATGGTTTAGTTTGATTGAAAACACACACACACACAGGTCTCAATTAACTCCAAGGTATATTTATGAATGAAATTTGTGTCAGAAATATCGCAGGAAATGTGCCAGGCAGGTGGAGTCTCTTCCATTTATTGCAGATAATAAACTCTGATCAGGGACCTGGCGTGCACTTTGTGTATAAAAGAAAATAGACTTGGCTCAAGTGTAAGAGTACTTACTCTCTCATTGTTTTCAGCCAGCACCTTATGGAGCCATGCATCACTGCTGAGATACGACTTGATCATTTGACTTAGAAAGTGTTTTTCTTACATTCCCTTTTTTCTTTCTAGCTATCGAAGCAGAGAATTAAATTGGTCTTATGCAATCATCATCCATTTATTTTGTTTTCTTCTATAAACAGCTCCCAGGAGTTGAACATCAGAAAGAAAAATACACTCACTCCAGTAGTTCTGAAAATTCTCTGATAGTGTTTCAGGCTATTTATGTTTGTCTTGAAAACTGGTCCTGCAGTAGTCTCAGGAATCTTTCTCCATCCATATTCAAATACAGTTGATATCAAGTAAAAACTATTCCTGTCTTGATCATGTATTCAGTCAAACAATAAGTGCTGATTTTTGTATATAACTTTCATTGGTTTTTATTTTAATCTGCCTTCCCCAATAATGCTGTAAGTTAGAGGGGATTCTTTTGGGTGCTGAGACGGCTTCATGGAAGAAAGAGTGTCCCACCATGGTCGGCAGCTAACTGCTGGAGTTGAAGTTTTCATTCGTTCAAAACTTACCAAGTGTCTATTACATGATAGGCGGTATGCTACCCAACATGACTTTTACCTTATGGATAAAACTCTCTGAGGAAGGGACAGAAATAGTAATAGTTTTGGTTCACTTAGTATCTGAAGATTTTTAAAAAATTTTTTTATTATTATTATTTATTCAACTGCGCGCATGTGTGTATGTGCGCGCACGTGTGTGTGTGTGTGTGTGTGTGTGTGTGTGTGTGTCTGTGTGTGTGCAGAACCACGGACGAATTCGTGAACCACCATGGACGCCTCCACCTCCTTCTGCCCGGGGGATTCACAGGCTCCGCCCTACCAGGACCAGAAGCGCAGGCCGCCCCCACTTCCGCCTAGGGTCTATACGTGGGATCTGGGATCCGAACTCAGGACCTTCCGCCTGCAAGGTGGAGGCTTAACCCCTAAGCTACCTCTCCAGCCCAGTATCTGAAGATTTAAACAAATATAAGACCACTCATTTCTTCTGTATCAAAGACATAGGACTGATAATGTCCTTCCTTAACAACAGTCAGATTTCGAAAGGAAAGACTTCAAGCCTCATTGCAGTTGTCCCCAAATATATCAGGTATTAGATATCAAATATAGATTGCCAGAATTCTTCCCCAGAGAGTTATGGCAGAACTCTAGAGGAGGCGGATTTGCCTGCTGTGTAGCATGTTATATAATGCTCTCCATGTTCACTTGTGAAGTACAGATATGCTTTTAATTTGTTTAAAAGCACTACTGCTTCTCATTTGGAGATTCAACAGAGACAAAAAAGCACATCATTGAATCCCACTTCAATGGCAGTCTCTGTTTGGTGTGCTAACAAGATGATAATTCAGTTATTTGCCTTCTAGATAAAATAGCTAGTGTTCCTGAAACCTAGAGGAGGTACTAATTTGTGGGGAGAATTCTAGGGATGTAAAGGTATTCTCTGCTTTCTAGGCCATCCCAGTTTTTATGTGGTGAGGAGTACACCAAAGAGATTCTTAGAGTTGGATTTGTTTTTCTTCAAGAGGAGCATAAACCTGTTTAACACAGAACACATTTTCATTATGATCTCAAGATTTTAGAAAACATATTTGAGCCTGGGTGCTTTTAAGAATAATTAAATTGTGTGCTCCAACCTAAAATGATTTTAGTATGCTTTTTAATTTTGATAGCTATAATATTGATGTAATTTCATTGAAAATGGATCCGCAGGACTTTTCCAAGCTTAAAATCGGTATGTATGATGCCTCTCAGAACTATGCAATGCTGTGGCCTTGTGGACTTCTAGGTAGGTGTGGAAAGTGCATAGCTCATTGCCAGGTCCTGTGACACTGGTTTATAAGTCATCCAATGAAGGCAAGTCATTTCCCTTTTTCTCATCAGTGACAGAACATTTATAACAACTACTCTATCCATATTAAAATAGCAAGACTGTTTACACAAGCACAAGGTTTGCATCAAGAGCTTACATTCTGCTCATTTCCTCATATTCACTAGGAAATCTTGGGCAAAAAATTAGTTTGAGATTTCCCTTCCTGCCTCTATTTTGCTAAACAGTTGCATTCCCTTATAGAACTGTAGAACTGATTTTACTAATGATCAAAAAGTTCTTTGATATATAAATTGTTATGGAAATGCTAAGTAGTATAAACAATTCGAGGGCAAGCATTAATAAAAGCTTCACTGAAAGTGTTTTTAAAGAGAATTAATAAAAGCTTCATGGTTCAATTAATACAGTACAACATCGGGTTTTCTGCAAGCATATGGGACCCAGAAGGCCTGCCCCTGTTTTTAAAATTTACGAACTCTTTAATGATTCACCACTTCCACCCCAGTGCATTACCCACTGTGGTGCTGTTTAGTCATTAAGTAGGAAGCTAAAACCAGGGCAAAGCTACAAACAAATATCATAATGTCCAAGTGGGTATTTTTTTGCCATTTTTATGATATTTTATCATAGAAAACAAATGCTAATGAAATGGAGTCGTAGATCAAGTAAGTTAGGGCTTTCTCAGATGCGCATGGTCACTTGGCTTCCTAGTGAGATGCAGGTCAGATCTGTGCAACTGGACCATTCACAGGCTTCTGGCCAGTTATCTACTTCAAGAGGAGTCCCCTTGAAGTTGGCTGTGATAGGATTTGATTACCAGATTTAGGATTAATGGGAAACACTGAATATTTAATTTGCTAATTATTATTTTGGAGTTTTTTTCTTTTACTTTATTGCTAAGTTATTTTTCTAAGTTTATATTTCTTTTTTTGTATGTAAGTAATGTGTCCCTATGTGTGAGATGTGTGTGTATGTGTGTGAGAGAGAGCCCTGAGGTGGGGGGGGGAGAGCATGCGCATTTGTGCCCCCTGAAGCTTCTGGGATTTCTCTGGTTTCCACCCCCCACCCCCCACATTCACACAGGCATGTAAGGATAGACTTAAGCCATTATGTCTAGCCTTCACATGGGGTCTGGAATCTGAACTCAGGTTGTCAAGCTTGCACAACGAAGTGCTTTTACCTGCTGAACCATCTCCCTAATCCTAAATGTATATTCCTTAATCTGATATTCTAGTCTGAAACATAGAGAAATACCTGTTAATTCTTTAATTTGAGGTACTGAGGTTTGATAGCGACACACGACTTTCTGTAAATGTTCAGTGCAAGTGTATTTTGTACATTTATTTCTTCTCAAGCTTTCTTTCGCATTACTATTGTGGGCAATTCAATGTAGAAATTGCTCTCTGTTTTTAGCATTGTAAAACAACCAACAAACCACTAATGTGACTCAAGCAGAGAGCAAGGTTTTGTCTCTTTCCTAGGAAGCTAGAAGGGTTTTTCTGAGTGGTGGTTGTTATTTCTTGAGACTACCCAAGGCTTTGAGCAAGTTTGGCCTTTGTATTTTTTTTAACTCACAAATTATAAGGTTAATGTACACCTCACATAAAGGGAATGGAAACTCCTTGTCTGTGGGTACACACATCATACCTCACTTCTCTGTTATTTCACAAGGTGGAACTGAGCTCTCAGGCATATCTCTCTGTGAAGTCTAGTAAGTGAATTCTCCTCTGAGGAACGAATGGGTGTAGTGGACAGTCAGCTTGTCTCAACTAAATTTGTCTTAAAAGTTGTCTTGCGTGGAAGTGTGAATGTGCTATTGCTTACAAGAGTAGGAGTATGTTGTAATGTTTTCGATTAAGCCAATTATTGATGAGTAAAGTAAGATTCCTTTAAAGAGATACAAACACACTAGAGTCAGGGAAAATCAGCTTATTACATTCTCTAAAAGTTGCCTAAGCAAGACTTTCTTTATTAACCATGGTAAATAGATAAAGTCTAATGAAGCTACAAGAAAATTCAAGTTGTTATTAGTGGGAACTCTTCAGTAAGTCTGAATTGTCTAGTACTATTATGTGTCCTTAATTTATAAATAAAATTAGTATCAGTGTATCTAAAATTATAATTGGGCATATGCTGAGGAAGAACTTTAAAATTAATATTCATGATTCTTTTATTTGTACTTTTTATTATATATTGAGGTCATGTTTCTAAGCACCCTCATAATTTAAATTTTTTTGCTGAAGAATCTAGGGCAAATATGCAATGACTAATGAGTGAAACCTTTATTGGTCTTTTAAAAAACATGATTATTAAACAATGTTAGATAATGTATTTTCTGAAGTTCCAAGAGCAAGATTTTGGAAGTGTTGTAAAATATACATGGACAATTTTTTGTTTAAAACTTTACATCAGATGTTTATAAACCTCCTCCTTCTGCCTCCTTCTCCCTGGAAAATCTGTATTAATTCAAGGGATTATAGAGGGACTACAGCATAACCTGATCTTCCACTAAAAAATAAAAACTCTGAAATGCATTACTTATTATGGTCTTCTGTAGATTCTTGCTATCAATGCTAATTTTTGTGATTGTCAATGCACTGTGGTCTTCTCCATTTATGACTTCTTGCCTCTTATTCCTAGAGTCAGGAAGCCAAGAACTAGATTATATTGCCACCAAACTCTAAAGAAGCAGTTTTCTTTCATGAACAAAATAGATTGAACTAAGTACATGTTTTTTAAAGTTTTATTTGTTTATTTACTCATTCTAAGACAGGATCTTTCCACATAGCCCTGGCTGGTCCAGAACATACTGTGTAGACCAGACTGGTTATGCACTTGAAGTCAATTCTGCTTCTGTCACTCAAGTGGTGGGGTGATAGACCATCATGTCTGGTCCTATTGTTCATGTTTAATCAGGTTTTATCTGTTTTCCGTCTCCTGTGTACTTTCTTTCTGTACTTACTGTGTAGAGTTGCAGCATTTTGAGTTTTCGCAAGGTGAGTCATCGTTATGGGTTTGGTCTTTGCCATGCTCCTCCTTGTGAATTATGATCAGTATGTGCTAGAATGTGTGCTTCTGCTTACATGTTGATCCCTGTTGTTTTGAAGTAACTTTGTTACTAAGAATGAGAGGTTCATGAATAAAACCTGGTAGATTGCAAAGTCCTGTATCAAATTGTGGGAAGTAGAAATGCTCTCTGTGAATTTGTGTCAGTCTTTTCCCTGATAACTTTTTGGTATTTATACATTAGGCTATTTCTTCTTGAGGCAGATGGTTGTCCTCCAAATTTAATTGCATCATTACCTTTCCATTTGATACTCTATCTTCCAAGTTCTTCATATAAACATGGTAGTTTCAATGGAAAATGCTCTGGAGGCCTGGGTGGGAACTTTCATTTAGATGTGGAATTTGCAGCAGTAATTTTGTCCCCTGTGGAATTCTAGTGTCCTGTGAGAAAATACAGGATACTTGTGGGGACACAAACCCTTTTCCCTTTACAGTAAGGGCTGTTATACAAAAAGAAAAGCCAAAGCTTTATCCAAATGCCTCTTTAAAAACAACTTGCAATAGCAATCACCATGATAACAGTTGGCCATGAGTGTAATAGTGACATGAATATCAAGGAAACAACCAACAGCTTCTTGATTGAATTTAAGACTTTCTTGGAACATATTGTTACTGTAAAATAGAAGAGCCTACAAAAGAGAAAGACAGATCCTAAGGCAAGAGCAGTCTAGGAATCCTTAGCTAGGATGACAGACAGTACACCAAATCGCTTTATAAATACTTGTTATTATACTAATAGATTTTAGAAACCCTCAATTTAGAAGCCTCCTTGTACAGCAGAAGGAGTTTATTGCTAAAAAGCACAATGAGCCAAAGTACAGACAATTAATACTGTGGATTGCTTATGCCTATATAGGACATATATACATCACCTACCCCCACCCAAGGCTCAGGGAACATTGTGGAAGAGTGGGTGGTAAGACTGTAAAAGCCTGAAGTGAAACAGTGGTGGTCCGTGTAAATTGTCTTTTGGACGTGATAGAATTGTGTTACACAAGATTTAATGGCAGATACGTATACTTATGCAAGAATGGCGTTGAATCTGTCTCAACATTTTACCATGAAAGTAGATCTCAAGAAGCTACACCTCTCTGAGAGACTGATGAGGATTAATGCTGATGGGGATGAAAAGGAGGTACTTTCCTCAATGATGGCCCACTGATCAGCATAGAGCAGGTCAGGCATATGTCATCAATAGAGCAGGTCAAATTAGATGACACACAGTGGGCCACACAATTGAAAAGATTTGGAAATAGGAGGGAGTCTGCCAGGGGAGATGAAGGGTTGAAAGGGTAAATGGAGGAGGATGGGGCTTGGGACTAAGGAGTGACAATTAAAAATATTATGTCGCTATATTCATGTATGCAACATTAAAAATAAATAAAAGAACGAAGAAAAAAGTCTCTGTTAAGAATACATACCTCACTTCTCTGTATTTACTTGTTTTGTTTATCGCTGAGATTCTGGATAGTTTGTCCAGTTGGGCATGAGCGTGGGTGGCCTGAAGCATGTGACTTTTATTTGGGGTTGTTTCATGTGAAATACATGATCGACCAGATGACTGCAAAGTACTTATTTTGAAAGTATCACTACTTCTCATTGTATAATTAGTTAAATGAAATTATTAGTTATTTTTAAAAACTACTTTCAGCAAAATGAAAGACTGTAGCTGTGAACATTCTTGTTATTTTCCTGATATTTTTAGTGTTTATGTCTTTGTGTTGAATACTTACATTATCTTGATTTTTTTTTTTTAGTAAACAAAGATTGCATCATATTTGGCCTTATGTTTAAAATGGAAAAAATGAATTGAAAAATAGATTTTAAAAGGATTGTGATATACCAATCAAAGAACCTTTTCATGGAAATGATTTTATTAGTCAATTTTAGAAAAAAAGAACAAAAATACATACCATGACTAATGTCAAATAATGTAGCTGCTGTCTCTTTAGATTTCAATAAAGTATGTCAGAGCAGAGTCACTTTTTCTTCTGATGGAGACCGATAGTTTGCCTACTCACCTGCCTTCTTATCTTTCTTAGATTTATTTATTTTTCTTTTATCCTGCTTTTTATCCTACTCTCAGATTTGAAGTTTGTCTTATAAATTAAAAAACATGAAGTACACGAAGAGGACAGAAAGCAAGGAAGGAAAATCGTATAAATTTGATAGTTAATAGATGCAACAAAATTCTGTGAAGCTACTAGACAAGGTAGAGATCTGCTTCTGGCCAGCACTCTAGCAAGTCTTTCTTCTGCGAGATTCAGGCTTCTTTCCCCTAAATCCATTCATCCTCTGCTCTGTTTAGGGAACACTGCTGATTCTGTCACCTTTGCTAAGGCACCTAAGGACTGGGCATTCTTTTGTAGGGCGTGTCTTCCTTTCTCTCCTCATAGAACACTGTTCTGGTTGCCAGTGAGACTCTGTGGCTTTCCTGGTCCAGTTTTCCTGCCAGGCCAGTGGCTGCCCTCATGCGCCAGTCAGTGAGTGGCCCTGCCCACTTGCTCTTCCAGCCAGCTCTGATTCCATGTTCCCAGGAAGCTTACAGTGACCCCATATGTGTTACCTGTCTGTAATTCTTTCTCTGGTTTGTGAGTCACCTTCTCAAATGAACTTAGCTTTTTGAGGGCCAGGAGCATCCTCCTGAGATCCACTATGATAATGTTTGAGGCAGAGTACAAAAATGACTCAAATACCGATTGCCATGGTTTCCTTTGGATCCACTACCTGTTCATGAAAGAAGTGAAGACTCAAAGACGCTTTCTAAGATGACTGATGACGATAGCGCCAATGTTTAGAGAGAGAAGAGAATATCTGAGTGTTGCAATTCATCTGCATAGTTGCTGATAAATGACCATCAAACAGCTTAAGGGAACAAGGAGTTTATTTCCTTACGACAGTCCAGTTTCAGTTCTCAGTCCTGCTTGAAGGGAGAGCACACATCAACACCCGGGCCGAGGGAACTGGCCACCGTCACCACATAACAGCTGAGAGATGGACGATCCTTACTTGCCAGACCAGCATGTCTGGCCAAGTGAACAGAAGGCCAACTCTTTCAACCACCTCTCTGTAATTTATCCAGGGCCTAATCCCACCAACCATGGGCTGGGTCTTCCCCATCAGCTAGACAATCTCCTTCAGGTTTGTTCTGGGCTTAATTCAACCATCAACTCTATACAACTGTGCCCAGAGCTCAAACCCTCAACAGTCAAGCTGACACCTGTGCTTAACTATGACACTGAGTGAATCCAGTAGCTTCATTTCCACTGAGAATCAGCTCCGTTCTGTTGTTTTTTTTCCAACCATTTTTGTTGACTTCTTGTAATTTCTTTATTCATATCTGAATGACAGCTATGAGATAATCTTTTCATCTCAATGTATTGCTACCCTTTGAAGTGTCTTTGTTTTCTTACCTCTCTCTAAGGTGGCTTGTCTGTTCCTTGAACAATAAACACTGTAGCAAAGGGGCCATCGTTTACATACCAAGTCCCCTTAATATGAAAAAGTCACTAGGTTTGGATCTAGTCATTTAGCATAAAAACATACCTTTCTCTTTTTTTCTTCTAATAACAAGAGCTGTCTCCTTGTACTTGTGCATAGAAGCCCTTTCTTCCGCAATGTAAACTGAAGTTAAGTTGAAAGAATAACAGTATTTTGAATTATTTTTAAATAGTATATTATCTAATGTTAGTTTAAAGTTTACTTGTTCAATACTTAAAACTTTAAATAGTTGACATACTGTTTATTCTGTTAGTTGTGTGTGTGTGTGTATGTGTGTATGTATATGTGTGCGAGTGTGTGCATATGTGCATGTATATGGACACCTGTATATGTGTGCATGCATATGTGTTTTTGTGTGTGAGGTACACATGTACATAGATATATGTGTCTTCAGGCAAAAGATCAAGTGTCTTTCCTTATGTGTCATCACTTTTTAAAATCTTTATTAAGTGTTATTTTCTTTATTCTTTGTGTGGATACAATTAATTTATGTCATTTTCACCTTTTACTACCCAATCCCAATACCCCTTCTGTCTCACTTCATATTTTCTCCTTTCCAGCCAGTCTTTCTCCTGCTGTTACATTTTGAGACAGGTTCTCTTACTGGCTTGGGGCTTGTCAAGTAAGCTGGGCAGGCTGACAAGTGACCCCAGGGATCCACATATCTCTGTCTCTTCAGTGTTGGGCTTACATGCATGAACCACCATGCCCAGCTTTTGTACATGGGTTCTGGATTTGAACTCAGATCTTCATGCGTACATGGCAAACACTATACAGACTAAGCTAGGTCCCTGGCCCAGCAAGTGTTTTGAATCATATTACTGAGCACTATCAGTAAAATTATGCAAAAAGATTTAAAATAAATTTCCAACCTGTATTTATTTTAAATTGCTCTCATTTAAAATGATGAACTTGTAAGGTGTTTAAAATAATAATGAAGTCTTCATTAAAGTTTAATTAGGATCCTAAACTTTCATGTCTCTTCATTAAAAATGTGTTTTTGACTTTTTATTTGACAGTGTTGCAGTAAAGCATTTGATGGAGAAAGTGATCTCTTTGGAGATTTTGGAAAATACCTCATCAAATATGGTTGGTTCCTTTTCTATCTGTTCAGGAAGCTTATGTTGGCAGCAATGGAGTTGAGCTTCTAAACATGGAGACCATGGTAGTAGCGCTGCATGTCTGCCTCTTGGGTAGGCTTTGTTTGTGGCACACTAACCCTGAATGATGCAATGGTCTAGCCCCTTGTGGGCCAACATCCACTGACAATAACGCCACAACCCATTAGTTGATCATGAGTTCCCCGAATCCATAGGGACTTGCCGAAATCTAAATGAGTGACTAATTCCTAAACTACAAGGGAGAACTGACGTCTTAAGGGAGTAAATGACATGTTAAAGCTAGATTGTTTATTTTGCTTGTTATAACTGCAGGATCATTAAGGAAGTGCTTACGTCCTGTTCAGTTGAGTGTACTCGTCCAATATGTACCACGGAAAGGATTTTCTATTTTATGCTTCTTCTGCCCTTATCTTATTTCCTTTCTCTATTCTCTTTGCTCCCAATGTGTTCAGATTCATTGGATCTAAATAAACCCACATTTATATGGTATGGATACTTTTGCTACCTTTTCTCTTTATCTATTACTGAAAACTTGTGCAAATTTAAATTTGGGATTTTTAGTATAAGACCAAGGACTTAATACAAGCTTTGGAAACACCTGTCATCTGTTATTTACTAAAATCTCCCTTTATCCCAGATTCCTCATTTGGAAAACCCGTCATAAATTTGTCATGCTAGTTCATAGAAGTTACAATTGTATATGAGATAGTGAAGCATTAAGTGTTATGTACAGGTTATTGCAATTAAGTTATGCTTCTCATCCTGAGCTGTGATCTGGAATGTCCTTTTGGAAATGTTGGGGCAAATTCTAATGCCTCTAGGTCTTTTCACAGTGATGAGATTGATGTCTAGTGTCATGTATTGCAGTGTTCCACTTTGCATGTGTCTCAAGATTTGTTTACTTTTGAGCAGATGGAATGATGCATCTCTCTTTATTACATACCAGCTCTCTACTCTAGCCCACACCCAATAGTGAGCAACTCACTAGTCATTTGGCTTCATCCTTATACTCTCTGGACATCTTATAAGCATCCCCAATCTCTACCACATACCTGTGGACATTTGCAGTTGTATGTTGATTAATGTGGCACAATGAAAATATTTCTAGCCCATGTCCTAAAAACTTGGTGATTTCTGCCATTTTTTGGCCAAGTTTGGTAAGTCACATTCGCCAGCAATACTGTTCTCATCTTGTGGTCACAGATGAGGCATGTGACTCCCATCCTTCTATCTCAGTGCCACACAACTCTCAGGCCTTAGCATGTCTCAGGCAGCACAGTGGGAGGGGTAGGGGCACCAGTAGGCTAGGAATCCCTAAGAGAAGCTAGCTCTGTGCCCGCTGACTTTGAGATATGTGAATGAGTTTCTTTATCTGTCCAGAGATCACGTTTCATCTTACCTGCGCTTTCTGCGGCTGCTCTGCTGAAGTGTCACGAAGCAGGTAGCTTAGCCCAAGAGGAATCTCTTCTTCCAGTTCTGAAATCCAGAGTTTCCCAATCACTTTCATTGAATTGGAATGAAGCTGCCAGCAGGGCCATGCTCCTCTGGAGGCCCTGGATAAGGACATCTCCTGACTCTTTTAGCTATTGCCAGATGCTGTGTTCCTTGGCGCATCGCCCCAGCCTTTGCTCTGGCCGCAGTGACTACCTGCCTGTCCATGCTCTGTCAGACACTTTCTTGCAAGGTATTTCTCTCTACCTGAAGATTCTCAACCATACCAGTGAGTTTTTTCCCTCCCCTCCTCCCTCCCTCCTCCTTCCCTCCCTCCCTCCCCCCTTCTCATTCCCTCCCCTCCCCCTCCCTCCCCCCTCCACTTCCCCTCCCTCCCTTCCTCCCTCCCCCCCTCCTTCCCCCTCCCTCTTCCTCCTTCCCCCTCCCCCCTCTCCTCCTTCCTTCCTTCCTTCCTTCCTTCCTTCCTTCCATTTTTATTCTGTTATGTGAGGCAACATTTACAAGTTCAAGCAATGAAGTTGAAGGGATCTGAGGTGGGGAAATTATTATTTAACTTCCAAAAAATCTGATATAGTTTCCAAAATTATTCTAACTTTTAATTTATGTTTCACATATTTGCTGTTCAAGTTTAGTTTAATCATTTCTTTATCAGACTTGTGTTTCATGTCCTCTAAGTACAAGGCCCTGTGGCAGGCTTTAGGAATAATCTACAGACAGTTGTGGTGGCCTGATTACCACATAGAGCAAATGCTAAGATGAAAGTAGGAGAGAGTATATATAATCCAAACTTGTTCTTTGTCTGTTTCCTTTTTCCTAATTCTAGCTTATTAACCACTGTCATGTTTTGGTGCTTGTAACTCCTTTCAGTTGTTGTAGGGGTTATGAGCAATCTATGGGCCAGAAATTGTTTTTCAGGAGAGCATGGGAGAAGGAACATGTATCAAAGTCAAGTCCCTTCAATCAAAGGAATATATGAAGTACAAAATCAAAAAGACTTTGCCTCCAGGCATTTCAAACCTTAACAGTCCTTATCTGCAGAGCCTGCCACTTGTATCAGTATCGCAATTTCAAAAACTCATTGGTTCTGCCCCATTCAATGGTGCAAGGTTCTGGTAGTAGTCTTTGTTCTCTTTTAAATCCAATCAGGAGATTTTTTTACATAATGATGACACAACCTTTGATCTAGTAGAAAAACAAAAAAATTACACAAGCAGCTATAAATATGCAGCTATAAAAATGCGTAAGTTCTATCCAGATAATTATTTGAATTTCCAAGGTAGAATGTAGAAACTGTTTCATTTAATGGTTGATGTCTTGATTTGTATGTGTGGTATGTGTATATGTGAGTAGGTATGATGCGTTTGTATATGAATGTACATGTGAATATATATGTGATGTGATGTGTGTGTGTGTGTGTGTGTGTGTGTGTGTATGTTCTGCTCTGTGTCAGAGGGTCTTGTTGAGAGTGGTGTGGTGGAAGAGTAATTGGTCCAAAACAGGAATTCTAGAAGTATCTAGAGAGAGGTCGCTGTTGCAAACATGGGTAGCATCAAATCAGCAAGCATCACGTCATGAATGGAAATGTGGGAGAAAGAGGAGAGGACAAGGACCAGGCCTCACTGAAGCTGCCAGAATAGCTTCGCACCCCTCTGTAGGGCTGCTGGTCCAAGAATACACCACACGTTAAGGAGAAGCAGCTCTTGAATATTTAAATGAACAACAAACTAATCTTTCCATCCTTAGTGCCTAAGATTCTACATACTTAGTAATTATAACAGCTTGAAAGAGACAAATGTAAACAATTTTGTCAACTTCTGCTGTTTGTGTGAACCTGGTCGCATTTCAAATTCTTAGGGCCTTTCTTGGCTTCCATTTTCCTGCCTCATTCCATGTTGTTTGCAGCAAGAAGAGGGCTGCTTTTGGAGAGGTAAAGCAAGCATAAAAACACACTCATAGAGCTGTTCAGTATTTTTATCACTTAAGCAGTTTGTGAACCAAGATATTGAAGGGACAAGTAACATCGAAGTTGTGAGGTTTTGACTGCTGAGTGGCTTTTTTTGCCCTGTCCTCTGAGGCACCTTAAAACATTACATTCTGCCATTCTATCACAAGTGTGCTTTAACAGGGGGCTCTAAGTAACCCAGGGAAATAAAAGTATCGCCATGAAGATACATAAGTGAATTCTTTGTTGGTGCTTGTTTTTGCCACTTAAATTTCAGTGCTTGCTTTGTTCGGGTAACCCTCATTGTTCTACAGTGAGAATCCAGTGTATGCATTAGGAAGTGTTAGTGTATTGAAAAAAGAAGTTTGTGAGTGCTATATGGTTGTATTAAACACTTAGATGTTGCAATAATGTGTTTTTTTTTTAAAAAAATATATATATAGAGAGAGAACCATGTGCACAGGTAAAGGTCAGAGGAAAGTTTTCAGTTTTCTCCTACTATGTGGGCTTCCAGGGATTGAACTGAGGTCTTTAGGTTTGCAAGCAGGTACTTTATCTGTTAAGCTATGTTTACATTTGTATCTCTTGTGTTGGTTTTCTCAGAATCACATTTTTTGTCATCAAAAATTCATGATTTTGATCATACAAATGAGCACCATGCTTGCATTCCTCCCCTGCAGCACCATGCCTGCATTCCTGCCTGCAGCATCATGCCTGCATTCCTTCCTGCAGCACCATGCCTGCATTCCTGCCTGCAGCACCATGCCTGCATTCCTCCCCTGCAGCACCAGGCCTGCATTCCTCCCCTGCAGCACCAGGCCTGCATTCCTACCTGCAGCACCATGCCTGCATTCCTTCCTGCAGCACCAGGCCTGCATTCCTCCCTGCAGCACCAGGCCTGCATTCCTCCCTGTAGCACCAGGCCTGCATTCCTCCCTGCAGCACCAGGCCTGCATTCCTTCCTGTAGCACCAGGCCTGCATTCCTCCCCTGCAGCACCATGCTGCATTCTTCCCTGCAGCACCATGCCTGCATTCCTCCCTGCAGCACCATGCCTGCATTCCTCCCTGCAGCACCATGCCTGCATTCCTCCCTGCAGCACCAGGCCTGCATTCCTCCCTGCAGCACCAGGCCTGCATTCCTCCCTGCAGCACCAGGCCTGCATTCCTCCCTGCAGCTTACTGTGGCTTTTCACTGAGTTGCTGGGCATGATACAGTCCACCTGCACAATTCATCCCACCCTACTCTGTTAGGAAAATTAAAGACCAGGATTTTCACAAAAGACTTTGATTAGAATAAAGGGAAATCAAATGACCCTATTACAAAATGCCAAGATTGACTCTCAGAGCAACCCATCATTTGGTGAGAGTATGGACAAGAGCCTGCTATTTGTCATTTGTGTGACTGTCGGGAAGTGAGTTTGAACTATGGGTTAAAATCACTTGGAGGAGTAGAAAGAGGGGCACAAACTCTGAATCAGTTCTTGCCTCTTAAAGAGTCTGAGGCTCTCTGACCTATGTGTGAGGCTCAGGTGTGGGTATTCATTTTAGATAGCAGAATGATTACTATTGCCAAGAACCAGTAAACACAAATGAGCAGCATGAAGTAAATAAACATGAAATCCTTACCTTAGGGAATGACATGGCATTTCTGATGGAGGAAGCAATATCTAATTAGTTATGAAAACCAACTATTGAGCTCTGTGTTGAAATGTCTAAGTAGTTATGAAAACTAACTATTGAGTTCTGTGTTGAAAGGGGGTAAATGAGATATCAATAGCGACATGGATATGTAAGAACACATTTCTTGGTTTTATTTTTAAGTCTTTTTTTCCTTGTGTTTCTAAACTCGCTTATAAGAACTTCTTATGTTCTTATATCTCTGCCACAGGTCTATTCTATACTATTCTTTGCAAATTAGACTTGCACGTTAATTTACAAATGGATAATTCAAAATCAGTGCTGCGATTAGTGACATGTGTGTAGTTGATACAGTCACTGATTAGCCTGGCTTGCATTTCCTCCATGAAGAAAGCACTATCACCACTGCAAAATGAGGTGTCCACTTTGCAGGAAGTGCCTTGTTCATCCTGAGTCAACTTTTGCAGCCGCTAGCTAAGAAGCATTCATTGGCACTGACCACTGATGCCCCACAGGTGGTAGGGTGGAGTGTCTCCTATGATTCTCAAGGCTTGCTGAAGCTATAAGAATCTGCCGTACTTTTTCCTTCCATTCCTTAGGGGAAACCTGGGATGGTCGGAAAGAGGGAGGAAAGTTCATTTGGATAAATGTGAATCTGGTTGATGAAAGGTGCTCATAGGAAGCTCAATAAAACATGCTAAGACTGCTTTGAAGCCCATCGATAACAACACTGGCATTTTCATGAATGCTAAAGGAATATGCAGAATGAGTCCGTCAAAGGACAAACAATGTGGAAGACGTGTCCAAAAGGCCATAAGTTATTAGCCTTACCATTCATGCTTTTCTAAATCTCAGTTGTCTAGTCTTTAGAATGGAAACGATGACGTAGTAGTCCATTTCCTTACCTCTAGGAGCTTTATGATGATCTGAATATAACAATAAGCTGCAAATACCCTGAGACATAAATGCTTTGGAAGCAGCTGCTAATAAAGCAGATTTTCCTAGAAAGGAGATTTTTGCCTTGTCGACATTCAAAATAATAATAATTAAAAAAGCTCAACAAAACTTTTGCCCTCCTATTGTGCTTGAATTTCACTTTACCCACAGTGTTCAGCACTATTACATGCAATTACAGTCCCAAATGGCAAACTCTAAGGTCTTTTTCTGTCTTCAGTAGAGTTTTTAATAGCAGTGAAGAGGTAGTTCAGTCATCCATTCAACAAGTGCATATTGAGTGTCCCCTGTGTCTGCAACAGTTTTCAAAAAGTGGACAAAAATGAAAGAAAACAGTGTACACTCCAGACATCCCTAATCTTAGCCACTTGCAGAGTGTTCTCCAGCTCTGCTCGCAAATGGCATGATGGAATTCAGTTTAAGAGAACTGTCCTGTAAGAGGGATTAACATGGTGGAACTGGGATCAAATTATCTTCTCCTCCAGCAATTTTTGTTTGTTTCCATCATTTTTTAAAAATATTTTATTTATTTATTTTAAGTATGTGTGTGTCCCTGTTGAGGACCAAGGGAGACTTCTAGAATCATCCTGTATTGCTTCTACCTCCTCCTTGCCTCGCTCTGGGATTTCCCAGGCTCTGTCCACCAGGACTGGAAGTGCATGCCTCCACCTTTGGGCCTGTTTTTTTTTATATATTAAAAATAGGATTTTTTACTGTTCTTTTTTTTCTCCCACATTTTAATTTTTTTTCCTACAAACTCAATAGGTACCTCGTCCTTTCCCTCCCTCCAACCCTCACCTCGTCCTTTCCCTCCCTCCAACCCTCCCCAATAGTCCCCCCATGCACTCTCCTCCCTTCCCCCCTTCCTTTCACACCCTCCCTCCCTCTCTACCAATGCCTCCTTCCTCTCTCCCGTCTCCTGGAGCATCCTTTGTATCCTCCACTCTAGTGAGGGTTCAGGACTCAGTGGCATACCTTGGCTCTATTATGACTGTTTAATCTCTTGCTTCTAAGGATCCTACTGCTGGAGCTTTCTCTCCTGTGATCCAGGCTAGACTTTGGCTGAGCGGGGGGTCATTGGCATGTGAGTCATTGTGCAGGTAAGGCAAGATCCAATCCTGGCTGCTGCAGTCCTAACTTATGTGGAGTATTTTGCATATGGTTGGTCCTCCCATCTTTAGGCTCTTACAGTCTTGCCGCCCCCTCTTCCACAAGGTTCCCTGAGCTTTAGGATGGGGAGAGATTTGGCTGGTGTGGTTCCAGGTGATTAATGTGGGGTCTTTGGTGTTCTGAATTATGGTTTGTTGTTGTTTTCGGTTTTGCTTTTCCTGCACTGCCCTTGGCTGCATCCTGATTAGTAGCAAAGATCACCTACTAACCAAAGCTAAAATACTGTTTAAATGAAGATCTTAATATAAGAAGAAACTCAAAAGTAGATGGAAGAATAGGAATAGGACACAGCAGTCAGGGGAGGGGGTCAGTGTCCCATTTGCTGGATGGTTACTGTCTATCTGCCAGGGCCTGGAGTTTTTAATGTGGGATCTTGGATCCGAACTCTAGACTTTCTGCTTGTGATACAGTCTTAACCCTTGAGCCATCTCTCCAGCCCTCCATCATTTCTTTACTCTCACATTTGTTGATACTTAACAGCACTCTAATCTTTTTGACTTCTTTCTATAAGCAACATATGCATTTTGTTACCCATCTGGGTTTCAAGCAATGACACCAACTTTGAAAGTCACCTTCTGCTCCCTTCCACATTGTTTCCCCTTTCACTGAATTTATCTCCATTGTTCTGTCCACAGTTTAGCATGCTGTTGCTATGGTCAGTGGGCTCCAAAGTAGTGCATGCACATGCACACATCAGTGATATGTATATGAATTTGTACATATGGATTGCTCCCAAATTATATAAACTAACTTATAGAAGACCTTAATTATTATGATATAGAAAGACATTAATGATATTATAAAATGAGAGAAAAAATAATGACCAAAAAGTCAGGTGGATTAGAATTTTCTGTAAAATTTTCATTAATATGACTATTAAATACTATTTCAAGATAAACATTACTGTTCCTCTCATTTTCATTTATCCTCAATTTGTACTCTTAATAATTAAAAGTGTTTAGTTTTTTAACATCATTGGTTCAGTTATGCTACAAATTTACAGATACTCTCCTGAGAAATGATTGTTTTCTCCAAATTCCTTTTAAACACAGTATTTTGTGAAGTAAAAATTTAAACAATTACAATGAAAATAGTGGCATATTATTGTTTTGCTTCTGTAAGCAAAAGATTCAATTCCTCTGGAACTTGTACAAATTAGGCTTAGAAGTTGTTTAATTTATAAAGGTGAGGAAATAGTTTTAAAGCCCTAAGTAATGTTTTAAGCTATATATTCTGAATGTGACCAATTAATGTGAATGTTCTCCTTCCTTTATCCATCAGTCCATCCATCCACAATGTACTTATTAAATGGATGCTATGTGTACTGCAAGAATAATTGTTTTTTCTGAAGATTTTCTCATCATCTTTGTTTTCATTGAGTAATGCATTTTTTAAAGCTGAAGAAAAAGTAAATGAGATCAATGTCATCATCTTAGATTGACTTATTTTGACAATAAAATGCTTACATTTTTTCATTCTACTTTTAATATTTTAAAAATGAAATTCAGTAACTGAGTGTTTAATTTCTTATTTGAAATTTGTAGATCTGAACTCAGGTCCTTTTACTATAGAAGCAAAGGCCACACGATATTTTTCTTAAACAATTATAGTCCTGTTGTGTTTGGTTATGAGATCAGTGATTCCCCACCATCCACTGCGAGGTAAAGTCTTGGTTTTTTTGTTTGTTTGTTTGTTTGTTTTTTGTTTTTCCAATTGATTCAGCCTAAAATACATATTTTCCCTTAACTGCTTCATTGTTCCAACTTAGAGACTTTGTTACCTAAGGCAGATTGTTTGCATTGTGTGTGTTACATCTGCTCATGGAAACACTCTCCTGTTAGGCCAAGAGAAGCCACTGTTGCCCTTGGCTGCGATTACCCTGGAAAGGGATGGGCTTCAGCGCTGAGCAGACTGACTTACATCGTCTTCAGTTCTATCATCCTCATTTGGTGTCTGATCTTGGACAAACTGCTTGCAATCTTTCCCTTTGTCAAATGTGGAGGTTGTTTTCACTTGCTGTCAGAACTTATTTCTCTTTCATGACTAGCACACATTTTCCAGTACAATTAAGTGAAAATAATTGAGAATTATAGGAATCAAGACAACCGAGGGCTTGTATATCTCTGACTTTCTTTGCTAAACTTGTTAGCAGCTCAGCAGAAGGGCGTACTTTTACTTTGCTTAGGACTTCTCATCCTTAGATGATTGCGTGGTACATGAGACCACTAAATAACTGTTGGGCTTGGGATGTGGATGCAGAAAGACTGAATCTTCATGTTGTCACTATCAGCTACCGCTCCCGTTTTATCACACCTCTCCACTCCCCAAACATAGAACCTTACTGTGCTTTAGAAAAACAGGTGTCAATAAAAATGTTGATGATTTGATGAGAGAGTTCATAGGGGAAATGGCGCAGTATACTTTCCCTTATGAATTTGGTTATGAAACAGTGCAGGACCTAAATTCTGTATCTGTGAATTATCACCATGTGTGTGAGGGAAAATTACCTAACGTGACAAGCCTAGTTTATTCATCAGATTATCACTTCAGACCTGGTAATTGTCCTGTGAAATCATGACATGAAAATGTGAAGTTTTCTCGGGTGAGTTTTATCTCCCACCTGGCATCATTTAACTATGTTTGCGCTATTGTTGAGTTCCTGAAAGAATCATTTTGGACCTACCCAGAGAATTCTGTTTGAATACTGTTTTTTGTTTCTGTGGCAGGAAGCGATAAAGATTCAGGGCACAGACAGCCCATGACTGGAGAGGAAGTTAATGGTGTTTGTTTTACCTCCAGAATTAGTCGTCCAAAAATTAAAAATGAAATCATTCTTGCCAAGTTTGCAAAATATACAAAATGCTTTTACTTCGTGATTAAGACGGGTTTGGATTTTTAACATTTATCTTTTGTCAAGATTTATCAATCACAGCGTTTTTAACATTTAAAAATTGAAAATAAAAATTGAAGCTTTACAATTTATGAAATGTGATGATTAAAGCATTCAAACACCATAACAGGCAGAATTTATTTCTTTTTCACCATGTAGCATCTGCAACCAAGAGGTAGTTCAGAGTAATGCATTTCAAGACTTCTGACAGGCACAAATGATGTGTCTAGGATTTCATGGCAACATTGTATGGCATGGAGGAGCCAATCTTTCAGATGCTTCTTAGGATGTTATGGAAAGAAGTAAACAAGGCCTTTCTCTAGTTATGTAGTGGAACACAAAAAGAAACAGTTATGACTAGAAGGTATCGCTTGACCAAAAAATAGGTAATTTTTGCCAGGGATTCCTGCAGACTCCTGAAGATGAGGTGGGCACGTTACTGTGGAAGGCAGGAGATTAAGAAAAAGTCTATAAGAGTGATGATAGATGCTATCTTTAAAAGTTAGTTTTTTTTTTTAATTTCATTGAAAAAATTCTTGAAAGGGAGAATTACAACTTTGTTGAAAGTTCTTTCATGTAATTAAGATCTAGATTTAGGTCACATGTTTTTGCATAGCGATGGGTGATAAAGAATGTACTTGACGGTAGATAAATGGAGACCCTCCATTGTAGAACACCTTGCACATATGTCTGCTGTAAAATTACTCATTCATACGCGGGAAAATCACTTTTCACCGCCCAAGGAGAGCAAAGCATCATGAGTGTTTGCTGCGCGAGGAAGGGGAGGTAGAACTGTGGGAGTTGAGTCATTTCGCCCAGGAATAGGCTTCGGAAAGGTCATTGAGGAAGTACGTTTGGGTGTGGTGAGTATTTTTAGGTTGCTTTTAAGTAAAAATCATGATTTCTTTCAATGAATTAGTCCAGTGTTTTTTAAGGTTCATGTCATGCACTCTTAGTTGCTTACAAATCAATTTAGTAGGTTCCAATTAAGCAGTTCAAGTGAACAGACTGTAATGCAACATGCCAAAGTATACACATCGTAAGATTCAATATAAATTAATGTGAATTGTGCAATGATGTTTGAGATTTACGTAGGAAAAATTTTCTCTCTATATATGTGCTCATGTATATGTATATGTATATGTATATCTACTTTATCTCTAGTGAAAACACATTAGTCTATATACCTATTAGCTTCAAAAACCAAATGCCACTTCAGTCGTCCTGCCCTTTGGCAGATGGGGACTCTGGAGGAAACTAGGCTATTTGAGTGTTTCTCCTTGAGGTGGCTATTTTGTCACATCAGATTTTTCTCTCTGTACACTCATGGTGGACTATGTATCTTTTACAATGCCACCTCCATGCTTTAACATTCTTAGGTTTGACGCATTCGTATTCTTATTTTATTTATTTTACAGGATCTCATGTGTCCCATAGCTAGCCTTGAACTAGCTATGTAGCTGAGGATTACTTTCTGGCTTCACCTCCAGAGACGACATGCGTGCACCACCACATGTACCACCAGGCCCATTATTATAATTTTCAAGGAATTAGAGTAAGATGATGTTTTGGGGGAAGTGACTCTTTACCAATATTCTGAGCACCATATTGGAAGAGCAGTTGGTAAATTGTAATACCAAGTTGAAAAGAGCAGAAAGTTTGGAGCTCTGAGAAAACAATTATGTTTCATAGGTAATCTGGTGGAAATTTGAAGCAATACCCTCGTGATTTTCAACAAATGTAGGTAATTTTTATTCATCTACAACTTGTTTCAGTTAAGCCTCCTAACAAATATTTATTGAGCTTTTACTTTGTTCCATGTTTTCTGTCAACTACTAACTTCTCTTCTGGAGAATGGATTGTTCAGCTAATTGAATTGACCTCTCTCTTCTTGTTGTGATAAAAAGTAAGAGATTTATTGGCATATGAGGTGTTTTGTTTGTCAAAGATTAATGCAGCTCCATGCTAGTATAATTCAATATTCCTCTTTGTAACTCAGTTATTTGTCATCTGGAAGTGTTCCTAATATCACAAATGCAATATTTGATTTGTTAGGAAGCCCTATAATGATCTCCTGTAAAGTTCACCTTTAATGCATTTCTCTACTTTTGCTTTTATAACACATTGATTTTTATTGAACTTTCTCCCTGTTGCTATTTACACATTGTCAGGTCTGCAGCGTGAGGTGATCTTCCCTGCTGCCCTACAACCCAAGACCCAAGGCAGCAAAGCCAAGAAGACACCTATTTGGATGCCTCATGGGGCTTTTTTTATTATTATTTATTCAATTATAAGTGTGTGCATATGTGCGCATATGTGTGTGTGTGCGCGCGCGCGTGAGTATGTGTGTGTGTGTGTGTGTGTGTGTGTGTAGAACCACGGGCAAATTCGGGAACCACCATGGACAGCCTCTACCTCCTCCTTGTTTACTCTGCCCGGGGATTCACAGGCTCCACCCTACCAGGACCAGAAACTCAGGCTGCCCCTGCTTCCACCCAGCATTTATACATGGGGTCTAGGATCTGAACTCAGGACCTTCCCCCTGTAAGGCAGAGGCTTAACCCCTGAGCCACCTCTCCAGCCCCAAGGGGTTTGGTTTTTGACACATTGGTATTGTCTCTTTGGTTCTCTTTATGTTGCAGTTCCTGAAGATAGTGCTGTATCCTTCCTTGCCTTTCTGTTTTTAAAGGCTCATTGCAAAGTGTGTTATTTTGATTTTACTTTGCATATTAGTTGACTACTGGCGGTATAATACTGAAGTCTGAGGTAGTAATCATCAGGGAATGGCCCCCATGTGGTCCCATGAGCCTGCCTCTTGATGGTTATCCATGCAAAGGGGAAAGGCTAAGCATGGAGAACAAACCACCTGATCATCGGGGGTGATGGTGGCTACAAAAACTTACAAGATGTTTAGTCAACAGTTTTTTATTCTTTGCTACTTATTAAATATAAGTAAATATATGAATTATATTATATATATTTATTAAATAAATTATATTAATGAATATATACTTACCTATGATTTAAATGTAAATATGTAACTAAATATAAATGAATAATGTAAACTCATTAAACATATCAAATACAATATTTTGTAGCTATTGTCACTTAAATTTTTTGTAAGGGTATATGTTTTTATCTGTATGAATAGTGTGAAAGTATCTGTGCATGCAGGCATATTCGTGCATGTGTGTGTGTGTGTGTGTGTGTGTGTGTGTGTGTGTGTGTTTGCTGCCTGTGGAGGCCAGAGGACAGCTTTCAGCAATCAGCCTTTGTTTTTCTTCTTCGTATGAAACAGGGTCTTCTTGTGAAAGTTAGGCTTTCTGGCCTTTAAGTTTCTGCCTCTAATTTCTAGAAGGCTGTGTGCCTAGTTAATATTTCTCTACATCTTTATTGGATTTTCTGTCCTTGCTTTGAATTGCTCTTTGCATTCTTTGCTCATTTGTCTTTTAGGTTGTTTTATTTTTGCTATCGATTTATAACATTTTTCTGTACATTATGACATGAATTTTTAAGTTGTGGTTCAAGTTACTATCTTAAATATTTCTGAGCATATACTTTATTGGAGTATCATATATTCAAATTGTCCTGGAACCATCCCCACTCTCCGGCTATTAAACTATGCATCACCCCAAGCCAAAAGCATTAATGACTGGATTTCATAGTGTAGATGACAAAGCTCTAACCATAAATATGTGTTGGTTTGTGATGTGAGTGTGTGTGTGTGTGTGTGTTTCAATGGCTTCTTCCACATCTGCCAAGAGAAATTTTAGGCACCCCCTTTCATCCAGCTGTAAAAGCCACTTTTGAATGATATGATCCTCTAGCTATTTCTTTGCCTGTGAAGATGACATAATCACTGCTACTTGAAAAGATGTGTTCATGCATTAAATAAACAGGTGAACAGCTATTCTCCATGGCCACCTTACTGAGCAAGTTCTATTTTTTTGTTGACTTTTTGTATTTCCTCTCTTTTTTATTTAATCTACTCGTCTTTGATGTTTTCATTGCTTGTGAATGTGGTATTTCCAGCTGTGCCTAGAAATTAATTTTCTTTGAATAGACAATTCCAGGAAACTATCTATTGAGGTTATGGGAGGCACAGAGAATGTTGCCTTACAATTTATTTTAGTGGTGTTCCTGGTATTAGAAAGGGGCTAGCGCAGTTGATTTAGCAGTTGTTGATTGGCAGTGTATTTTTTCACTTTTAAATTCTATTAGGTAAAATGAACTGTGCCATAGGTCATAAAACTGGTCAATAATAGAAAACATGTGGCACCGAAAACTTGCTTTCCATCTGACTAAACAATTTGAATTGGATCTTCTGTGGACTCTGAATATTTTTGGACAATATTTTTTGTGGGTATCTAACTGATTAATGGGAGTTCTAAATCTAACTTTAGGGGTAAAATGTATTTTGGAATTGGCATTTATCAGATTTTTAAGAACTAGCAGGAATTTTGAAGTATACTTGTTTCTACTGACGACCATGTACCTCTTCTGTTACTTGTCATTCTCCATGGGATCTCATTTGACTTCCCACAATGAAAACATTAATGTTTCTGTAGTAAATTTATAGATTTAATGTTAAATGACTTAAATAATGATAATGACTTCATATTCATTTGGGTCAGTTTTTGCTGTGACATGAATTCAGCTTTGTCACCAAATGGCTTTGATGGATCTTTTATCCTTTTGGCTCATAAATAGGAGGTGGGTAAAGATCCACCGACACTTTGTGTGTCCCCAACATCTCTGGTTAGAAATGCCTTAGCTGCCTGTTGCCAACACCACTTTTGAGCCCTATTCAAGTTGTGCACTATCTATTGTCCCGTGGTTCTATGGAAATAAAAGTCTTGTTTTTAGCCATTTTGTACTTCGGCTGTGATTTTGTTTTGGACGTTCATATGTTTGCTATCATGTTTAAATGTTTTATTGTGCTGTAAACTTGTACATGAAGTTTATTCTTATCACTATTCCTTGTGCTGGCTATTTTCAGTACTTAAAATGCCCTTTCCTTTCTTATTCAGCTAAATTCATTTTACTGCTCTTCTAATAATTTCATCGCTTCATTTTTAACATTTTTTATAGTCCCCCATAACTTTTCTTCTGCCTGTGTTATGACTTGGTGTTCCATGATCCATAATTATTTGGATACTTAGCCATATTTTCCGGTATGTTTTTTGACTACCTTTTTCAAATCCATTGATTTGTGTGGTTCCGGAAACACCACAGACAAATTTTTGGCTCAAGATATATAAAAGGTGTATATTTGGAGGCTGCAGTGTAAGACTGAGGGCCAAAGAAAAAGGAGTGTGCAAAAGAAATAAATCAGAACAAAGAAGACTAGTATAGGTAGAGAATCAGATTTTTTGTTAGTATCCAGATTATAAAATGCAAAGACTTAAATGGATTGGAGACTTTGGAATACTTCTAAAAGAGAATAAACTTTAGGAAAAACCTTGTCAGCTATCTGAATGAGACATAGGCAAAGATCATTCAGTGCTTTCCAGAGAAGAGCGTGTTGAGGCCTGTGAAGAAAATGCTTGAGGTAGCAGCCAGCTCTAGCTTTAGCGTGGTTTAGAAAATAGTGTAGGAAAGGGTCAGTAGGCCATGCAGAACTGGAATGCAGTGTATTATATTAAAAAGAGTTGGAGTTGTACAGAGTAAGGAGCCACGGAGAGTTACAGAGGATGAATGATAAGGTGAATGATAATGAATGATAAGCATTCTTGAATATCCTGTGCTTCAACATAGGCAGTGATGCTTAACTAAAGATTAGGGAAGAGCTGAGGATAGCTTAGGACTTGTCCAATTCACAGCCTTCTGTTGAGAACGAGTCTGATTTATAAGGATTGGAAGTCAGATAGTAAAGAGACAGGAGAAAAGAGAGAGAAACTTTTTGAAAAGTAAGACCAAAGTGTGCCAGTTAAGTTTAGCGCCATGGGGGGGCTCTGACATTTGCTCAGATGTTACTGTACATACTTCTGTGAGGATGTTTTTGAAGCATTCAAGTAAATCAATAGTTTGAATAAAAGAGATTGCCTTCTGTAATGTGGAATGGCCTCATCCAACTAACTGAACATTTTAGCAGAGGGAAAGACTGAATCTGGCAGTGTAAGAGACTTTTCCTGCTCAATGACCTTTGAACTGAATCAACACTAGTTCTGGTTCTGTAACAGCCTGTGGGCCTTTAGACACTGTCACCTGTGTTAATCTTTGCAATAAAGCCTCTCTCTCTTTCTCTGATATATCTATCTCATATACCTCCCTTACACATGTAATATAGAGACTTGACTAAACATGGAAGTCAGAGGATGTTGTGAGGTGAGGTAGGGAGTGTGTATGGATCAGACTGGAGGCGGCAATATGGAATCATCTAAAAGAACAAGGATATGGGTTCACTGTGAGGTCTGTGAGAATCACTGGACTGTGGGTGAAACAGAGGCTCTGTTTGACCAGAGCTCATTCTGGACGTTGGCTTGTCAGCTCTGGCATGAGAACATAAGCGTCATGTAGCCAGAGGTTTGCTAAGTTCTGTTCCCTCAGCTCTCAGACGCTCATAAGGGCAAAACATTATTTTTCCCCTTTGATTTGTACCCCCTCAAGCCTAGTAAATGAAGCTGAAGCAGGGATTAGTATTCCCTTGCTCAAACATTTGCAGTTTAGTAAAGATATAGACTGAAGCTTGATATTTTAATTATCAGAATTTTATTTCTTCCTCCCAAAGAAGAAGTTAATTTTTTTAAGGATTCTTCATAGTTCAAAGTCAAAAATTGTGCAAAGCTGTAAAAATAGCTTCCAGTGAATTAATAAAATTCATCAAATTCTATAGTAAATGGTTTTGCTCAACTTTAAAGTGTTTTTTATTAATTTAACATTAATCTAAATATTCAAGTCAAGTAAGCCAAAACATTCATACAATCTTGTCTGGAAGTACCTTTAGGTTAAATTTTCTTTAAAAATCAAAGAGATGGTTAAAAATCCTTCACAGAAGGATGAACCCTATTTCATGGAGTTTTAAATTAATTCAGGTATAAAAAAGAAAATGAATAATTTTTCTTTAAATTTCAGTGCTGTAAAGGTTTTTGATTTTTATGAAAATTTTATTGCAAGTCTCTCACCTTTATAGTCTTTCATATAATCAATATACGATAGTAATAGAAGGAAGACTAACTGGTTCACATTGATCCTGTTGTGCTTAAAATACTTCACCCAAATTTCTTTTTTTTTTTTTTTTTCAGTTTCTAGAAGCTTTATTTGTAAAATCCCCAAACTGGAAATAACTTGAATGTCATTTAATAGAAAGATGGATAAATTATATAATCACATTTAATTTGTATATTAGTAGAGAAAAAGTTGTTTTTTTTATTATTAAAAATTTAATTATACATTTTAAAATTTTTTACCAGTTCCCTCCCTCTCCCCTCCTCCCCCTCCCCTTCCCCCAGTGCCTCCCCCCCAATTCCCAGAGAGTCCTTTATTGTGTACGCCTAACTCTCCATTGGGTCCTCCTCTCCGATGACATATAAGGACCCAGTGGCATTTCCATAAGCCCTTTCTCTTGTTCCCCTTAAGCATAAGATCACTACTATGGCTGTCAATCCCTTGCCTCCAGGGGTCTTGGTGCCCTTAACAGATGCTAGACTTTATGAGGGCAACAGTGCGCTGGACATTGCGCAGGGCATGCAAAGTCCCATTATGATTGCTTTGGTCCCAACTATTGTTGAGAATCTTGCAAATCGTTGCTCCTCCCATCCTTTTGCTCTTACAATCTTACCGCCCCCTCTTCCGCAAATGTCCCTGAGCTCCAGGATGGGGAGAGATTAGGCTGTCCTAGTTCTATGTGATTGATATAGAGTCTCTGAAGTTCTGGATTGTGGTTTGTTGATTTTCTTTTGCAGTTTTGCTGCTCCTGCAATTCCCTTCACTCCATTCTGCTGGGCACTGTATGTCACCCCCTGGCCAGAGACAAAAAGCTGTTAAACTGGAGTCTTGTTGTAATAGCACATTCAAGGGTAGATGTAATAAGAGTAGGAAACCTCACTGAGGGAGGGGTCCATCACCCATTTGCAAAATGATTACTTTTTATCTGCTAGACTATATGCCCTCCCCTTCTGGTGAGATCAGGAAAGAACGTCTGTGAACTTAACCAGGTTTCTCATTACTTACTTGCAGACCTTGATGGAGGCCTATTTTCTCTGCTGTAACATGGTCCCCTCTCTCCTTGTTTCTGGTGTGGCCCTCCTACCCCATCTCTCTTGTTCATAATCCTTGCAATTACTGTGTTACATAGGTTTACTTTTGAGTGTCTCAATGTGGGCTGGGTGAGTTTGGTACTAGGAGCCACCTATTAGGGAGTACATACGGCGCTTAATTTTCTGGGTTTGGGATACTTCACTTAATATAATTCTTTCTAATGACATCCATTTCCCAGCAAATTCCAGTAATTCATCATTTTTGATGGCTGAGTAGTACTCCATTGTATAGATGTACCACAGTTTCCTTATCCACTCGTCAACTGTTGGACATTTAGGTTGATTCCATGACTTTGCTATTGTAAACAGTGCTGCTATGAACATGGTCGAGCTTGTGCTATCGAGGCGAACCTCTGCTGCATGGGGGGTTATTCCCAAAAGTGGGATAGCAGGGTCATACGGCATTTCAATCTTTAATTTCTTTAAGAATCTCCAGACGGCTCGCCAGAGTGGCTGTATGAGCCTGCATTCCCACCAACAATGTAGGAGAGTTCCCCTCTCTCCACATCCTCTCCAGCATTTGTTGTTGTTTGTATTGTGGATTTTTGCCATCCTGACCGGGGTGAGATGATATCTCAGGGAAGTTTTGATTTGCATTTCCCTGATGGCGAAGGAAGTGGAGCATTTTTTAAGATAATTGTTAGACATTTTAATTTCATCCCTGGTAAAGTTTCTTTGAAGTTCCAGGGCCCATTTTTTAATTGGGCCAGTGTTTTCCTTGGAGTTTAATTTTCTAAGTTCTTTGTGCACTCTGGACAGTAGAGCTCTGTCAGATATGTGGTTAGTGAAGATTTTCTCCCATTCTGTGGGTTGCCTTTGAGCTCGTGTGACAATCTCTTTATCTGAACAGAAGCTCTTTAATTTCACAAGATCCCAACTGTTGAGAGTTGGTAGCAGTGACTGTGCCATTGGATGTCTGTTTAGGAAGTGTTGGCCTAGCCCAATCAGCTCGAGGGAGTTCCCTATCCTTTCAACTATGGTTTTTAAAGTCTCTGGCCTGATATCAAGGTCCTTGATCCATTTGGAATTAAGTCTTGTACATGGTGACAAGTACGGGTCCAGCTTTAATCTTCTGCATGTGGAGATCCAGTTTTGCCAGCACCATTTGTTGAAGATGCTGTTCTTTTTCCATTGGATTCTTTGGGCCCCTTTGTCAAAAACCAAATGGCTGTACCTTTGTGGGCTTATATCTGGGTCTTCAATCCTTATCCATTGATCTGTGTGTCTATTTTGGAGCCAGTACCAGGCTGTCTTTATAACTATGGATTTGTAGTATAGACTTAGGTTTGGTATGGTAATACCTCCAGCTGTGTTTTTGTTAATCAGGATTGTTTTTGCTATCCTGGGTCTTTTGTGCCTCCATATGAACTTTGAGATTGTTTGGTCAACTTTCTTGAAGAATTGCTTTGGGATTTTGATTGGTATAGCATTGAATCTGTATATTGCCTTTGGTAGGATGGTCATTTTTACAATGTTGATTCTGCCAATCCAGGAACAAGGGAGGTCTTTCCACCTTCTGGTGTCTTCTGCAATTTCTTTCTTTAGGGTTTTAAAGTTTTCATTGTAAAGGTCTTTTACCTCCTTAGTTAGGTTTATACCAAGGTATTTCATTTTTTAGGGGTTATAGTAAATGGCATGGTTTCTCTCAAGGCTTTTTCACTTCTTTCATTCTGGGCATATAGGAAGGCCTCTGATTTTTGCACATTTATTTTTTATCCTGCCACCCTGCTGAACTTCTCAATTAGTTCCAGGAGCTTCCTGGTGGAGTTTTTGGGATCCCTCAGGTATAAGATCATGTCATCTGCAAATAGGGATAGCTTGACTTCTTCCTTGCCGATTTGAATCCCTCTTATGTCCCTTTCTTGTCTTATGGCTTCAGCTAAGACTTCAAGTACAATATTGAATAGAAGTGGTGAGAGTGGACAGCCTTGTCTAGTTCCTGATCGAAGTGGGAATGCTTCCAATTGTTCCCCATTGAGCATAATCCTTGCTGTGGGCTTGTTGTATACAGCTTTTATTATATTGATAAAGGTTCCTTCCATTCCTACTGTCTCTAGCGTTTTGATCATAAAAGGCTGTTGGATCTTGTCAAAAGCTTTTTCTGCATCTATCGAGAGTATCATGTGGTCTTGGACTTTGGACTGGTTTACATGATGAATTACATTTATTGATTTGCGTATGTTGAACCAACCTTGTGTGCCGGGGATGAAGCCTACTTGGTCCCTATGAATGATCTTTTTAATATGTTTTTGAATCCGATTTGCTAAGACTTTGTTGAGAATCTTTGCATCTGTGTTCATCAGGGAGATCGGCCTATAGTTTTCTTTTTTAAGTGAATCTTTATTATGTTTTGGGATTAAAACAATATTAGCTTCATAGAAGGAATTTGGTAGTGTTCCTTCCTTTGCTATTTGATGGAACAGTTTAAGGAGTATTGGTGTTATTAACTCCTTAAATGTCTGGTAGAACTCTGTGCTGAATCCATCTGGTCCAGGACATTTTTTGGTGGGAAGATTCGAGATTACTTCCTCAATTTCCTTATATGTTATAGGACTATTTAAATAATTCACAACTTCCTGATTCAATTTAGGTAAGGCGTGTTTACTTAGAAATTCATCCATCTCTTTTGTGTTGTCAAACTTCACAGAGTATAAGTTTTTGAAATATGATGTTATAATTCTCTGGATTTCTTGGGTATCAGTAGTGATAACTCCATGTTCATTTCTAATTTTGTTAATTTGGGTTTTCTCTCTCTTGCTTTTGGTTAGTTTAGCTAGGGGTGTATCAATCTTGTTGATTTTTTCAAAGAACCAGCTTTTTGATTGGTTGATTTTTTCTATCGTTTTCTTAGTCTCGATTTCAGATATTTCTCCCCTTATTTTGCTAATCTCTTCTCTTCTACTGCTTTTGGGATCAGATTGCTCTAGTTTCTCTAAAGCTTTAAGCTGCATTGTTAAGTTGTTTATTTCTGATGTTTCCATTTTTTTGACATGGGCATTAAGAGCTATGAACTTACCTCTTAGAACAGCTTTCATTGTGTCCCAGAGATTTTGGTAAGTTGTATTTTCGTTATCATTCACTTTCAGGAAATCTTGAATTTCCTTTTTAATTTCTTCCTGAATCCAGTTCTCATTCAGCATCATAGTGTTAAGTTTCCAGGAGTTAGTGTATTTTCTCTTGTTTGATGTGTTGTGGATGTCCAGCTTTAGGCCGTGGTGGTCTGATAGGGCACATGTTAGAATTTCAACTTTCTTGTATATGTGTAGATTCATTTTGTGGCCCAGTATGTGATCTATTTTGGAGAAAGTTCCGTGTGCTGCTGAGATAAATGTGTATTCTTTGGTGCGTGGGTGAAAAGTTTGATAGAGATCTGTGAGGTCCATTTCTTTCAGGGTTTGATTAAGTTCCAAAGTGTCTCTGTTAAGCTTTTGACCTGTTGATCTATCCCATGTAGAGAGGGCGGTGTTGAAGTCCCCAAGAATTATCGTTTGGGGGTTGATTTCATGCTTTAGACGCTGTAGGGTTTTCTTAATGAATGTGGAGGGGCCCGTATTGGGTGCATATATGTTCAGTATTGTGAAATCTTCCTGGTGAATTGTACCTGTGACTAAAATGTAGTATCCATCCGTGTCTCTTATAATTTTTTTTGGTTTGAAATCCACTTTGTCTGATAGCATAATGGCTACCCCTGCCTGTTTCCTGGTTCCATTTGCTTGTAGAATTGTTGACCAGCCTTTTATTTTTAGAGCGTCCCTATCTTTTGTGGTGAGATGGGTTTCCTGCAGGCAACAGATTGATGGATTGTGATTTTTAATCCAAGTTTGTAATCTGTGTCTCTTGATCGGTGAATTAAGTCCATTAACATTTAGTGTTATAATGGAGAAACTATTGTTAATTCCAGACATTTATTATGTTTAGTAGCTTTTATAAATATATTGCTTCGCTTTTAATGGTGTTATATTTGCCATCTGTTCTCCTGGATATGCCTGTTTTTTTCTTCACGCTTGAGTATCATTTCTAGCAGTTTTTGAAGGCCTGGTTTGGTGGCCATGTATCCCTTCAAGTTGTCTTTGTGCTGGAAAATTTTTCTTTCTCCCTCGATCATGACTGATAGTTTTGCAGGGTAAATCAGCCTGGGTTGACATTTTTGCTCATTCAATACTTGAAGTATGTCTCTCCAAGCTCTTCTTGCTTTTACTGTTTCGACTGAGAAGTCATTTGTTATTTTAATAGGTTTGCCTTTAAAAGTGACTTGTTTTTTCTCCCTTGAAGCTCTCAGCACCAGTTCTTTATCTTGAATGTGGAGTGTTTTAACTATTATTTGCCACGGTGTGCTTCTATTTTGGTCGTATCTGTTTGGGGTGCGGAATGCCTCTTGTATATGAATGGGCCTCTCTTTTTTTAGATGAGGAAAGTTTTCCTTAATGATCGTTTGGAAAATTTCCTCAGGGGTGGTATTTTGAGATTCTTGCTCCGGTATTCCATGAATACGCATGTTAGGCTTCTTCAGGGTGTCCCATATCTCTTGGATATTTCTCTCAAGTATCTTTTTGGCTTTAACAACCTCTTCCATTGAGCTGGTTAGTACTCCCACTTTATCTTCAAGGTCTGAAATTCTGTTTTCTGCTTCATTAGTTCTGTTGATAAGACTCTCTGTGGCGTTCTGGGTTGAAGATAACTTGTCTTTTAGCTTAGTTTTAAACTCTGCTTGAGTTTGTTTTAACTGCTCTATGCCACTTTTTGTTTCTTGCACTGTTTTTCTCAACTCCTCCAGATGTCTGTTGTGTTCCTCTTCAAAGCGATTGATTCGATTATGTAATTCCTCCCGGATTTCCTCTTTCATAGTATTGAACATGGTAATGATCATATTTTGAAAGTCGTTATCCTGGGTCAGGCTTTCTTGGCCTTTTTCCGCGGGTTTGTTCTTGTTGGAGTCTAACATTATGGGATTAATTTTTTCAGTGGGAAATTTGTTTACTTGAGTGTTGCTTCTCATGGATTTGCACTTTGACTTTGGCATTGTCATTTTAACTCTTAAGATCTCTCAATTTCACTAAACTGAATTATTTGGCCTGGGGTACTGGTGGGCGGGGCCCGAATGGGGACTCACCTAGGGCGTGGGGTGAGGCCCGGGTGGACCGCGCGCGTGTCCCGACCAGCGGAGTGGGGTGGGGCGAAAGGGGAGGATGGGCGAGTCGGCGTGGAGCTATTTAACCCGAGGGCAGCTGGGGCGGGGCCCGGGCGCAGGGGGAGGTCCTCCTCGTCCCTCGGCCCCCGCGCGGCTCCGGCTGGATGGTGGGAGTCGGAGCCGGGTCCCTGTGGGCTGACCTGGGGTCCTAGAGCGCGCGGTGAGAGCCCGGCTGGATCTCGCGTACGCGTCCCGACCGGCGGAGCGGGGGTGGGGCGAAAGAGCTTCACCCAAATTTCTCTTTCATCCCTTTCTAAGATTGCAGCTCTATGTCAGTATCATGCAGTCCTACAATACTCATTTTTAATTTATGTATAAATACTTTCTCCTCTGAGTATGCTATATCCAGGGTATATATATCTATATTCAATTCTAGTTTTGGTATTTGATCAATAAGAGATGCTTAAACTATAGTCATTTCTTTTAATAGTTTTTTTCTAGTTGTACAATTTGAAATAAGATGAATTTCCAAAAAAATCTATGACCTTTCCAGTTTTAAAGTTTATAAATTATGTATGACATATTGATACAATGTATGTGGCACAGAAACTATTGAACATTTAGAAACTGATGTCATAAATTTTAATTAAATGCATTCAACTACAAATATTAAAATTAGCATGTTCTTTATCAAATAGAACTTCTTATACCCTCAAGGTATGCATTGTGGTTAGACACTGGTTATCATAATAAAAAACTTTCTGCAATGGAAGCTTTCTGGAATGTCAGACACTGCCATCCTTGTTTAGTGGAAATCTAGAGTGTTTGAATCCAGCCTGCAAAAATCTCTCTGAAAGTATGAAATGCTCATGCTGCTTCTTGTTATTAAATATGTCTTTTATGTGCCTTGAAATTCCTTAAGTGAAGACAATTCATTCTCTTTAGGACTAGATGAGGTGATAGCACTAATCAAATATATACTTTTCTGATAAAATTCCTCTATGTAGAAAGTACTCTCTGTTGCTGCAATAGAATACTGTGACTGAAGCAGTTTAAAAGGAGAAAGAGTTTATGTGGTTTTAGGCTCCAGAGAAGCTAGAATACTTTGTGGAAGGAAACACAGCAGAAGGCATGGCGGCAGAAGCAGGATTCTGTCTCACATTGCAGCAACCCAATGGAGGCAGAGAAACAGAAGGGCGTGGACATCAGGCTTCACACCTCAAGAGCCACTCCAGCAAGGACTCACTTCCTAAAGCCTTCCCAAACAGTGCCTCAGTTGGAGACCAAGCGCTTGCACACAAGAGCCCATGGAGGCTATTTTGCATTCAAATTATGACAACCTACAAATATTATTTCCAATAGAGGTACTTCAAAACATCTAATTTCCCACAATTTCTAAATTTCTGCATTATTTGTGGAATGATTTATCCATGGGTACATTTCACTTTTGTGTATGTTTATCATATATAGGACATTTGGGCAAATACATTGCCTGGCCAACCCCTTAGCTATGTTGGCATTACATATAAGGATCTGTCTCTACTGTTTGCTTTGAAATAAGATAATTAAGAAAGAAAAGAAAAGGATCTGCATATTCAGAGTCATAAAACAAATTGTTAAACTTTTGTGACAACTTTGTTCCCTTCATAAATCACACTAATGACTGCTTTGCTTCTCAGTAATTTTCCATTTGTAACATTTTATACCTGGATACACAAATGTAATGCAATTGAAGAAGAAAACAATTATCTGTCTGGTGGAAATAATGTACTTATCTCGTTGAAACATCTCATTTGTTTAAAAATACACAGAAGTTTTAGTTCTGTTCACAGCATGGTTACCTGCAATTTGTAAGCAATTTCCAGGCAGAATTAAAAACCGTTGATGTAATTGGATCAGCAATTGAACCTACTAGTTTTGAGTGATAAATTTTCAGAATAGTTACAAGGCGACTGTAACATTTGGAACACTTTTGGATTTAGCCCCTTTTCAGTAACCTTTGGATTCTTTTTTTTTTTTATTTCTTCCACTCATACAAAGTTGATAACTACCCTCATTTTCCCCCCATCCCTCCCCCCCACCTTCCTGGAGCATCCTTTAGTGTTTAGTGTGCATGTCAAAACTTCCCTATGGGTTCTTTTTATGTTTATTTATTTGAGTAGGAGAGGGTGGGGGTGGGATTCAGAAGACAACTTTTGAAGTCAGCTCTCTCCTCCACTGTATGGGCTTCCAGGGATGAGATCAACGTACCAGGTTTGTGAGTAGGCACTTTACCCTCTGAACCAACTCTCTGGTCCTAATCTATTGGGTTCTGTGGGAACCTGGAAAAGGCACTCAGAGGTTGTGTTCCACAGAAAGCCTCACATAACTCAAGTTCTGGGTCAGTGGCACATTTCATGGGACTGACCCAGGTTTCTTGGCTTTTTTTTGGTGGAAACTGACCTAATCTATCTGTAGGATCCCCATGAGTTTCAGATTATAATTGATTTGTATGTTAACATGAGCTTCAGCTAACACCATCAGGTGGTTATGAATGATACTTCTAAAGGTATGAACATTTAAAAATTTACAGACAGAAGCCACTTTTCCTCAGCTCAGCATTTATTTTTCTTATATCTGAACTTTTCATCAAAGTCAATATCCTATTTTAATCATACACACACACACATTTTTCTCCTGAAAAATTTGTAAAGCTTACTGTACATAAACAGTTGTCTCTTCTTTCTTTTGCAAGTGTTCACCATTATATTTTAAAAAATGCAGTATCAGTTGTCTATAGGCAAATTTAAAGAAGTTCATCTTTGTCTGCCTCCCCTCCCCTGCTGCCAGGCTAGAAATTCAATAGAATGTCTCTTTATAGAACTCTTGAGATTTTTGGAAGTGGTTTTCTGTTGTCTATGGGTTTGTTTGTTTGCATTTTTTAGTATTTAAAACTGATTATCTTGTTTCTTTACTTTCTCCATTAAATTTCTTCAAAATATTTACCTTTGTCAGTCATGAGACTATTTGCCAGTTTCCTTCCTATTATGGGATTTGTTTTTTGCTTTAGGATTTCCTGCCTTCTGCAGCACGGTGCACCTGGGTGTAGACACTTGGGCTTAATTCACAGGTAAATTGCAAGCGATTTAAAATTCTAATGTTCTGTGGCCACCTCCTCCCTCCTGTTGTTCCATGGCAGGCTTTGCTGCCTCCCTGCAGGTGCAAGGCCATTTAGATAAAATGATACAAATTACAGACTAATGGATTTAAGATTTAAGGCATTCCAATGCCATTTCTGGAAGGGAAGACCTAATCTTTCAAAGGAAGCCTTTCTGAAGAAGTGATTTAATTCATATCTCTGGAAGCACTGCAGTGATGTTTGTGCAGTAGACACGCCAGTGTCTTTTCTAGTGCACATTGAGATACAGAGAACACTGTGGAAGTAAATAGTTACAGCGCACCAGGAGGATGCCCCAGGCTCTGAAGTGCTGGTGGAGACAAGGGCTCTGGAGTGTGCTCATGGGTTGTTGGGTTGAAACTCAGTTCTAACACTCACTATGTGTGTCTGTGTGTGAAGTGAGAATTGCACGCATGCCAGGCAAGTGTTGTACCTCCTAGATAGTTCATCCCTGTTTTTAAACAGAAGCAGGGGATGATGAAGCGACCCATAGTCACCTTGAACTCACTCTAATCCAGGCAGCTCGTGAGTTTATGATCGTTATGGTTCAGATTCTGAGTAGCCGGTAGGGTAAAGCTACCTACCACAGAACCACACCAGGCCAGCAATACTGAGTTTCTTATATCTGTATTTCTTTTTGCTCATCTGCACAATATGTATTCTAATTATTATTTTACCTCAAAAGTTCTTGTGAGGACGCAGTTTCTAGAACACCAGTGTGTCCCTTGTAAATGGAATGGCCTCAGCTTCTTCTGTATTTTTCAGAGGTATTTATTTATTTATTTATTGTACTGATATTATTTAGGAAAACTAGATGAAAAACTTCTTTTCTGAGGTGTTTCTGGCTTTTGTCTTTACTTATTTTGGTTCCCCTGTTCCAATATTCCCTGTTGCTAATATAAATATATGGTCAAACGCCTAAAAGGAATGAGAAGTTAATTATTTGTTACCCTTTACCTTTATCAGCATGGCAGAAGAGCTTATACTAGCATCAGGAGCTGAAGGAACGGGCCATACCATATCCACAGGAAGAGCCAGGTGTGTGGCACATACGCTTTCACTTGTTAGTTTGTCTGTTGCCAGAGTACAGAATCAACTTTCTCCATCTTGCCTGCCTATCCAGAGAATGGGCCTGCCCACTATGGACTGGTTCTTTCCACATCAATTATATAATCTCCCATAGGTTTGCCCAGGGCCTTGAATGAGTTAAAATCTCCATAGAATTGGTCTGACATTCAGCTTTCAGTTGTCAAATTGGCATCTGCAGATAACTGCTACCCTTACTCATACATGCCGTGAGTGAACTCCGGGATCTCATGTATGCTTGGAGAGCCCTGCTGACCCTCTACATGCACACATGCTCTATCTTCAATTTTCAAGAAGGAATTAGACATCAAAAGATTGTGAGTTTTAGTTTTATATAATTAAAAATTTTTGAGTAACCTGAGCTATTCAGTGGACTGGATGAAACGATTTGAGGATTGGAGGCCATTTATTTCCTACTGAGAAAGTATATAGGTTGACTCCAGCATTGTTGGTGATTTTGGCATTAAATTGTTCAGTCTGAAAGGTCATTGATAGATTTCATAGGCAAAAAACAGGTGATATGGATAAATGCACAGTAGCTTTAATACCTAAGGGTATAATAGTGCTGTGTTCTAATCAGGTAGACATTCCAAAACCAAATGTATGTGTGTGTGATTTGTGTGCAATGTTAATTTGGTCATGAAAGAATTATTGAAGCAAAAGTTAGAGGAAATCTAAATGTTTTATATTGTTTAATAATTAACTTGGTGGCCTGAATACCAGGAAAATAATCCAAATAATAGGTTATACCCAATGTTTGACACCTTTTAGTTTTCTTTCTTCTAGCATAGCACTTGCTGGTTTGATGTATCTTTTTCTTTTATTTCCGCTCATACAAACTTAATAGGTACACCAATCCCCTCCTTCCCTCCCTCCACCTCTCCCTGCACCCGCTTGCTCCCTCCCCCCTTTTCCCCTTTTCCCCTTTCTTCCTCCTTCCCTATCTCCCAGTGCCTCCTCCCCCCATCCCTGGAGCATCCTTTTAGTTTTCTTTCTTCTAGCATAGCACTTGCTGGTTTGATGTATCTTAACACAGGTCCATTTGGTAAGAGATGAGTGAGCACCTGCAATTGTGGCCAACACATTTTTTTTTTTTTCATTTTGGTTACAAGTTATGGAAATAGCAGTAGAAGGAATGCTATATTTTTTTATTATTTATTCAATTGCGCATGTATGCATGTGTGTTTATGTATGTATGTGTATGTGTGTGTGTGTGTGTGTGTGTGTGTGTGCGCGCGCACGTAAAACCACGGACGAATTCGGGAACCACCATGGGCGCCTCCACCTCCTTGTTTACTCTGCCCCGGGATCACAGGCTCCGCCCTACCAGGATCAGAAACGCAGGCCGCCCCCGCTTCTGCCTGTATACGTGGGGGTCTAGGATCCGAACTCAGGACCTTCCGCCTGCAAGGCAGAGGCTTAATCCCTGAGCCACCTCTCCAGCCCCAGCCCCGGAATGCTATATTTTACAGATAATGTTATGCAGATACAAGGACAACCTGCTTTTGCTTCAAGTCCACCTGTCAGTGTTTCTTTTCAAGGCTAGTGTTAAAGCATGCGTCCAAATGGTGCATGTGCATACTCAGAGCCTGGGTGGAGTCTTGCTTTCCTCAGAGACCAGTGAGATCTGACTGGACAGAGAGTGAAGAGGAAGGATGGTGAGGAAAAGCACAGAAGAAAGAAAGATAAAATGATAAATACAGTTTTTGAAAATAACAATATCATTTCTTCTATTTTTCAACTTTTAAGACAAATCCATCAATGTATCTGCTGGGTTTTTCCCCCTGTACTTGGGATTAAACCTCAGTTCACATGCTAGGTATGTGGACTTCAAGGGTTTAATTTTAAAAAGCAGATTTAGTTCTTTACTACAGTAGAGGAAATGTTTAGGTTTTTATTCTGTTCTTTATATATTTACAATACTTTTTTCCTTAGCCTGTTCTCAAATGCCAAAGCAAATACCACATCCTAAAAATGGTAATTTATTTCAAAAGAATTAGTTCCGTATGTCTTGTTACTTATTGCTAGATCCCCAATTTTCAACATCTACTAGCATCTTTATAGGAATAGCTGATACTTAAAATGGACTTTTAGTTCTTTAATCAGCCAGGCCCTGTTTGTCAGCATTCTGTCTGTGCCCTTCCTTTCCCTCTGCTTTCTGGGTGTGTAGTTTGCATTTCGATTGACCTTTTCTAGTTTCCTATGTTTTAATGACTTCGAGGACTACATTCCCCCAGAGCAGTAGCTGTATCCCCCCAGGTTTACTCAGGCACTGCAACCAGGTTGCAAATGTCAACTCTTAATGTTTAGCTACTACCACCAGAAGCACCTGCTTGACTCTGCTCCTGTCTGTCTTTCTAGGACGGATTTGCTATTTTAAGTAGATGTCAGAAGCAACTTTCCCTTTTAAATTACTTAGAAAGTATTGTATATTTTTTTTTTAGTTTTTTTTAATTTATTTAACTGAAAAATGGTTCTTTGGTGTCATTTTAATTTGTGCTGTTTTGATAAAATGCTGAATGTTATTTCTCTTCTTTGATGCACATTTAACGGTTTAGTTTGCTTTTGTGAACATTGGTGTTATTTAGCTACTTTTTTTAAACTGGATTTTATATTTTTTCTTTCCTGTCAGATTTTTTATAACTCTATCCAACACAGAAATTGACCTTTTGTGTATTTATTAAACATATTTCTACTAACACATTTTTTCTTTTACCATAAATATTACTTTCCTTGGTATTAAAAATTAAACTGTTGTGAAGTTATGTTTTTGTTTGTTTATTAAGTCAAGGTTAAAAAAGTTATTGTTTCAAAAAATAATTAATTCCATATTGTGTCAATTTTTACGTGCTAAATTTTATATATGAATCTAGACTTTTATATTTATGTATATATAATGTACACATAAATGTGCAAAATATAAATATGTAATATTATTATTATTGCTATCACTCTAACTGACTATCTGGCCAAGACTGGACTTGAACAAATTCTCTTTCCTCCCCTTCCCAGTTCAGTGATTACATTCATGTGTTACTTTGTCTGGCTTAATATATTATTATTGTGACAATATAATGATATGTTTTGATTTATTTTCCTTTCAAAGTATGACATATGTACTAATATCTGTCCTTCCATCTCTTTCCAAAATTACTTTTATTTTTATATTAATTGAGTTCTTCCATATACATAGATATTTTAGTGGACTTCATTCGTTATATAATACAAATATATATTTCAAAGCATACATATTAAATGGCATAGTTGAAATTATTAATGCTTAGTAGCATATCTTAAAATGTGGTAGACTCAACCCCTTCCCTAAATCATTGACCTTCCACTTTTTATGACTGAAATGTTTGGATATAGAAGTTAAAATGGACCAGTTTTCCCATTTCTTGTGACAAGTTCCTCTTGGAAAGATGGATGTGCAAAGTTGTAGTTATATCGCAAAGCTATAAGAGCCCTTAATGGAAGGGCAGACAGAGTCCTGGGGTAGTGCCGAGGAGAAAGTATAGTTTCACCTCTTTGTTTTTTGTATAATGTATTTCCAGTGCTAATATGAGTTCTATTGTAATTTTAATGGATGTCTTATCATGGCCACAAAATAATGTAGAAACTTTTGACTTCTTTTGTGTAATCTTCCCACTCAGAGTTGTTGTCTGTGCCATGGTTTTTATTTCACAATGAAGTTCTATAGTTTTCCTTAATGTGTGAGGGTAAAAATAATTATATATTTAATTCTGTCTCTTTCAAGAATGCCTTTCATTTGCATTTGGAATTTACAAGGGGAAATTGAGCACATCCTCCTTTCTAAATTTACTGCTGGAGCCCAGACATTCATTGGTAGCACTGTTTGGACTAGATAAAATTTTGTGCACTTAGTCTCAAATACAGAAATGTCCTTGAGGTTAATTGCCAAATAGTGATATTTTAAAATAATTGCAATTTGAGTACTTAAATCTTGAAACCAGTGATAGGGAAATGAGTGATACTTAGGCCAACAAAGTCTTATTTTTGTGACAACATGATTGAAAATACAGAAAGCAATCTGTGTTTCATAGGAATAGAAACCTGTGGCCTTCTTTTTCTGGCATATGAATTTAGTCCCTCTCATTGCAGCTGTTAATTGCCAATAAGGTGGGGACAAAAAATATTAAGGAGCTTTTGAAAACAAAGCTTAAATACACACCAAATAAAACAATCACTTTTGGAATCTGATTCTTAAAATGTACCAGAAAAGTAATTCCATTATTTCTATTTAGTAAACTTTGCTATATTATTTTTTTTTATTTGCAAATTAGGTCAGGAGTCACAGGATCTCATTGACGTAAATTAAGTGAAATCCCAGTGAAAGATTGTTTGGGCTTTCTCTTTTGCGTAGTTCTTTTTATATACAAGAACAAGTTTCTTGGCCAGGATCCCATTATGAAGAAGACAGGATGGAAGTGAGGGAGGAACAAATATTCCAGAAGACTCCAGCACTTCTAGCCTTTGGTTACTTGTGTGTACTTGTGTTTACAGATATGGAAAGACAATGTGGATTGTAAAAGATCATATGGTATCCACAGGGATGCTGACTTGAATTAATAAAAGAATGGACCATTAGAATTTATTTTTTTGTGCACATGTGCATGTGTGTGCACATGAGTGTGTGTGTCTGTGTGTACATGTCTGTGTCTGTGTGAATCAGAGGGCACTCGTGTGCCTGTGGAGGCCCAACGGTGACTTCGAGAATCACCCTGGATTGATTGTTCTACTTCCTGTTTGCTTTACTCTGGAATTTCCCAGACTTTGCCTTGCAGGGGTGGAGGTACAGGCCACCACCGTTTCTGCCTCGTATTTTTAGGAGAGATCTGTGATTTGAACTCAGGACCTTCTGCTTGTGAGGCAGGGGCTTAAACCCTGAGCCATCTCTTCAGCACAGCACTTAGAATTTTTAATTTTGAATCAGTGTATTGTGCTTTCTGAGGACATGCAGGAATTGTTTCAGTAACCCAAGTTCAAAGTCTTCAGAACACACTTCACGTTCAGGAAGAGGAGTGGCATCAACTCGATATTAAATTTTGTCCAGATGTTTATCTTAATTTATGTACTCCCTCATTCAAAAAGTGATTTGAGATAACTTGCAAGAACATATTCAGTTAACAATGAGAAAATATATACTGAAAGAAGGCAGACTATCAAGGAAAAAGATAAACACTTCTAGCTGGAAAAGATTATTGTAAGGTCTACATAATTGTTTTGATTACAATACTTATTATTGTTTTGACTATGAATTGTTTTTGTACTTATGCCTTAGAATGTTATGTGTTATGTCTCTCTACTATATACACTTACATACCTGTAATTACTTATGTTACTAGATCTTTATATTTACCTTATTTTAATATGTAAATTAGATTCATGTACTTTTAGAGCACTACAGTTTTATGCATCTCTAATTTATTTCATGCAGACTCATTCACAAACCATATACCATTAGATATGATATTAAATGATTCTTTCTAGAAGAACTGGTTTTGTTTGTAGATGATTTCAGAACAAAGTTTTAAATACTTAAGGTGAGAGTGGGAAGAGACAGAACAGACATGATATAGTCACTATACAGAAAAGCTGAAGAATCCATTGTTTTCGAGACAACTTCTGATGATCATTAGTGACCCACAGAAAAGAAGCTCCGTGCTTTGGTAACTTTCAAACTGATAGTGGACTTTCTCAGTTGTGTTAAACTGTCTACTTTAAATTGTAAAGAAAAGCAACATTGATAGGAGGAATAGATATTAGGAGAGTCACTGGGAATATGGACCAGTAGAAGAGCACTTGCTTAGCATGCAGGAGTCCCTAAATTCAATCTCCAGGACAGAAGGTAGAATAAGAAGAAGTATGCTAGCTTAAGAAACATGAGTAGACCCCATATAAATTAGACGACTTATAAACCTCATCAAGAATTTTAAGGCAATGGCAAGTTACAAGTCAGAAAAGGTCCCTTTTGTTAGTCAATCATGAATTTTTTAATAGATGCAATTATACCTTTAATGGTGTCCTAATCCATTTAATCAACAAAGGTAGCTGTCAACATATCCTATAGTAGCCTTTTCGTCTTTTGACTTTTAGTTTGCTTATTCATCATGTCCTTCATCCTAAAAAGTGATTCTAATGGAAATCACCAGTAATTTCTTGCTTTTATGATCTTTTACATTCTGATTAGTAGACCATGATTGTTTGCCTAGGTATTTATCAGGCACCAAGATAAGAACATTTTCACAACATTTGTTGTGGTGCTAGTGGTGTTTCTGGTGATCATACTCAGGGCCTTCTGCAGGTTGGCCAAGCACCATCACCACAGAGGTATTTTCTCAGCCCCCTTCACATCTTATCATGCATTTATTCTCACAAACCCATGACTTTAGTTCTTTGTGCCCCCATTTAGCATGTGAGAATGCGGAGCTTCAGGAGAAACAAGCTGAAGTTTGGCTAAATCCCAGTCCTTTTGTCTTAGACATTAGTTCTGTTACAGCCACGGCCCTTGAACAGCACTCCTGACTTTTGCTTACTGTGCACTCTGCTCTTTGTTTATTAATTAACCTGGTATGAGATGTAATCTTCTAAGACTGTTGTTGTTACTTGGGCCAAATCAGGGAACCAGCAAGCTGAAGAGCAAATCTAGTTTGACTGTACAGTAGTTTTGAGATGAGCCAGATGGAATATCCTTGGGTGAAATTGAATAATTTCCTTTTCAAATAAATTCCTTTATAAGGGAAGACCATGTGCTGTCCTTCACACTAGTATTGCTGTTTTGGACTGCTAAGGACAACTGCAAAGAATATACATTGCATGGCAAGGAAAGGGAAATTCTTTATAGTTGAATTGTGTTCATCAGAAAAGGGTTGATCACTCAAAGCGCTTTAGCTGTTCTGCTACAGGTGATGCTATAACCTGGAATGTGATAATGGCAGCTCTGGCCCTAATGATATTTATAGTTGAATGAAGAAGTTTTGGATTTATAAAAACATTGCTAGTGTGTGTGTGTGTGTGTGTGTGTGTGTGTGTGTGTATGTGTGTGTGTGTGAGAGAGAGAGAGAGAGAGAGAGAGAGAGGGAAGGAGGGAGAGAGAGAAGAGAGAAGGGGGGTACCATATTGTCTGTAGAGATCCATGGGTGACTTTGAGAATCATACTGGATTGTCCTACCTTTTTGTTTTACTTTGTTGGGGGGGGGGTTTCCCAGGCTCCTCCTTCCAGGACCAGACATGTAGCCCACTGCTATTTATGCCTGGAATTTTATGTGGGATATGGGCTCCAATTGCAGGATCCAATCCTTCTGCTTGGGAGGTAGAGGCTTAACCCCTGAGCCATTTCTCCAGCCCCAATATTGCTAACTCTTAAAAGTTTAAATTCAATAAATGATTTACTGAAATCATCAGCATGAGACAAACTAATTTTCCTAATGAATTGCAAGTTTTAGTGGATTTACCTGTTCAGACGAAGTAGAACATATCACTTTTTTAATCATAATTTGATACCTTTCTCAAATATAACTGACATCTTTACCTTTAGAGCTGAATGGTAATGAGCATGTATCTTACAGTGTAGTACAGTTGCTTAGCAAGCCAGTTTTGACCAGTAGCTTCCCTTTCTCTTTTGCAAACTGTAGACTTTCAGAATCATCCAATATTGTTTTTGTTTTTGGATAGTTTCTGTACTCCAAACTAGCTTACTGTGGCAATTGTTTGTAGTACTACAATTAATTGTAGTAAAATTATTTGAAATTCTTTCTCTTTCTAAATTTGGGAATAGAGCAGCTTCTCATACTGTAAAGTGATATTTTTTATTTATTTAAAGTTAAATAATCCCTTTTGTTTATAGCCAAGCTCATTAATTTAATACTTAATCTTCCATGATGAAAACTTAGCAACTATTCATTATTACCTGTTTTCTTCTTTCTTTTTAACCACTGGAAGATAGTGATGTCAGGAGCAGAAATGAGGTACTCCCGTGACATTTTTACACAGGATGACCTTTCTTTTGGAGTCCTGATGAAAATATGACCATAATTACTTAAAATGCATGCAAGTAGTTGTCAGCCAAGATGTGAAAAGTCTGCTGGGAACTCGAAAACATATTATTATAGTTGTGGAAGGAGGATGTCTAATAATAAGAAGGGAAAATGTTAGTCTTAGATTAGTGATCTGGGCGTCCCATTAGCGACTGTATGCCTTTTAGCACTTCATGTGTACTCGAAGGTGACTTTCTAAAGCTCTTGCTGAACTGAGTCTCCTCCCCTGTGCGCCTGTGGGAACATCCATTCTTCAGAGAAGCCCAATAGTCCATCTTCTCAAGTGACAAACAAGAGTTGAAGAAACAGATTTTTCAGGCTTGAATGCTAAATCTCAGCTTTATTTTACCTGGATATACTGAGTTTCTAAGTCTGCCCCTCAATGGAATGACTTTCATGGTCATGCCTTCAGCAAGTGATTCTGAATGCCAGTGTTTGTGCAAAATCTGAGGGTGCAAAAGTGTAATGAAAGATAATTACGGCCTCCCTTGGAAAGATACAAGCAAATAATGTTATGGCAGTTGCTTAGATTTATCAACACAAATCATGGGGTGTGGTGGTCATTGCTGTTATGGTGAGTGTAGAGTCTTAGGAAACTCAATAACCGGGTGACCACGAGCAAGACCTCCCCAGGACGTGGACCTCAGCGAGAGGAAAGAGTGAGGCTAGAAACAAGAAGCTAGAAACAAAAACTATGCAGAGGAAAGAAAGACTGGGAACTTGGGGACCTAACGGCCTCTGCAGTGGGGTGGGGGAAGGGGAAAGTGGCCCTAGGATTCTTTTGCGGATAATTACGAGTTAAGTCTGAGGCTGCTCACTGAGTTATGGGTTGTGTTGCCTTAGACAGCACGACCATGTCTTTGTTGTGATCTCAGTGTATGACACCCAAGTACTGCTCTGGATAATAGTCTAGCACTTAAAATTGTAACAAATGGGTGATACATAATATCTTGGTTGAGATTTAAATTAGAGGAATAAAACTTATTAGCCCACATATGATTTATTTCTAGAATATTTTAATAAAAATTTCCATCAAAGTTTACAATTCCTCTTTATATATTATTGTTATTACTGTTATATTTTCTTATGATAAAATGTATTTTAAGGATTCATTATTAACTATGTCCATGGTGAAACAGGACAATCTTGGTGGCAGAAGATATGGGTGTTAATTTTTATTTTATTTATTGGTGGCCTTTTATCCTGACTTCTTATTTGACTGAGTCATTTTGGCACTTACATTTTCATATGAAAGAATGGGATAATAAGTACACTTGCCTCCTAGGATGGGTTAGATACTGCAGTAAAATTTCTTGTCATAGCTTTCCTTGATTATTTCAGAGCATGAAGGTGGTGTCCCTACCTTGGGAAGCTGAAATGGCTAGAGAGGGCACCATCTGTAAGTTAGGCTTTCAGACCATTGGGTTCAATTTACAATCCTTCTATGCTGTTAGAGACCAGAGCAAATGAGTCATATAAACCTTCCTTAAATTGAAGGTGGTTGTTGATTTATTAATGTCAGTGCCCTGAGCCTTGGATGTGTGAGCCCTAAAAATATACTTCCAGGGATAAAAATAGATCTCTGGGAGTTCTGAGATGCGGCTTAATCAGAACCAGCTGCAAGCTGTCTAGAAAATGTAAGTTACATGAGCCAGATGGCTTTTGCCCTTTTTGCTTTAGACAGCATGTAATTTGGATAACTACAGCTACAGTAATGCATTTTGCCAGTCACACTGTTTGATAAACATATTTGTTGAGAACAGCCACTTCCAATTAGAGATCCAGTAAAATGTTAATTTATTTTAATATTATTTCCCTCTGGGGTATGACAAAAAATACTTTTACCAGTTTCTGAAATATTTGTTCACAGGACAGAATACTGTTCAAGAGTTATTATGTGCATGTGGTTAATGCTTAGGATTGGCTTTTAAGTGGGGATGAAGCGTATTCATGATCCACAGCCTTATCTAGCTCCTTAAAATCTAGTGTATAGGGTTAGGGAAATGGTTCATGTGGCTGCAGAAGTATGAGGATTGGAGTTCAAATCCCTAGAGCGCACATCAAAGCTGGGCAGGTACTGCGGTCACCTGTAATCCCAGAACTCTTGAGGGCAGAGGCAGGAAGCTCCATAGCAAGTCGTACTAGCTGTACTAGCCATTCAGCAAACTCTGGGTTCATTTAAGAGACTTTGTCTCAATAAATAAAGCATAGAATGATCAAGAAAGATACTTAATATTAACTTGGGCATTTACATTTCTGTACACATGAATATGCATGTACATCTGTGCAAATACACATCTGTGTCCACACACATTTGAGCATGAATAGTTAATGCTACAAATACACATCATTTATGTATATAGCATATACACAGGATATATGGGATATATAGGATATATATATGTATATATATGATATACATATGTATATCTCCAGGATTTAAGAATTATCTTTACTTAATCATAGTTTGACTACTTTGAAACTTTCTTCTGCATAGATTTAGTTACTATAAATTCAGATAACATAACTGGATTCCTGTTTGTTCATAGTCCAGCAATTTCATGGTAGCGCTAAAGATTTCACATTTATGACTGTGCTCTTGAGGATAGATATTCACTGTTAGTCTGATGTGACCTTCATCAGCTGTGTGCTGAAAACAGACATTGACATTGTCTGAATTCTAATTTCATTCATCGCTCACTCTGGTTAGATCCCATAGCACAGCTGAATGTTTCAAATGCTCACAACATAAGAGCAAAACTCAGATACAGTCTGATGTTAAGTGATGTAAAACTAGCATCTCTTTTACTTCTCACCAGTAATACCACTTCTTCAAAAAGCATTTTAAACCCTGGTCTCCCATTATATGCTCTAAAGAATTGTGTGCTTTATTTCTCGAGACATCTATTGGGCAGCATGCAATAGATTGCTAAGTACCTCTGAAGGATCTCTTGGGTTATAATTTTTCTATAGTTCCAGGGCTTATAGCACTGTAAGTTTAGCAGGAAGTTGTTTTCCTTGCCCAGTCGAAAGAGTAAAGGGCATCTTATCGCCAGGATTGGTGATGTTGGAATGTAAAAAATCACTGTAATAATCGGTATCAGTTTATTTACTTTTAGCATAGAACCAGGTCTGCTGATAATCACATTATTCCATCAAACCTACAATAAAATAACACTGGAAAGCATCTATTTTAATCCTGCTTTACAGATAAGGATGTGGCGACTTTGGAATGCAATTATTCAACAGTGCACAGAAAGTGTCAAGCCAGAATTGGAAGTCACTGTTGCATTGACGGTCTGTCTCGCTCATGATCTTTAATTCCATCCTTGAGGCTGTGACAATTGGCATCTGACAGAGCTGTGCTGACAGAAGTAAATATGCGTCTCTGTCCCACTTCATATGCTTCAAGGAATTTACAGAGTTGCTGCTCAGAATTCATATCAGGATTGGATTGATATGTGAGAGGGTCTGGCTGCCTTCACACTGCTTCATCAGGCTCCTGGGAGATCATGTGCTCTGAAAGAGGTTACATTACTCGGGCCAGTGACACACCGCCTTACACTTTCCAATGTGTAGCTAAGAATCAGTGATGGATAGTATTTGGAGAAGCTGGTAGAGTTGTGTGATATGGAAGAACATATATTGGCTAATGCTGGCAAAATTTACCACTGCTGAACTCTTTAGTTCTTTATCTTCAATACTATGAAATAAGATATAAAAACCAATTGATATATCATGGGCAGAAAAATATTAAGCAGATTCTTTAAATAGGTAATTTTTAAATGAAGATCTCTTAGCTATGATTCCATCTACCAAAGCATCTGATACGTCATGGGAAATAGTCTCTTATTTCTCATTAGTTCGGAAGAGTATGCTGTTGATATTGATGCTCACATATTATAGTACGATAATGGATTTATCTCATTTATTGACAAAGAATTATTTATTGTTTCTGGAAATTAAAAGGAGAAATGGACAGAAATATTATTTTCTAAAAATGTAAATGAGTTGCATCATTCAGCTACACAATATTATCTATATTTTATAATTTATTTCATCCATTATTGTGAGTATGTATGAGTTAGTTGTAAGGTAGGGACTTTGTGCTAGGTCCCCTGTGTGGAGGTCAAAGGACAAGTTTATAGAGTCAGTTCTTTCCTTCTACCATTTCCGTGGACTCTGGGGAGTGAACTCACGTTATCAGGTTTGCACAGCAGTTGCCTTTGTGCCAGTCACAGCATTATATTTAAACAATTACATACCCGATTTTTCGTAATCCACAAAACCTCCTTGGTTAAATATAGACTGAAGTTTGTAATTTGGCACTTGACAAGGCCAACTGAAAAATAAATGTTAACTTAAGATGAAAGAAATTATAGATAATTAGAGAGAGCCTTAGTCATTTTCATTTACATGAAAGGATACATGCTGGAATGATATAGTCTCTGATTATATCTATCTTCTCTCTCTGTATATGTATACATATAAATATGTACATGTACATATTTGTATTCATGTGGGCATGTATAGCACATATAATGTATGTGTGTATATACAAATATAAGTATCATATTTGAATATACACACTATATGTATCACATATATCACATATAAATGTACTTAAATACACACATATGTATATATAGCTATTGTGTTTTGTTACTAATGCACAAGGTCCTGAAGTTTTAGAGGCTGATAAACAGAGTGATATCTGCAGACTTTGTCCATATTTTTGCTAATTATGTCTATCTTTCCTTATGAAAGTTAATCAGCTTAATACCAAGGTTACTTTGATGAGATGATGTATAAGTAAGTGTTGAGTATCTAAAAAGTTGACTGTGTCTTTTCTGTCAATGTTAATGTTTTGCATCAAAAGACAGCATTGTTCTATACCTCTTAATATGTAGTCTCATAAAAATTTAGCTTTTTTGAGGGAAATGTAGTATATGAAGGTAGAGCATTTATTCTCTTGATCCCTTGGGAAACTTTCTCACCTTGGTCCTTTCGAAGAGGAGACAAGCCTTGTATTAGAACTGTCAGTTATATGCCTCTGGGCTCCACCGGCATATTCCAATCTGTCATTGTCAATCACATAAATACATATTTAGACAATTTCTGAAACACTTCCCATTCCTTGAAAAGAGGGAAGTCACTCATGTGGGTGTGTACATTTGCCACGTTAATATGCACACAGCTTTTCAGAGCTGTATCATTTTTTACGATGGCTTCTCTTGTCCTGAACCTTTTTCCTGAACTTTCTTCTCCTCTTCTGATTTTTATTCAGTGCCACGTTTTATTTCACCTGAGCAATGGTATGAAGGGTATGATAGAAAACAGGCAGAGATTGATCGGCCTTGAGTAGCTGATTGATTATCTTTAGGCTCTGTCAAAAAAAGTTTCCAACAGTTCTTATTGACATTAGAAAGTTTATCAAATATCTCATTATTTTCTTAGATTTCACTTAAATATCCATTCTTGTAAAGGCAAGGAGTAATATTACATTACATATTATCAGCCATACTATTGCTTATGAAATTCTTTTTCCATTGAATTGGAAAGAATTTCATAATTCCAGTATAGCGCTGGACATCTGGACATCCAGCTTTATTGGAAATGAATCAGGTACTTTCTTGAAGATGAAGTTAAGGAATCATTGTTGCATTATTGAACTACTGTGGTTTACCTTCCCATGGATATGTATCAAGGTGACTTCATTTTTCTAAATGGTTTGTCTTAGTTTCATCTTTCAGTTGGAATACAGGACCCAAATGACTTAGGGGATGCAATGGTATTGTAGTGCCCACACCTGTTGAAGTCCTACCATCTCTTCACATTGCCACATTGGGGTCCACACTTTGTAGCAACCATCCTAAAATTTAACAGTTTTTAAAATGATAAATGTTCATCTCTTACAGTCTTGGAACTTCAGGAATTTGTGAGTTTCTGGGCTGACTTAGACCACGATGTCTCAGGAAGCAACCTTCAAGCTGTAGGCCGATACGCTGTCTGCATTACGGTTGCATGAGGCTGATGCATGCTCCGCACTTGTATATGGCTTGCTTGCGTGCTCACTAGCCCTTTACATCAGCCTCAGTTTCTCAACGTGCAGGCTGTCCATGGCTTGCTTCTCTCAGAGTGAATGACCCAAGAGAGTGATGTGGAAGCAGCAATGTCCTTTATGACGACACTTAGATGTGACAGATTTCCCCTTGTGACATGGTAATGATGGCAAAAAGAAGTGAAAACCAGGAGCTGAGGAGATTGGACATTTTGAAAACAAGCCAGCATGTATGCAGGAATGTGAAAGTTACTCAAAGGTCTACCTTGATTTCCAATGGATCTTGCTTGTTTTCTTTTTTTCCTTTCATAACAGCAGTTCACAGATAGTTTTCATAGTATGAAATCGTGCTATACAATTACAATATTTCATATGTATGTTTGGTTTGCAGTATGTGGACATAACTATTCATTGTGCCAGTCTGTTAACATTATTTTATAATCTGGCTGTTTTGAGTATTTGACTATTATAAATTGTTTATTATAGTATCTTCCCATAATTTTTTTGGTGATCACATAGTTTACCTAAAATAAATTCCTAGAATTGCTTTTAGATAAAAATATGTAAACATACTGACAAAATATTACTCACAAAAATTGTACCAAATTTATACCCGCCTCCCCCCCCACCGGTGTAACAAAAGAATGACTGATTTTTTATGTACTGATCAGTACTAAGTACAACATTAAAGAAACAAGTTCCCAGTAAGGAATGTAGTACGTGATTATAGTTTAATAAGATAAAGGAACTATTTTATGGTCTTAGTTGTGACCCTAATTCTTTATAGTATTAACCTTTTTATTTTTAAAGATTTATCTTTTTTTCCTAATTACATTTACAGCTAGATATCGTTCTCGTCAAAGAAAAGCTATGTTTTATTTTCAGTGAAAGTATATTTTCTCCAATTATTCTATGTAAGAGGATGTTTATAGCAAGAAATAATTGAAAAATGTTTTAATAATACCAGACATTTAGTTTGATGATTGTTAAACTAAGTTTCCCTTATTTATAATTTATTGATTGAACATTTGCAGGAATAATAGGTTAAAGAGTGAGTAGCTGATTTCTTTTAACTCTTGTTGCCAGCCATCTGCCAATATTTAGTGGGTGCTGATGAACATTTGTCAAGGCCAGAAGCATAACTGAGAGCTGTCTGGTGCTGAAGAGCGTAATAAAAGCACTCTCCCCTCTCCTGCGTCAATGGCTTACTACTTGAAAAGTTTCCTGCCTTGCACTTTAGGAATGCATGTTCTCTTTGTACCAAACAAACTAACTTGCACAACAGGTTTATCTGTCTCAAATATCTTTGTCTCAATTTTTGATCTTTTCTTAATAAATCATTTAAACCTGAATTGTCATGAAAAGACTGTGATCTTGAATGTGGGTAGGACGAGAGACCTACATTGTTCGGTGAGCCGGAGCAGAGGAGGATCCAGGGATCTTGGAAGCCGAAGGGCTTTAATTGTCAATCAATTGTGGCGAGTTTCCTGACCTGTGGTCCTTTCAGTTTCTATATTGTCAGTGCTGGGGTTTCGAGATGCTCCCTGGGAGTAGCCGGAGGCCATGTTTCTTTTGGTAGGAGAGGGAAATACTGGTATAAAGGTGGAAGAGGGGGCAATAAGTATGGAGGAGCCTAAGGATGGGGAGTACCACCAAATAGTAGCCTCTGTCCGTGTCAGGGCTTTCATACCTAAAAGCACAATACAAGAATGTCTGCTTCCACTAGTCCTCCACAATAGCTGGCCTATCAACTTTTCACCATGGGTTAGGGGAGAATCCCAGGAGACATGGCCCTAACCTGCAAGATGGTATGAGACTGATGCCACACAGAACAAGGAGAGCTTCTTTACTGGTCGGTTTAGTCACTGGTGGGCCATTCATGCCTCATGGAGTGACTGGATACTTGCCAGGACAGACTCCTATTTGAGGCCCAGTTGAACACCCATGCACAGGGACATGGGAGTAGGAGGGAGACTGCCTGGAAAGGAAAACCTGTAGGATGGAGTGAGATGGGGATGGGATGGGTTAAATGATGAGCTAAAACACCCAGAAAATGCTTGTTAACAGTGAGATTGGGAAGTCAGTCTCCTTTGGGGGAATCTATGTAGCCTCTGTGTCTAGTCCGGGGCAGTTCCTCTCTGCTAAGGACGTGAGATCCTTTACTATTACACTGAATGGCAAGGTCCCATGTCTCAGTACAATTAAAGCTCACTTTAGTAAAATGGTTAACAAACCACTGAACATGCAAAATATCTGATTTCATGAGCACTCTCTTCATTGATGAGAATATCGTTTCCATTATAATGATCATGAATCTTTCGTACATTATAGCTGATTATAGAAATGAATGTGCCATTAAACATAAGAGGTGATTTTCCTCCTTGTTGTGAAAGTTTACAGAGTATGGGAGAGTCTTAGTTTCTGAAGTATGCAAAGCAGCTTGAAAGTTGAGTTAAATTGGAACCTTTCCCATTATGAACATTTTGCTAAATGCTTTTCCTGAATATGGTTTATAATTCTTGGTTTCAAGTACTAATGGAGATCTTACTTGTAAGTTAAACTCTGAATTGAGAAACTTGCTTATGAATTCCTTTATAAGTGACTCTTTTAATTGTAGTTCTTTTAAAAAGGAAGTTAATACTTAAGTATCTATTAATTCCTGACAAGGATCTCATTAAACCTATGCAAAAACTGTTTTTGAGAAGGCAGGTAGCTGTTAATATTATGTGAGAATCTGAAACTAGAAAAAGCAATTATTGTAAGTTTCTTAATCTTTTATTTTTTTCAAAATGGAAGGCTTTGCTTTTTTTCTTATTATAAAAGCAATTGTTAAATGTTAAAATGTGTTCAATAGTACTGAACAGTTTGCACAGCAAAGTAAAAACTTCCCATAGTCTCACCCCAACCTGACAGCTGTGAATTACATTCGTATATATATTTTTCCAGAACTATTTTTTTTGCAAATATAAACCTATTTTGTTCTCTAAAATGTCTTTTCAGTGGCATCCATTATTACTTCATGGATTATTAGTTGCTTTTTCTTATTGAAAATTCTTGGTGACCTGCTTCTCCTGCAGTAATAACACATCTGCTTCTGAGGTTGCTGATTCATTTAGCTATTTTAATGATATACTTATTTTTTTTGTATGTTGACACACGTTTCTTTGTTCCTTTAGACTGATTCACACAAATTGTGTTGTTAGGCATAACGAAACACATATTTTGAATTTCCACAGACCTTCATAAAATGCTGTCTAAATGATTTTGGAATTTTAAAATTTGTTCTCTTATTAGTATCGCATGAGAAAGCTTTTTCTCTTGCTCTTTTACAGTGGGATGAATGATACATTTTGATAGGTTAAAAAAAGATATGATCCACATTAATCACCCACATATAAGAAAGAAATATATTTCTTGATTACTAGTACTGAAAAGACTTTCATGTCTGAAAGCCTCTACATTTGCCTTGGAAAGAATTTTGCTCAAAATATGTGCCATTTTTTTTCTTCGTGCTTGTTTTTCCATGTCAATTTAAATAGCCGTACGTGTGGCATTTGAAATGTGTGTTGTAAAGATTTCATACTTGTTTTACCTATATAATAATGTTTATTGTACAAATTGCCTAAACATTATCATATATCATCCTTTTACTTATGGTTACTGCATTTCATTGCATGTTGAATAAAAAATTCGTTAACTTTTGGAGTTATATTTTGTGAGCATGGACCTACTAAAGCCTGAAAACATCCTTATGAGTAGCATACTGTCAACTTCCTTTTATAGATGATGTGGAAGTGACTTTGGAAGGTTAATTGGGCAGATCACATAGAAAACTGTACAGTTTTAAATGACAGTGCAATAGGGCAAAGGTTAGCAGCCACACCTCCTAGACTAATCCAAAATCTAAATATCCAGTGGTATTTCCATTTTTGTGTTCCAAGCAAGACTTTTTGTGTTTAATTGCCACAAAGTTGACTTGTCTCATTTTGTAAGTATACAAAATTTTTCATATGTGTCTCTATAAATTCATTATTGTCTGTTTTATTACTATAATTGCATTGTATCTTCTCAGTATCACATTGTATGTCTGAGGAAAGGACTTCATTATTTTCCTTTTTAAAGTTCCTACTGTTCTCATGTTTCCTTCATTACCAAATCTGTTAAATTCAGTGGACAATTCTCCCTTTAAAGTAGGAAGAGGAAAATACATCAACAGAGATTTAAGAAAAACTCCTGAAAGATAGTATCCCAAACTGCTCTGTAAATAGCTGCTACTATACCCATAAATTGGAAGAACACATAACACTCAGCCTAGAAATCTTCTACAACAGAGGTAGAGGATCTCACCATGCTGACAGGATGCAGTCTAGGGCAGTAGAAGAGCATTGAAGTGGATAGCAATGGCCAACCATAATGCAGTGTACCAGCGACCTAGCAAAGTTCACCCACAATCAGGCCAACCTAATCTTTCCCCATCCCAAGTCTTTGGAACTCTGCAGAAGAGGGGCCGGTAAGATCGTAAGAACCTCAAGATAGGAACATTCACCATTGGACAAGACATTCCATTCAAGGCAGGATTGCTATATCTTGGAATTCACTGCAGTAAGACTTGTCCTTGCCAGACCTGCATAATTACTGACATACCAACATGCCCCCATAGATATAGAGAAACTTAAGAGAGATACGAACGTGCAGAGGAATTCTTGGAGAGTGAAGTTGGATGAGTGAAGGGAAATGCCCCTATCAGTGGGGTGGCCCGAAGAGAGGCAACTGTTTATGCCACAAGAGGCCTGAACCCTCACAAGAGTAGACAAGCCAGAGGGAAGCCTGGGGTCCATAGAAGCAGACAGAAAGGAGTGTGGGAGGGAGTGAGATGGATTGATGAAGAGAAGGGAGGGGAATGAGAGGGAGGTGGATGGGAGAAAGCAGGTATGAACTCTCAACATGCTTGTGAACCTCGAAAAATAAAATAATGAAAAAAATTAAAAAAAGAAAACCTCTTTAAACTACTTAGCACTGAAATAAAGAAGTTGTTGTTTTTTCTCTAACATGGTATTTCAGTCACACATTTTGAAGACTTCTTCATGGAACATTAGAATATTTCACTACCTAACTCAAAGTGAATAAACGGAACCAGAGGATTCCTGCTTTGCACATTCGTAAGCTTTACTATACCCTTATATAGATAAAGGCAGAAGTCAGGCTGACTTCGCCAACATGACCGCATGCTCTGCGCTCACACTACCTCTTTTTATGAAGCTAAATTTGGACTTTTCAAAACCTCCTGTTTAAAAATACATCCTCGAAGACTTCTGCTTATTGTACATTTTGTTTCGGTCCTGTACAAGTTAGGGCTTCATTTACAATTATTTTTGGAATATTTTCCCTTTTGTCAAAAGTACAAAAGAAAGCTACTGATGTGTAAAACTTTGGTAGGGTTTTTGCACTGGAATTTTGCCTCTACATATTTCTTTTTAAAGATCTTTTTTTTCTTTTTTAATTTTTTTATTATTATTATTTATTCAACTGTGTGTGTGTGCGTGTGTATGTGTGCACGTCTGTGGCCTCTACATATTTCTATAGGTATAGAGATAAGGAAGTTTAATTATGTTTCATGCAAATATAAGGAATCTTTAATGTAGTTGTGTCAACAAAATTAAGTTCCCACTATATCGTTTGTGAAGATAACTCTCCCTTAAAATAGCAGGTACTTTATAAGACAATGAAAACACCTGATAGGCTTTCTATCATTATTTATTTTTCTCTTTAGGGGGGAGCTTTAAGTTTATTTCAATTTATGAAAGAGAAAGCCAGTTTTTTAAAATACAGACATTTTTAAAATCAATCCATTGCTTCTTTTAAAATGGTAGAACATAAAATAGAACATAAAACATCTTATAAAAATTACTAACAAGCATGTGTTGTCATGCTCAATTACATTTTTTAAATTAAAAATGTGAGTTGTAGGAACTCTTTATAATTTTCTCATTCTAAACTTATCATGTAATTCATTAAACTAATCTCTGACTTTTTTTACTTGTTAACTTTACTTTCCTTCCAGGTATCCTAAACTATCTTTTTTTTTTAAATTTAAATTTTTTAAAAATTATTATTATTTATTCAACTGTGTGCATGTGCATGTGTTCGCGCGCGCGTGTGTGTGTGTGTGTGTGTGTGTGTGTGTGTGTGTGTGTGTGTGTAGAACCACGGACGAATTCGCGAACCACCATGGACGCCTCCACCTCCTTCTGCCCCGGGATTCACAGGCTCCGCCCTACCAGGACCAGAAGCGCAGGCCGCCCCCGCTTCCGCCCGGCGTCTATACGTGGGGTCTAGGATCCAAACTCAGGACCTTCTGCCTGCAAGGTGGAGGCTTAACCCCTGAGCCACCTCTCCAGCCCTTAAACTATCTTTTTAAAAAGTATTTTCTTAGCAGAGAAAGAGAGACACAGAGAGAGGTGTGAGGAAGAGCAAAGCAGTGTGTATTGATGATGTACGTATGCATACTGAAGATGCATGTGTGTGTACTGATGATGTTCATGTGTGTAGATTAGAGACAACTTTGGAAGTTGGTTTTCTTCTTCCACCATGTGGGCTTTAGGGATCAAAATCAGGTTGTTATGCTTACACAGAAGCACCATTATGTGCTGTGTCATCTTACTGGCTTCTTGAACTCTCTGTTCTTAACCATAAGACCTCTGATATTATTATATATATTGGGTAAGATAAATTTAAATTACGTGCAGTCTAAAGTTGAAGTATTTGCAGAGTTGTCCTTTGAGCTAATTTTTAAATGTATGATTTTTTTTGCAATAAACTAATGGAGAAAAGTGATCGGCAAGTTAGTGAATTCAACTGTGCTACGTCATCTGTTTTCAATTTAAAGTATACTCAAGTAGCTACTAATGCCATTAATAGAAATTTCCAAAGTATATAAAATGATGTCAAGAGTCTAAAGCTTATTAAGATAGAAAATGTTGGATGAGGTAGCTGCATCCAAGTAGCTTAACTGGTGGTAACAGGAGTGAGGGAATAGTAAATAAAATAGAAATATGGAAGTAGGGGATTAAATTTTTATTCATTTATTTACTATACCTGTTTTGCGATGCACATTCCATGTTGAGGCACTTGCAATGCTTGCGAGATAGTTGCATTAGTCACTTGGACTGATACCTATTTCTCTGCTTCTCAGAGTTGGTAAATCATCACAGTATGGAACTGTAACTTGAGGAATTTGAAGTTCCCAATACAAACTGCTTTGTGTCTCTGCCTGATTTCTGAATAAAGTATCAGAAAAATAGTATAGTGGACAGGAAACAGAAGACAGATTGTATAGACCAATATTGCTGAGAGTGGAATATACATTCTGTATCAAATAATAAGTAGGTTTCCAAACACCTTTGGCTTTCTATTTCTGTGGATCTCACATCCGCAGCTTTAATACAACAACCCAAGATGAAAAATATAGGACTTTTATGGCTCTCTCTGTTTTAAATATCTAAGGACTTTCTTGTCATGTCAGTTTAACAAGTACAACAAATATTTGCATAGTCTTATACTATATCCAGCTTTAAAGTTGATTAAAATGTGTGGGAGGATTTGGGTGGTTATATGCAGTTCTTATACAATCTTATCTGGTGGGACAATTCTGAAAGCAATTCAGAGAATTCCTGCATATCTAAAGAATGATTTCATGAGAAACCATGGGATGAATAAGGTCTATCCATCTAGTTTTGGTAGTGGTAAACAAATGTAAGCTTTTCGTGGGAAACAATCTTTGGAATACACGTTCCTGGTGGGTAAGCTGGCTTCCAGAAAGCAAAGGGGATCAAGGACCCAGAGCATAGATTGCTCTTTAAAAAATGCTCCAAGTTGGGCTGGAGAGGTGGCTCAGGGGTTAAGCCTCCGCCTTGCAGGAGGAAGGTCCTGAGTTCGGATCCCAGATCCCACGTATAGATGCCAGGCCGAAGCGGGGGTGGCCTGCGCTTCTGGTCCTGGTAGGGCGGAGCCTATGAATCCCCGGGCAGAAGGAGGTGGAGGCGTCCATGGTGGTTCGCGAGTTCGTCCGTGGTTCTACACACACAGACACAGACACAGACACAGACAGACACAGACGCGCACGCACACAGCTGAATAAATAATAATAATAAAAAAATTTAAAAAAAATGCTCCAAGTTGGTTAGTATGCATTCGAGGAAGATTAGAAGTGTCACAGCAGTAGTTCCTCCTCACATGAAAGAAACTTTGGGAGTGGAGATGAGCATTATATATGAAAGTCAAGGCTAATGAGAAAGTAGGTAAGGAATACTATGGGAAATCACCTAGCTTAAAGGTTCATTTGAAGTAATATTGAAGCTGAAATAGTTTCACCAAGAGTATTCTGGCAGAAGGTGTCTTGCTATCATCTGTGTGGAGTTCACTGCAATTTGATGTTTTTGGTTATAACCTAAATTGTAGTAAGGAATGGAGAGTAATATTGTGGGTAAATAGGGCTGTTTCTCAGAGTGGCTAATGATTGGAAATATTCAAGTAGAGAGGCAGACTTTAAGACAAAGATCATTCTAACTACAGCGGGGAGGAAGCAAAGCCAGCAACACCAAGACCTGCTAGTAAGGAGCGGGTTGGTGGGAGGGGTTGTATAGAGTCCCAGGGTATTTTTGTAAATTTTGCCTATACAAAGAAAGACTTTATGGATGCCTTTTACTTGAAATACTGGTCAATGAATTTATATTAAGCTAGGACACTATAAATTTGTCTTACCTTTTGATTGAAACTTTAATTGAAAGTTTTTTGTTTACTGATACATGCTATTATTTACATAAACACACTTAATTCTTCTTAGAAGGACATATAGTTTTACTGTTTGTCTTTTTACTGCATGATACTGTGAATATCTTAAGTTCTTGTTTAAGGGAAAACTTTCTCAGTCAGATTTTTCATTGCCTTGACAAAGATCAGAGGAAACAATTTGTGTGTGTGTGCATGTGTGTGTGTGTGGTACAAGAGGAAACTTGAATGTGTGTGGTGTGTGTGTGGTACAAGAGGAAACTTGAATGTGTGTGCCCGTGGAGTCACAAGGATTGTTCTACTTCCTTATGGCTTTATTCTGGCGTTTTCCCGGCTCTGCCTTCCAGGACCACAGTACAGGCTGCTGCCATTTCCCTGGCATTTCTATGTGTGATCTGGAGATCAGAACTCAGGTCCTTTTGCTTGGGAGGCAAAGATTTTAACCCCTGAGCCATCTCCCCAGCCTGAGAAGCAATTTCTTTAAAGGAAGAAAGGAAAAAGGTTATTTTGACTCACAGTTTCACAGGTTTCAGTCCGTGGTTGGAAGACTGTGGTTTCTCAGCCACTGTGAAATTGAAGATTCTAATGGTAGGGATGGAAGAACAAAATAGCTCATGTCATGGTGGCTTGGAGAAAGGGGGAAACAGATACAGGTGTGGGCAGAGGAAGCTCAAGGTATTCCCCCAGTGATCTCCTTCCTCCAACCAGAAACACTTCTTTATGTTATGAACCTATCAAAGGATTTATCCATTGGATCAATGCCATTGGCATTCCATCAGTTTCCAAAAACCCATCGACTATATGCCCAGCTTCTAGTAAGTAAGCCTTCTGGGGATATCTCAGATTCAAACCCTAGCAAGAACCAAGGACATTCAAGTTTACTTTGGGGAAGACACATATTCATTGAAAGAAGACTTGCTAAAACTCTATAAATATGTCCAAAGTTCACAGAACAGTTGCTAAAATTAAACACCTGCTTTAAAAGGTGATAATTTGTTATCAACATTCCTAAGTACAAATGAAAGGCTTGGGTCTGAGCTAATAAAACTCTTCCTAATTGATGGGACAAAGCCTTCTGCAAAGATAATCTCATGTCACTGAGGTGAAGATCCTGAAGTCTCAGCCAACAATCAAGCTTGCTGCCTCCTGTCCTTTCCTGCATTTGTTAAAATATTATTCTATTATTTTTGTACGTTTGTGTGATATTATCATAACTTCTCAAAAATGTCTGTGATATTTTGAGAACTTTTTTTTGCATCCTTGAAACCATGTGACCTGTTATTTCTTGCCAGATGAATTATGTCTTCCAACTTCTCTTTTTCTTAACCACTGGCCTGATGAATTGCTATTGTTTTCCCCTTGTGCTATAATAATTTTTTAAGTCTCACAGCAATCTTCTTTGGTATATATGTGCTGAAAAGATTTACTTGCATTTCTATTAAGAGGGAACTAAAATAAATTTTGCTGGAAATGACACCTTGTAAATTGAGTTTCTTTTACTAGAAGTTCCTAATCACTGTGCTTTATCTGGTGGAAATTTTAGTCCTTAGTGGCAAAAGAATAACAAACACCGTCATGGGCATGTTCACAGACTGGAACTGTTTCCTCTAATTCCAGGAAACTCCTCTCCATGTTCCATTCTGTTATTTTCATTGTTGCCAGGAGATATTTTCAAAATGAAAATGATCTCAAGTAGAAGTACTTGTCAATAAAGCAGATTAACTTGCAAAAAATATGAAGGTAAAATTTAGTTTTTGTAGTAGGAATCATTTTCAACAGCATTATCCCTGAATACACAGTTTTACCAGTATGGAAAACCTGATGTTCTCCATCGCAATAATGAAGGAAAGATTATGTGAGAGTAATCTTTCTAGAGAAAATAAGCAAATTGCATTTCCTTCCTCTCAGGAGGTTGTCTAGAAAGCTCCCACATGCTGGGTGAGGTTTAAGACATTCTACTTCTAGAAAGGAGCTTCAGTGATTGATTTGTCCTCCTTAGCAAGGTTTTCTTCTTCAGACCCTTTCTTCTAGAGTAAAAGAAAATACAGTTGCTTGTCTGCTTTTGCCTTTATGCTGTTGGTAGGAGAAAGTGTCAGTTTAACAATACCTCTGAGTAGCTTGAATAGCATAAGGTTTGGAGCATTCAAAACAAATTCAGTGATCTTTGTAAATCTATGAGTTAAGGAAGTGGAACTAACATTTCTTACTGTGCATAGTTGTGCCAGCATTCAGAAAATACACCGTGAAGTTAAAGTATGTACAGGAACCTGTGCAGGGGAGAACCCAGAATCTGTAAACTCTTGATTTTTTTTTTACAATGTGAGAGTCTGGTGTAGGAAAGAGAACACAACATTTGTAATGCAAAATTAGTGAGGAGATCTCTGAAGGGGCCGAGGCAAGGCACTTCCTTTAGGCTTCCTGAACTTGGCAGGAAACCCATCTCTAGCCAAGTCCAGATAAACGAAAGTAGGATTGAGCATAACATTCTTAGGGAAAACTCAGTTGGAATTCTTCTATGTCTGTTACATATGATGTAATGATGATCCCTCTACTTACCCAGCTGCCCACTAGATTCCCAGCTTCAGACAGATTGAACTAACACACTGTTCTTCCTCATGTGCCTTTCACTGTGCTTCGAAAACTTGAAGTTCCTACAGCAGGATGAAGGGATCCTTGGGTCACAGAACATTCCAGCAGGTTCCATGTACAGCCCCAGTATTCTGTTTGATGTACCCAGAGAAGCTTTTTGTGTCATTATATTCCAAACTGACATCATAATCATAAATCACAGAACTGTTTCATTTGTTATTGGTTATGGACAGATATCTTCCAACCATGGGCAAAACTTGATAAAAACAGGCTAGAAGTTCATCTTATTACAGGTCTGAAGGTAAAGTCAGGCATACAATGCCACCTGGGATTTTACTTGTCTGCGAATATACTTGAAAATTTGTTTCTTAAGACTATAATATTCAGGAGGGATCAAAGAAGACATCATTCTGAGATTGGAGTGTTCAATGTCAACAAGTCACATTTCATCTGAGTAGCTTGTTTGCATCCAGAAGTCTGTTTACAGATTTCATAGCTAAGAAATCTGATTGTATCTAAAAGCCATCAAAATAAATATGTTGTTTTTGATGACAGTATTAAGAATTTAAGCAGAGAAAAATAACATCGTTCTCTCTTTTTCAAAATAATTCTGTTATTAAGTCTGGTGTTCATAAGATTTAAGTCTGTTTTATGTGGGAATTAGTATCTTTGTTAACAGTGGTGGATTATCTTTAATACTCAAGAGAATATAGTATAAATTCTGCACATATTATGCTGCCAAACTAGAAATACCCTGAAACAAGATATTAGAGGTCGATCTGAGAATTAGTTGAATAAAAGATGTCAACATTTATCATATAATCTGCAGTGCTTGATGTTTAATTAAAATGTGTGGACCCTTTGTTTTGAAAGCCTATATAATAATAAGCAGATATCGTTACCAACATTTAAACAGTGTAGGCTTCTTCAGAATTTAGAGTACATTGTACCATACACCCATCAGATGGCCCATAAAGATGCCTTTACAAGGTTGAAAACGTGTTGTTGAAGTTGTTAATGATTGTATACTTCCGGAACGATGAAGAAAGACTTATTTGATAAATTTCTCTTTGATGTCAGCTCCAAAATAAAATTGGTCATCCTGAATGGTCTATTGCATTTATTGCATGAACAACAAGAGCTATCAGAATGAAACCTGTGCTCTGAGGATGTAGTTTTCTGTTTGTGTTTTCTGATCATTTCTTCTACTTCACATTTGACTTGGATTTTCTGTGTAGTGTCAATGGATTTCTGTCCTTTTAACTTGGAGCCATTTCAAATCTTTTTCTGGAAGCAGAGTGCAAACATAAGTAAAACTCTAAAGAGTGGCTTTAAAATTGATTTAAAAAATCTGTCTTTATCACCATCATTTATTGGGTTCAAGATAGTTTTACTGATGCATTCTAACAATTTATAATTATTGTAAGAGACTTCATAACTCCAGGCAAAAGTAATCTAGGAAAAAGAATGAGGCACAGAGATAAGCAATAATATACTATAGCCATTTTAAATGATTATAAAAGATCTCAGTATTAAGCAAAAGCTTAAGTTTAAAAAAGATGAAAACTGGGCTTGGCCCATTCTTAGGAAAGAGGAATCCATTGGGAACAAGCTTAAAGAGAAGGAACCTGCTGGCAGACAGCCCTTACTGGGGTGATGCAGCAAGATGCAACATCTGCTCTTCTATTCCCTAAAGTTCTCAGTGTCCCAGGGGACTGAGGAGCCAGTCTGGCTTATGGTGGCCATACTTTGTGGTTCCCTTCTCAAGTTGCCTTAGGAGAACCAAGTGGGATTTTCCTTTAAGCAAGTATACATAATCAGTTGTACGAGGTTTTCCATTGCACCTCTGCCGAGTGACAGTGAAAGGGCATGTGATCCTGATCATGGTGAGCATCTACCCTCCGGGAAGGCGTAATTTTTAATCTAGTGTTTAGGATCAAGTAAGTGGCAGCTAGGTGGGCTCAGTAGACATGGAAGCATTCAGAAGTTCATTAAAGGAAGAAAGTCCCTTTCTTTACTGCAAATAAAATTTTTTTCAATTATAATTTATAAATAATTTTTTTCAAGGCTGGAGAGGTGGCTCAGGGGTTAAGCCTCTGCCTTGCAGGCGGAAGGTCCTGAGTTCGGATCCCAGATCCCACGTATAGACGCCAGGCGGAAGCGGGGGCGGCCTGCGTTTCTGGTCCTGGTAGGGCAGAGCCTGTGAATCCCAGGGCAGAAGGAGGTGGAGGCATCCATGGTGGTTCGCGAATTCGTCTGTGGTTCTACACATACACAGACACGCACACACACGCACACACATACATGCGCACAGTTGAATTAATAATAATAATAAAAAATTTTAAAAAAATAATTTTTTTCAAAAATAACAATTTGATTATATGTAAACATGTGGTACTGACAGAATAGGTAACATTCTTTTAGTGCAAAACAAGACCATTCAGGTTCCCACGGAAGGGGAAATGATCAGCATGTTTGCAATTTGTGCCTTTGTTTTTCATCGTAATTATTAGGTATGATATTTAAGAACATATAGAGTGAGGCCTAGCATGCACTTTTAAACTTAAAGCACTTGTTACACTTAAATCTCCATCCTAGTTTGGTAGTCTTCTTTCTTGCCATCTCTGGGTTTGAATGTCTTCTTTCAATGTATGCCGAGTGCTTATTGGATGACAATTGCTAAAGAATCCAAATCCCTACGCTCTAATATAATTAGAATGTGGTATAGGTAAAACTTTCTCCATAGCTAATTTTCCTCTTATTGGAGTTCCTAACCCTTCCTAGAACTATCTTTTAACTGCTATCCCAGATTTCCACTTCTTAGTAAAATCATAGGCTGTTCGTCATTGCCATCATTTTGGTAAAATCTTCCTGCATTCATTCCCCTAGTTGGATTTAATCACTTTCTCTCGAGTGTTTCCTCTAGCACTTCAAGTTTTTTTTTCTTTGTAGCATAGTTATTTTTCTTCATGTCTTTATTCCCCTCTAGACAGAAAGTCCCTGGAGGCATGGATTCTAATTAATCCTTCTATCGCTATTCCTCAGGATATTAGCAGGATGCTTTTTTATTGTTGATTCTATAAAGTAGATTATACTAAGTTACAGTGGTTTAAAATGATGATTTGCATCAGGGACATTTTGTCAGCTCAGTAGGCTGTAGAAACAGGTTGAACTACTGCTAGGATTCTTAATTTGTGTCTTACATACAAAAAAGAAAAACTTGGTGCCTGTTGCCCAGCCCCTGATCAAATCCACTGTTGTTATCTTTTGCCACAGTCCTCTCCAGTTCTGTGTATTGCAAGCAAAACTTCTACAAATTCAGAAGCATATTCTCACATCATAGTAAATTGTCTGCGTGACACTTAGTTCAGACAAATACAAGACTCAAAAGTCATAAGCCATTTTTGTAAGTACAAATCTTTAGAAGATTGCAGCTCCAAAGCATTCTTTTATTCTGAGAGAAGCATGTGTAGAGGCTTCTTATGAAAGCTCAGAAAGTACATGCTTTCAAATGTGTCTAATGGTTGTGTCATAAATGATGTCCACAGACATCAAGGGATCACCCAGACTGAGCTTTTCCTTAAGCGAGACAGCAGTCCTTAATAACTCAAAATGAACTTCTAATTAATTTAATGGGCTTATTCTGCTTCTTGGCATATCAAGCAATTTGTTTTACACCTTTACTCATTATTTTTCATTTTTGAAGACTTAAATGTAAGAGACATGACAGAATAGGAGTCCTGTTTCATCTTCTGGACCATTAATTATGCCACAGCAGTTTCAGCACTGATGAGACCCCCCAAGAGAAATGAATCTTGTCGGGTCGTACTTGGTTTAGCAGATTTCATTCTTTATCATCCAAACAAGTTTTCTTAGAAAACCATTAATCACTAAAGTATGGATTAACTAGTGACAATAATGGAAATACAACCAACAACAAATTGTTCATGGTTGGCTTCTCCAAGAATTTGACAGCTAATTTATAAAGCAAGTTATTTTTGTACATCAGAACTTTTAAACTAAAGTGGAATTCTTTGGTAAAATGCTCAGCATTATTCTGTAGCTTGGCGGGAATGATGCAAACACAGACTTCCAGACTTCTCCCTTGACCCCTTTCCTTGCCCCTACAAGAGTCCAATGTGAATACTTGCCCCAAGTCATTGCCAACATGTACCCTGGAAATGTCGGGTCAGTTTTCTCATATAAAAGTCTTTGAAAGCTATTTTAATCTTGTATACTCAGGTTTGACAATGAAAAGCTCTCTAATCATAGTCTAGAAAACTTAGAAAATATATAAAATACTGGTTTTCATCTTGCATCAATTACATTGACAGATCCATAACCTGAACACTAACATGTAAATATATAAGGGTTTCTTTTTACAATTAAGCTCTTAGATTTATTGCCTCTTCAGTTTTTGTAGCTGGATTAGATACAAAGTTGGATTATCTCTGATTTTATTGTTGTAAGAAACCAAAGTGGTATCATTTCCATTTAGACATTGCTAAGTCAGTGAGGCAATGTCCAGACATTGAGGGGTGCTTCTAGTTAGGTGTGTGCTGGGGGTAAGTGAGCCAGAGCAGATTACAGTTTGCAAATGTCTCTTGTAGTGGTCTTTATTCTTTTATTCATCCACATATGGTTTTAACAACCTTATTAATAAAAAATCCTACTAAGATTTAACTATTTAGGAACTGAGAGTTGCATGGATCCACATGTTTAACATGTTGCTGATTTGCAAATTAGGAACCTAAGTCCTAGAGATTCAATAATATATCTAACAATAGCTTGATAACAAGCGCTCTCGTTTGTGTCCCTCCAGGTCTTGTAAAATAGTGCCTTCTGCATACTTCCTGTAGAACTTTTGTTCAGATTTTTGGATATACAACCCAGAAATTTACTTTTCAAACAAGTGCCCCTGATGATTCTTTTCTTATTTTAGGTGGAAAACCACTACCATAGAGAAGGAAGTGCATAGAGTAAAACTCCATATATGTTTATGCTTTGATATATTTAATGTTATGTGGTAATGCTTTGTGTGGCACAAATGAGAAAAAGAAACAATATGCTTATTATGTTATCAAAAAGTAACACTTGAAATATATGTCTAGTATGTGCTGCCATCAATATTAGAATGTTAAGCAACCAGTTCTCTAAATGAACAACACATAAATTTTGTATATGCCTTTTTTTCAGTTTCAAGTTATCAACTTAAGGTCCTTGAACATGGAGCTGGGAATAGATATACACAGTTATTTTTTTCTCCAATTTTGCAACATTTTTTTTATTTCCACTCATACAAACTTAACAGGTACACTGGTCCTCCGTCCCTCCAACCACCTATCTATCCCTCTGTGCCCCCCTCCCCTCCCCCTTCCCTCCTCATCCCCCAGTGCCTCCCCCTCCCCATCCCTGGAGCATCCTTTAATGTGCATGCCAAACTCTCCTCTGGGTCCTCCTCTCTGATGAGGTGCAAGGACCCAGTGGCATTTCCCAGAACCCTTTTCTGTGTTCCCCTTAAGCATAGGGGCTGTCAATCCCTTGCCTCCCAGGATCCTAGTGCCTTTAGCAAATGCTGGACTTTGTATACACAGTTATTCTAGCTAACCACAATGTACATATAAGTTTGAACACTGAGTGACTGAAAACATTGGCAAATTTGTGAATATTCTAAAGAAAAAATATCCAGGTTCTGTGAACATTTAGTTATATAGTTACTACCAGGTAACATTTACCTAAAATTTAAACATTACACAGTTAAAAACATGTTCTCATACATTTCCTGTGAGTCCTGCATTTATTTTGTGAGATTCCATGGAAGATAATAGCAAAATAAGGTAAACGGTAAAAGACAATGTATTTAAGTAAATTTATTATGGTTCTGTTATACTAGATTGCAAGATAACACACTGATTCATAAATGAGGGCACCTGACTTGTTTCTAGGTTTAATGCAAGTTGTTTGTCTTGACGTAATCATTATAACCATTTAACCAGCTACAAGTTGGAACCAACTTGGTAAGATGCTGTGCTTTGAATGATGCGTAATGAGGTAGTGATTCTGACATGGTAATTGCATTTCTCTGACCTCATAGTTCTTTGTACTGTACTGCGTATGACTGATTTCCTGAGTGGACTGATTTCCTGAGTGGACACACTCTCTGGGAGCCATTTCTCTGCCAGATGGAGAGATGGCAGCTCTAGGAAGATAGTTCAGGACCTGAACAGGCTAATGAAGAACTAAACTCATTAAGCAGAGTCCTGTACGAGGGCCAGCAGCTGTTAAAGCGTGGCAAGACCAGCAGCATTAGCATCACCTGGAAACTTGTGGCAAATGCCAATTCTGAGAAGCCCTTCCACTCACTTTGGGGATGCTGTAGGGGATTTTGAGCCCACAAGCATCCCAGGTAATCGTTGAATCTGATGCTTGTTGAAGTTTGAAGAAGGTCCTGGATTTTTCTCTTCAGTCCCAGAAACCCCAGGCAACCTCAGGGAGGTGGGGAACAGACTTCAGAGGCAAATCACTGACTTCTATGGAACATTGCCTTAGGCACTCAGCCTCAAATTGATAATGCTTACAAACCTTAGGTAGAATCTTTAAGAAGAGAAGACTTGGGTGTCTCGTTGCAAATTGACAGATTTTAAATTAGAAATAACTGAGTAATCACTAATGTGATTGTACTTACTTGAAGAGATTCAATTAAGTTGTCTGCTATTAGCTAGAATTGGGGGTTTAAGGCAGAAATTAAGTTCAGTTTAAGGAAATTAAGATAGTTACACTTCATACACACCTGGTTTTGCAGCTTATCAAGCAGAATTTTAGATAAAGACTCCTTTTTTCTTTTTTCTTCCCCTACCTTTTCTACTTCCTTCTTTTCAGCAGAGTGTCATGTAGCCCAGGGTGGCCCCAGGTTTGCTATGTAGCTCTCTACCTGCCCACATGCTGTATATAGAGGTGTGCATCACCACACCTGACTTACCCTGTGCTGGGAGTCCAACCCAGGGGTTTGCATATGGTAAGCAAGCACTCTACTAACTACGCTTAAAGTATAATTTAAAGTATATGCTTAAAATATAATTTCCTTGTCTACTTTGAATGCATGTGGAATGTTGTTCTGGAATGCACCAAGCAGGTGAAATTCTCTAACATGGCATGATACCTCATGTAACACTAAGTGATAGTTCATGTCATTCACAGAATTAAGATGTATTATGTATCACTTTGGGGGGGGCAACACCTTTGAAATAGGAAACTGTGACCAAATATGGTGCGTGTCACTTTTTCTTGGTCTTTGGCACCATGGCTTCTTGCCCCATAGCAATGATTTCCTTGTCCTGACTGCTTAGCCTTCATCTTGCTGTAGTACCTTTTGATCTTAGTTTGTTCCAGCCTTTAAGTTGAAAGTCTCACATCCACAAAATTAATCTCGCTGTTCTTCATTCATATGCCTAATGACATCCGACATGCCTCTTCATGGGGGCAGCTGGCTACTAGTCCCCGCTTGCACTGGAGGACTTCCAAGGCACATGGAGAGTTCCTGTAGGAACAATTATTTTTGCTTCCTGTACACATCACTAATATGTGTAGAAAGCAAGATTAGACGTTATTTTTAGACTGTGTTAAGTATTTCTTACTGATCTAAAAATACCTTTTTACATATTACTGACATAGCCAGATTACTAACTGTGATTTATTAATGCTAGGGAACATTTTGCTGTGGAATGATTTCAATTAAGGCGAGTCACTTAGAGGAAAATTTAAAAGCTTGGCACAATCCCCAGGTATTGATTATTTGGGGTAAATGAGTGATACCTGAATGTGGGATCTTAAGAAAATTAATCATTCTATATTTGGAATGAAATAGTGGTATTAAAAAGTGTGGAGTTCAATGGGAAACCATATTAATCTTATATTGAGATGAGGACACCATGACAAGAATAAAAAGAAGAAAGGATTGTTTTTAGATATTTTGAAAGAAGAGTAAATAAAACACCAACTATATTAATTAAAACAATCATAATATCACTAAGAGAATGATGATACCACAGATGAAAAGTAGACAAGTCTGATTTTTGACAACTTTTTAATAACAGAAATTTTTCCCTTTAGAGTTAGTTTACTTCTGCAATTATATTGGTCCATTTTTTTGATTTCTATAACAAAATACTTGAGGGTGGGTAACTGTAAACAGATTTAGCTCATTTTGAAGGCTCTAAGGCCAAGTTTAGTTGGCTTCATAATCCATCTCTGTTGAGGGACCCTTTGCTTATCAACACAGTATGTAGAAACAGAAGAGACTGATCAATTGCAGAAGAGTTAAACACATGGGATCCCTTTCTTTACAAAAACTGGCTCTGAAAGGAGCTAAATCATCCCAGGAGACCAACATTCATCACTTTCAAAGCCACTATCTTGCACTAGGGTAAGTCCTTTAAGTACCATCCTATCCTTCAACTCTTGGGGCAAAGGAAGGCAAATTATATCTAAACTATAGCAACAATAATAAGGAAATTAGGATTTGTGATTACCAATAGCGATCTCTTCACTTAATTAATCTCTTCATTTCTATAGTGTTTATCACTTGCGAAGCATTTTACTATTTATTATTTATGTCCGATCAAAGCCCTCAGAGGAAGATAGCCTAATTGCTGTTGTCAGTAAGGAAACTGAATAAGAGCATTGTTGGCGAAGATACAGATAAAATAAATTGCGGTAGAGTCAGATCTTTTGGCTCCCTTCCATGACCACTTATTCTCCAGCTTTTACACCTGAACATGAATGTAGCAAGTGCCTGCTCCAGGATGTGCCCAGCAGTGCAGAGTCCAGTAGCTGGCCATGGCTGTCTTCAGGACTCACAGGAAGACTGACCCTTTCTTCATGTGTATTTTAGACAGGTAACGATAATGGACAAGATGTGAAAGTTGGATTCCACCTTTTTCAGATTCAGCTTTCTTCACCGAGAACCCAGGAAATAGAGTCAGACTGATGGAGGGCAGAAGAAGGCTGAGCTAATTAAAGGAAAACCCCGGGAAGCCAGCTTAAGTAGCACAAAGCAGCAGCTGAGTGAGCTGATGGGCTGCAGCCCTGGCTGGAAAGCAGCACACTGGAGGTAAAACCAGAGAAGGTTCCGCTAACTTTCAGCAGTGCGAGTTACAGAATCTAACAATTAATTGTCTGTAGCTTCCAGGCCTATTAGGGAGGTGGGGAACAGACTTCAGAGGCAAATCACTGACTTCTATGGAACATTGCCTTAGGCACTCAGCCTCAAATTGATAATGCTTACAACTTGTTTTTCCAGTAATTTTTTTAACCCCAAGCACAATCCTTCTCCTGTTAATGGGCATTTTAAGTGGGCTTTTAAGATTTCTCACTGGCCTTCCGCTTCTGGTTGGAAGTTGCCTTAGAAGATCACAACATTTTCAAGTGTCAGATTTGGTAATTTGGTTTTTTCCCCAAAGGACAGTGCTCAAAACACTAGGTAGCATGACATTGCCGGCATAATTGAAGAGAACTGAAGGCATGTGCACACAGAAGGGCATGTCATTCCTTTGAACAGTGTAAGCTGTTGTCAGAAATGGAAGGGCACCCATTTTTACCTAGGCTACCCCGAACATGCTTTATTCCCACAGAGTGGAAAATCAGAAGGCCAGCCCCTGCTTCTCCCATACCTCGACTTGAAAGGGAAGCTCAGAGCAAACCACAGCTGCGTGGAGTGCGTGGAGAGGAGCTCAGAGCATGCAAGAAACTGTCAGCAGGGGTCATAGGTTTCCTGGCGTTGGTCATGAAAGCTGACAAAACACTTTGTGAAAACTTTGAGTTGCCTCCCTGACCACCTTGGTTTCTTCCTTCACCTCCACATCAGTGTCATTGACAAGCTCGCTTTTTTTTCAAGTGGTAAAAGGAAGTTAAAAATATAGTTCTATTTTAGAGGTATCTTTGATATTTTCTTCAAAAACATTTCAGATGATACAGTGATACAGTTCAGTCAAGACCTGGCAGACTCTTCTATAGTTACATAAAAAATGGATGCAGCTTCAAATGTGTTGAGTTGCTGCTGGAAAACGGGACTGTCATTCGAGAATGGTTAGCAGTATTTGGAATTTTCACCTCCTTTTGTCTTAATACAGGGTAAATGTTCCAAGGTAAAGAAAGACAAATGAAATGAGTATTGTGTGAAAGAACCAATCTTTGTATATCTTGCCTTTTTTGTGACATGAGACTTTTTTTGGTGTGTGTGTGTGTGTGTGTGTGTGTGTATGTGTGTGCACGCGTGAGTGTATCAGAAGGCACTGTGTCCCTATGGAAGCCCGAGAGTGACTTCAGGAATCATCTGGATTGCTTCCACCTCCTCCTTGCTTCATTCTGGTATTTCTCGGGCTCCGCCCACCAGAATTGAAAGTGTGGGCCATTTCCCCTTCTACCTGGCATTTTTTTGGGTGGGACCTGGGATCTGAATTCAGGACTCTCTGCTTGTGAGGCAGAGTCTTAACCCCTGAGCCATCTCTCCACCCGGACATGAGACCCCCCCTTTTTTTTTTTAATAATTTGGACTTTATCCAAGTTAGCAAATTCTGGTGTTTCTAAAATCCACGCATATGGTCAGTTTTTTGCCTTAAATGACAGATGAGATCTTTAAACTTGACACTCGATGAAGAACATTTTAAAGATCTAAATGCAAGCATTTTGAATTAATTCTTTAAAAAAATCTGGTTAGTTCTCAGATTAGTAACTGTACACAGTGTTCAATTAAAACCAGTTTATTTCTCATGATTTGGGATCTTAGAGGCTAGTAGATGCTAACTAAAACACTGACAAGTTCAAAGAAAGAATATTTTTTCCTCAATCTGTATCATATATTAACTATATCCCTTTAGCTATTTAGCTTGTCAGTTCACTATAGTTACAAAACAAAAAAGTGCATATTTGAAAATGCAGAAAACACATCTCAAATGAAAAGAGTTTTCTAATGTTGTCTTTGTAAACTCCTTCTGGGAAATTCCCGATTATTGCCATAGCCTTCCCTGATGTTAGGGAGAGAAAAGGACATTTTCTCCTTTTTATTTTTGAAGCTCATTTCTCTGTTGTTTCTGAATGCCTTGGTCTTGGCTGTAGTTTTCTGCTGTTCCTATGAGTTAGACCATGGCCTTCCTGTATTGCTGCCTATTTGTTGTTTCACTGTATGGAGACTGGAATGACATGTCAACGGGCTCTCATTTTCTATCTTTAATTCATTAGCTTTTAAATATCTGCCACAAGGTCGTGTTGTGATGGCAGAGACAGTAAAGCAGAGCTTGTGTCTATCTGAAGATTGGGCTGCTTCTGTTGTAGAACTATGCAACCAGGTTCTGAGCTCTTAATAAATATTGGGGAAGGGCCGGGATTGAGCTTTGGGCTATAAGATTTGAACATCTGGTTTCCAGTGTCCAGGGTATTCTACTGATAACAGGTCCTGTATTCTACCAGTAACAGGTCCCTGTTGATCTTGTGCCCTTTGTTAGTCTATGGTAAGCAATTCATGGGATATCTGCTGGGCATTTCTCATACACAAGCTCTGTCAATTCTCTGACTTGGAGTTTCATTCTGTTTCTGCCCAATAGCTGTCGTTCTTAAAAGCTTTCTGAGCATTCAGCCCAGCTTCTGATATAGGTGGGCGTTTGATACACTTTGAGGATGAGTTGGAGTTGTGTGATTTAAATGCAGTCTTTTTCTGTCTCTAATCCGTGTATGCTATTTTTGCAGGGAGCTTTATAAAGATTCTAAGCCCTAGGTTACTGGAAGAAGCAGGAAGCCAATTGATTTGTTCAGAGAAACACAACTGGGTAGGAAAGCTGAGAATATAGAATTAAATTCCATCCCTTGAGATGATGTAATCTGATAATATATCATCATATATGCATATTTTCTTATTTTATTTCCTGACAGTATTCATTTGTTTCTTCTTTGGAAATTTAAAGCATATATCTATGGTTTCTTTATTCTTAAAGATTAGAACTAGTATTAATTATTTTCTGTTTATCCTAAGTTTAGTAATGATACCAGAAGTCTGCTTATACTGTTATTTCCTCGTTTGATCTCCTGATGGTGTTCATTTTCTTCTTCAGAGGGAATTAATAATATGCAATGCATATTTATGTATATATTATTCTTTATTATGAAAGATTAGGTCTAAAATATTATTGTCCATTCATATTGAGTTTGGTAATGTAATAGAGTTTTATTTATTTGTGTGGTAATCATAGTGTTTTGTTTTCTGACTTACAGTTCCTTTTTATATCTCCATGTTGATGCTTTCCTGACATTTTCTTTAACTTTTTCAATTGGTTTTTCAGTATCTATCAGTCTGTTACTCAGAGTTCTTGGTCTGCTATATTCTTTAAGAATGGAAGAAATTCATTAGAAAAATATTTTTATTTGCATAATTTTTATTAGCACAGAGTTTTATGCTTTATTATTTATTGTATGTAATAGAAAACAATAGATGCTGGATGATAAAGTTTCTTGAAAATATATTTTGCTTTAGCAATTTGCATATGAAAAGACATGTTACCAAAGGATTAGCTGGTTTTTTTAGGGTATTTAAAATGATGTTCATCTTTTTCCTTACTAATATCACTTTCATTCCCTCATTCTTTTTCTGTATATTTTAAAATCTTTTGTGTTATTAATGTTAAAAGGAAACACTAACAGAGAAATTATCTGTGAAAAATTAAAATCTGAAAACTGGTAAGGAGAGAGTAATCAGACTGTGTGCATGTATGAAACTGTCAGAAAATAAAATTAATTAAAAAATAAATTAGATTTCTTGGGTAAAATCCTGGGGTTTGAGCCTCAGAACCTCATAAAAATTGGCATGGTCACACAGTGATCTTGACTACTAAGAGTTTGAAACTATCATGGGCTACCCAGTTTCAAAAAAAAAGTCCTATGTCTGTAAAGAAATATTAAGTCATTAGTACCATGGGTCATGGACGGTGACATGATCAGAATGGTTCCTTAATTTTCTTTTGTTTGGTGGTAAGGATATAATCTACTGCCTTCTTTTGAGTTTCTGAAGGCCTGGATTGTGTCTTCCCTGGAGCAATGAATGCTCCATATTACTTTTCATGTAATCTTGCTCTAATCATTCTGGAACCGAGTACTTTACACTACATGTCATCCTCAACTCTGCATGACCTTGAAACAGGCCCCAAAGACAGCGATGGTCCTGGAGTGGATCTTGGTAAAATGACAGTGCTCTTTCCAGACCACAGTTGGGCTGGGGGCAATTCTGTGTCTTGCTGAACTGTCCTCACATGGAATCTCTCCTAAATACTATGGAAAATGCCAGAAGGATTGGACTGAGGAAGGGATTGTGGAACTAGGTTGAGTCCAGCCCTGTTGTCATCCATACATTTGCTACATTTACTTGAATACAATAGGGACTATTTTAAATGTCTGTATAGCACAACGGTCTCAATATGATGCAGCTTAGTTAAAATATATATTTTATTTTTCCTATTTGTGATTACATTACGGCATCATGCAAATGGTACTCACCAGCTTCCCAGCAGGAGAGGATAGATATAGCAAGATTAGAGAGCAAGATGTTCAGGATTAGAAGGATCTGTGAGGCTGCGAGTGAGGTAATGATAATGATTATGTGATAATAGTACTGTTGTGCTGTTTATGAGGCAGTAATCCAGCTCCCAGAGCAGATAAACGATGGGGGTGAAAGCTGAGTTTATCCCATGGAGGGAAATAGATTGTTGCTGAATAGCCCAGTGTGACAACAAGACTTTTTTCTTTTTTGAGGCAAGAACTTGAAGTAAATTTTAAAATAAATGAGTAACTTCCTGAACATAAGCAAGCATCAGTTGAGCGAGGGTAAATGAAAAGCAAACTGTACTGGAAGATGAGAGGTTGGGGTTGGGACTGGGGTTCTTTTTATGCAATAGCAGTGAGTAGGAACATAAATTTCCAGAACCCAAACAAAAACTCCACTACAAGGCAGATTGGCAGCTGAGATGAAGAGGTATATATATATATATTTTTTTTTTTTGGTAGAAAGCTATTAAACTACTGCACAATGTAAACAGAGTTCCAGTCATCTCATTTTAGTCACTTCAGTTTTTGCAAAGTTGCTAAGGGAAAGGGATCTGCAGTAGTTAGAACAACAGTTCCAGATAAATGACAGACTGATGTTTCCTTCTGTGAGCTAACAGATCATAGGTGACAGAGCTAATTATTTTATAAGCAATATTGATGAGAAAGCAAATATCACTTGGTTCTTGGGATCCCTCCTTCCTACACACACACATACACACACACCCCCACACACACCCCCACACATGCACATGTGTACACACACGTACATGCACATGAACTAAATATATACTCACATATGAACATATATACACACAGTATATGTATTGAATATATGCATATGTACGTATGTATATACTTACATTGCTCTATTCTACAAAATGGAGAGTGTTCTCAGTCCATATTGAAATATACTGGTATTTTCTGTATGTGTGAGGTCTATATGATTGGGTTGGCTCCTCTGGGACAGCTGGAGACACATGGATTTCAAAGCTTTCACGCTGAGTACCAATTCTTTCACCCTCACAGGATGCTGGCAAACAGGTTCCTAGGGTACTATCACATAGGAAGGTACGCCACATGGGTTCTTTTGTTCTAAGCCACACAGAATTGCAAAATCTCCTTTTTAAGTAATCATAAACCATTAGAACATCCTCCACACAGTCCACAAGAAGTGAGGCATCTGCAAAGGAAACCTCCTCTACTACTCCCTTCTTATACAGTTATTTTTATTTTTGTGTATGTTGTGTGTAACAGTTACTTTTAACTGTTGCTGTGGAGAGGATCCAAAGTCAAATAACGTAAGGGAGGATGGGGATTTATGGTCCAAGAGGGGAGAGACAACAGTCTTTCATGGTGGAGGTGACATGGCTGGTGGGTGAAGCTGGAGGCAGGCTAAGTCCCTTCAAACATCCGGTAGGCTAGTAGGTGACAGCTGAAGGCTGGAGAATTCCTGGAGAGTCTCTGTCCTTCCTGGTTTTCTATTCTGTGATTTCTTTTATCTGGTCTGCTACTTGAAGGTTCGGGTTCCAATCAGATCTAGGGCTGGTCTTTGTATTGATCTGGATAATATTCAGATGGTCTGAGAGCTGATCTTAATTAATACCAGGTGTGGTCAAATTGACCCCCAAAATTAACTATCATACTGTGTATGCGTTGTGAATGAGTTATATGTGTTTCTACCAAAAAATAAATAAAATTGGAATATTTACATTTTTGAAAATATCAGAGTCGGGCTGGAAAGGTGGCTCAGGGGTTAAGCCTTTGCCTTGCAGGCGGAAGGTCCTGAGTTCGGATCCCAGATCCCACGTATAGACGCCAGGCGGAAACAGGGGCGGCCTGCGTTTCTGGTCCTGGTAGGGCGGAGCCTGTGAATCCCGGGGCAGAAGGAGGTGGAGGCGTCCATGGTGGTTCCCGAATTCGACCGTGGTTCTACACATACACGGACACACACACACACACACACACACACACACACACACACAGACACACACACATGCGCGCACATACACAGCAGATGCTGCACAGTTGAATAAATAATAATAAAAAAATAAAAAAAAGAAAATATCAGAGTCATAGAGAAAATATTTGAATAGCTTTTCATCTTAGTTCCTTGGTAAAATAAAAAATTATATACAACCTTTATTTTCAAGTCTTTACAATGTTTTATTTAGGAATATTAAACTGTATTTATGTATAACTTACCTAATAAAGTTGTGTCTGGGATAATTAAAAATTAAAAATATGGTAGATTAAGAAAGTCATTGCAGATTTACTAATTGAATAAGCTCCTTGATTTTTATTAACTTATTAATCACAAATGTGATTTAAAGTTGCCGAGATAAAAATTTAATATTTTCCTCTGTTCCATTTCTTGAGAAGTAGGCCAACAAGTGGTAATCATTATGAGCATTACAAAGGAATTCCGTATATAACACTTCTGGCGTTAGTCAGGAGCAAGTTGCCTGAAATGTTAAGTATTTAACAGAGGAGAGATAACTCTTTCATTCATTAGGTATGGTCCTGTTTAGTTATATTCCTTGTTGCTGCAGTGTATACCTGAATCCAAAACATTTAGGGGAACAAGTGACTTCATTCAGCTTACAATTCTAATCCATCAGGCAGGAGAATTCTGGTGGCAGGAGCTTGGACAGCATCACAACCAGAGCCATAGGCAGGAAGCAGTGAATGAATGCACACCTCCAAGCTTCTGGCTTCTCTCCATCTTCATCCATCTTCCCAAGAAATAGTCCCACCCACTGCAAGGCTGGTCTTCATATATTAATTATACAATCAAGACTGTGTCCTACGGTCTTGCCCACAGACCTGCCTTAACTGGATAATTCCCTCTGGGAATCTTGGTGTCAGGTTGATATAGAAAATAGTTGTCAGATACTGTAACATTAAGCAGTGTAGTTGTTTGTGACGTTTGATCTATTACCTGCTAGTATTTTCTGTTCTCTTGATTCATGTGTAGTTCTTCTAAACTGGTGTTGAGCGTGTTCCCATGTGCTTTAATTTGATAATGGTTTTATAAGTATTTCCAAATATGTGTAAACCCAGAGCTTCCCTGTGTTTGCCTCCTAAGTGTTGGATGCAGATGGGCAGTTTTTCTAGTATTTATAAGCCAAGATCAGATTGTCCCATGTGCAGTATAAGATGGAGGAAGCTGAAATATGGAGATGCAAAGGTTTGAGTAGACTATTTCTGTATCAGTTTCCTTGTCAGACTGAGAGGAGGCAAAAACATTCTACCCAAAATATGGTTTACATGAGGCAGGATGAGAGCTCGATCCATTCATTCAATTAATTTATTCACTCACCTAATAAACATTTATTAAACTTTTTGGATTGTTCCAGATAGTCATTATTTTGTAGCTATTGAAAACGGAAATGGAAACTTTGCTTTCTGTTTAATCAAATAAACTGCTACACTACTAGGTTTAAGTTATATTTCTGATATGAATCATAGCTTCAGACTAGGATTCAGTTGTATATTCAGATTGCTTGTTTAAGGATATCCTAAAGTCCATAAGGAAATAATTTTTTAGCAGTATTATTGATACTTTTTTCTATTTTTGAAATATTTTTACATGTATATGTATGTGCATATATGTATATATATATATACATGTTTACTTGTAGGGTGTGTGTGTGTGTGTGTGTGTGTGTGTGTGTGTGTGTATGTGAAGGTACATGTGCATGAATGTGAAGGTTCAAAGTTGATGACGGATGTCTTCTTCAATGGATCTCCACTTTTATTATCAAGGCAGGATCTCTCTGTTGATCTCATCGGCTAGCTAATCAGCTTGCCCTGGGGTCTCTCTGTATTTGCCTCCTAAGTATTGGACCTGCAGATGGGCAGACTACTGCCATAACTGCCTGACTTTTACATGGGTCCTGGGAATATGGACTCCAGGTCTCATGCCTGCAGGGCAAGCATTCACTCAGCCATCTCCCTAGCCCTTAAAATAAATTTTAACATAGTAACAATGAAATATTTTTAAAATAAGTCATAAATTATTTTCATAATACTACCAGATTTGGATTGTGAGGTTTTATAGGAACGAAGTGGTTTTAAAGCTCTGTCAAACTTGTGGGCCCATCAGATTTGCTGCTGTCCCTCTCCCTTAGCCCAATCACACCAGATTACCTGTTCCTTGTTATTGAATGATTTATCTTTCCGAAGAAAGGTATTAATTAAATAATGTGTTAATTTTGTGCCTAAAGTCTTTAAATTTTCTTTCAAATACCCGTGACTCTTTAAAAGTTATTTTTATTTTTCTTATTGCATATTGTACGAGAGGTGTCATTATGACATTTTTTTCATGTAATAAACTTTGACCATCTTTCTCTCTCTGCTATCTTCTTATTCTTTCTTGCCTTCCTCATCTTATCTTCCCTTTCCCCATCCCTCTTAGATATCATTTTAGTTCCGTGTCCTTCTGTTTTACTCTAGCATCTCTGTGTGCTAAAATCATCTGTTTTACTCTAGCTTCTCCATGTGCTAAAATCATCTACTTAAAAATAAATGTTATATCACATCTGCAGACAGAAAACTAAAGTAAGATTTTTACAAATACTTTCTTTTAAGTTTTTGACACTTCCCCAGATAAATGTGATGAGCCAGTGTGTATTCTCCCCTTACTACCTCTTCCTGTCCCCACCTCCTGTTCCACTCCACACATTTTCCTTTCTAGCCAGTCTCCCTCCTGCTTTCATATTATTTTTCTTCTGTGACCCACTGGGTTTCATCTGGGATGTCTACACTAGCAATTACCTGATATCTGCTGGGGCATGGGCTACAAATACTGCAATAAAGATTTACTGTGCTAGTTTTAGGTAAGATTCTCCCAGCAACTGGAGGATTTTGCAGTTTACATGTAAATAATAATTTAGGGGGAAGCAGAAAGAACAGCACATTATTCTTATAGAAATGCACTAAAAAACTTCTCTAGTAAGATAAGAAGGTTGGGAACAGAGTTGTACCACTGAAATAGGAAGGGATATCACACTACATCGAGATATACTACTTTGCTTTGAAAATGCTATTATGTTCTCAATTGCTATTCTACTCAGAGTCATATAAAATAAAGCAGAGGAGGCAGACAAGCAAGCAGGGTTGAGGTTAGAGGCAGAGGCTCAAAAGATGTAATTATTTTGTCTCCCACACAAACTAATATCTTGGTGAAAGAGACAATTTTTCCTGGGTGACCCAAATCATACCTTAAGAGTTCTTCCAGTGCAGAATGAATTATCAATACCAGGCAAAGAGGCCTTTTAAGCAACTATGGACCTTCAGTGCTCCTGAATCTTGGAGGTGATTGTTGACTAACATTGGCCCATTCATCATCCATTTTCTTCTCTTTTATCTATGAGCCTACTGTGGGTGTTCCTTGACGATTTAATACCAACACAAGCTTAATAGGAGACTACCCTGCTGTATTAGCACTTACCTGACCCATAGTCAGAGCATAATAAATATCTTAGTAAATTAGTTACCTGCCACCTAAATAACAAAGACCTCACTGTATAAAACTCTAGAGAGGACTTTGGTGTAGGCAGAGTCTTTGAAGAAATAGTTATCTTATTATACAAAAGGAAAATAACATTACCTGTTAATCCTTTAAGCTTTTAGAGCAGAATTTGGCCTGTACCTCAAAGCAAATAGTATAATGGAAAAATTTTAAGTTTGTTTTATTCCAGTGATGTTACTTTCTTTCATATAATATTCATTTAACCACCTGATTGATAACATGAATGATTTTTGCATGTATACATATGTGGCCTCCAGACTTAGATATTTCCTGATTCTTCAAAGTACTGTGAAGTCAGTATTGGAGAATTAATTTGTATGGCTTCTATATGAGTTAAATGAAAAAAATTTGATTCACGGTGCATGCATATATTCCTCAAGAGTACACTTTCCAACAATGATGCACTGTCTCCCTGGAAGTCACTTTTAACACTATCAAACCAATCATCACCAATAAGCTGGTGTTGAGAACACCTGATATCTATTAGAACAGAACAACTTTAAAACAAGGAAGAGATGATCTTCAGTCTTCTGCCTTCATGAAGATAAGATAGCACAAAGATATGAATATTTTGAATCCATGAAAAGGAGAAATATGTGACTGCTGAGACTTTCAAGTTCTGAGAGCAGACAGAAATCATTGCATTCACTAATTCTACCATTGGCTAGCTGGTGGAAAGTGGATAGTGTGCCAACTTCTCCTGTCTTTATGGGCTGCAAAGTCTATTGTCTATCATTTAATGTGTCGTTATAATGTGAACATTACACATATAAATCTTAGATTTTAATATTTATGACTTCAAAGAGAAGCTTAATTATAAGCCCATTTACTTATTCTCTTCATATATAAGATGAATATCTTATATCTTATTTTCATATATAAGATGAACACAAGAATATCTACAAATATGAAAATTAAGAATTCTGTTGCCATGTTTTTAAGAGTTTTGGGCTGTATATAACCTACTACTTAATATACCAAATACATTTCTGTTTGTCTCAAACCTACTTAGTACCAAAGTACAAAGTAATGAATTGATTATGAAAATTAATGACAGCTGTCTATATCTGAAATCTATGGCTGAAATCACATACTTTGTTCATAAAACGTTTGTTAAAAGAATTAGATTGTGACTTATGTTTATATAAGAGGTTAGGAATGTAATTACTAATCCAAAATCTTGATAACAAAATATTTCTCATCGTGTGATTATTCAATTTGAGTTAGTGCTATTGGTAATGGTGCACATTTGGGTGGGATCGTTCGTTCTGCACTACCATTTAGAAATGTTCACTTCATGACTGACTGGCTCCACTGATTTTACTATCAAGTAAGTCCTCAGCTGACCCTCCTCATCTGGCCTAACATCAAAGGAGAAGAGAATAGAATTGATTGCATCAGAAGGTATATTTTTAGGGTCTGGAGAGATGCTCAGGAGTTAAAGCCTTCTTATTACAAGTAAAAGGATCTGAGTTCAGTCCCCAGATCACACATTCATGGTGAAATGTCAGGTAGCAGCCTTCATTTCTGGCCCTAGAAGGAAGATGAAGCCTAAGAAACTCCAGAACAAAGCAATAGAGAGGTTGCATAATCCAGAATGATTCCTGAAGTGACCCTTAGTCCTCCCCAGGCACACAAATATTCAAATGCCCTCTTCTACACACACACACACACACACTCATGAAAAAGTGTATTTTTTGTACATACATATGTACAAATACCAACATCAATTTTATTTTTCATAGGAAGAAATTAAGCTTTAGAGAAGATAAATGAAAGACTCAGTGAAATGTGACTAGTTAATAACAATATGAACAATTAACTCTATAGTGTTTCTTTCTATAGTGGCCTTTTTCTTACTGCTTTTCTTTAGCCATAACTGAATTTCATGTTTTTGTTTAAGGGAATGGAGGACTCCTTATTTAGCCTTCTGATACACAGGAAAAGGAACCAGAACTTGTAAATATAGATCACTCACTGTCTTTGTCACTATGTCTAACTAAGCACATTGAATTTGCTTAAATTTTTCTGGACATTCAATATATCTACAAGTTTCCAACCTGACACAATGACAATGAATCAAATGAAAAGTAAATCATAAGAGAAGGAAGACATGTCAAATTAATTGGTAAGTTTAAAAATAACTGTATGAAAAAAATGTATGACCAAAAGCAGTTGATATTGATATTAAAAGTTAGAGGCAGTACCTCTAACATTAGTCTCAGTGAAACACTATAGAGTTAATTGTTCATATTGTTATTAACTAGTCACATTTCACTGAGTCTTTCATTTATCTTCTCTAAAGCTTAATTTCTTCCTATGAAAAATAAATTAACGTTGGTATTTGTTTCATCCTTGCCACAGTGCAAATGAAATCATGCATGTGGAAGTATTATAAATTATTAACTGCTAGAGTCATTTCAGTACAGGTTGGTGCAGTAAGGAAGCTTTCTTTACCTCCAAGATGACCTCTGTCATTCACCTATGACTCATGAATTTTCAGTTGGCAAAGAATAGCATAGAAAAATCTTTCAAATATTGCAAAATCAAGGTTTATTCGAGGTAACCTTTGCTGATGTTTGGAAGTGTGTGGCTGAGTAATAGTTCAAAAATAGCAAGTTATTCTGAGGAAGAACATATGTTCTTTAACAAATAAAATAAGTGTTCTGAGGAAAAATTTTATGGCATATTTAATCACACATTTAAAATAATTTGATTCTTGCAATTTAGAGAGCTCCCTACTTCTATATAAATTTAAGTGCCTTATTAAGTGCAGTAGTACTAAGTTGAGTACTATTATATGGAGTTGCACATTATGAATAGCTCTTATAAGCTTCTCTGAAGAAAAACCATGCTGCGAATCTGAAAAAATCACAAGCTAAACATTTATATATTTAATGTATGTTTTGCAAAATTATGACTGTGTGCTTTGTACATGTATATACTCACTTACCATATAAACAGGGGTGTGATTTAAAGTCACTTGCTTCGTAATTCAAAAAAATAAACACCATTTTGTTTATCTTAAATGAATTGTTGATGTGTGTCTATGAACAGTTAATAACACATGAAGACCAAGTCATTTGGGGAAGTAAAAGTCAGTATTTTCAAAATATTGACAAAACAACAGATATAACTTTCCTGAGGGATGGCATGAAATCATCAGATATGTGATATATTACAAAAAATGTGGTCAAAACAGTATTTCTAGGGGAACAGAAACAGTGAACACAGTATTAATGTGGCTAGGCAAGATTCCTGGTAGATTGAAAAATAGTAAATGACAGTATCAGATTGGAGGAACATCTTTACTGATTCTTGGATGACAGGTAGAATTAATATTGTGGTAGCCATTGGACAGGAGCATACTGGGCCGGAACATGCTGTGACTAAGACAAGGGAATGACAAAGAAGCCACCAGACTTGCTTAGAGAATTATATACATTAAAAAGGAAAATATACAGTTAGAAATATCAATTGTTGTCAGACTCTGATAATCTTCAAAACCTGATAGTTTTGATGAGAGAATGAAGAGTTTTCACAATGTAGTGACATGATCAAGAATACTTTAAGAGAACACTTCAAAATAGATGAGTATTAGAGGCAATTTCATGGCTAACGTTGACTTTCCAGAAAGATGATTACTCAATATATCTAGAACTTCTTCTTCTGTAGTATTTCAAACAGCTAATTTTGTTTGCTGAAAGTGTTTAGGTAATTCTTAGACCTGTACTGAGTGTCTGAAATTATTGTAGAGTGTCACCTATTGTAGGATTTCCACACAAAGAGGCACAACTTACATAATACAGAATAAGTAATATTGATTCTGTCTACATAGAATGTGTGGTGTTAGATGGAGTGAGGTACACATAGAAAAAAATGATGTTTTAATAATAACACTATATAACATTTGGGAAGAATAAATAAATAGTGCAGAAAACGAGTTTTGTAGTGGTGCAAAGTTGTGATTGGATTTGAAGGAAGTGGTAGAAGAGAAGATAGATTTCTCGGTCCCACCCTGTATTGAAGGATGAAGGATAAGGTAGAATATATCACAAAGGAGCTTCTGGTAAATCAGACAGCTAAAGAAGAGCCTTTTTGACCTTCCCAACTAGTTTCTCCAGGTACTGTTGTAAGATCACACATTATAATCTTTAATAGGAATGTTTTTAGAACCCAAATTTTCTGAAAGAAATTTTCAGTAAGCAATAAAAAGAATAGCATCTTTGTAGTTTTCTTTCCAGGTAATGGTGAAACACAAATTATGATAGGTTTATTATTATATTCTTTATCATTTCTAATTGAAATACTCTTACTTCAAGAGGATTTAAATCTGTTTAACACATATAAAAATAGTAACACAGAAGCCAAGGTATAAGGAAATAAAGACAGGAAAAGGTGCAATGAAAGAAAAAATAGGACAGCATAAAAATCCAGGTGTTGAAATGCTGTTACATTGTATAAATAAGAAACTCATGTCTGTATATAATTCTAACAGCCACAGAAAGCAGGGAAGGGAACTAGATGAATGTGATGAGCTCTTTAGAATCAACTGTAAGTCATCTGATCAAGAGGTACACATTGCTTCCTACCCAGATCTCAGGATTCCCCTAGGAGAAGCTCCCTTGAATGTAATGAATAATGAATGTCTTCAAAAACATCCTTACGGGGCTGGAGAGGTGGCTCAGGGGTTAAGCCTCCGCCTTGCAGGCAGAAGGTCCTGAGTTCGGATCCCAGATCCCACGTATAGACGCCAGGCGGAAGCGGGGGCGGCCTGCGCTTCTGGTTCTGGTAGGGCGGAGCCTGTGAATCCCGGGGCAGAAGGAGGTGGAGGCGTCCATGGTGGTTCGCGAATTCGTCCGTGATTCTACACACACACACACACACACACACACACACACACACACTCGCGCGCGCGCGCCGCACATACATATGCACATGCGCACAGGTGAATAAAAAAAAAAAATCCTTACCAGGAAATACATACATTCATCTTAGGACTCTGAGTATTACATTTTATAGTGCTTTTGACTTATTTCATAATATCAGTGGAACATATAGGGAAAAATATACGGGCCAAAAATATGCACCAGATACACTTTAAAAGGGGTGGAGTAGAATGGGTTCAATCAGTGTATGTAGCTGGCAGCAACTCTGGTATCACCAGGGGGCTTGTTCCAAAACATATTTGTATCTCAGATTGCAGCCCTATTGAGCTGTATCTATCGGGGATTATCTGAAGTGCACACTATCTGAGATGCACTAAAAGATATTAATATAGTTCTTTGTTAATATTTTTCTTAACTGAATTATACATAGATATTATGTAGCAGTGAATTTTCAGATTTTTCTCCATACCATAGAATAAACATATATTCTTTTACTGGTAAAAGGTCGATCAGATACATTTGCAAATATTTGAGCTTGAAGAAAGGTTTTAGTTATCTAATATATTTAAAGCATCATGTAGAGTACCTTGGAGATGCAAAGATGAACAAGTCATGGGAACCATTTCATCCAAATACTCTCCAGGTCAGCCCTTCTTAGGGGTACATTCGGGATAGTATAGTTATAGATTGGAAACTGATTCTAATAAGGAATCTAGTAGAGGAAGCAAAGTTGTAAGTTGATAGAGTTAAAAATCACAAGTTTCAAGTGCTTGGCTCCTTAAATGATTGATGATTGCTTCTTAAAAAGATTTATATATTACAATATTAACATATGTATGCATGTTATAATATCAATATATGAATGTATGCATTATATGACAATATCAACATATACAAATATTATATATTGTGTTTATTGTAATACATATTATAAGGCATATAATAACATATACTATAATATATTACGAATGAGGAAACTAGCTCAGAAAAATAAGGTATTTAGGTTACCCAGCAATCTGCTACAAAGTTAACAACTGAGCTCAATGTTGTGATTGCAGCTTTAGTTTGCACTACTAAAATCCAGGCTGTGAGAAGAAGAGAAAGAAAAGAAGAAGAAAATTATTGAGAAAATGAAAAAATAGTCTTAAAAATCAGCAGGCTTTGTCTTTGGACTCAAGCGTTCGAAACAGTGTCCTAAGTTTGAATTGCCACTCCTGGAGCCAATGCTGAAAGTTTCTATATAACTCAGGTGAATTCTGCAGTTTTCTTCAGGAAGTAATTAAGTAGGAATTAAAGTTTTGCCGAAATACAGAGCCTGGTATGATTGCAATTTTATCCTCTAAAACAGAAGAGGGATTTTATTGATTTTCAAAAACAAGCCATTGTTACCCCTGACTGCTGAATAAGGTTTAGTGGAACAGGGTGTTCAGTACATAACAGGTCTCCAGTAAATATTGATAGTATAAAAGGATTTAATATTTAACTTTGTAGCTACATTAGAGCCCACTTTTCCTGGATGATGAAGGAGTGGAATCAAAGGATTATATTCACAATTTTAAAATCTTATCTCTTTTACAAACATTTTACAATGTACTAAACCTTTTCACCCAGTGCCCACTCCTGTTTACTAGGCACTTTTCCTTCATCTACACAGGGCAGGAACCCCCTATCATACCTGAGTATGTTTGTCTTGTATTCACACAGCCACATAAGTCTTTTGAAACATTCCTTCATTTCCTTTCTTGCATCAAATAGATCGAGGTGTGTACACAGGGGATCAGTAAATATTCAAATGTAGAATGGATGCTGATAACTCTAATAAAAATAAGTCAGAGTCAGATGGGCCTCCTGGGTCTTTTGTTGGTTTCCGATTGATAAGTGCCTTTTGAGACTGATCTAGTCTTGGCAGTTGAGTGTGTCTTTGACAATCCCCTGAGTACTTATAGCACAGTTTTGGGAGAAGGCCGGCATTTGCTGGGAGTTACACACTGACTTTAGACTTTTCAAAACATCATCGTTTCATTCAGGGAGCACATCAGTCTCAGGAACTCTTATCTTTCCCACTTTGGAGATAAGAAACAGATTTCATGAGGAATTCATCAAAGTGTTGGAGCAAGGCTCTAGCTTGTTTGACAGTGTTGGCTACTGCTTAAAGCCAAGGTGAATGTGGAACTATAAATAATGTGATGACACCGCTTATTCTCAAAAATGATGAATACATGAAATGAACAGATTTGAAATATTATGATGTTTTCTTAGTAAGAGCTCACTTTGGTGGAATGGAAAGGCCTATGTTCGGGAAGCCACAGGAACTTGATCAGCAAATGTGTACAGAAAAGATAAGAGTCATGATATACATCAACTGACCCAGTCTTAGAACTTTGCAGATGAGAAGTAAGTAGGCATTTTGGACAACTTTATGACTGTTTTTGACTTAACAAAGCATATCTTAATTGGATCCTTTCAGATTCTCTGAAGCTAGAATTACAGCCAACATTTCTCACTTACTGAGGAACAGATGCAGAAGGACCACAAAGCATGTGTCCTAGTCCAACCCTCTGGTCTGGTGTACCAGAAGGAAAACACATGAGTCCAGAAACTATGAGGTAATAGCCTCTGAGAATAATGAGAGAAGGGGTTGCTTCCTTCTCACTCCAAAATAAGGTTTACTTTCTGTGCTTAAGATGCAGAATGCAGCCCCAGCACAAATGTGTTGTGTCTTTTGAAGAAAATAGGCTCCGACTGAGGTAGCCAGCATTTCATGCAGCATAACTTTCACACACTGAAGAGAGAGATTCTCTTATCTTTTTCTGTTATTACTTTAACATGTTTTTGGAATGGTGTTAGTGAAAGCAAAGGCACATTCCTTTTAGGTGTTAGTTTTTATTTGTGTTTATGTTGTTCTTATTTCTCAAACAGACAAAGAGACTAAAAATTTCATGTGTGTATCTTGGCTACATGTATAGTAGGATGGGAGGAGGATGGAGGTGGATGTTAGGGGATGGAAACAACCAAATTCTTTGTATTTGTGAGTGAAAGCTTCAAAGAATAAAAAAGAAATATATAAGTATTCAGAAAATGTATGATCAAATAATTAAATGAATTTTTCTTTTAATTCATTTTAACATATTAATTTAAAGCTTCAGTTGTCTAGTGTGCATCAGATAAATGTTATGTGTATGTACCATTGCTTTACGCTGAATATCTTAAAGTATGTACTCAGTTATTAAGTTTTAGCAGAATTAATTTATCCTGGTCATTAGCAAATGAAGCATGTGTTATTTTTTTCTCATGCAAGGCATGGCTTTGAGGACTATAATGATTGACAGTACAGGATGGTCCCACTGCCTTGGTTTGCATAAGGCACCAGCAGTTTTATACCCACTGTTTGCACATCATCACTGACAATGTCAACAAGTGAGAAAACACTGCAAAAATAGCATCTTAATGGCATTATACTAGCAGTAGACACCTTCAAGGGTCCATGTGCCAAGCGTTTTTGAGAGGTAGAGCTTTATTTAATGATATTTATGATGGAGATGTACAGTTTTAGAGAGGTGAATAAAGCATATTATTATTAGTGAGAATTTTCAAACAGAATAAAATGTTAAAATTATATATCTAAGTTTTAAGCTGAGATCTCTTATTGAAAAAAAACCCATCATTAGTGTCAACTCCAAGAATGCCAGGCTACACCTTTATGTATTCCATAGCCCATTCTGCACATCGGGTTCATATCTAAAGGTTGTGACTAGAATGACAGATCGATTTAGAAACTTGAGAAATATTTCATATTGATTTCATATGCATACTCTAGAATGTGAGCTGAGATAATATATAATTATGTCATATGCTTTTTGTGATGAGATCACCAAAACTCTACTCTCAGTTTTCAAGAGTAAAATGCTATTAATAACTAAAAGTGCTAATTTGTGCAACAGGTTTATTAAACTTATTTCTTTCATATCCCAAGACCAGTGTTTCCTCTTCCTGTCCTTTCCTGACCCTAAGCTCATGGCAGCCATTGTCCTACTGTTTGCTTTATGAATTCACTACTTTTAGATTCCACGTGCAAATAGATTAGATGACACTTATCTTTATGTATGTGATTTATTTCACTTAGCATCATATTCCCTACAGATAACCATATAGTGGCAAATGACTGGACTTTTTTTTTTAAGGCTGAATTTTTTCTATTGTATGTGTAGGTCATTCACTTGTATATGAGCACTTAGATTGATTTCTTACAGTGACAATCATAAATGTGTCATAACGAATAAGTGGATGTAGATACTGCCTCAGTATTTTTGTTCATTTCATTTGGATATGTTGTTAATGTTGAAATTGATGCAAATGCTTTATTCCTAGTTTTTTTTAAGCATAGCTTTGGATATGGTAGATAAAGGCTCAATGAATATATAAATAACTATCATGAAAATATCAGAAAGAAAAGCTTTGAGGTCTTTAGTGTATTTCTATTTTTACTTTTTACCTGTTAATGCCGAGCACCTTGCCAAATACATTGCAACAGATGTCATCCTTAAGATGTGTATTCATTGACTGAATTATATTTTTAGTAGCTCAATTATTTAATAAGGCTAATATAAACACTACGCCTATAAGGATATTCAGAATTCTAAGAGAAAGTAAAAATATTTTATAAAACTCTTCTCAGCTATCAATTATCTGGAGTATAATTCTCAGGTTTATTTTGAAAAAATTGCTGTCAGTGTCTTTGTTTTATTGCTGTCCATACAACTGCAAATATATATTTCCTGAGGTAATAGTTTTTGATGTGTGTGACCCATCTGTCACCCACTTGTAATATTTAGAACACAAAATTTACTCAGCAAAAATAAAATTGAATAACCAATTTTATATGTAATGTTGTGGATTCTTGAGTTTCTGAATTGTTTTTCCAGTTGAGCTGAAGACTTTTCAAAAAGAGCAACTTCTATAAATGAAGTATTTTTTTTAAACAGTATGCTGCCTAAAGTCCTTTCATTGGCTAAAACTCCTGAATTTGCAAATTTACTTGATTTTAATTAAAGCTTAAAGAGAAAAATAAACCATTGGAAAGATATTGCAGCTAAATAATTTGCTTTTGGTGGAGAGGCAGTTTGTGGTTTGCATTAATGGTGTTCATTATACTGATTAAAAAAGCAGCGGTGCATTTTGCCCTTGTTTCTTTTCCAAACCAGTGTTTTCAGTAATAGTGGGTAGTTGGTCCTCTATGTTTTATGTGATGAGGTCCATACAGGTGGGCTACTTTGACTCCTCTGCGTAAGCTGGTAACTACTGAATGGAACAGATCAAAGACACACACAAAAAGTGAATTGTGTTTTAGAGCTGGACTATTTATTCCAAATTCAGACAGTAAGAAAACAGCCCAAGAGTTTTTATTGTCACCAGATGTGCTATGGTTCTTTGAACAAAAGGAAGACTGGTAATTCTACAATCTCATTATATATGACATTATACAAACCAGGAGGCCTGGCTTAATAAATATTCCATTTACAGTTGAAAAAGTCTTTGCATGTATTCCCACTGCCACGATGAGGTTGCTGCTCTTTGAGGACTTGTGTAGGTCTACCAAAATTAAGTCTTTGAGAATTTCAGAGACAATGGTATTGTAGCAAATTTATGATTATTTGTTTTGAAGTATATATTTATGAATTATGCATGTATATATATTTATACATATGAACTATCTGAACTTTGAAAATTTGTATTTACTCATCAAGAAAATCCAGAGATTTACATCACTTGGCTACTCTAGGACTTTAGGAAAAATGAGAAGTGAGTGTTTAAATGTCTTTAGAGCTAATTTTCCAAGCAATTGAGCAGGTAGTTAAAAATACCTTGTTTTCATTTCCTTGCCTGAGAAAGTATTAATGTCTATGGTTTTAAAGTATAGTAGAAGCAGCTAGGCTGAGTAGAGCTTGCCCTAGAATAGGGAAGGCCCTGGCTCTCCAGTCTGCACTAGGTGTAGAACTGTTTGAAGTGTGAGGATGGGAGGTGGAATTGCCACCTGCTTCTAGGCACATTCTGTTGTCCTAACTATGGTGGTGGCATTATGATTGTTGGTTCATGTAACTTATTATATATCATCATTGAGGTCATAGTTGTACATTGTAGAGGGGGATACAGAGCCCACAAAAGGACTAGACTAGGATTCTTAACCTCAGTATTAATGACATTTTTGGGTTAATACTTTCTTGTGAGGCTCTTTCACATGTATTGTAAGATGTTTATTTAGTCTCATCCCTGTTTCTGTCTACCATACAGAAGCCAGTGTGATCTTTAATTCTGCATCGTTCCAACCAAAATGTCTTTTTAAGGATTGCACATGACTCATGCACTGTGGTAGGTGTGATCTCCTGGCTAGTGATGATGGTTGTCATTCATCTCTTCACCTGCAGGGCATATCACAGGGCATCGCATCCTATTGCATTTCAGCACTCACAGAAATGAAAAAGGCAGTGCGACTTAGAGAAAACAAGTGCTTCACTTTTTCAATCTCAATAAAGATTTGCAGAAATCAAAAAAATAGGATGAGGTAGAAACAACAGGAGTAGTCTTCATCTATTACTTTGCCTGCCATTGATTTTTTTTCATGATATTGGTAGGACAGGCAGAGAGTAAAAAGGCTTTGTGTCACGTTACTAATCATAAAAATATATGTTTAATAATATGGAAAGGACCAAGTTCATCTTGACTGTTGAATATTAGACACTCATAAAGCAGATTGTGCATCTAGCATTTGGAAAATGCAGCTTTTGTAAAAAACAGCCTGTAAACTTATGCAATGATCTGCTTTTATTATAAACATATGTATGTACATGCTTAGAGATGTTAATTAATTTTAGGCTAAAAATTAATAGGAGGTTAAATGACAGATATTGGACCATGAAGCATTTAGCAATATGAGTTATATACACCTCTTGAGAAATTATAGAAACGATGCTTTCTTTCCTTTGATTTTTGAGACGTTAATAAAACTAATAGAAAGCTAGTTAAGTGAATGTTATCTTATTTGAAATTCTATTTTGCTCATTTTTAAATGAAAAGACTAAAATGATCTATAAATTAGCAAAACTTTTCTGTGATTACATTATTTGATTTTTTTTTGGTACCATTTTCAACTTGTAAGAAGAATGTAGCATTAAAGTTGATTCAATGTAAAAAACATAGCTGGGGGAATACTCAGTATATTGAGTAGCTATTACATGAAAATTTCTTAAGGTATAAAAGAAATAATTTCTCCAGACTTTTATCTTCATTTCAAGCATCATACATCTTCTGCCATCATTTCTAGTCATTATTGCATTTTAGTGTTTTCTTATAGAAAGTTTAATTAGGAAAAAAATTATGACTGCTGAGACTGTGGGGTAGATGATTTTAAAACAACACATAGCTGGAGATGTAGCTCATTGGCAGAGCACTTACATGCTAAGCCTATGCAAGTCCCAGTTTGATCATGTGCAACACACACACACACCACACTCTCTTTCTTTCTTTTGTTCACCTATGTCTGTTTATGATCTTGCTTTTTGTGTACCCCAGGATTTTTACTTAATTTATATTCCTTTTTAAATCTTAATTCTTAAGTTTCATTGGATTAAACAGCACTTCCTTATGAATGGCTTCAAAAATTAAAAATAGACTTCTTTATGATGCAGATATGCAATTCCTGGGTGTGATGAACAGTACTGACTGGCAATCTGACACCTAGGAGATAGGATCCAAGATCCCCTGGCATGTACTCTATATTGAAAATCTCTGAGTATGCATGTGAAGGACTATCTTGATTGCTTGACTTGCTGTGGGAATGGTCAGCGCATGGTGAGGGAGCCATTCACTAGGCCAATCTTCTGGAACGGTGTAAAGATGGAGATAGTGAGCAACGGCACACATGCATTCATCCCTTCTCTCTTGACTGTGGATGTGATGGCCTCAGTTCTCTCCAGTTCTTGCTGCTGTATCCTCCCTGCAATGATAGACTGTAATCTGTAACTGTGAGTCAATTAATCTTTCTCCCCAAAGTTGCTTAGTCAGGTAATTTGTTTCAGTAATGGTTAATGAAATTAAAACACTGGGTGTGTACTGGAAGGAATCTACGTCAGAACACAATATTTATTGCAGCACTGTTTGCAAAAGGCAGGTTTCTAATCAGCCTAGATGTTCACAAACAGATGAGTCGAGAATGAAAATGTAATATATGTACACAATAGAGTTTTACGTAGCCATAAAAATAAGCATTTGCAGGAAAAGGGACAGAATTAGAGCAATAATGTTAAGCCAGACTAAGAAAGACAAATATCACCTGATATGCATAGTATACAAAATATATTAAATAAGGAGGGCTATTTGAAGGGGAGAAGAGCACCGGTGGAGCAGGAAAGGGTAAAGGGAGGTGAATGAGTGAGGTACAGTATATGCATGCATTGAAGGTATCATAACGAAGCCCATGGCTTCACACTAAACTTAAACCATAAATGTAATAATGATTTAATATGATAGGCCTTCCCTGATGCTTCTCTCTGAGGTGTGGACAGTGAGTGCTTCCTTTGACACAGCAATCAATTTAGATTGGAGAGCAGTATGTAAATACTGTCTCCTCGGACAATCTGTGTGCTTCGGCAAGGTAGGGAGGGATTTGACATGTCCTGTCCACCATGGCTTCTCCTACATTTCACACAGTATCTGGCACAGAGATATGATTAAATAAATATTTGATGAGTCAAATGGAATGGAGTCACATTTCTAACCTTACTTGGAAGAAAGAATAAGAAGCATCAGACACTATCCTTAAATAGCAAGCAATGAATATTTGTTTACAACCAGTAAGGGATCTTACACCCAGTTTGTATTTCACCAATAGGTTGATTTGGAAATGTGGAGTTTTGTACACAGGAATTTTAGGGAAGTGATAAAATTACTCTAAAGAGAAATATCACAGATGTTTAAGTTTATGGATAAGTAATAATTTTGCCAATAATTGTAGAATCCATGTCTATATGAAATGTGCTTTTCTCGCCTGGAAAACAGCAAAGGGTTCATTCTTCTCAATATATTTTATCTTGTAAATATAATTAATTCTTTCTCAATGAACATGTTACAGTTTTTATTTAATTTTTTCTTAGTTTTACAAGTATATTGAGTAATTATTCCTGCTCCCCTCTTTTTTCCATTCCTCCTTTCATCAATCCATCCAACTCCCTCCCACTTTCTTGTCTGTCTGCTTCTGTGGGTCCCAGAATTCTCTCTGGATGGTCAGCTGTAGTGGGGTTGAGGCCTCTGTGTCAGACCAAAAGTGATCCTTCTTTGAGCAGATCACTGATAGGGCACTCCCTTTCACCTGCTTAGTCCTAGCCCCTAAGATTTCCACTACTTGTAATTATTTCTCCTGAGATCCTCACTAGTCTATGAGGGTATGTTGATATGCCAGCCATTATGAAGGTCTGGTAAGCACAAGTCTCATGGCAGTGAGATCCTGGATGCAGCAGTCCTGTCTTGAATGGAATGTTTTGTTTAGAGGTGGGCCATCCCATTTTTAGGCTCTTAAAATTCTTCTAGGTTCCCTGAGCTGTAGGATTGGGAGATATGGTTGGCCTGATTTCAGATGAACATTGCAGAGTCACCAGTACTATGGTTGGCTATTGTTGTCTATTTTGCTGATCTTCCATTGGACAAAACTGTGTCTTGTCAGGGGGTTGAGATCCTCTACTTTTGTTGTAGAGGAAGACTTCTAGGTAGAGTGCTGAGTGCTCTTCCAATCTATGGGTATAATAACAGGAATTTACAGAGCAGTTTGGTGTACTGTCTTCCTACAGATAGGTTCATAGTCTGTTCTTCCCTGGTGATCTATTTCCTTTTTATACTTTTTTGTTCTAGTTAACAGTAATAGTAACAGTTCTAGTTTTCCATTCTGACAAGTGGGTCTTGAGTCCAATAAGAAAACTTTTGGTTGTCTCCTTGATATTCATGCCACTGTTACACAAGTGGTCACCTTTTGCCATGTTCATTTTTATTATAACTCACAGATATCACAGGTTTAAAAAGTATATGCTCTGTAACAACAAAAGCCCTTTTGAGAGAGTCATTATCATTATGGACTTTTCTTCTGATATTTTAAGCATTTTTAATTTTTAAACCTTTTTTTACAAAACATATTTAAAATTTCTTTCTTAGTTTTAGTCATTTTCTTCTTTTTGTTGCCTGAAAGATTGGTTTCCACAAAAGTTCCTCACTCTTCTTTAGACAGTTTCTCCTCTAATACATCTCTAAAACTATGGGTAATTTGTGACTGCAATTTTTATGTATTAATCTTAGTGTGGTTGAAATTAAAATAATAGCCAATAATATGTTTACCCTTAACCATCATTATGGAGTTTTATTTCTCATTTAAATATCATAATACTTCATGAAGGGGATTAGTCAGTTTGCCTTTCATTTATTCATAATCAGTATGTGTATAAAGACTAGTTGTAAAATGCATAATGAGATTTATGTGCAACATTAAAGAGAATATATTTGCTAAGTAAGAAAATGCTATTGAATATATCACTGACACTAGACACATAAATGAATGGAAACTAGGAGTAAATCTAATCACATGCAAGGACAAAAATTACATTTAATGGAAGTCCTATGAGAAGATTTAAACAAATGCAGACAAGTGTTAAGTTTGGAGACTGAATAGCTAATGGTATAACTTGTTAATTTTTCTGAAATTTTGTCTCACAAAATTCTCATCAAGACTGTGACAAAATTTTTATGCAGTTTGGTAAAGTAGAAAATTAAAGGATGTAAGGAAAGAAAGGATAATATTGGAAAGCAAGGGCAAAGTATAAAAAATGAAAGTAGGCTGCTTATTAAGACATAATATATTTGTAACACTTAATGGTCATTGTCAACTCTATCAGATATATAATTACTTAGGAAACAGACCTCTGGTGGTCTATGAGCGTGATTTTAGAAAGTTTTAGTTGAGGAGGATGTCCCATCCTGCAAACAGCATTCCAGACTGAAAAAGAAGGAGAAAGACAACTGTATTCTAGCATTCATCCTTCTTTGCTCCCTGACTGCAGATACAATATGACCAGCCACCTTGAGCTCCTTCTACTATGACTTCCACACCACGATGGATGGTCCTCACACTCTGTGAGCTTCCTTAGTTGTTTTTGTCAGGTATTTTGCCATAGAATGAGAAGAGTAACTAAACGAATATTAATGTATTAAGGATTGAAAAAAGACCAGACTGGAAGGGCTCAGAAAGAATGAACTTGCATGTGGAAACCAGACATATAACAGTGGTGACGTTCATGATTTGCGAGAAAGGGATGAATTGTTTGATAAAAAAGTATGAGAGAAACATTGAAATTACATTATCACATCATAAAATACAAAAGCAATTTCAGGTAAAGGCTTAAACTTAAAAAAATATGAAAACATCTTTATTACAGTAAAGGAGACAATTTCCTAAACAAACAAAAAATACTTAAGGTACTATTCTCAAGACAACTACTTGTAAAGAAAATGATAAATTTTAGGTGGAACAAAGGTATTTAAGATGTCAAATGTACATTATATGTGTGTAAATATATGTATATATGTATGTTGGTGTGTATGTATGTAACTAAGCAGAAAACAAAATAAATAGGGATAGTATGTTTCAGTAAAATAAAATCCAAGCAGCTAAAAATCACCCAAAATAATGACCAAGGGAATTAAGTCTACAGTGATATATAATTTTACCTATCATCTGGATACTTGCATGAACTTTCACATTGTGTGCACTGGGAAGCTGTGGAACACTGGAATATTTTATAACACTGAGAACTATGAAGCAGCGATGTAGGCACATATAGTCAGGTTATCTTTTGCAGAACCAACAACTCCACTGGAAACACAATTTCTTCAGACAATCTCTCATTTGGACATCTGGGAAAATATATCATAGTGTTTGTTCTGTATGATTCATAAAGTTGGAATCACTGGAAACAAATTGAATATCCATTCATGGGAAAATGGAGAAATGATTGAGGTATTTTCACTCAATGGAATGATACAAGCATTTGATAGTGAAAGGAATTACATCTATCAACAAGAAGAATACATTTTAAAATGCTTTCAAATTGTTTGCAGAATTTTTTTTGTTTCTCTAGAGCTAAAAACATGCACAATATTGCTATGTAGTTTTAAAAGTTATGAATGTGTGTGATATGAAAAACCATGCTCCGAAAGGGTAAGTTCTCATTTCTAACATGCTGTAAGTGAGGAGGAATGAATCAGGCCTGTCTTCTGCATCGCAGAAGAGGAGACTTTCAATTTCTCAGGCTAGAAAGTTCGAAATCATCATTGTCTTCCCTGCTTTGCTCCACAAGCTCAGTCAGGGGGTAACTCCTGTCATCTGCACCCATTTCCTGCAGCTCCTGCTCCACTGTACAGCTTCTTCACAGAGCTAGACTCCTGGATCTTCGACTTTGATGCCCTCTTTACTTCCTTCCCAGCTATGTATGTATATAACTGAGTATGTATATAACTAAGCAGACAACAAAACAAGCAGGAATAGTCAGTTTCAATAAAATAACATCCAAACAGCTAAAAATCATCAGAATAATGACTAGGGAAGTGTAAATTAAGTCTCTAGTGATACAACCTCATCTCAGCCCCATCACCTGTTCTCAGGCAGAGTCCAGACAGTTTTAAGTAAAAGCCATCCTGCTACTCTTCCGAAAGCACACAAGTCTCTCCAGGAACATCGAACCACTACAGTGGTCCCAGGGTGCTTATGGCCACGCTGTTCCCTTTAGTTGCATCAGCCTATCCCGTGTTTGCTGAGCCTGCCTCAGTATTCTTGTGAGACACGTTATTGCTTGATATTTTAGCGTGCAGGCCAGCTCTCCTTTTGCATTTGCTCACAAGCCCTTGACCTTCAACTGTTTTCTCAAAAGTCAGCTTCATACTGAAACCAGCTATGGCTACACTACTCAAAATTGCAGCATTCTCCCATTCTCTGTTTTGCTTTTGTGCATACCATACTCTACTTGCTATCACACTATCACACCTGTCATTTGCTTCTGCCTGTGTGTTGTCTCTATTGTCTGCCTTTCATGTTGGTCTATAAGCCCTAGAGAAGTGAGGGTGTGTCCAGTCTTTGTCACAGGTATGTATGTCTCTCTCATCTTGGAGAGTATAAGTATAGCCCATCAGAAATATATATTGAATAAATGAATGATTGTATGGTTGATTATGTCAATCTGTGTGTTTATAATAGAAAAAGTTAAAGAAAGGTTTTCGTTTGAGGAAGAAATCAAAGTTCAGGGGTATATACTAAAAATAATGGCATAACTAGTGGATATTTATAAGATTTCACATCTATTTTCATGTTAAAGCTTGACTGCATTTTTGACCTTTGTGAAACTGGCAATGGAATTACTGACAGGTCAGGTATGCATGTGAAGTGGGTAGCTCACAGTAAAGGGGATGGGACCCGGGGAGTCCTCCCAGTCCCATATGGACCTTGGCAGGAGCTCTCTTTTATAGCATCTCTTGAATGCTCATAGGGGAAGTCAGCAAAATACAAATTCCTCTCATTTTCTACAGACATGCTTTTGAAATCCTTGGTGAACGCATTCAGCTGTGTCAGTTTCTTGATGTTACTTCAGCACGTCTTTCTGTAATTGTTTTTTGAGTGTGGCACTTGAGGCTTCGGCAATGTTCTGAGCTGTGATTGATCATGGTGTGTGCATGTTGAATAGGGGCATCTGTCTCTGCAGCACATTATATCTCCTGATAGGCCATTTCTCAGCTTGACAGAGCACCTCTTGGAGGCATAGGTTTTAATAAGAGAGAATGTAATTCTTTCTTCCTTCCATAGAAAATGAGCAATGTTCCATTTCATAATGAATGGATGGAATGACAGCTTTTCCAATTTGCTTTTCTTCATGAGCCAAACAGAGAAATAGAGAAATGCTTATTCATTTTTACCTTAGTAATATTTACTTCAAAACCATTTTAATTAGAGAATACTCACTAAATGAGTTTGCTTACAATCATAGGTGAGAGACACAGCCATTTCTTGTATTTCTCTCCTGAATTTTTGAGTTATCATTTTATATCTTAAAATTTTCTCCTATCCTACTGTCTGAGCAAATTTGCATTGAATTTTGAAATGTAGTTTTTAAATACTAATTATGTATTTATTTTGATGTTACCAGTGTGACTATTGTTCAGTTATCACAGTGCACTGCTTGAAGAATGAGCTCTGTGTGGACTCAGCCCTAGGGGAAGGGGCTCTGGTGAGAAGTTGTAAAAACCCCTCATGATGGATGACAAAAATGTCTGAGTTCAGGCTGAAAGTGAGGATACTGGTGGCACTGGAAAAGCGGGGGTCACTCTACTTGGAGGCCAGATACTGGGCCAATAAACAAATGAGCACGGAATATAACCCATCTACATCTGAAAAAAGAAATATGAGTTTTTGCCAGCTAAAAACGAGAGGAGAGGAGACAAAGAGTTGGGGCAGGAAAAGCAAAGAGTCAGAGTGAGTCTGTGGTAGTAGCTGTGTGGGGAAGGGGAAGGGTGGAAATGGATAGAACTAAATTAGTAGGGCTTTCATCATGATAGAATTTAGAGTGCTTTTCATGCATTTGGATATTTAATTTTACTAATTATTTTTTACTTTTTAATTTTTTTGAGACAGAGTCTCGAGTCTAAGCAGTCTTCAAACTTGCTGTAGAGCTAAGGATGACCTTGAACTTCTGATCCTCCTGCCTCTACGCCATCTGCTAAAGAAGGAACCCTGGGTATTCTGTATGCTGGTCATGCACTCTCCTGCTGAGATACAACCCTTTCCCTTTATTGACATTTTTGGTGTCCAGGAGGGACATGTGACTCTTCTATCTTGCTTTGTGCATCACTGCCAGAAAGTTCCCAATTGTTGAGAGAAAGGCTCAACAGTAGTCCTCTTCATTTCTTTGCTCACTTCTTGACTTCTTCAACCATTTTGATGAGCTTCGAAATATAATTTCAGTTATCAGACTTACTTACTTTTAAAACGCTTCACCATGGAACCAACCACATACTTTTCCATTTTACTATTAGGACATTTTTACAGATATAGCTGATTACTATGCTGATAGCTTAAATCAAATTGACTCATTTATTTGTTTGTGTAATTGAACTGCATTTGAGGTAAAGTAGTTCAGAAATCTTTATGATGTGCAGCTTTATGCGACTCCCTTATGTTGTTGATCCTTTCCCATGCCTGTATTATAATGTTTGCTTCTTTAGAAAATGACCCAGGTACCTCCACTCTGCTTACTGTATCCCACAAACAGAAAGGAACACATCTTCCATCAAGGAAATCTATTCTTTGAAGTATTTGAATTATCACTTTTGCTATCTGCTTCTCATTTCTACATTTTGGTAAATTTTCAGAGCATTTTGGAATCATAGGTCACTGGTTTTGGTTGCAGGAGCTGACCTCACATTCCATATTCTGTGAACTGTGAAATGAGTGTTCAGTTACTTTAAAAACATACTGAGAATTAACTTCATGTACATAATCATTTCCATAACAGTTTAAAGGTGAGTTTGTTTATTCATATTTAGTTGTTTTCTTTTATGCCTTGAATGAACGGCTGTATTAAAATAATGGAAGAAGCCCCTGGGAATAACTGACATAAATAGCTATGCTGACGTCAACACAGAAGTTCTTTACTCTGCTGGGTCCATAACAGCACTGATAATTCAAAACAAGGAAACGATGCCTCGTGTTTAATATAATACAGATTTTTCCCTAGGACTTCTGTGGTCTAGGGCTTTTCAGGGATCGGCATGTTTATCTACACATGTCTAAATTTAGACATGCCTTTTATGTAACATGGTAAAAGAGAAGTGCTTAAAATTCTATAAGATCCACTTATTTCTTCAGTATTTTTTTTATTTTAAATTGACTTTAAAATATCAGGAATTTTCCATGCTGAAATAAATGCCCCAGGACATTGTGAATATGTGCATATGAAAAGACATATAATCTTTTATGCATTTCACATTCTATTTTAAAAGGTCACTTTGAGAGATATGAAGAGATGTTTAGTAATTCAAAAAGGAAAAATGACTTTTTCCTCTTGCACATTTAACCCCATCTCAGAACTGGCTCTGCATTGAAAGTTGGTACTCTTCTTCCTCAAATCAGAATCTGGACATTCAGAAACATGGGTGTGGAAATTTTTATGTCATTTTAGAATTAAATTTGAAACATATTGAACTTCAATGTCAAACATGCACAGATATTTTATTCATCATCCTATGTACCAAAACTAAACTTTCATCAGTAACTTGATTACAGTAAAAGTTTATTTTCAAGCAAATGTTCAGATGCACCAAGCTACTTTTAATTAAGTATACTTGATACAACACAGTCAACAGAAGCCTCCTTTAGACTTTCAGGGTTTATTTTTTATGTTAGTTACTTCAATTTCTCTGATTGTCTAGATGAAACATCATTGTTATTACCCTTGTTCTTATTAAAGAGTAAAAGTGTTGACAGTTATGATTGTTACATAATAAGAATGAGAGGAATGATTAGGAAAATTTTTATATTTCTGATCTTTTTTCCCAGTGACTTCAAATGGGGAACATTTTTTTTTCAAGGAATTGTGGCTCTTTTTCATTTTATCTCTTGTGTCTTCTATTGAATGGTGACTTCTGAGTGTTGAAAGGGAATTCTTAGAGATCCGAAGGCAATAACTGAATTACACTTGAAACTGTAGAAAATTAAAACATCTAATAAAGAAAGAAGTAAAAAAAAATAGTCATCCATTCAGCAGGTATCTGTACGGGAAGTACTTTGTCAGTCAGTTATGTTTCCAGATTTGGAAATAAAACTTTCAAGAAGACAGGACTACATTAGGAACTTCATGCATGATAAATATTCCAAAGGGGAATTGGATATTAGAATTATTATTTGCATCTGATAATTACTTAGGTACTTTTTACTCCAGAGAACATCAAAAATTTTGATTTTGTACCCTTGTCTCTCTTTACTCAATGTTATCTTTTCAAATATTTCAAAAGGAAAAATTAATTAAAATTTAAATTTATCCTCACCTTTCATTTGAAAACAGAGTTAAGATTATCCATTCCTGGTCGTTCTGAGGTATTTTTGTGTCTGTCTTCCGGGTGTTGAGCTTTGGAGAGATGGAGGAGTGGGAAGGGTGCCTGAGGAAGACAACCTGGAGCAGGAGTGAGACTGTGACCAGCACATTCAGATGTTAGTATGTATTTGCTGGAGGGTAATGTCTTTTCTCCATGATGGCATTGCTTGGAATTCTTAACATCCAAACGATTGTTTGACTTGTGTTAGTAGATTTGGTCAAGAAATGGAAATTATTTTGTGGGCTTTGTAGCTAGATTGCCTTTTCAGACCTAATATACTTTCTGTGCCTGCCTTTATGGATACAGTGTTTAAGAGAGGGGTTGACAAAGGATTCCTTGACTTTTGGTCTTCAAATGATCAAGCTGAGGACCTGGTGAAGAGCTTCAGAAAACCACTTCTTTAATTGATTCTCTTCTGAAGCAAAATGCATTTCAAAGGATAATAGGGTAAGATTCCACTCCAAAGCTTCACTGCAGATGAATTCCTCTAGCTGAACTATATAACAGAAGCTCAATTACCTTAGCTTCTATTGAACCATATTCTAAACACCTTCCTTTGTAACCATCACCTTGTGCAGAAGTCTATATTTTTAGCCTTTAAGCAGAACTCAAGCACTGTATTTAGACATTTGACTTGAAGACTAAAAGTTGCTCAGTGAGCAGAACAAATGTTCAGAAAATAACATTTCAAGGTTAGTGTCCTAAAAAAAGAGACTTTTCCTTTTTTTTGTCCCTCTTGAATATAATGTAAATAATGTACCCAGACTAGCCTCCAAGATTCAGAATCAGAGAGTAACAGTGAACTTGGCGAAGGAAGTGGGAGTAATTAAAAATCGAAGGGGCTCCTGTGGAACAATTGTTTCTGAAATTAAGTATGTATTTTTATTCCCAGTTCAATAGGATTATGGATCATAAAATGTTTTTAAAAACTCTAGTAATGCTTTTAGAAAACAGACCAAAGCGAATTCATAGCCCCATGAAAACTACTGAGAGGGACACAGAATACACATACACATTCACATACACACAGTACACACCTCTCTATCACACAGACTCAGCATCCACATATATTTAATATGAAGGGAACACTATTTAAATAGTGTTTATTACTAGTTACAAATGAACTTATCAATGTTTGACCATTCACAAAAGCTAGTTATGTTATAAAGCCTCTTGATGTAATTTATATTATTTAATGTTCTTAATGATTTTACCCAGTAAAGCCCCATTCAATAAATGAAAAAATAAAAGTCACAGTTTAACAATACTCTTAAAACTCTGTGCTTAATAAGTAAAGTATAAATGAATGTTTCTCAGCAAAAAAAAAAAAATCTTCAAGTGGTGCCCAAAGCGTTTCAGTGCTAAGGGGTTGAAATAATTGTAATAACCCTTTTTGCCAGCAAATGAGAAAGTAGGAAGACCTCCACAGTGGGAGTTAGACTGATGTGTGTGGAAGTCTTATTCTCGTTACAAGTTGCACAACTCGGACAATATACACAACTTCACAACTTTTCTTTTCTTAAACACTACTTTGACTTTTTATTACTGAATGGAGTCCAATTCAGGAGGAATGGGATATGGCGGCACATACGTGTTCACCCAACACTAAAGGGGAGGATGATATGTTCACCATCAACCTGAGTCATATAATAAGACCCTGTCTAAGATAACTAAGAAAAGAAAAGGCTAGAAACCTGGAGGTACCAAAATGGTTAGCATTGACTTTACAATGAGGCAGTGTTCATATTTGTTCTGCTATTGCTATCATATATTTTTTGTATAATTAAAATTTCCCTTTAAATTTGACATGAATAATTTTGACATATGTCCTCCAAATAGTATGTAAGATGTCATTTAAACACAGGGCCCCTTGTGCATAAAACATGTTTTGCTTTCATTAAACACTGACTTTTGGTGACTCCCTGAAATTCTGGGACTTCTTCAGTTCCATTTTCAGACCTCATGCCATGACTTTTGGTTCACAAAGCATGGACTCAGTTAGGAATTAATTCTCTTCCATTTCTCAGGTTTGTTTTTTAATTGTTTTATCTTACAGAATTACAGTTTCACAAGTACAGGGAAGAAAATCCTAGTTTCTTGTAATTCTTAACCTCTTTAATTTGCCATTTAAGTTGTGCCTTTAAGATTACAACACACACACACACACACACACACACACACACACACACACACACACACATTATCTGGATTCCAAATGAAATATCTTCCTCCAGTGTTAGACGTTGGCTTTGTGGAATGTTGGTCAAAAACTTAATCTTTGGGTAAATTAGTCTTCTCATATGTCAGAGTTTCCTTAACAAAATTAAACTCACAGAATCACTGTGGAAATTAAATAAGTCAACATTTTTTAGTTTTGGGATTGTGAAAACTGAAAGTGAATTTATTTCTCCTCCATTAAGTATAGATACAATATTCCCACTTACAGTTTTCCCAAGTAAATTTCTTCTTATTAATTTGCAATAAATTAGATATTTAATGAAATCACATAGTAAAAAGATGATCATCTCCATATTAACATGAAGTTGATTTTACTCAAAATCTGGGTTGCCAGAGAAACCTCCTTTTTATCTGTGATGAAAATAGAGATCCACAAAAAGAAAATAAATGGGGCTGGAGAGGTGGCTCAGGGGTTAAGCCTCCGCCTTGCAGGCAGAAGGTCCTGAGTTCAGATCCCAGATCCCACGTATAGATGCCAGACTGAAGCGGGGGCGGCCTGCGCTTCTGGTCCTGGTAGGGCAGGAGCCTGTGAATCCCGGGGCAGAAGGAGGTGGAGACGTCCATGGTGGTTCGCGAATTCGTCCGCAGGTTCTACACATACACAGACACACACACACACACACACACAGACGCGTGCGCACATACACACGCATATGCACACAGTTGAAGAAATAATAATATAATAATAATAAAAAAATTAAAAATAAAAAAAAGAAAATAAATGATAAAATAAAATCTTAACAGCCCTAAAGACAAACCATCCATGTTCCAGCTTTGCTTTTGTTTTGTTTTCTATTGAGTACATGGGCTTTTTTGTGTGATGCATTAAGTATGTGATTGGCAGGTACATGTCTGTGTTCATAAATTTGGATCACACTATACAAATATATCTGAATCTTTCTTCTTCCTTAACATTGTAATGTCAGCATTCCTAGTGTTACTAAGTATTTTTTTATACCATGTTTTAAAGTAGGCTACAGGAATATATAATTATGCTATTATTTCTTTGGACACACATCTATCGTGGACAGGTGCTCACTGGTATTCTGAACCATCAGTGTGCCAAGTATTCATCTGCCTAAGTCAGTAGCCACATCTTTGAATTTTTTCCTTTCAAAATGGTTCCTAGAAATAAAAAATCACTCTCCAGGAGTGTGAACTGTTTCAAAGATTTTGGATATACTGTGACAAGTCCCCCACTTAGGAAATGTGCACCAATTTACACTTCTTTCATCAGAGCTTTTCACCTGTGTTTACTTCAAGTTAATAGGTAAAACTTTCCATCTTTCATAACTTTCGTTTATCTGAGTACCAGTGAAGCTGAATACCATTTATTTATTTGTTTGGTTTACCAGTGAATATACTACATACATACACACACACACACACACACACACACACACACACACACACACACACCAGAATGCTCTTTCTGTAAGCAACTAGAGATATATTTCAATGAAAGTTTTGAATTTGAGGGCTGGAGAGGTGGCTCAGGGGTTAAGCCTCCCCCTTGCAGGCAGAAGGTCCTGAGTTCGGATCCCAGATCCCACGTATAGACGCCAGGCGGAAGCGGGGGCGGCCTGCCTGTGAATCCTAGGGCAGAAGGAGGTGGAGGCATCCATGGTGGTTTGTGAATTCATCCGTGGTTCTACACACACACACACACACACACACACACACACACACACGAGCATGCGCGAACACATACACATGGGCACAGTTGAATAAATAATAATAAAAAAATAAAAAAGTTTTGAATTTGAATGTTTGAACATATATCAATAAACAAGCTGGTTGTCCAATGCAGTAACCTCAGCAGGAAGTTCAAATGCATGCCTAAAGCACCTTGAGGAGGCAAAATTTGGGATGCCTTCTTAAGAAAGATATGTATAGCAAGATGCTCAGGTTTATGAGACCACTTATACCTCCCTTTACTCCTTTATTCAAACCTGGAAACATCTGATTTTGAAATCAAAATTGATAGACACCACTGAAGTATGCTGCACAGTCATTTGATTCTGAAGCATTGAGAGGACAGATTTGAAAAACTCCAAGACTCAAGCCGTAGACCACATATGACTTGATAGCGAGAGAGGGAGTTTTTTCCTTTCAACCTTTTTTGTTTCAATCGTTTTGAAAGTTCTTTTGTAGAGTTCAGTAGAACCTATTTCCAATTTGCAAAAGAATCAAGAATAATCACAGAATTTGATGTGTGCGCAGGTATGTCCTTTCAAAGCCTTGTTATGTTATGTTGTTAGGTGGAATTAGTTTTAGGGTGTTATGTTTGGTCTCTCAGATATCAGTCTTGCCACATTTTAAATAAAAACTATAATTTTAGGGAAAGAAAGTTGCTACAGAAACAAAATATGGTCTAAGTTTCAACAAAATAAGTCTGGCTTATAAGAGGTTGTATACAGTATTTTTAAAGCCTGGTGGGAGGATAATAAAGTAATTTTATTAAATTCAAATGTGACTCAACTTCTAATATTAAATTTGTATATAGGAAAAGTGAAATTAAATTATAAAAAGCACTCATTTTAAAGGTTAACATTGTTATTGCTATGATTGTCATTACTGTTCTCATTATTATTAGCACATAGGGAAATTTACTCTTCACCTTTCAGATATTTGAGGGCTTTTCGTGAAATCACTCAGACTTAGCTCCAATATGTGATCAAGCAGATAAAATCATAATTTATATGATTATTTATTATTAACACTATTTAAATGTTATTTCTGAGCATAACCCTCTTTTAATATACAGATACTTTCACTTTTATAACTTGTCATTAACCAGTATTTGGAACATAGCATAAGTTAATGTTTTGGAGGAATGTCATTTATTTGTTCTTTTAACTGTGGTCTTTTCTAAATGTGTTTGGTGGGTTTTTTTCAATATTCCTCTCAGTTTTAACTAAAATATTTTTCTTGCTTTTTTTAGTGAAGAACTTCATAAGTTCATTTTAGAAAAATTAGCATGTATATAAAGGTGAAAAGAAGATGGAAAATTGGTAGATTGATAGAGATTCTTCTAAGCATGTTGGCAGGTATTTGACCATCCCTTCTGTATAATTCAATCTAATTTTTTTTGACAAATAAGGGCTTAATCACCTCTTGTTATGGTACTGTTATGTCTTTAATATTATGAGCATTGTTGTATGTTTCCACCCGGCGTCTATACGTGGGGTCTAGGATCCGAACTCAGGACCTTCCGTCTGCAAGGCAGAGGCTTAACCCCTGAGCTGCCTCTCCAGCCCTCATATTGTTCTTAAGAAAGGGTTTTCTCACTGGCCTAAAACTTGCCAAGTATGCTAGGCTAACTGACTAGTAACCCACAGAAGTCACTTGTCTCAGTGTCTCTACCACTGGGATGACAGCCTGAACTACCATGTCTGGCTTTTTGCAGCTGTCTCCTGGGTAGTGAACTCAGGGTCTCATGCTTGCAAAGCAAACACTTTACTGACTGAACAATCTCTCCAACCCTAATATTGATTCTCCTTTTAATTTGTCATATGTCTACGATTATGCTTTTTATTTTAGTACTATGTTTTATCTAATCACCCACTATACCTTCTAGGCCTTCATCTTTTTACTCATCTCAGAAGAACTAGCTTCTTTTTTTTTTAATTTTTTTATTATGTATTCAACTGTGTGCATATGTGTGTGTATGTGCGTGCGCGTGTGTGTCTGTGTGTGTGTCTGTGTGTGTGTAGAACCATGGACGAATTCGCGAACCACCATGGATGCCTCCACCTCCTTCTGCCCCGGGATTCACAGGCTCCACCCTACCAGGACCAGAAGCGCAGGCCACCCCTGCTTCCACCTGGCGTCTATACGTGGGATCTGGGATCCGAACTCAGGACCTTCCGCCTGCAAGGCGGAGGCTTAACCCCTGAGCCACCTCTCCAGCCCAAGAACTAGCTTCTTAATACTTTACTTTGCATTCAGATGTACTCATGGTTTAGGTTATCACCAGAGGAATTCTTAAATGTGTAAATATTCCCAGCAATGCCACATTGATTTTTAAAAATATACTGTGCAGTGATTGATCATATAATTGTGAGAGTTTCATTTTGGATACACAAACACTTATTTCCAAAATAAATGTCTTTAAGCTTGTTGGGCTAAGTGAAGATTAAGGGCAGGTCTATGCTCTAGGCAGGCCTCCAGTTTTCTAGAAAGACATCTCCCAGGAATTGTTGATGGCTGGGTATGCTGTAGCATTTCAGACAAGGATAGGGGAACCTGTTGGGGTAGGCTGTAGCTTCTGCAAAGGGTTGAGGAGTTGCTTGGGAGACTGTGAAGAATAAGAATTGGAGACAGGAGGACATTGAGGGTGGTTCCCATTCCTTTCTTCTCACTCCTTTCTTCTTCAGGCCTATGTGTTTTTACCGTTTTCTGAAGATAAGAAAGCTATATGTGTAGCAATAAGAGGTGGAAAAACCACAGGATGATGAGGGTGAGGGAAGGATGTTCAGAATTTGTTCTCACCTTACGCCCTGGCAAATATGAAGGTGAGGCAGAGGGTTTATCACAGCTGGGCTGTTGCTTCTCAGGAGAAAATAACAGGTGGGAACTCAGAGGAAGACCTTGCTACATTTACCTCAGTGGAGCACATTTCCTAAAATCTAATTGTAACACAGAGTTTTACATAAGAACAATAACTCTCCAAAGTATTTCCTTTCCTTGTTTTATTGGGTAAGTAGCACTTATTTGGGGAGACACTAGGAAGTGAGGGCGTGGCAAGCAGAGAAATTGTTAGTTTCATCAGCCTGCCTCAGCTTACTAAATTTAACTCTTGTGTGACTGTCACCACATGTGACTATAATCTGCCAGAATTTCTCCGAAGGAATGTATCCTCAGCCCATCAAAGGAAAGGGTTAATGAGCCTTTGGGATGATTTGGTTTTCAGACATTCTTTTTCTAATTCCATAATCCTTAGATATGGTGGGAAATGTACTTCAAAGGGAAAATTCCAGATTTAGTTCAAATACCATCCATTTAAGTAGCTCAGAAAATTGCCTGATCTAGGGTTTCGGGGTGACAAGTGTTTTATATATGTCGCAATCTTCTGGAGTTGGCCCGAAACATCAAAAGCATTTCATTTCATTAAAATCTGTCTCAGCATCCGCATTTTCTTCTCTTTCCTTATGGAGCTTTTACTTGCAAGAAGCAGTTCGTACTACTTCTTCACAGACTGTTCAATTTTCCCTTATCCAGAGGTACATATTTTCTGTTTTGTTCTGTGTTTTAATTACTCAGCTTTAGAGGAAGAGTGTGGTCTGAGCCAGGGCTCCAACTTGTGGAAGTTTCTATATCCGGTAAACTGGCTTCAATCCAGGGCAAAATAATTCATCAACAAATGAAAAGCCAGTCACTTCCCACTCGTTCACCAATTGCATTAAAATCACTCCCTTTCCCACATGAACTGAGTTTGCAAGACATTCTCTACCTCCTCCTCTTCCTCCTCCTCATTTTGTTGAATTGCCAGTTTCTGTAGTTTATTAGGCTTCTTATTAATAGTAATAAGATGTTCATTCATTATTGTCTTGCGCCTACAAACCAGGTACAGTCGATCCCTCTGCCTCTTGGTTCTACTGTCTTTTTAAGTTGTTCTCTAGCAAGGAAATGGGCTGGCATACTGATTTTGGTCTGCAGCATCAGGTACTATTTAACCAGTGGGAGGGACTGATAAAATTAGCAAGTTGACTAACCACTTCCCTTCCTTGTGGCTCTTTAATATTATAACGGATACAGAAAAGTTCAGAAGGACTGGGCTAGTTTTCGAAACCACAGCACACTTTGGCAAAGAGGGAATGCACGGCAGAACGGGTAAGTGTCTTGCTTTCAAACTTTGCAGAGGATATTGGGTTAGGCATTTTGAATTTTGACGCTGCAAATAGTATTTAATAATCTGTGCGCTGTGGAAAGAGAAGACTGTGACAAAGGGAGAAACAAAAGACTTTCTAATCATCAGCAGCAGTAGCAGCAGCAGCAGCAGCAGCAGCAACAGCAAAAATCAGGGAACACAAATAGTCTGCTGAGGGAATGTCTTTCTGTTCTGGCGGCCGGCATGGGGGGGGGTAAGGAGAGAAGATACTGGAGTGAATAAAATTTTTGATTAATAAGTTCTGGTATTCTCAGTTGGACCCACAAAACCGGATGCTCTGGGGATCCTGAAGCAGCTTTAGGTTCTCTTATCTTCTTTGCGGTTGAACTATCTGCTGCTTTCAGATTTTTTTATTATGTAAATTTTCATGCACAGATGAAATAGAATGAGCAGCATGTGACTCCCCAGGCATGGACCACCAGGCCTCCAGGGTTATGAACCCCAGGAGATTGTTATTTCATACATACCTCACTGTTTGTTCCTGTGGTTGGATAACAATATTTCAAAATGTCCCCATTGTGAACCTCAAATGAAAGGGGGTCTCAAATTCCCTAAAGAGTCTTACCAAGTTAGTCATGTATATCTCAGAAAAATATTAGTAGTGAAAGCTGAATTATTTATCATAGGAAACAAGACTCAGGTTCCAAGGGTGGTTTTCCCAGTGGGTACTGGGATGGGGGGTTTGCTTTAAGATCATATCTTCTGGAGACAAAAAAAATTGAGAGAAAATGTTAGTTCAGATGCAATATGTTGTTCTTCAGGAAGTTTCTTAACTCTTGCATAATTCAATCTCCTCACCTAAAAATGAAGCTAGTAATGCCAGTCTCCTAAGGACGAGGGACAGAAAGCCATTAGAACACTATTGGAACACAAAAAGTGTTCGCTGGGCGGGAGGAAGGGGATAGTTGCAATCTATTAGCTGAAATTATTGCAAGTATTTGCTCAATAAGAAAGCCAAATATTCTGTTTCTGGATACCTTATCAGGTGGCAAAAGCTTATCTTCTGCCTATTTGACACTGAGAAAAGTTGCTATTGAGACTTCTAGCATGTCCTGAAACCCTAAAATACATCATATTCTCTGCCCCTCCCTGTATCACTGGCCAGTTCTGACATTTCTGCAAAAATGAACAGACTCAGAGCTCCCCTTGTCCATCTTCCCGCTCTGTAATTTCACAGAGCTCACAGTGCCGAGAATAGCAGACCAGAGGGAAGCATGGGTTTCGGAGCCACTCTGATCTCTGTGAGGATGGAAGGAGTTAGGGGTAGTTGCTCCACCTGGGAGTCGGCCTCTCTCCAGCTCTTGTTACTCCCTCTAAGGGAGCAGTATTTCCAGGGCAGCAAGGTTTTCTCCCAGGGCTGCTGAAATTGTCAGCTAACTTCTCCCCATTCGCATCCAAAGGCCATGAAATCTTAAGTTGGCAACAGATGGGGAGGTGAGAGGCTTCCCTGTCCCATTCCTCGGCTGTATCATGCGTATCTGTCTGTACCGAGCACTTAGCATGTGCCTGACACTGCACTGTGTAAGTTTCCTGGTTTAATCCTTCTAGTCTCCCTGTGTGATACTTAAGGTTCACATCTCTCTTTTACACAAAAGGCAACTGTGGTCCACAGAGATGAAGTGACTTGCATCTGATTACCCAGATAATATGACACAACCAAGAGCTTCTCCAGGTTTGTCTGGCCTCATCACTTCTTAGACATTTTTCTTTAAGAAAATAGGTCTATTCAAATATGTACAATCAAAAAGCACGTGTGGTTTGTTCCTAGCCTTCCTGAAGGCTGAAGCTGTCTGTAGTCTTTTAAAGTACTCTGCGTAAAATAGACTTTTTCTAGCAATATTTTTCCCCATAGTGAATCTTCATAATGTCTAATTACAACCTAGAAATTTGTCATAAATCTTGACAAATACACAGGCCGGTAAGAGGGTGGAGTTACTACTGTAACAGAATAAATACTGAGCTGAGAAAGTAAAAATGAAGTGCTCTTTTAGTAAATTAACCATGCCTTGCTGGTGGGTTTTGTTCCTGTGGCCATTTGTCTCTCGTGAGTTTGCATCGAGGGTGGATGAAATCCATCTAAGTCAGTTTTTGAGAACATGCAGTGCTGTTGTAAAACAAATGATAAACACCAATGCACTGCAGAAAGCAGAACGGGCCCAGCCTGCAGGGAGGTGCTGAGGCGAACTGGGACATGCACAGTCAGACGTTTCAGAACCTGGAATTGACTTTCGCTGCTTTTTCTTTTAGATTACTGGTGCCGTTAACGAAAATAGAACTGAATGTGTGAATGAAGGGAGAGGTTAATTTCACAACTTTGGAGAAAAAATTTTTTTTCTTCCAACAGAGTAATGGTGCTTTACATGATTTCTCTCTCCACAGAAAGAGACCCTGCCTGGGGTTTGATGCTGAAAATATAAGTAAATACAAAATGATTGACTTGTCTTCTGTCAGGCAATCTGATACAATCTGCAACCTTTCTTTGTAACCTTTTTTTATTGTCTACAGTACTTTTGTCATTTTGACAGAATCAGAGGAGGGAAAGCATAGGCAGTTAGAGCTACTGAAGAGAGAAAAAGTGAGGGAGAGCGAAAGAGACAGAAGAGTAAAAGGAAAAGAAAGATTATGATTAATCATCCTAGAGAAAGACGAGACTCTTTATTACTGGTTAATCATTTAGCCACTTCTTGGAATGGTTCCATCATCTCTGTTTTTATTTTTCTTATTTATTTTTCTCTGTGTTTTTGACTTACAAGAGCAGACTATTATTCACAGTGGGCAAGCTCCAGGATTAAGTTTCTCTGTCTTTCTGTTCTCAGAGAGAGAAATGCCATTTAGCGTAATGATGTCCACTTCATGTGTGCTGAAGTAACTTCTAAGGGGCTGAGTCACCACTGGATTATTGAGTACCAAGGGCTTCATGCTTCCAGATTCTCCTTTTTTTCCCGTTTTCCACATTTGTCCATGTTTTCATTCCACTGTTGTTTGGAGAGGAAATGTTTTGTTAAAATACTTAATAAAACTTCACATGTGATTGTTCCTTTGAAAAGGAGAGTAAGCATCCAGTTTATTGAAATGTGTAAAAAAGGAAAAAGTTTCTTGGAGGCGTTGTCAGAGTCCAGATGATGAAGGCCTAGCCTGTGAACTTAGGGAGCAGCATATTCGCTAAGTGTATCCAGTAGTGATCGGACGTGTTCTGAATAAGTCACATGACCTGGAAATACTTCAAAATCATTTGCAGAGTATGACATGCAAGAGCTGACATGGAAATGCATTGGGAAACTATTGCCTGCTTGGAAATGATGGTCGCCTGTACTGAACAGTAATAGGATCACAGATCAAGGCCTGCAACCGAGGAACTCTCCATATTGCTCCCAAGGGATGAGGACCTGGGTCTAGGGAGATACCACATTGTGATGGGGCAAGTTGGAAAAGAAATAGGCTTAGAGGTGCTCATGTGATATGCTTCTGGCAGCTTATTGCCATTAAATAAATAGGCAGAAATTCCTTTAAAATGGTGTTTTGTTTTCACAATTTGACTAATTTATTTATTATTGACTAAAAGAAGACAAGAAGTTTGGGAAAGAGAAATGTTATTTTCTCAAGTGGCAATCTATTTATATATGCTCTTATTTCTATTTTAATGTAACTGCATAATATTCAAGGAAACAACAGTGAACTATCCATGCTTGCTGTCCTAGATTTATTTCCCCTGAAGTAGAAAACTCAAAGGTAGCGTGATCTTCTTGCTTCTTTCCTATGTGAAGGCTACTGGATACAACTGATTTCATCATGAGGGGGCAGTTCTATCACACTGGGCACATCTGGCAATGTTTGAGGCTAGTTTGGATTGTCACTGGCATCTAGTGACTTAAGACGGGAATGTTTCTGAGCATCTTACAGTGCATAGGACAGTTTCCTACAGCATAGGGATACTTGGCCCCCCACGTGCCTGCAGGGTCAAGGCTAAGATATTCTGATAAAGATAAGCACCTGTTCAGTGCCCCATATACTAAGTCTTAGCCGGGGCAAATCTTCACCCGCACTTCTCTGCAGAAGAGTGGGCAATCTCTTACTGACTTTTCCTACAGACAAGAAATTGCTTTTCATGAATGACTGCAGGTGTACACAAGTGTGCAAGAGTGTACGTGCATTGCATGTGTGATGTCCAGAAGCACATGAGTTTCTTTTGGAGACAATATCTCTTGCTGACCTCAAACTTTCCACTAACCTAGCCTAGCTGTTCTGCAAGTCAAAGGGATTCACTTACCTCTGATTTCCCAACTCCAGGATTACAAGCATGAACCACCATACTTGCCAGTTTTTGAAAGTAGAGTATGAGAACTGAACTCAGATTCTATACCTACAGGGCAAATATACTGGCTGTACTGTTTTCTTCCTTACACTTCTTTGTAAAGCCAGAATCAAGAGTAACCAAATGAAATATCTCTGTAGAATTAAAGTTTAGCTACATGGTTATAAATAGAGGACAGTGCTCCACCCAATGGATATTAGACTTCTTACATCATAACTGAAACCTTTGTGTATAGTTAGTTCCTGCACTGTGTATATATTAGGGAAGTTTTTTTTAAATTTTTTTATTTATTCAATTGTACGTGTGTGCATATGTGCGCATGTGTGTATATGTGTGTGTGTGTAGAACCACGGGCGAATTAGGGAACCACCATGGGCTGCCTCCACCTCCTCCTTGTTTACCCTGTCCCAGGATTCACAGGCTCCGCCCTACCAGGACCAGAAACAGGCCGCCTTTGCTTCCGCCCGGGGTCTATAGTGGGGTCTAGGATCCGAGCTCAGGACCTTCTGCCTGCAAGGCAGAGGGTTAACCCCTGAGCCACCTCTCCAGTTCTGTATTAGGGAAGTTTTGATACTGAAAATCATTTAAAATTTTATTAGGTTTTTTTTTTTAAGCCTATGAGGATCTCTGTATTCTCTTAATTTTTTGCTATATTTTAACTTCTTTTTTATCTAATATTATGTACATGTATGCACATGAATATAGGCATGTTTGCTTAAGTGTAGTATAATATATTCCATGATATTCATCATCAAAATAGAGAATTGAATTCAACCATTGTCAATAAACGTCTTGTATGAATTCCTTCCCCCCAGAAGGGTAAACACATTTCTGTTTTCTCTCTATTGTTTCTTAAACTTCCATTAATATTCTGCTTTATAAGTACATATCTCCAAACAAGGTATGAAATTAAAGTTTCATAAATGTCCAAACCTGTAAAATGCATTGCAGAGGGAAGATAGTGAACAAATAGAAACCTAATGTCTGCCCAAGATCAGCATGTCCACTTGATATTTCAAGGACTCTTTTCTGCCTTTTATACATCCCTCCCTTTGACCTTAGCACCCTCGTCCTCACCTGTTGAAGCCCACCATTGAGGGTTTCATTGTGCTCTTTCTTTCACACTCCATTTCAACAGACTCATGAGCTAAGGTCCTTTGTTCCCTTTTCTCAGAGTTTTGCTGGTTATCGATGGGACCGCGTTTCTGTATTATTAGCAGAAACTCACATGTGCTATTATTGGCTTAATGTATTCACTCCCAGATGGCATCTTCACCGGGCACCTCATCGGCTGAACCTAAAGTGGTGCTTACTGGTGGACTATTCACGTGCTATGGCAGATGTAAGTGGAATTGCATGACACTATTTTCACAAATACTTTTTGGTTTGTATTTATCAAACTTCATAAACAGTTTCAAAAACCTAAGACCTAAAAGTGTACACTTTTCTTATTTCAGATACCATTTTCACAGTGTTTTTACTTTTAATGTAGTTGACCTTCAGTTATTGAATTTACCTTTTATTATGTACTTGAATGCTTTTTTTAATGTTTATTTTTTCCAAATCATATAAACTTAATAGGTACCCCATCCCCTCCCTCTCTCCCTCTCTCCCCAGTCCCCCTTGCACCCTCCCTTCTTTTTTTTATTATTATTTATTCAACTGTGCGCATGTGTGTGTGTGTATGTGCGCGCGTGTGTGTGTCTGTGTGTGTGTGTGTGTGTCTGTGTATGTGTAGAACCACGGACGAATTTGCGAACCACCATGGACGCCTCCACCTCCTTCTGCCCCGGGACTCACAGGCTCCGCCCTACCAGGACCAGAAGCGCAGGCCGCCCCCGCTTCTGCCTGGCGTCTATACGTGGGACTGGGATCCGAACTTAACCCCTGAGCCACCTCTCCAGCCCCTCCACCCTCCCTTCTTTTCCCCTTCCTTCACCCCCTCCCTCCCTTTCTCCCAGTGCCTCCCCCTTCCTCCCATTCCCTGGAGCATCCTTTAGTGTGAATGTGGTCACAATTCTACATAGGACAAACAGGCATATCCTATAATTTGTAACTATTTTAAATATCCATTATGAAAATTTGTGAAAACAAACAACAAATCTATTACTATAAATTATACTATGAGAAAACTAAAATCTTACTTAAGAGAGTATAGTAAAATTTTATAATATTATAGATGAAAATTCAGCAAATGAGAAAAAGTTATTTTTCTGTTTGCAAGTTGGCACATAATCTGTTAGTCAAAATAATTAAGTTAGGCTTCAAATTTTTTGGAGTCCCACTTTTCTATGGTTCCCAAATGAATAAAGATATTTAGATGATTAACATTCAGTTTATTATGGAAAATTGAATTATGATGACAGTTAAAGAAAAGAACAACCTCAGGTGTAAGACTCTGCATTTTAAGTGGTACATATCATGTTTATGCAAAAGAATTTTTTAAATTTTATTTTAAAAAGTGATTAGCACCTTGGTTGTACAGCTCCTAAGATTTTTTTTTTGTAACACTGCATAACATTTAAAGCCTTTTTTTGCTTCAAAATTTGGCCTACTTAGAAATGTTCTGATAATTCCAATGTAATACATTCCCTCAGTTTTGTAAGCGCCTTTGGGTAATGTATCGGAGAGGCAAGGAATCTCATCAGGAAGCGTAATGGACCCTATCACATTTCAAGATAGATAGATATATATTCTACTACTTCTGCTTGAAATTTAGTTCTGTGTTTAATGGCACCACACTCTACTGGAAAGGGTACTTTTCCAGCACTTAACTCTCTTTGCATACAAATGGTGTTCTCTGTGTGGCTACCATTGCATAGCTTTTCCTTGAAATGAGGTGAGCTGGTTTGATTTGCTTACAGTGGGGAGGGGGTAAGGTTTGTGTTCATTCTGAGAGGTTACGGAAAGAAAGGTTGTCACCAAATAAAAATGCATGGTTTGCACAAAAAGCAAAAACAAGCAAACAAATGAACAAACAAAACCAAATAGGATGGTGCCTATTTGAGAAGGCAATAATCAGTTCTCACTATATGAGAAAAAGTATTGCTGACAGCTGGAAAGGCAAACCCCAGGATCAAGTACTTCCAGAGCCTGCCTGGGAGACCCTGGCTGCACAAAAGGAAGGGCCCCATTCACCTTCACTTCTGCAAGCACTTTTCTCTTGGGGAACTATGAGCTGCATATTCTAGTCACACATATTAAACTTTGATGGCTTCTCACACCTTTTTTGACAGGCAAGCTATCTTTTATTATCTCTACTTCCACCCACACCTAAAACCTAGAGACAGTAAATAATTTTATCAGAAATTCAGATATCATTACCTTAAAATTCAGGTTTTTCCTCTCCTTAGAGTTGTCTTCTTGATACACTGATTTTTCCCAAAGAATGTGAAGATAGATTTGTCCTTCACTGGCTTTCCTCCTGGTGAAACTATAAATGCTTAGTTGTCTTTGACTTGATTCCTTAAAGAAGAATAATCAAAGTGAACAACTTTAAAGAGAACTGTATAAGCTACTTAAATATACTGTTTTGTATACAACATTCTCTGCATACTCAAAGAGGGAAGCAGATTAGAAAGCAAAATGGAAATGTACACACAGAGAAAATGCTTTTAATCAGAATAGAATTAAGGTACAAGAGGAAATTTACTTATTTGGTTTGGTCTTGGATATGGAAGTAGGGTCCCTTACCAAACTTAAATTTTCTGTTTGGAAATACAGTTATTATGTTTTACACATTTTTCATTTATATTTTGATGATCTTCTTATCCATATTTTATGTTAAACTGCTAAGAGAAATTCCCTCATATTAATTCATTCAGTCAGAAATTTCCTTCTATTTAATATAAGTACCAGAATTATACTCTAAAGACCTAGAGGTAAATGATTTGGAGATAAAACATTTATATTTCTAAATATAATATGTTAGTTCAGTCATGGTAGTTGAAATTATCTTGCATTATAGAACATGAAATTGCTGTCTTGCTTCTTAAATTAGGCTGAAATTATAGCAAAAGTACAATCTAGACACATTATGTTTGTTTTTTTATATAAAGTATTTTAATCCTCTATTTATTCTAGAACTTTCTTTAGGTTTTATTTATTTTCCCACTGGGACAATAAATAGCTTCATATTTTCTCCCTTCTATCTTGTGCAAATTTAAATGCAGAAACAGAAATTGTTTTGTGCTTTATTAGAATGCATGAATTAGCATTAAATGTACAATAAATATGTGTATAATCAAATCCCCCTATGATCTGGGTTTGTGATTTTTAAATGAGAAGTCCAATACCTTCTGTTTCCTGACCAAACACTCATTTTTAGTAATGAGGGGAAATGACTTGTGCAATGAAAAAGTCTTGTTAAGTAGATGTTCTCAGATGGTAAGGCCTTAGCACATCTGTATTGTCCTTTCCTTTGTACTACTACAAACTGCAGTTCAAACATGAATCTTTGAACTTGGTCTTTTGTGCACATATGCATCTGGCAAAGTGATCAGCTCACTTAAATGATCTAATTCTTATGAGACAACTGCTTTCAAATTCGCATCGGCAGTTTTCGAAAATGTTATCATCAGGTGTTAGCACAGCCCTTCTCATCAGTTGCTGATTTCCTCAAATGGGAATTTAAGTGTCTTAGAGCTAGAGTTGTGAGGAAATTAAGTGGAACATGCACCCGTGATTATAACATTTGTGCACTGCTGTTTGTCCTCTTGGGTCAGTGCGGCTGATTTTATATCCACATTGCCACATGTGACATATGCCCATGTACATGACTTTCTGATTGCTGTTCCGATGGAACTGTCCTGTCCTGGGCAGTTTTTAGGCATCATTTTAGTGAGAAAGTTAGAAGGAACCTAAAGGATGATATTAAATGCTGTACACTGTATTTTTTTCTTGAGTCAGGCATTGTTAATATGCAAGTTATACATATTTTAGATTTGCAATTGCAGGCAGGACAATCAAGGAAAAGGCATTAATCTTAGAGTCAGGAAGACCTATGTTTTGAATAAGCACTAGCTAGTTGAGTTACATTGCAAACTCAGTTTTGAGTCACAATTTTCTCATCTATAATGCTATTGTGAAAGGTGATAATGAAACAAAATGAAGTTCCTTTCTCTCTTCCCCTCCTTTTCTCCCTCTCTCCCTCCCTCCTTTCTTCTTTCTCTCCTTCCTTCCTTCCACCTATTTTGATTCATCCCTTTTTTGATGTTCTAGAGACTGAACACAGGACCCCATAAATACTGGGCAAGCACTCTACTAGTGAGTTGCACCCCCAGTCCATGAACCTGTAAACATATACTGACCTACCTTCACACATACCAAATTCTTCCTCTATGCTTACCCTCCAAGGCAGTGGCAGAGGTAAATTGAAAGGTTTTGTAGAGTTAGAAACTAACTTTCTAGGCCACGTAGACAATATGTAGTGTCTAGTGTCTTCTCAGGCATTATTTCTTCATATGAAGACACTTAGAGTACCTACCAGTATTCAACTTAGTTCCTTGCTTTTTCTAAAATTCTAGATCTGGCTGTGATATTAGCTAAAATTAGTTAAGGCTTTTTTTTTTCTCTCACATTTTATTTTTTTTTCCTAATCATACAAGCCCAGTAAGTGTCCCTGTCCTGTCCCCTGTCTTCTCCTTCCCTCCTCCTCTCCCCAGTCAGTCCCCCTTTCACTCCCACTTACCCCTTCGATTCACCACCTTCCCTCTCTCCCCTTCTCCCAGTGCCTCTCCTTCCTCCTTCCCATCCTCTGGAGCATCCTTTTGTGTGAATGTAGTTAAGGCTTCTTTTAACTAGCTTTGTCTTTTAGGTCCTGATTCCCCACATGAATAACATCATCTGTAGTGTTATTAATTGGCTCTTCTATGATTCTTCTTAAGAAATCATATCTTTTTATAATGTAAGGAAACCATTAAGAGACTGATAGTTTTTCATAAAAAGGCTTAAAAACACTGGTTAATTTAATCTTGCAGTGAAGTGTGCAAGTAACCTAGCAGGAGCTAACATTTCAGAGATGGCCAAAGGCTACTTTAAAATGAGACTTTATATTATTAGTGTTTCAAAGCACAGGTGTTGATGCCCATGGATGAATTCTTAGTTGCCCACTCTATTCTGTTCTCTATTGTTCTATCAAATAGCATTTGTAGTGAGCACATATCTGGTTCCTGCTGATGTAGGTATGGCTATATGACTAGTTTCAGATGAGCAGACCATAAGTGATATGTGTTGCTGCTGTATTTGTGCCTTTAGACATTATCTGCTCTTTTCCCCTCCTGCTGGCTGGAACCTTTAATAGATTCAATCTAACTTTAACTATATACTAATAGAATCTCTAGGCCAGGGAGGTGAAGGGATGCTTGGTTGCCAACCTGTAATGATGACCAGAAAGAAATAAACTAATCTGTTGTTTAAACCACTGTGAGGTTTTGGTGATGAAATGATATAGATCACAACAGATTTTTGTTCACTTGGATTCTGTCCATCATTAACAAGTAAGTCTTTAGATTTGAATCTCCACCATATGTTTACATGCACTGATATGTTTATGGAAGTATTTAACAATCCTGCATTTATAATACACCAGGTACTCTCCATCTCCATTCTATATACTGTCATTTAATGTTCATGACAAAATTGCAAATGGAGAATTATCAGGACTTTACAGCTGAGAATGCTTAAAATTACTGTAAATTACCCCCCAAAGGTCTAGAGATAGTTATGACAGAGCCAGGTGTTAAATTCACAATCTTAAGCAATACGAAGAGCTTTAGCATAGTGCCTGCAAAATATTGAGCATTCCTTAAGTATAGTTCATGTTAAGAATTCCTCAGCAAACCTTAGGTGGATTTGTACTACAGGCAAAATACTGTGGGTTGTACTGTGGGCACTCTGAGATATTCTAGCAGGTGATGCAGAAACACAAGCTAATATTGCATAAAATTGAAGAGCAGAGGCTTCAATGTGAAAAAGAAGAAGAATCAGTTCATTTTAGAAATCAGATAATCTGCCAAAAACAGCAACTCATGAGTTTATATTACATTTATATTTGAAGGCACATGATCCAGTTTCAATAAGGACAGGCTGGGGAGGCTAATTTTATAAACCTGGCAATAAGTCTCATGATTTCTCTAAGACAAATTCTCAAGCAGGATGGAAGGGTGAGACCCTGAAGGGAAGAGGTGTGAAACTTATGCACGCTGTCCTAGAATTTCATGTGTGATGCTTCTTCTTGGTCACTTGCCCATTAGTGAATCCTTTTTACTGGGACAGATTCTCATAGTTCTCAATTTTATTGGCATAGGGACAGAGTTTAAAAGTTGGAATTTCAAAATGATGCTTTCATGATAGGATTAGAAATCATCTTTGGCTCACATGACCATCAAGGCAAAAGACCCTTCATAACCTATTCCAATAATGTAGCTTTCTTTTCTGCAGTTCTCCTTAGACCTGTGTTTTTCTGTCCTGGTTCCTGTTCTCTTAATTCTAATGTTGTTTGTGAATTTGTTTTTACTTGTAAGTTCCCGTGTTCTTCATCTCTACCCTTTACTGCTAATTGTACAATAGCAAAGTCACATCTATCTTCTGCCCAGATAATGTGACAGATCATCTAGGTCAGGGACTGACACATAGCAGCTACTCAATAAGCAGCTATTGAATAAGAAAAGGATAAAGAATATTAAATTTGCTTTAAAGTATATTTTGTCACGTTCATCTACATCTTTAAGTAATCTTGTAAATGAAAAAAAAATAGAAGAAATCATGTTCTAAAATGATTTGCTTCCTCTGAAACCAGAAAAACCACATTCAAATTTTCTGGTCCTTCAACTTACCTTACTCCACCAACTCTAAAAAACCATGTGTAAGCAAGCAGGAAGCTAAGGGGCATGCCCTTTCCTTTACATAGGCAAATTTTCTTATCAAGTTACTGAGAGACATAGTAGCTGATAAACACTTGAAACACACAAAGATCTGCTTTACCCCTGTGGAGGACACAAAGGAAAGTATTTCTTGAGACCTCCAAGTTGACATGTGAGAAGGTTCCAAACAACACCTACATTCTTAGCTTAAACATAATTTTAAGCAAATTGTTTTGTTATATGATTAAATTCCCAGCAGACTTACACATTTTAACTATATTGCTAATATTTACTGTTAAAGACTTCATCCAATTAAGAATTTCATCTTAGCAATAGCACTGAAATATTTTAATTAGAACATAAAATTGGGAGAACCAAGCATACTCAGAATATATTTAAAAGTCAAAAGAAGCAAAAATAATCACTGTTTTAACCCTGTTTCTTTTATCGTTGTGTAGGTTTGTTTACTGGTTTCTGCCAGAAAAAAAAAAGAGTTGAACTGTGATATGTAATTACTTAATCTTTGAGATATTCATTTGTTCTAAATGCACCATATTCCCTCCTAAAATAGTCTTTAACCTGAATTTAGTGCAGCCTATTAGATTATAGTGATTTTAATGACAGAAGAAAGTTCTGGCATTTTCTCTAGATGATTCACAATATATTACTTAGCAACAAGAATAGAAAATAGGTATGTTTGGCTTAGTGAGAATATTCTGCAAATCTTTTCCTTATGCTAGATTGATAATGAAAGAATTGGAGGCTAGAATGTAATGTATACTTATGTGTACGCACGTCTATGTGAAAGGCTACCAATCATGGTTTCCCCTCTTCATTATGCTTTGGTTTCATTTAATTACTGTGAATTTCAAAATTGAAGACGAAAAAAACTTCCTTCTTCTGTGCCCCCATCTTCTGATCTGTCATATAGGACAGGTTTTGCCTGTGTGCACAGAGGCAGAAACTGAATCCAAAAGCTTCAGGGATCCTGCACAAGGTCACATGGCTGGCAATATACATTTTCCTCGGGTCTCCGGCTCCTGTGTGTGATGGTTAAGATCCCTTCAATCTCTGTCTCAGGTGCCCACGCTTCCTTCATGCTAGCAAGTTCACTGAGGCTGACCGGAACTGCTCAGTAGATGGGCAAGTTTTGTGGCATTTGGAAAGAATTGAAATATGTCATTTCAAAGACAACAAAATTTTCAGCCTTTTGTGCAGTGTTTATTTTTCTTTGCTGAAAGCATACTTATCCTTGGGTTTATACCCATTTCCTTCGAGGTCTTTTTGATGAGATCTTGCAGATTTTCCAAAAAATATACGGTGTCACTGACAGTTTATTCACCTTACTCACATAGTTCGAGGAACTGCTTGTCTAAATTTAGATTCTGTCTCTGATGAAATGTTTTGACAAAGTAATACCAGCTTGATACTATTTAAAATATTTTGACAGATGGGAAAATTGTTTCAGTCTGAGTCGAGCAGTACTTTATTGCAGTATTTTGCAACTTAGAAAAAAATTGGTAAAGGTACTCTCACTGTTCCTCAAAATAACATCCTTCATTCCCTGGGAACAGAGCAGGGCCTCCGTTCAGTCAGAGATTACAATATGTGTTCTGCGTATGGCAAGAATTCATGCAACTTAAACAAGAGGGAACATTTGGGGACTATTTCCAAACAGGGAACATTTATTGTTCTGTAAGCAAACAGAACCTAAGGAACTTCTGGAAACATTTGCTGTGATAGCACTTTATCGGAGCATCCTTGTGCCCTGCCGAGATTGCTCTTAATTAGTGAAGTGAAATCAGTAGAATTTTAAACTCGTATAGTTTAAAAGAAAAGCTCAAATCCAATTACTTCAATGCCTCATGTTTTGGAATACTATTTTAATAAATTTAAATCTTTTCAATTGGTGGCAAAGGAACAAAAGTAAACAGGTAATTCTCGTCTGTTGTATTACAGCATCAGCAACATGAGGGACTTGCTGGAGATGCACATTTGTGGCCTTCTAAATCAGAAGGGACGTGTCCACATGGGTTTTAACAAGTACCCCTGGCCACTACTGTGCACCTGTGGTTTACTAAGTGCTTAGGTGTTTTCTGTCTCCACACTTGCCTTCCTCGCCTTCTAGGTTCCCATTTGCCTATTGCAACTGCAAAACATTGGTTTTACATATGGCATCTTTCACATTAGCATCTATGTCTAAACATAATTGGAAATCACTGGGCTAGATCTTTGAAGGAGGCTGTATGTGGACTCAGAAAGTTTTTAGGTGGTGACATCTTGTATTGTATGTCTATAATTCTAGCCAGGTATGTGAGTTGAAATTGAGTGTGGTCAAAAATGTAACAGCTGCTCTGTGTGTCTACAACAGTCTGCGCTATTCAGACTCTTTAAAAAAGTTATGCACGAGGCCAGCAAGATGACTGGGTAAAAGTGCTTGTAAGTAAGCCTGATGACTTGAGTTCGATCCCTAGAACTATGTTGTCCTGTGATCTGCACAGTTTTTGCTTATGCATATATGTAAACACAACACACACACACACACACACACACACACACACACACACGTATAATAAATGTAATAAAATTAAAATCCATAAATATGCGACACATTAGAAATGCCAGCTTTCTTGGCCTAATTACAGTAGGAGTTCCAATCCCAGAAATGAGGCATGTATTTTATCTTTAAGTCTTCTTGGTTTTCTCACAGCAGCTAGCATTTAGAGCAATCCCTTGTGTAATAGGCTATTGGTCTCCTCTGAATATGTTACCTTAGACATAGAACTCACACAAGGCTCTGACTTTGCAAATATATGGACAGAGGAAAGGGAAACTCAAATTTCTTGGAGGTCCTTTGGGAATATAATTGCCCTATAAATGTGCATATGTGCATGCATGTACACATGTGTACACACAGATATGCACATACACAATTCATGTTCCAGATTGTGGAGTACCTCTTGCCTAACCATTTTGTATAATTCTCCTGTTTTTTTTTAACTCTTTCCACTTTATGCTTTAAGAAACTTCCCAAGTAAATCGTTGACAATTATATCTGCAGAGCTTTTCAATTCATTAATTAAGCTTTAATAGGATCTGCATTTTAATATAACATTTTTCTTACCATAATTATATGTTGATTTTATTTTTCTTACAATAATTATATACTGATTTTAATTGTTTACCTCTCAGTTCTGGAAAAATGATGAGGACAATGACAAAATTAGATTAATGCTATTATAAGAAGTATTACCATGTTCATGCTTTGAGGATATGCTTGGCACTAGCAGTGTACTAAGTGCAGCTTATTTAACATTTAGCTAATATATTTTGTCTTCACAGTCAACTCATAACAAAAACTTAATTTTTTGAACATAATCCCAGTAGAAAAACAATATTAGCATATATAAACTTCCCCCACATAACTATTATATTTAAAAGAAAAAAAAATCATCCAAATCACAGATCAAGTTCCATGATGTCTCATACCTTCTGTTTTCTTTTCTATTTCAATTTATTATGCTTTGTTGTATTAAAATACTAATTGGGATTCCACAAATTGCTTTTATTATCATACGCACACAGGCTGAGACCTTCAGAATGATAACTTGTACTGTCAGACAAGGACCATTATTCCCCATGACTGAGATAGGAGTGCAGCACACACGGGTTAGTCCACAGGTGGCCAGATCCATATGGAAACTCGCCAATCATTTCTTTTCATGGCCCTGGCTGGTGCATGTTTTCTGTCTGCTGGTCAGAACCTTCAAACTATAGTGCTCTCAAAATTCCTCTGCTGCAGAATTTTCCTCTAAAATATGGGAACCCTGCGTAGCAGTTTCCAGATTTGTAGATGTCAAGGCCTAGACAGGAAGCCGGAGTTGGTGGGGGACTGGCTTTGGCACTGCCTCTGTCCACTGTAGGCAATTTTGTCTTTTACTTAGCAGGTCTGTATCAGGAGATCTTTTTTTTCTAGTTCTATTTTTTGATGGTCTAATAGAGATTAATTAGTAAAGGAAATGATTTTGGCCTCTAAGATGACCTCTTGGCACCACCATGGGAAATTGACTTGACATAATCCAAGGAGCAGAAGTGGAAAAGCTTTGTGCTTAACAGAAAAAGCAAGTTTTTGTTTTGTGGAGCTTCCTGGTAAGTGAAGAGAGAGCAGAAATACACTGTGGCCTTGTGGCACAGACTTCTCTCAGGACCTACTGCTTGGAGAGAAACACCTGAACGTGACATCACCGGCACGATTCCTTCCTAGTGCTATTTAATGTGATTCTAAAATACGCAGTAGATGTGCAGTATAGAATTCAAAGACAGTGGTGCGGGACAGGTCTGCATCTCTGGCCCTTCACCTGTTGTCTTTTGCATAGAAGCAATGATTTTGCCCTCACGTGATCTTCCAGGCCTTTTATATGTCTGCAAGATATGTGTAGCAGATACTAACTTGTGATAATCCATTTTCTGTGCCTGGCTTTTATTCTTGTCATATTTCTCAGTTTCTTTTATATAAGAAGTATCCTCCCTTGTTTTCAACCACATAATAGTTCATTACCTGCACGTTCTATAATCAGCATAACAGAGCTGATTAATAATAAGAGATATCAGATAGTTTTTAATAATTTACCCACCTGATTGCTATATATGTATATATGTAGCACACATATGTAGAGATGTATATATATATACGCATACACACATATATGTAAGCTGTGTTGAGGATTCTGAGTTCTCTGTGAATCTTACTCTTAGCAGAAGTTTCATGGTGGGGGCTGGGTGGTAGAAGGTGGGCGCCGAGTCTTCATCCTGAACAGATAGAGATCAGGTTGTTGAATTAGGTCAGGTGTGTGTCAGGAAGTTGAGTGATCTCAATTTTCTTGGACAGCTATTTTTAGCTTCTGAACAGTAATCATGGTCAGAAATCTTTGTATCTTGCCCCACACAATCTTCTCCTGGAAGATTAAAGTGCTCTTCTTTAAAGGGTTCATGAAATGCAATTTGCTAACAGTTTAATGGGATGATTAGGGACTTTGAGTGTTTATATCTAGGAGGATAAAGAAGTCTGTCTATTCTCCAAAGCCATTAAAACCTTTGCAGGTTTGTTTTCCTGTAATTCATGGAGATTTAGAATCTTAGATGAAAGCTACATGTTTTCTTAAAAGGGATTGTTAATTCAGTTTTACGAAGGAAATATTTCTTCACCACTTGAGTTTTGTGTTACCATACATGTTAAGTGTACTTTGGATTATATCAGGGAAAAAACACATTCAACATTAATGAATGATAATTGTATAAGAAACAGACCAGCAAGCTAGGAGAATGGAAAGTTGGTAGATCAGTCATTTGGTCCATTCTTTATTTTCTGATGCAGTTATAGCCACATGATTCAGAGATAACAAAATTGGGGCTGTGTAGTAAGTAAGTCATGCTGCAGATCATTTGAGAGGCAATTGTAGAATTTAATATTTTCCTGTTGGGAGATTTATGGCCTGATATTGAAAATTATTATTTGCTCAGATTGAAGCCCTTAGTTATTTTCTCTTGCTCAGCATTTAGTAAAGATGTGGCACACAATAGTCAGCTATCAGCTAGTCAAGCTCAGGAATCTGAAGGGATATCCTTGCCACCATGAGTGAACTTTGGAATATTTTGATTTTAATACATGCAAATGTGTTTATAATGTATGATGTGTTAGCAGAAAATTATTATACATGCCAACAATTTCATTTAAAATGCTACTCTTGAATATTTTATAAACCACTGGAATAATAATCTACCCTTAATGAAAATGAGAATGATTTTGCTTGTTTGCTCAGTCAGGTGATCTGCATTTTATTTAATACACTGCCTCGATCTATTCTTTTGTATTAGAGATGCTATGGTAGAGTAGAAAATAACCAATCAAATTGAATGACAATTATGTTCATTTGGAAAATTTTACTGAGAAGTATTTGATATGTTTTTTGGAGGGATTTCAGGGCTTTATCTTGGTTAATTTGAATCTGTAATTTGATTATGTATAAAATTAAAGTTAATCAAAGTGGACAGAATCAATGGCTTTCCAAATTTAATTAGATGGCTGGCGTCCAAGCCAGAGATTATTCTTTTTATCATAATCATATCCTCTTTCTTTGCCAACGTATGTCGAACAGTGCCCTGGTGACAGGTTCTAGAAAAGCTCAGCTATACTGTTAGCAATGGGAGATGGGAGGCAAGGGGAACACAGGTGAGGGAGCCTTTGTATGCTGGAGATGGGGATACATGGGCCTATCTTGAATCACAGCCGTTGAGACCTTGTTCCACTTGCGGCAGATCTTCATGACAGCTGTAAACTCAAATTACAATACAGGATGGTGCCTTTTTCTGGCTGGAGAAATACAGTACCATGATGGGAAAAGCAGGGACATAAATTATGAATTGGACTGGACTTGCTGCTTGAGGACCTTGATTTATAGTTATATTTGATAGGACCCTGGCATATACATCGAAGCTGAAATTTTATTTCAGGCAGTTTGTTTTTTAGCTTAGTCATAGTCTTGGTAAGATAACCTCAAGGAGCTTTAGAAGGGCTGGAGATGTAACTTTCACCAATTTTGATGTTCAGTGCCAGACCAGCTGTCAGTTATGGAGAAGTCTGCTTCTTATAGAGCTTTAAGGTCATCTACTTTATGCTTAAAATCATCATATGTATAGTAAATGAAAGTGGAAGTGAAATTGTCTTGGGGAACAGAGAGAGCTAACATGTGGGGCAGGAGCAAAAAGGGAAGGCAGTGAGCGATGGGGCCAGGGTAATATGCTTACCATACAGTGAATGCCTGTAAGAAAATTCAAACCAAACCATTGACTTTAGCTCTATAAACCACTAGGTTGAATTTTCCTGGTGGGTACAGTGGAAATAATTTGGAGGGTAGATGCCTTTCAGTCATACATGAAAAGTTCTATAATAATCAAGCAACACAAATACATTTCCAAGTCTGTAAATATCTTTCTCTTTTAAAGAAATTTGAAATCAGTATCTCATAATTTGTGTTGTTATTCTTCAGACTGTAGTCTCGCAGATGAGTATGCTTTAAATTAACATGAGAAAAGAACTAGGTGAGGTGCAAGTAAGTATGAGAGATGCCTGCATCCTCCATGATTTTTCTTACTTGACCAGAGAAAACCCAGAGAAGAATAATGGAATAATTAAGCAGCAATGACCACTTGAAGGTATGGGCCTACAGGAGAGTCATGTGCAGATTCAAGAAAAAAGGCATTAATGTATGTCCCTTAATAAGGGAGATAATGTGTTTGTGTGTTCATGCATGTGTGTGCATGTGTTCCTGCATGCATGTGGTTATAGTGTGGGTCTTCCTCTATAATTTTCCACCTTGTTTTTGAAAAGCACTGTCTCCCATTGGCTTAGAGTTCGCTTGATGGCCTGTGAGATCTAGGACTCTTCCTGTCCATTTCCCAGATGTCCACCACTGCACCTGGCTTTTTAAGCGGATGCTGAGATCTGAACTCAGGTGTGTGTGCAAACATTTCACTAACTGAGCCATCTCCCCATTCTTGGACTCTTTTTGATAAGACTGAATAAGACAGAACTTTTTGATCATTTAGTGTTTTTAGATTAATATTTAGGGCTGGAGAGATGGCTCAAAGGTTAAAGCCTTTGCCTTAGAAGCAAGATGATCTAAGTTTGGATATGGATTCCACACAAAAATGTAGATATGGCATCAACTTGTAATTTCAGTCTAAAAAACCCCAGGAAGGAGGTAGAGGAATCCGGGGTTATTCCCCCATGTTGTCCTTGGGCTTCTGTAGGTACACACACTTCAGGCCCTTCTGTATACACACACATACACACTTACATACGTGTGTGCATGCACACAAATAAAATTTTAAAAAATCAGTATTTATCAAGGTCTTATTGTACATCTAGCACTATTCTGTATGTTTTAAAAGTCTGATGTAGACTTTCTACCTTATGAGAATTTTGTATAATTTGAGATGGGTCATGCGTGGATATTTCCATGGAGTATAGAAAAGGGTCATTTAACTGCTCAAAGTCGCAGAGCTGGAAGCTGTGAAGGTAGGTAGGGAAGCAGACAGCAGAGCTGAGGATCCCAACCTGTTACATCTGAGCTTCATACTCTTCTGTTTTCATCAGGAGTCTTCATAGCTCCAAACATAAGCAGATGCCCAACTTGCTGGAGATCAGAGGCTGGCATGTATTTCTGCAGAAAGCGATAATTAATTTTGATGTGCATATTCACCACACTACATAATTGAAGTGATTAAATGAATCTTCTTTGGTGAGTAGGAGGGGTTTTGTAGCAGATAGCCCTTACTTTGGGAAGGTGAGAACCGCATATTTTTGGCAACGTGCCTCCTTGGTCTCACCAACTCTCCCTGAGCAGATTCTTATTCCAATGACGTCTGTCACAGACCACAGGGGATTTGATGGTACCCTGAAGTGTCTGCTCTGAAAAAGATACTGGGGTGGAAGCAAGTGTATTTGTTTCCAGAGATGACCCTTAGCTCAAGGTGCTCTGTATTTACACAGGTAATTTTGGCATGTATGAAAACAGGCAGAAGGACGGCTTATGAAAGGACAGAGACAGAAGGTCCCACCTACAGAGTTTTGTTTCCCAGGGAACGTGATGCTTCTTCATTGAATATCATCCATGAATCCTGCTGCACTCTAGAGACATGCACTGAAAGGCTTTAAACAATCACTCTTCCTTACCTTTGCGTTTGGGTCAGCACCTCACTCCTTAAATGCCCATTGGGTTATTTACGAAGATGAAATAATTGATGAGCTGCTTTCATGAACCTTGGAGAAACTCCACTCAGTCTCGTAGTAATATAACATGGACTGAGTGCTTACAATTGATAGGTCCTCCAATGGGCTCTCGCGCATATGCAAATAAATAACAAGCATAGGGATCTGCTCAGTTCTTCATTCTCCTTTGAGAAACAGCAGTTTAGAAGAATACGTGTGTTTTTCACAATTATGGACAAAGAAAGAGCAGAAGCCCAGAGATCAGTTGTATTCCAATCATTATGGTTTTGCCTATTACATTTGAAGAACTACAGTAATGAGCTGACTTTCAGTTTGACCTAAAGTTTTAGTACGAAGTTAATATTTTTCTTTTCATTTTGCGAAGGATTTTTCCCACTGTTACCAGAAAGTGTTGGAACCCACTGTGCAGCACAGGGTGGACTCAAATTCATATGGGCTGCTTCAGCCTCCTGAGTGTTGGATTCGTAGGTGTGAGCCACTGCTCCTGGCTTCGTGATGTGTCGTTCATTTGTGATTTTTTTGTTACTGGCATTCTTAAGCATCAGGCGCTATTCTGTGGGCTTTAGAAGTCTGAATTTCATCTTTCTATCATACGAGATGGGTCGTGAAATCAGCAAGGAGAATATAGCGTGACAACAAACTTCATTTTGTAAGAGAAAATACATTCGTGTAAATTTTTCATTTGTACTTTTCCTCTTCAAATTGTAGGGGTTAAGGTAGAGAGGTTGCAATTGATTTCGGTGTATTTATCATTTTTAGTGGAATGGGGTCTCTGATCTTCACTATTTGTGCATAACTTGAGGAATCTATAACAAGGATTTTACGCGGTCATATTTTTTGAGACACATTCCTTTGAACATCAAGAGACTACTATGAAAGATCAGAGAAAAGCACACCAACTTTTTATTTTGTTTGATGAGATTCTGTGGGCACTGGTTGATGATGTTGTACCTTAAGGTAACAAAAGGCAAAAATGGATTTTTATGTGTGGGGGACTTGAGGTTGCATCTGTCCCTTTGCAAAGTTATTAATATGTTCATTTCTTCAGTTATAGAATGATAAAAATGAAAGTGATGTCTCACTTGTAGTGTTATCATGAAAATTAAATTTTAAAGCATATGTAGGTGCTAAAGAAATGTTTTGCAAACCTTCAGGTGCCTGCGAGTCATCTGGGGGTATTTTGTAAAAAGCAAACTTTAACCAAGGTCTGGAATGAGGCAGAGGTTCTCTATTTCTTTGTAGTCTTATGTAAATATGTACGCATACTTGTATGTGTATTTATGTGTATGTATGTCTATGTATATTTATATGTGTGTGTATGTGCACATATGCAAGCACATGAATTTAAGACAGGGTCTTGCCCAAGATCCTTCTGCCTTAGCCTCCTGAGAACTGGGCCATAGGCATATAGCACCAAGTACAGCAGGAACTTTTTGCATGTATAGGTGCCAGTGTTTATTCTTTCTGTCTGTATGTGTGTGTGCATGTGCGTGTGTGTGTGTGTGTGTGTGTGTGTGTGTGTGTGTGTGTCAGAGGGCACTGAGTGTGCCTGTGGAGGCTCAAGGGTGACACTGAGAATCATCTTGGATTTCTCTTCCTCTTATTGCTTTGCTCTGGGGTTTTCTTTTTTTTTAATTTTTTTATTATTATTATTATTTATTCAACTGTGCGCATGTGTGTGTGTATGTGCGTGCGTGTGTCTGTGTGTGCGTGTGTCTGTGTGTGTGTAGAACCACGGACGAATTCGCGAACCACCATGGACGCCTCCACCTCCTTCTGCCCTGGGATTCACAGGCTCCGCCCTACCAGGACCAGAAGCGCAGGCCGCCCCCGCTTCCGCCTGGCGTCTATACGTGGGATCTGGGAACCGAACTCAGGACCTTCTGCCTGCAAGGCGGAGGCTTAACCCCTGAGCCACCTCTCCAGCCCTGCTCTGGGGTTTTCTGGACTCTACCTGCACCCATATTCCCCCAGTATTTTTACGTGGGATCTGGGATCTGAACTCAGGTCTTTATGCTTGCAAGGCAAAGGCTTAGCCCTGAATCATCTCTCATCCCTTCAATTATAATTTTGAAGACACAAGTAGGTTAACTCTGCAGAATATTCAAATGCTTCTCCTGTTGACATTGAGGTAGAACCTGTGACTCTCCTGTATCTTTCCCATACTTGACTTGGATCCTACTTTCCAGCTTGTCTGGCATGCTCTCTTGTGGCTAAATTTGTTGTCTGCAAACTTGTAACTCAACTGCTGCTTAAGACACTGGGAGACAGGCTAGGCACCTGCCGAGCTGCTGCCAGTGATGAGAATTTTTAACGGGCAAGAAGGATGAGGCTTTATTCTGTGCTTCAGAAAGAATATTGATCTGTCTTGCACGAGTGACCCAGTGTAAAAGTCATTTCAAGTGGTCATGTACTTGAAATTTCGCCCATAAGAATGGGGTAGAAAGCATGTTAATGACTTTGGAGCTCAGACTCAGAGCTAGTCCTTTTTTGAGGACATGTGCATGCATTCCAAGCAGCATGGAGGAGAAAGGAAAACCACATCAGAGACCTCTTCAGACCAAAGAGTTGGGAAATTTCCCTACGGAATGGTGTCTGGGATGCTTTTGGTCTGCCAGCATCTCTCAGATCAGAGCCCTTCATGAACAAGGGAGAATGCAAATGAGAGGTCAGGACAAGGGATTAATTGAGCGATTATATTCTGTGTGCTTTAAACCAATCGAAAATGCTAAATACTCAATTTAAAAATGAGAAAACCTGTATCCTTGGTCCACACCTGATCAACTGCACTTCACAGTGCCTTGTTCAGTAGCAAATGAAATGCAAGTGACATTTATTACGGCAGGTTTCCAGTGCAGATAGCGTAACAACTGCATAGCAACAGGGATTCCCAGAGTCTCCTGTGGAGATGGAGAAAATATTTAGAACTCTCAATTCCCACCCCATTTATGGATATAGAAATACACTGCAGAGAAATCTAAGCACCTGGATTTCAAACCTGTTCTAATTTGCTTTGAATACATTCATCATAAATAGCAGCTGGGTTGTAAGTGGCACTACTTACTGACAATGATGGGTTTTTCCCTGAGAGAGGGAGACCGTGGATTGACCTGGGCTCTGACTGCAAAGAGACCGCAGTTCACACTTTGGCTCTATTTTTTAATAGTTGTATTAGATCTTTCTTTTCCTCTACTTCCTTATACAATAGATAAGGACAGTATACTTCCATCATAGGGTGGCAAAAAAGGTCAAATGTAAAAACACACATCTATGTGGTGCATGGTACACTGTAGACATTCGTGTCTGGTCCTTGGATTAGCATGTAGAATCTCGGCACCATTCCAAGTGACTTCACTCAGTGTCTACATGGTCTGGGATTCATGGACTACATCAATGTTACACACTGCATTTTTGTTACCCTGCTTGTATTTACCATGCTTGTTGGGTGCTTTTGATTTCCAAACTGATAATCTCAAGACACATGAAACAAAAACATCATATGGTGTTTATTTTTTACTATTTTCTTTTCTTTTTTTCATTAATAACAGGATTAATTGTAGCTGATGGTGAACTTTAGTTTGGTTCAGCAAATCACTGAAAAATTTCTCTCAGATCTTAAGTATCTTTAAGTTATTCTCTTTTTATTTTTTATATTTTTGAATGTAACCATAAACTTTAAAGCCCCAAAGTAGGCATAATGGATCCACAAATAAAAGCTCATCTAGCAACCAATAAAATGGAAACTTGTGAACATTTTAAGCAAATTCTCAGCCAGGAAAAAAAACAGATCAAATAAAATATTTGGAAACTATGCAATTTGTTGATGCCTATAAATTTAAAAATAAACCAAACAAATCTGCTTATTCTTGCAAAGCCTAAACTTTATGAGTTCCCATGATTATTGGGATGAGGAATCAACATTGTAAATTCTTTGCTAGATTTAATTTCTTTATTTGACTTTTCAAACCTACCAATTTACTATGTGCAATTTAATTCTGGCTAAAATGTAGAAGAGGCACTCAGCTCTATTCCTCGAAAAACATTTTAGCCATCCATCTTTGAAAAGAGCTTGAAGTTATTGTCCTCTAGAGCTGGCACTAAATATTTGGATTATTGTTGGAGAGTTTTGAAAAATTTCTTTACAGCTGCTTAAAATAATAGCATTGTCATTCTGATGAGCTGTCATGACATTTGGCAATATTTTGGTTTTTTTTCCTTGAACGACAGAGTGAATAATATTATTTTTTTTTTAACATATAAAGTCTCTTTTAGCTAATACAACAAGGTTTTGTTGTGGTTGATGGTCTTTTAATTCAAATTTTAGAATTAAGAATTCCAGATAGTGGTACAAAGATTTTTCCCTCTTTTGATGGTTTTTAGGCATCTGCTGCTCCCTTTTAACAAAGTCATCATGAAATCTGCAGAAGAAAAGTCTTCAGAATATTCAGAAAAATTGTCTTGTCTAGTGGTTATCAGAAGACTTACAGTGATAGTTAACAAAATTTATTTTTTTCTACTTATGAGATTTATTTGGATTGATGCATTTCTTTGACTATGTTATTGATCCCCCCTCATGAGCTCCATGGATGATCTGATTAAATACACTAGTGATGTCCCCATAGATTCACCATCCTTAAACTTCCAGCTAATAGGGAGTTTTACTGTGGATACTCTGGGCTCTTGTTTATCAGGACAGTCATTATGCCCATGGGGATTGAATCCTGAGCACTAGCTCCTCTGTCTAAGCCTGAATGAGGTGCTGCAGAAACACATTGTTCTTTGAGGTTTCCTGTTTTGTCAGTTACATTGACTAATCACTAGCATGGAACCTATGAAATTGGCAAACTTCAAATTACTAAAAAAAAAAAATAATAAAGTCACTAAGCAGTGGGCCTTTAGGAAACCGTCATCCTTTCTGTTGTTTGTTGTATTTAGTATGTGTGGAAGAAGTGAGCTTTGTTTTGGCAGGGACAATTTTGTCCCTTGAAATTGTGAGAGTGCAACTAAGTCTAATGTTTGTTCTTCCTCACATGTGATGTGGATACTGGTCAAACAGGCATGTCCGATGACTGGTTTCCTGCTTTCAGTGGCCCAGTGTATGAACACAAGCAATCCTATAACCTTTTTGGAAGAACTTTCTATTTGCCAGCTTCTCATTATTTTTTGTAAGTCATGATTGGAAGGGAAAAAAAGGAGAGATAATTAAGGAACTAACTACAACTGACAGATATCTATCATAAACAGATATTTATCAAATAGCCATGCTAAGTTTTTGTAGGACAGGTAGTTTCATAAGATAGCATTATCAGTATGTTCCATCCATCTTTCAAGGCTTAAGGATTCATATACAATAGGTCAAGGTCTGTTGATGTCTTAGAGATTTTCATGTTTGAATCAGATATGACTTGAATTCAGATACAGAGCCAAAGAGAAGGCATCCTCATTGTTTGCAATTACTTTTTCCTTTTTGTCCCTTGTTCATGTCATTCTTAGTCCTTTCTCTCTAACTCCAAGCCCTCAGATCCCTCCTGCTCAGCTGAACCTAATCCCATGCAGTTGTCATTGCCCTGTCTACCTCATGCTTCCCCCATCTGCCTCGGCTCTGGGATGTTGTTGAGATTGAATCTCATGCTGCTGCCCAGGGAAGCTGGCTTCCCAGTCATGGGAATCTTTCTGCCTCTGCCTCTCTGGCATTACTGGTGTGAGCTACCACACCTGTCTGGTTTGTGTTTTCAGTGCTTACATTATATGAAAGGAAGAGAAAATGAAGTACAAAATTATAAATTCATGCAAGAACAGTCTATTGTCAATGGGCGATGAAACTTCACAGTACTAAAGATGAATTCCAGGTAACCACAGATGCATTCTATAATCTTTTGAAGACAATTTGTCTATTGTGCGTCACGAGAATAGGGATATTCAACAGAAAGTGACTATTGATTTAGTTCAGAAATGGCATATGCCGATGAGTTCTGAGGAATTATCCTTAATGTACTTTCTTCAGGCTCAAATTCTTAGGAAGTGCATGAATAACTAACTGCCTTATTAACTTTTCTTCTCTTTCCTGAACAGCAACCTAGAAACCAAATTAAACTGTAGGTAAGACGTGCCCTGGTATACTATAGAAGCATATGAATATTGGTATCTATTTCTTTTAAATTGGAGAGTGGCAACTTTTTAAAAATAGATTTGAATATTTCACTTATAATTTATATTAAAAAGTACAGCTGAATACCCAATATTTCTGGTTTTATTATATATTAGCCTCATTTTCAAAGAGATAACTGAAACTTCAAACTAGTAAAATTTAGTTTCTATCTTAGGTGGAATGTCCTTTGAAATTGGTTTATAAGAAATGCATAGCTTGTGGGTCACTCAGTTTTGTAAGGGCTTTTAAATGCATATTTATTCTATTTGAAGCATTTCTGATAATAACATGGAGAACAATGTCACTTGGTGAAGGTGACATTAAAATCAAGTCTTGATAGATTTAGCAGCAGTAAACATATCCATCTGTAAAGTTGTGGTGCAAAGTTGACTTTTATTTTACTATAGTATTTTAGGATTTAAACATAAATATCGCAAGTGTTCTTAGCTTGTTTATCATAATCAGAGACTGGGCATGATTGATTTAGAGTGGAGGGAGTGATTTTGAATATAATATTCATGACTATAAAGTATCACAGAGTAATTGATGAGAGTCTGTCTAATTTCCCTCTAGAAGAATAGTTAGATCTGTTTTTGATTTGTCTGTGAATGTAACTTCCAGAGTTTACTTAATGCAAATATATTATTTTTTCTGCACCACAGTGTTTTCTATTTAGTGAGATTCTGTGTTATTATAGAGAAGATTTCTTTACAAAGTTACCTGTATTAACAGCAATAGTTGGTTTTGCTTTCTCTGGCCTATTCGGAAGGTATGTATAATCTGAAGCAGATGGCTGTTGGTGGGGCTTCCGGAGCTAAGGAGTATTCTGAAAATGAGGACCCAGGAAGAGAAAACAGAGTTAGATGGTAGGGAGCAGGAATTTGAGAACAGGGCTGAGGTGACATTTGATATCTCCAAATGGAGAGAAGACCTCAGCAGCTAACTTATGTAGGTCCCCTCTGAGACATATAAAATGATCCAGAAAGCTTAGGACAACCTTAAAAGGATCCACAAGGAGAAATAGAGACTTTAGGAAGACCTAGGGAGCTGACATGGGGCAGAGAAGCTTTGGAGAGTGTAACCAGAAGGAGAGATTATAATGGAAAGAATGCTACTAAAGGGCATAGCCACTTTTAGATAACACTGAGCCCAAGATAGTTAGAAGCCTTCATCTAAGTAAATAGAGAGCTTACCTTTCAGGTGCTACTGTGCCCATACCTCAACTACCATTTATTCATTTTTGTCTCACAGATGCCATATTCAGCGGTCCTCAGTTCTTACTGCCTTTACCATGTAAAGTATATGGAGATCATGATCACATCTCATTGAATCCACTGCTGTGTTGCCTTGGTCCAGGGCACTGTTCATTCTTAGCTGTGTTATCACTGCAATCTCTGATTCCGTAGCCATCATTTGGCTTTGGCCCAGTTGTTCTGTAAACTTTTGTTAGCAAATCATCAAGAAAGATCATGTCAAAACCAAGATCTTCCCAAAGGATGTGTGGCTAGAGGAAGGAATTCTTTGATGGGGCACTTTAGAGTCCTCTGGGTGGGGGGAGTTTTAGAAACTTGTTACAGCTAGACAGATTTAAATCTTTGGGACTTGTGCCAAGGATCAGAAGAGTCTTAAAGAGCTCTTACCTTCTAGGTGTTATTTCAGATCTGGTGTGTGTGTGTGTGTGTGTGTGTGTGTGTGTGTGTGTGTGCGTGCGTGTGCATGCATAGGAATGGAGAGTGACTGTGTAAGGTAGATGTGGACATCTATTATAAAAAGAAGCTAACATAAGGGAGAGACTTAGAGAATCAAGTTTTATTAGACTTGAGGTCTAGTGGTCAAGGAAACCAAGTTTAGTGTTAAGGTGGGAGAGTATTAAAACAGAGGAGATAACATAAAGTCACAGAGGAGAGGGAAGAAGCCATTTTGGTGGGAGGAAATCTGCAGAACCCCTTGGGCAGGGGACATCTAGTCTATCTTTTATAACCTTTAGACATTGCTAAGGAGTTGCTAGGGAAGTAGGACTATGGGGTGTTGGTCAAGATTTTCATGTAAAAGGCTATTTGGATAAGGAGGTCAAAGATTTAGAATGTGTTGTCAGTTCCTAGAATTGCCCCATTCTGGCCAGGGTGGAGTCTTTGCAAAGTAGTATTGGTGTGACTGACACCAGGTTCTGGGTATCAGCAGGTTCCAATGTTGGGGCATCTGAGTTCTGGCAGAGAAGAAGAGGAGAAGCCCCCTTTAGGCTTCAGAAATGTTCTGGCAATTGCTTGGCTTGCAGGAGGTGCACATGTCTCTGGAAGCTCAGATGAATCCAGGTGTCTTAATCTCTTTGAGCATTTGCCACACCTCACGTCCTAGGTACCTGTCAATGCTGGCCATCTACCAAGCTAACTAGGCATTTCTCTCAGTGACAACTGAAGTCCTGCCCAGTGGCTCGTGGCTCTGTCAGGTGCAGCCTACCCTTGCCGTTCACAATGTGCTTCTGGGATCAGCGGTGTCAGCACAACCTTACACTTGGTCAAAATTGCCCAGAACTGCTGAACAGAATTTACATTCTAACAAGATCCCCGGGTGATTTGTGTGCACATTAAATGTGAAGAGCATGACTGTAAAACATAAAAAGATGCATAAGGAGTAGCTTTGGCTTGTGTGAAGCTTAGAGGTCTCTGAAACCACTTTAGCATTTACGGACATAATTACAATGCAGAGTATAATGGCCTAAGCAGCTCGAGTCGCCCTTGCCAAATGCTAAGGCAGCAGTTTGTTTTAAGTTCAAATTGAAGAGAGACTGATGACTCAGAAGCTCTTGAAGTGACAACAAACAGTTCTCTTTCCCACCATTTTCAAATGCCACAAGCCATAGAGTTGATCATTTATCAGTTTTGAGCAACTAAATTTGATTATGTATAGAAAAGACAAATGAGCCACACAGACAAGTTGAATCCACCATAATAGGGAAAAGCAACAGAAAATGGTGGAATACATTCAGAAGGACCTAAGAATTTTAGGCCTGCAAGAAATTCCTTTCTGGAGAGAGGTCCAGGTTAGGATGATTGAGAGAATGGAAATACTACCCTTTCTATATAGACTTTTTGTTCAGAACTTTGGGAAGTAAAAAAAATTTTTTAATTAAATTTTTAAAATTAAAAAAAAGAATAAAAAAATCGTTGCAAACATCCCTGGTGAAATTATGAGTAAAATATTGACAGCGAGTACTCTCCTTTTAATAGTAATTCACCTTGTCAAGTTTACCATAGCAGATTAGATGAACAGTCCAAAGAAGTTTAGTGAGAAAAGATGATAACATTCTAGATAAATGCTTCAATTTAGATTACTATGGAAATTCATTTTTGATTTTTCAAATGCTTCCCAAGTTTAGGATATTGTACTTCAATTAATGATTCCTATTGTATAATGAAAATTTGTCAAGTCAACTGTAGCTTTGTGCTTGTTATGTCTGTAGTCACTTGTACCTGTGAGAGACTGGTCAGACTAGAGTAACTGAAATAGCTCTGTTGAATAACTCCTGGTAAACTGTACTTATATATGCACCTATTAGTAAATATGTAGTGATGCCTTCCTTTATGTAGCTGTGTATATAGCAAGCACTTTGGCTTTTCCTTTTATAATTTGTTCACATTGAATTTCCTTTTTTGCCCTGTTTATTTCTCTTGCATTTTTCTTTGAGTCAAGGTGTTCTTCTACAGCATCATCTGGCCTCGAGCTCAGCATCCTTCAGATGCTTGCCTGGCAGAAAGATTTGTATTTTGTTTATTTAAGTTTTGCGAATGCTGGGAATTTAATCCAGGACCTGAAGAATACTAGACACACTTTTCATCACCGGTCTTAGTTTTGTTTCAATAAAGTATATTTGAATAAAATGACCTAAAAGAAAATATTTTTCTTAAAAATGTAAACATTCTTAGAAATTGTAAAACATCACTTCTGAAAAGAGACTGAAGGAAGAGTGTCTTGGACAATATACTTGGATATTTATGCTAACATCTTGACTATTTTATGTGAAAGCCATGAGCGAGCTTTCACGTTGTAGGAATTACCACTTCTCATTTCCTTTCAACCACATACATGTTTCAGAGTTTCTTACCCCGAACCGTAAAACTTACAGCAGGTTTTTGATGCCTAGAGAGAAGTGGAAGCCAGTATGTTAATACTGTGCCACAGTTCATGCTCAAATCCATGGGAGAGATGGTAGATAGTGACTAAGTGATTAATTCTTGCACATTATTCTATGAAGCATGTAACTTTACCCCAGATATCTTATTAAACAGTATTTGAGTACTTGTCACATATTTCTGATGGGTTTTTGTATGCTTCATGCGATATAGTGAGAACTGGAGGACTTTGGATTTTTCACAGTCTGCACCTGCTAGTCAACCATTACATTCAAGTAACTGTATGGTAAGATATCTAGAAATGATTCCTTACATTGATATTTTATCTTTTTACAGTATGGGACTTGAACTCAAGCAAGGGAAGTGACTGTTCTGTCACATGTATCCTCAGCATTCAAAAAAGCTTTTCCCTCCCAAGTAGCTCTTATAGACATGTGTTACCATGCCCTGTTCACACTGATTATTATTACAGTTATTTTTACTTTATTTACTATATATAATGTTTTATTCAATAATGAAATGTATGTTTGTTTAGAGTAAGTTGGGGTTTTAAATACTACAAATAACTTGTTTGGGAGAAATAAACTTCTTATAATAATGATAGACAGTTCTTTGAGTTTAATCTGGTAATTAAAATGTTGCTATTTTTAATGTATATATTAGAACATAGAAAGTGCTTACTAAAAAGTACAATATTGTAAGATAAAGCATATTTATAGTTAAAAGCTATGTTATTTTAAACCCCATATGATGGATAGTATTTGGGATTTCTGATCTACAGATTTGGTGATTGTGTATGGTAACTGAATACTCTGCCAAAATTTGAATTGCTGTAACTTGTCTTGGGATGTTAATTTTTATATTTGAAAACATAAAAGCAAGAAAAATATTAAAGAGAAACAACTATTTCTAAAAAACATAAATGTGAAAAAGCTAATTAAAACGGTTCATAACCAGAAAAGTAGAGTTGAAAAGCCTATGTATTAAGTTGGATAAACAGCAACATTAATATTTTTGTAAATGCAAGTGTTTGTGAAATGATTTTCCGTTTCCTAAATAATATTAAACTCACCAAAGTTTGTGATTCTAATTAGTGAAAGACAGCTTCTTTGCTATTTTGATCTTTTGATACTATTTCTTTCAATGAGATAAGATCACTTTACTCTTCATACAAAGGGAAGGAGGTTTGACTAACACTTTCTAAGGTGCTTTCACCAATAGGCTGCCAACACATAGGAAAAATCTAAGATAGTTTAAAGCATGTTTGTTTAAGCATCAATTATGACTGGAAAGCAGAGCAGAAATATATAGCTTAGAAAGCTATATCTTAGCTTTTTTTAAATTCATTAAAGTAAAATGAAGTCATAATAAAATAAATTAGTTCATGTTGAAATTGGAGAGGAAACCACACAGTGATTTTAGCAGAGTAATGGGAGAAGTGGCTTCCCTCCAGGGCCATCCCGGGGGTCTTGCCTTCATTCAAGCATGTATTAAAAAGTGTTGGGCAGATATTAGGACTCACAGGTCCCAGGACCTGAAGCTTCATGATGGAAATCCTATGTTTATTTGGTTAGCTTATTGAGACTAGGATTCATGCAGAGACGGGCTTTCATGAACTAACTAAACTAACTAAATCCAAAAGTATTACTATATAAACCAAAATGTAAATATATTGACGTGTAAGAATTTTTCAATCCTAAATTATTATTTATGGTAAACATGGAAGCCAACACCATACTTTTGTGTTGAAACTTACCTGTAGGGAATCAAATTCTCACAAGAAGGTGACCCAGTGAATCTGGAGTTAAGAGTGAGCTATATATATTATAAATGTGGATATATTATATATATATATATATATCCACATTTGGTGACATTGAGCTTTGATAGTGTGTAGTTCTCTTTCAATAAAGTGCCACGCCCTCGGGAGGAGTCATATTTGTCAAGATCATTGACCAGGATACACTTCACAATCATAGTGCTTCAGTCTTTTGGAAACTTCCTTTTCCGTTTTTTTTTTTTTCTTTTCTATTTTAGCGTGAAGTCTATTTGTTATTCCAGTATTCTTTATAAACTTTCTAGCTCAACTTCCAGCTGTGCCTGGCTTCAAAAAAGGCTTAAGAAATATGTAATCAATTGGTAACTACCATTTATCTAGTTACAATATTATTTTTTCTTTTTTGCCTTGAAATGAGCAGATACGTTACTTCTAATATACATTTTATTACTTTAGACTCTTATGTATGTGTGTTTTCTTGTATGAGGATAGTGTGAAGGTTTGATTCCAAACACCTATACCTTTATGCTTTGAAAACATGAGCATTTTCTGACTCGTTTTTCAAAAGTTATAGACCAGCTTATTCATCTCTTTGATTCTGAAATGAAAGTTTATTTCCTGAAGACTTTTTAGAGGTACCCCTGCGAAAGTAAATGAAACTTAGAGTTCCCCAAATCTGTTAATGTAGAGAGCTATCTGTGGCAGCACTGAGATACAGCTAGTGAGACTTGCTTTTTAAGCCCTTGAAGGTCATATTTCAGGTATCCATGTTTGCCTGGGTCTGAAACTGGTGTTTGGTTCCAGTCTAATCTTCATTAAGTGGTTTTTGTCCCTGAAATTGCTGTTCCAATTAATGTGTACATAAGATGTCTGTAAATAGAACAGACAATTTTAATACATGAAACAATCCCTCAAGATACTAGTCTGCAATGTAGAATAATGGGTTGAAATGACAGTAACTTCAGAAAAACCAAAGAGAATTAATCTCTTCGAATCCTTCTGTAACCACCAACTTCTGTTTTTATTTTATATTTCTATACCTCAATAGAAACAGAGAGAGAATAAAAAGAACCATTTCCCTTCTACTCCCTCCGTTTTCTTCTAAAAATAACTTACTTTTGGTTTGTTACCCTAGAACACATGCCAAAATTCAACCCAGAGTGAATTTTTGTAGTTAACTTAGAACCCTAAAATAGAAACTGCTGACAGTTCTTTAAATACAGTAACACTGGCAGGTGCCTTGCTAATAAATTCACAAGCTTAGAATCCACAAAACAATAAAGTTATGCAAATGGAAGCATGTAGGAAGAATAATCTGAAACAAATGTCAAAGCAGTAACTTTAGCTCTGTGGTCTCCTGGTTTATTAAATGCAAGAACAATAACCTGAGAAGTGGGAAATGTTAGATCAAAGAAAGTTTCCCAGACATAATCAGGGAGCCTCACTTGCGCTGCCCAGTCAACAACTGATTTCTTTGTTGCCGCAAATCATGAACCGACATACTCTCAGATTTTGCATTTCAGGTACAGCTCCCAGAAGCTAAGGAGAGAATCCAAGAGCTCCACTTGATTGAAGTGATCAGGGTCTCTTTGTTTTAATTGTTCCTTCAGCATCAGTCCCATCAGTCATATTCAGATTAGCTGTTTAATTTTAGTCAAACAATCAGGCATGTCATACCTTTCTGAATTCCATTTATATTAAATACCCTTACTTAATTATCTTTTACTTTTGTCATTAACCTCTGATACTGTCAGCATAATAGAAAACTGGTCTTTTTAATAAAAGGAAAAGGTGATCTGTTGGTAGCATATTTTAAGTAAACATATTCAATTAAAATCTATAATACCTCTAATATCTTCAGACAAAAAAAACTGTAGCTCTGAGGACTATGGCACTTTATCAGGTGAATGATATGACATAATTTTTAATCCTGTACTATTGTTTACAGAGTGTAGCCATTGTTTAACTTTTTTTAAATTAACTTTAACTTTCAAAGAAGTACAAAATGACAATTATGTGTATTTACACATAGTAAAAAGAAATTTTAAGAATGATAAATTAATCATCATTTGTGGTGAAGTAGAGGACTGCTGCAAGTTGCCAGAGTCAGAGCCCAATAACTAGGCTTTAATGCTACATCTCGATTTCATTTTCTCATGTTGTCTGGTACTTTCTACGTTCTTAAGAGGAATAAGCTGAAAGGTAAAAGATCATTTCTTTAAACTCGTGTCACAGAAGTGATCTTGGAGGCCATGAGCCTCTACATGAAAGGCCCAGGACAGGCAGATTTAAGTACACAATTCGAATATTTAATAATAATAAATCAGAAAGACTTTTATAATGAATCTTTGGTGCACATTTTATTTTGCCTTCATGAAAGATGGAGGGAAATCTTCAGTGCTTTTTGGATTTTACATAAGAATCAGATCTTCATTAAATAATCAATATATTGACTTTATAATCATTGATGATAAGACTGTTTTGCATAAATATGCAGTGTAAAATAACAGTAGTATATTTAGGCTAATTCAGAAGTTGTTAGAAATTTTGTCCTGATCCTAGACCAAAACTCAAGTCAGCAAGTCAAAGAGCAATTTTTAAAATCAAATACTCTAATACAATGCTATTATCAATATGTTAGTTTGATACTTACATGTGGAAGAATGTTGACAAAAAATATTGAGTCTTTGATCTCTATATTCTTACCATTGTAAAACTTTGTATGTAATGAAAAGGATAATGCAACTGAGAGCATAGAGTAGGTACACATTTGAGCCTAGGTGTTAGCGGCAGAGATTGGGATGTTGTGTGGTGTTGGTGTAGGTGGTGCCTCTCTGTGTTCAGAAGCAAGGTTGTAGTGGTGCTGCTGTGTGATGCACACAGACAAGTGCTGACACAAATACCTGCACTCCAGTATGCATTTGAGTTGGAATTAAGTTTTGTAGTTGTGTGTTCAATTCCTTTCCTTTCGCTGTTCATGCACCTTTGGAACCCTCCTGACTTCAGTCACAGTCGGTTCAAGCAGCTGGGTATTATTTATGGTTGCTAGCCTAGAATCTCCAGACCTCAAATAAAAACACCTACAACATCTAGTTGCAAAAAGACATGAATTATATATAAGATTATGTTTTATGTGTATATAAAATTATGTATTAAGTTGTAATTGTATACATAAAATTATAAATGTGTAGACAAAAAAGTTGAATACAAATAGCAAATTAAACTTAGTAATCAGATATAATTGTTATATATAAGATACAACTCTCTAATTATAATGTGTAGTTATAAATAATTACATATAGTTATATGTATATATAGCTTTTATATAGAAATATATTAAAATTTTGTAAATATGTACTGAGTATTTCTCTAAAGATTATATATGATGATAATTTACTAATTTTTTATTTTAAGTATACATACAAGCATGTGTATCAAAGTCATTTTACATTTATTATATGAATGGAAAAATAAATTAATAATACTAAATGTAAAAAACAAAGAATATGTGGAATGTTAGACCAGGGAGCCTCTGAAGGTTTAGCAAGTGTGTCTTTAATGTACTTTCTAACAGCTCAAGATCATGGTTATTTAGATGGTTGAAATATTCCATGTACCTATCTTATGTGTGGAAGCTAAAGGTAATGATCTTTTTCAATGTTCAGTGGAATGTGGGCTATTAGTTTTGTTCAATGCAGAGAAATGGGGCTCCTCTAAAACTGGGCATGTAGGAACTTGCCTTCTTTTGATGTGAGGAAATCCATTGTGAGGGGGTATATTTTCTTAAATATCCCTCCTCAAGGCATCTAGTGTCCTGTGAGATGGACAGTCTTGTTAGGCTCAAACTAACATTTGTCACACTTATTGATTTGCCAACATTGTGAGTCATTAAGGTATGCATTCAAAGACCCTGTATAACATGTGGTTCAATCACAATATAATAAAAACAGAAATTAACAACAAAATCTGTAAAATGAAATAAACAACTACTAGAAGAAATAAGTCACTGAAAACAATTGATTCAGAGAAAATTAAAACTGTGCTCTTATGATAATTAGAAAATAACAGTACTACTCAAATACTTCCTGAGATAAAACCAAGGCTGGGCTTGTTACAGATATATAATTGATACGTTTTCACTGTTGCCTTCATGAAACAAGACAAATTTTATATATTAAAAAATATATAAAATTTGAGCATAATGTTAAAGGCAAAGACATGATAACAATAAAATTTATCTAGTAGTTACAAGTGGAGTTAATGCATGCAGGAGATGTTTCTTAAAATAATTATGAAAAACTTCTGGAATTATAACTCCTGTTAAAATATGAAGTATGATTATTTTAGAATACAAATAAAAAAGCTGAAATGCCATGCAAATTTTAGTAAACATGAAAATTATAAGCTGACATTGTGAGATTCTGTGGTAGGAAAATTCAGTGGCTAACTACCTAATTCTATGGTAGTGAATGTAATTTATTTAAGGAAAGAAACTGTTAAATAATTAAGAGGGAATTCTCATCCAACAATGGTACTTGGGAGTCTGAAAGGCAGGAGGTTTGCTGTAAATTTGAAGTCAGTCTGGATTAAAATAATAAAATTAAAATTCACAAAATATTTTTACTTAGAAAGTTTTTCAAATGTTTAGAAACTAAGTTCTTATTTTCATGAATGTAAATTGGTAGAAAGTATCACAGTTCATAGAATTGGAGGTTATATAATTCTCAATTTAAAGTCCAGTTGAAAGTATACAACCAATAATATGTCTACTGACCACAGCCTAAGTATGGAGTAACAAATTAAACTTAGTAATATATTTTTTTAATTATTATTATTATTTATTCAACTGTGTGCACATGCGTGTGTATGTGCGTGCGCGCGTGTCTGTGTGTGTGTGTCTGTGTATGTGTAGAACCACGGATGAATTCGCGAACCACCATGGACGCCTCCACCATCCTCCTTGTTTACTCTGCCCCGGGATTCACAGGCTCCGCCCTACCAGGACCAGAAGCGCAGGCCGCCCCCGCTTTCCGCCTGGCGTCTATCTGGGATCCGAACTCAGGACCTTCCGCCTGCAAGGCGGAGGCTTAACCCCTGAGCCACCTCTTTAGCCCCTAAACTTAGTAATATCTTAACGAATAATTCACCAAGAACAGGAGTAGTAGAGAGTCAGAAATTTATTAATAATTAATAAAAAATAGATAAGAGGAAAAATATTCACTAGAGAAGGATAAAAAGTATGATAAAAACCTCATCCACCTCCTGGGGAAAGTATTAATAAAGTAGAAATCAAATAACCCTTCATATGGGAGAAAATGCATGCCAGTCTGCATTAGAGTTTTTGTGAAAGCCCAAGGCATTCTTGTTGCCTCTAGAGAATGTCATAGTATTGCTGATGGTCACTTTTTCAAAATATTGAATAATTTCCCAGTGCATTAATAAAAACCTCCCCTCCCTTCTATTTGCCTCATCACTTTGTGTGCGTGTGTGTGCGCACGCACACACACACACACACGGAGATGACCCTTCTTGTCCAACAATTCAACATGTTAATTATTTGAAAGAATGACTCCAAAGAATTTTGAGACTTTGGGCCAACAGGATGCAAGAAGCTGGCTTGTACAGAATAATCTATATTAACTAGATTAATTGCTAATCATCTTTTAAGGTACCTCCCGACCAACACTATGGAGAAAAATAAAACTTTGAAAAGAGGAAGATGGCTAAACAAAACAGAACAAAAATAGAGGTTCTCAGATGGAACACTTTTAATGCCAGGAACAAGAGACAATACACAACAATTTAGCTAAAGCCTCAGTAAAATAAGAAGAATACACTTACCTAAGGATAGCACCTGGGCTCCCTTACTCTGTGGACCATTTTTCTTTACCTTAGACCCTGTTGCAGTCACCTTGTCTCATTCTTTCTTTGGCTCAGCCTCTGTCTGTGTTCTTAGCCTGCACAGTCTTTGTCACAACAGTCCTCCATTGCAGTTGTGTGCTTGTTCAATCAACAGGACTGCAATGACTAAGAGATCCTATCCTTAGCTTCTCTAGAGTTTGCCATTGACACTTCCAAGTGTGAAGGGAGGCCCACCATGGTCTTTGCTTGGATATGTTCACTGCTCTCCTAATAATAGCAGTGCTGTCTATTAGCCTGTTTTTCTTGGCCAAAGCATTCAAGCAATTTGTCTGGAGCATGGACGAGGAATGGGTGAGAAGAGACACCCATTTCAAAAGATGTAGCAAGAGCAGTGAAAGGGGTAAACGGGAAACATAGATCACAGATCCATGTAAGTGAGTGTTTATGTGTCTCAGAATGCTTAGGATGGTGTGTTAGAAAGGAATGAGCAGGCAGGACTGTGAAGCATGCTGAGCATGGAATGACCCAAAGCAAACCAGCTTTCTCCACATCTGTCAGCAGATGTGACAAGCAGGAGGGGATCACGCTATAAACTGTGTGTGGGGAGGGGTGTTCCTGAAGAGCAATCTGCATGAGGAGAGCACACTAAGCTATGAAAGTAGTACAGAGCATATCAGCTGCACAAACATTTGTAATTTGCAAACATTCACTTTCTTATTTCTGCTCCTGATGTTACACTGATAATATAAATTGTAAGAATTTTTAAATGGAGAGTTTCTCCTCTTTTAAGGAAGTTAAGAATTCACCTTCTGTAGTCAGAACATCTGGCATCAAACTTTCACTCAAGTGTAAGCTAGATAAGGGGCACATGTCTCACCATTGGATTGGATCAATGGCAAGTGATTTGTTAAAATTTTAACTTTATTATCATTGTGTGTGTGGGTGCATGCATGCTACAGCACATGTGGGGGGGCAGAGAACAATTTTTGTTAGTTGTTTTTCTCCTTTTACTATATGTGGGTTCTGGGAATGGAACTCGGATCTTGAATTTTCAGGGCAAGTGACTTAACATGCTGAGCCATCTCACCAGCCCTCAAATAGCTTCTGTTGTTATCATTAGTATTAAAACTTTTGCTTTTCCATGAGATGTTGCCTAATTCAGATTATTCATTTTTTCATAGTTTGTCTTGTCGATGTACATGTAGTGCTTTCATTTTTAACCAATTTAAATAAGTTCATATATTTAAATACACATAATGAAAGAAGGCCCCATGCAGTGAGTTCTGTGAAATAGGTGCCTGCTAATATAATTTGTATCAGAAGAAGTAATATCTTTGTTATTAAAGGCAGCATCCTCTCTACATTTTAAGGGATTAAATGGTTAGAAAGTCTGGGGAGAGGGCTCAGCAGTTAAAGTGCTTGCTGCACAAGCAAGATAATCTGAGTTCAGGTTCTCTGCAGATCCAAGGTAAAGCACTGGATTGGCATGGTGACACACTTGCTATTCCACCCAACAAAGTGGGATATAAGGATCCCCAGAGCAAACTTGCAATGAGACCTACACTATAGATTGATGCTAGGTTTGCTTACAAACCCTGCTGCAAGACAGCAAGTGGAAAAGTGATGGAAGGTGATTCCTCACATCAACCTTGGGACTCCCCACACATGCGCATACATGTGCATGCAGGCTTACACACATGTGCCTGTGCACGTTATGTATATCTCTCTCTTGCCACATATATACACGAAAATGAAAAAGGAAAGCTGGTAGAAACCAGATTGCTCTCCTACCTATTTGAATAACATTAAACTAATTTTGCTGTTTTAATCTCACTTTAGGTACTGTCCTTTAACTCGTGAATATTTTATTATGTGAATTTCATATTTTATATGATGGCAAACTGTTGTCAGTCTTTATCTGGTTCATTGGAAGAAGCCAACCTCACACTAAGTTCTTCTGGAGGCATTTCTTTAAAAAGTAGTGGTATCACACCACGTAGCGTCATTATTGAGAAACTGTGACATTCTGACAGCATGTCAGAAGAAAACGGTGGCTGTGTGAAATTTACATGCGTAAGTTTGTAACTAAAACTAATTTTGTCAGGGAATATTTTATAATTACCAAATTAAAGAACTGTATAATTAAGGGAAAATGAGCTCTGCATGTGCCCAGAAACATAATCTTTCAAAGCTTTTGTTAGTTTTTTTTCCAATAGAGTTATTTTACTATAGATATACATCTATATATCTATACCCATCTATCTATATATATATGTTATTTCAGAATCACAACAGAGTAGGATTATTTTCTGAAGATCTGTAATCACGTGGGGGTAACTTGTGAACAACTTATCATAGGATTATTTTCATATTAATTTACTGACTTTTGAAAGAGGAACAGTAAGTCAACCAGCTTTCAAATGCTTCCTTTGCCTACTTCTGTATTTTATTTATAGTAGAGGAAAACCTTTCTTCATTTCTTCCTGTCAACTGTGCAAAGGCAGTTCTTCTAAAATTGGGTTAAAAAAATCTCCAAAATACACTTTTACTGCTTTGAGTTAGTTTCTCTTAGTTAAATAATATGAGTAACATGATCATTTTTATAGTTAAGCTGGCTGTTTCTTTCCATGATGTATGTCTAAAAAGAGGAGATTTTTTTTTTTGCATTTGTATATATGACAGTTAAATCCTTCAGTAAAGGGAATTTATTTTTGTAGGGTAACTTCATAAAGTGTAAGGAATATATATGCTGAAGGCCAGTGCTACCATGGTATGAGCTCTAACACTCCTCCCAAGGGTAATCACTCATTCTGGGTGCTGGGTCATGAGATAACCATGTTAGATTCCTTGGTGTGCACATTCTGCAGATACTTCCATTGCTTTTGTGGGAGAGCTGAGGTACTGCATTTGAAAGTTTTCCTTCTTCAGTGTGCTTGAGGAGGCCTGCTAGAGGGTAGTTGGCAGCGCTATTGTGTTCAAGAAAAAACTGCACACTTCTGTGTAATCTCATTGTAAAGCTTGAGGGAGCTAGAAAAATATCCCACTCTGTGTGGGAATTAAATAGGTCATCCTGGCCTTAATTTTCTCATCTGTAAAATGAAGACTTTTAAATTTAAAATCTCTCCATTTATTTGTTATTTTAATTGTGTGTGTGTGTGTGTGTGTGTGTGTGTGTGTGTGTGTGTGTGTGAATATGCGTCTGGGAATGTGCATACCACAAAGCACGTGTAAAAGGCAGAAACAACACATAGGAGGAGTTGGTTCTCTTCTTTCACCATGTGGACCCTGGGATCCAACTCAATTGATAGACTTTCTAGTAAACTCCTTTTACTGCTGAGTTTATCTCACCAATTCTGATCTCTGTATTATTTTTAAAAAGGGATTTTATTTTATCTTCTTTTCTTGGTTTATTATCTGTAGCTCTTTTTTGTTATTGTCATTTTCATTGTTTCCCTAAAGTTTTGTCATTGCCTATCAGTGATGTGACAGTACTTCTGCTGAGACCTTTCCCATTGTTGTCCTTGCTGTTCCCTGTTAGTAGTTTGCTGCTATTGTCATACATTTTACTATTACTTTAGTTAAAAATTCTTTGTAGATTATTATCAGTTTTGGTTAAAAGTCCAATTGTCTTTCAAGAAACTTAAACAAGGAAAACTTAAACTTCTCCATATAGTACTATCATCTTTTGCATTTCTTTGTACAAATACATTTTTCCATGTACCATGTATCATGATATCATATATTTCTGCTTCACCCCAAATTCTTTCAACATATATTCCTTCCCACCACCCCTCCTCCCCCTTTTTTTCCCCTCCTGTCTTCATTTAGTGGTAATGGAGATAGATTGAACTCAGAGTTTAGTGCATACTAGGCAAGCACTGAACCACTAAAGTATATCTTTAGCCTTTCTTAGTTGTTTTAACATTTCTTAAAATAAAAAAAAAACTCCTGGTAATTAATTCTTTCAGCTTTCAAGTGTAACTCTGGTTCACTTTTAAAAGCTATTTAAAAGTTGAGGTTGGCTTTAATTTTTTCCTTTTGGTCCTTTGAAGGTATTGAACTACTACTCTCTTTGTGGCTACAATGTTTCCGACTCCTTTGGAGAAATTTATTATAATATACCTTGGCATATTGTGCTTAATGTGCCCGTTTGTTTATTTTATTGGACCAGTGGCTTTATAGTCTCCAATCCAGTTTTATAAAGCTTCAGCCATTATTTTTTTCATATACTTCCCACATTGTGAGGCCTTGAAGTATAACTATTTTAAAGTGTTTGAAAGATGGTTTCACATACTGCCAATGCTCCCTTCTTAACTGAAGCCTTCAGTTCTCCTCTCTCCTTCTGCTTCCCTATCTTCTGCTTCCACATCTTCAAGCCTGCTGCTCCCTCTCCCCGCCGTCCAACAGCTGTTCATTTCATCCAAAGGATTTTCCACCTGGCACATTATAGTTTCTATCTTTAGAACTTTTACTTTGTTCTTTTTAATATCTTTCATCTCACTACTTTGTTTTTTGAACCCACAGGATAGACTTACATCACCATTTACATGTGCTTTATTTTTCCTGTGAATTCTAGCACCTCTCAGTTTTGAATGTGTTTTGATTGATTGCCCCCTCCCCCTTAATTGGAATCATATTTTCCTGCTGTTTTTGTGACTACTGGTTTTTTTTTATTATTATATTCCAGATGATGCAAACTTTATCCTTTCAGGAACTGCTTTTTTTAAAAAAAATTCTTACAGATAATCCAGTGCTTTATTTCAGGCCATGATTTCTTTCATTCTTCCATTCCTGATAGGCAGGGCAGGTCAGTGCAATCCAACGCCCATTATTTTTATTCTCATCTCATCCTGAGGTTTCCTTTCTGGTTGGCAGAAAGAAGCCCTGTTTGGAGTTCTCCATGACTCCCAAGCGCTGTCCCTCTAACCCTTCCTGGAAACCCTGCAGGAGTTGTTTCCTTCCTTGCCTGGCCCTGGTTATCCCAGGAAGGCGTCCTCTGCTGGTCTCCTGTGGGTGCTGCACTCACTGGCCTCCTGAGTCTCTGCGTCTCATTGTCTGTCATCTTTCAGTGTTGTGGTTTTAACTATGAATCTGTTCAATTCTATCTTGGTTTCTGTTTGCTGCATGTCAATGAGGAATCTTTCATTCAGTGCATCAAACAGGAATAATTTTTGGGTTTACCTTGGATCTTTCATATCTCACAGATATAATTGTGCTTTGGTAGCTGATCTCCATTGTCTTAAAATCTTTTTCTTATATTTACTCTCGATTTTTTAAATTGCTTCAAGTGGAAAAGTAAATCTGGTTTATCTGGACAGTTGTAGCTAACTTCTGTTCATAGTACCTTTTTTATTATACAAATGATATAAATGCTTTTTTTGCTCTATTTTATCAAGAAAGCGAGTTATTTTACCTCTATCCCTCATTCCCTCACCTATAAAATATGAATTATAGTTGTACTTTGCCCATTAGAGGATAGTTGAAAGATTTCAACAAAATTTTAAAAAACATTTCATAAATATATAACAACTCCTAAATACATATAATGTATTCTATTGTTGTCAATATTTGCATTAAAATCAGATGAATTATTCTCGCTTTGCAATGTGCATATTTACATCAAATTTAAATTTCTTTTAAATGATACATGTGTATATTTTATGCAAGCAAAAGATTAAGTGGGTATAATGAATGAGACAAAATCATGTATCTTGATAGAAAGACAACAACATTGTTGTGCTGCTTTACTATTTGTATTTATTTATTTATTCATTTATTTATTGAAATGGAGCCTCACTGTGTAGCCCAGCCTGGGTTTGAATTCTAATCTCCCTGTTCAACTTCTTAAGTACTGAAATTTCAGGTGTAAAACCATGCCTAGCCTACTGACTATATACTAATGTTGGCAGTTGGATAGTTTCTTGGGGACAGTTTATCCAAAGATATTCAACATCATATTCAAAATGTTATGGGAACAAAAGTCCTCATGCAGATCAATCTCAGATACTGTACATGTCACTTATCTGTGACTTGTTCCTCTTTCTTGCTCTATTGTAGAAAATATTTTTTTTATTTATTTTTATTTTTTTTATTAAAAATGTAATTATACATTTAAAAATTTTTTACCAGTTCTCTCCCTCCCCCCTCCTCCCCCCCGAACCCCCTCCTCTCCCTCCCCATCCCCCAGTGCCTCCCCCCCAATTCCCAGAGAGTCCTTTATTGTGTTCGCCTGACTCTCCACTGGGTCCTCCTCTCCGATGACATATAAGGACCCAGTGGCATTTCCATAAGCCCTTTCTCTTGTTCCCCTTAAGCATAGAAGCACTACTATGGCTGTCAATCCCTTGCCTCCAGGGATCTCGGTGCCCTTAACAGATGCTAGACTTTAAGGGGGCAACAGTGCGCTGGACATTGCGCAGGGCATGCAAAGTCCCATTATGATTGCTTTGGCTCCAACTATTGTTGAGAATCTTGTAAATCGTTGTTCCTCCCATCCTTTTGCTCTTACAATCTTACCGCCCCCTCTTCCGCAAATGTCCCTGAGCTCTAGGATGGGGAGAGATTAGGCTGGCCTAGTTCTATGTGATTGATATAGAGTCTCTAAAGTTCTGGATTGTGGTTTGTTGATTTTCTTTTGCAGTTTTGCTACTCCTGCAATGCCCTTCACTCCATCTTGCTGGGCACTGTATGTCACCCCCTGGCCAGAGACAAAAAGCTGTTAAACTGGAGTCTTGTTATAATAGCACATTCAAGGGTAGATGTAATAAAAGTAGGAAACCTCAGTGAGGGAGGGGTCCATCACCCATTGTAGAAAATATTTTATAAAGGAAGTTGGATTTGTAATATCTTGCTTCTCAAAGAATTCTGTTTGTGTGTGTGTGTGTGTGTGTGTGTGTGTGTGTGGTGTGTGTGCTCACATGGAGAGCAGAAGAAGGCATTGGGTGTCCTCCTTTATTCCTTTTATAGGTAGAGTCTCTTCCTGAATTGGGAGCTCAGTTCTTTTCAGTTAGCCTGGAAGCCAACTCCTGAGTAACATTTGCATCTCTGCCCCATTCAGTGCTGGGGTGACAAATGTATACAGACCATTCCTGGTCTATTGCATGGGTTCCAGGATCAGACTCTAGTCCTAATGCTTAGGTAGAAGACATTGCACTGCTACACCATTTTCCAGTCCAGATAGATTTTTTGAAATACATCTCTAAAATGTTATTCATCAGGTTTTTTTTTTAAATTTGTTTTTGTTTTTTCCCATTGGGAAACATTTTAGCATTCCTTAAGGTGAAATAGTCTACTAATGTCTTACAAACTTTTGACAGGGGATATAATGAGTAACATGCTATATAAAACCTCCAAAAGAGTTTATGGTTTATAATTCTTAACACACAATCATAGTACATAGGCAGATCTCAGTGCAAATGATGTTAGGTACATTTCAAATCTTCAAAGCATTCAGATTTCCTACGAAAGAGTTGCTGTGTGCCTGGCATGCAAAATGCAGCTGTGTCGCTTTGCAGAGTATGGCATTAAAGAAATTGCTCTTCAAATCACAATTACAACTGGAACCCAAGTTGACAGTGAAGAGTGGGATTAGTGAGAACTATTTCAAATCTAAGCTGGTATGGTTTTGCATCGTGGGTGTGCCATTGATAGCAATAATGCACTGCATAGTTGAAAAATCTAAAAGAATTTGAATGTTTTACTAAAAAGAAATGATGTATTCTTCAGCAGATAGATGCCTTTAAACTTACTTAAGCATATGATGTATGTAAGTAACAAAATTTCACATAGTATCTTATGAATATCTCTAATTTTTATTTAAAAAAGTAATTTCAGTTCAAGTCAAAGAGTCCATGTTTAAAATGTTTTAAAGAGTCAGCAAAATATGAACCAGAAATAAATTTCCACCTTGTTTCTATAAGACTCTTTTGCCTTCTCCCTTCTATTTACATTCCATCCAAGAATAACCATTTTAACATAGATGCTATCTATACTAGTCTGCTTTACCACAAGGCGAAAATATTTCTTCAGTAAATTCACCTTCATATGCAGATTTATTTCCATCAAAATGAATCATAGTATTCTTTGATTAAAAATAACAAGAGATATTTACATAATGTTCTTACAAAATGATAAAACTGTCCAGTATAGACTAAAAATTGTTTGGAGAAGCTCTTATTTTAAATATTTTTTGTAAACCAACTATACATTGAATCATGGTCGATTCCTGTTTGCCTTTTCTAGAATTTCTGCTCTGGAGAGCAGTTCAGTAGGAATATCCTTTTATAAGGTCTGAATAAGTAATTACTGGTGAGGGAGGGGCAGATTGGAATACTTAACAGAAAATACTTAGTTTCTTAGCAGATTTTTCTTTATATATAAGAAAAAGTTATATAAGAAAAAGTGAGAGATTAGTGCACCAAACCTAGGCAGTACAAGGCAGTCTGTGTAGTGGCATCATGCTTGATGCTTATTACATAGTAGAAACTAGTTAAGATTTTGTGGGTACACTGTCATTGCAAGAAACTATGAAGCACCATTCCTATTACTATCTGAGAGATCAGAAAACCAAGTCTGTGTGATTAGAGACATAAGTCAGGTAGAAGCATACATCCAATAACAATGTAAAACATCCCAAAATGTCACAGATAGATCATGGCAGTGAGTACATTACACATCTGTGGTCTTCAGTTGCCTCCTGAAGCTGTTCAAGTAGTATTAGTAGGAAAGAAATTATTCTGCCATACTATTGGTCGTACATGCATTTTTCTCTTTGCGTCCCAAATTGCTATTGTAAAGTTTTAAGGATGACAGAATCCACATATTTTGAGCCTTTGTTTTGTCAGGGAAAAAAAAACGAGTTAAAATTTGCAATTTGCTCAAAGTGCAAATACGCTGTGGCATTTGGCACCATTCCAAGGGCGCAGATTTAGCTCGGAATGTTGGTGACTGTTTATCAAATTCAGTGTTAACTGCACAGTTGAAGATTTTTTTTTTTCCTAGCAAACTCTCTTTTTAACATTTAAAAAATTCTTTCACTAACTTCTAATTGTTGATATATAAGAGTCATAGATTTGTGGTCTTTAATGAAGAATCTTACGAAATGGTCAATGAGGTCATTTGATAGGGTTAAATGAGAACATTTGATAGGGTTCATATAGCCAGGTTTGGATGATCGGTCTCTGCTGAACCCACATGGAAGCATGTCATGGGATAAAAGAGGGTGCCTTTCAGGGTCTGTCAATGCATCATGAGGGAACCAGCCAACAAACATGAAGTTTTGGTGTCCACTCACTTGAGAATAGACAGCCTTTAGACATATTGGTAATTCTTCCACTGGAAATACTGTGTTTCCAGAGGTTAGTGTTTTCATTCTAGATAATTCTGTCTTCTGATGTATATAATAGCTTGAAATCAAACATTACGAAGAGCGCATAATTTAAGTCTCTTGCTAGATGCCTTCCCTAAGCTTCTTTGTGGTTTTCACAAATGTTCCCTTCCTCTCTGCTTCACACAAATCACACAAGCATCATTTCCACTTGTGCACAAATAAACTCACGTCTGGCTAAGAGCCACTGACAACAGGAATCGCCATTTTTTCTTTGTGATTATACAGCAGACTCAAGAAATTCATTTATGCCTGGGGATGTAGCTCAGTGGAGTGCTTGCTAAGTGTGCACAAGGCCTTGGATCAATTACTAGGACCACACACACACACACACACACACACACACACACACACACACACACACAAATGTATGTGTGTGTTATTTTAATAATTCCTATTTAATGAAACCCCACAGTTATCTTCTAACCAGGCAGCTTGTTAAGCAACAGAGGGAGATATAGTTCATTTGGTGTTTTTTTTTTTTTTTTTTTTTTTTATATGCTGGACCAATGAAGAAGTCCCCTGTTAGTTTACTGTGCTCCTTAGAGCATCTATAAGAAGTGAGTTTGTTTTTCACGAGATGGATGAGAGTACATTTCAGCTCATTTCCTCGCCTTGGGTCTGAGACCTGAGGAATCTGATTACTGCCCCTTTTGTGACTGAATAACCGATTCTTCTTTTATTCCAGTTTTTCCACTTTGGTGCCTGCTCTACCTTCATTCAGCCTTTTACTTCTATTTTAACCTGTATTCTGGGGATTTTACTCCCCCTGCTGGCTCTGGGCATGAGCCAGAGCTGTATTTTCAAGATCCTTCTCTCTCGATTATGTTTCTCTTAAAGAGGCTTCTTACATACTGATGTTTATGCGTCAGACACAGCAGCAGTCTCCTGAGGTTGAAGGTAATGTTATGCATTTTCAAGAACTCTTTTTTTTTTTCTAAAAGTTCTCCTAGAAAGACTAGATTAGACCACTGCTAATTTAGAATATACAGAGAAGACATTCTGAATTTTCGAATACTAAATGTAATTGGTTTAATTACAAATCATTTGCTAAAAGAAAGTTATGTTCTCGTCCATAATGAAGAAAGTTTCTTTCTTTCTCCTAAAATAGCAGTAATTGTGTTACAAAAAAAGAGATCAAAATGTTTGCATTTAAAAAGAATTCATAAAACGTTTGAAATTGATAGTTTGATGTGGCAAATACATTAAGCTAGATGATTTGAAAATACATTTAATTTGACAATGCTTGGAAATAAAGACCCACTTATTGTCAGCATGTCTTTATGGCTATCTACATAAAAGAATTTGGGTCATTTAAATCTCAAAATTGTCTCATGCTATTTTATCTTTTATGATTTTGCCTGCATTTGAAGCTTTAACTTCTATAATGCAATTTGCTTTTTCTTTTTCTTTTTTTTTACATTTCAGTCCAATTAAAGTACAGAAGTGAATATTTCCCCCAAGATCATTGGCTTCAGCTTGAGGAAAAGAGTTATACCTTTCCTGCTGTTCTTTTGTTGTCACTTAAAGAAAAACTTTCTGCCTTGGAAATAATCCCTTTTGATAAATAGACTTTCAAAATTGTCCTCTCATCTGAAAACTTTTGGAATACTGCTTCTAGCTAGCAATGATTAGGAGAGTTGACACACACTTACTGTCTATATTTACAAGAGGCATTGTTATGTTTTATTGGTGATCCCCACCAGTTAACAGTCATTAAAACCATTCAGCAAGAGTAGGTGGACATGTCTCATTTTTTTTCCAGAAGCCAGAGGATGAGCATTGTGATCATTTTGTTCTGCCACCTTGTTTTGTTTTCCAAGTCTAAGGAATCCTTTTAGGTTTTGCTAATTCATGGGCTGCTGTGGTTTGGATGTGTGTTCCTCAGAGGGTCACTTATTCAAGACTGCGTCCTCTGGACTGGCATGGTAATGGTGGCAGGATATGGGGAGACTTCATGTCCAGCGGACATGTGAAACCTTTGACTGTTAATCTCTGCCTCTGATGCTTGATGTGCTCCTCAAAAGAGTTGTTTAGTACTTACTTCATGGCCCAAAATATTGGTGCTAGACAATAGTGGAGAGGATCCCCTAGAACTATAAGCTAAATAAGTTTTTTTATTTTTATAAGTTGCATCAAGGTGTGACTGACAGGTTTTTTTTTTTTTTTGGTGTGTGTGTGTTTATGTATCTATGTGTATCAGAAGAGACTGTATATTCAAAGGACTTTGGAATCATCCTTGATTGCTTTTATCTCCTTTTTGCTTCATTCTAGGATTTCCCAGGCTCCATCTTCCAGAGTCAGAAGTATAGGCCTCTGCCATTTCCACTTCATGTTTTATGTGGAATCAAGGATCCAAATTCACGTCCTTCTTGCAAGGCAGGGACTTAATTCCTGAGCCATCTCTCTAGGCCATGACTGACAAGTATTATAGTTGAAGATTCAGAAGAGGGGCTCATAACACAGAGTTATTTTGGTACCTCTTGGCATCATACCACAAATAAGTCTTTAAAAACATGGCTCTTGGGCTTCTGTAAAGCCATCACCGAGCATGATGACATGAATTCATTCTTTGGAGATCATGTGGTAGACAGAAAACTGATTCCTGAAAATTGTCTTCTGATCTCCACATGAGTACACACCACGCGCACACACACACACACACACACACACCTTACATAGACAAATTTTACATTTTTTTACAAATTAAAAATTATAAAAGTAGGCTCTTATTTGTTCTCTACATTATATTGATTAAATACTTTATAGTATTTTGTCACAGAACACAAAACAACAAAAATATAATTAATCATATTGTTCAAACTTCAGCCCATCCAGACCTAGTTACCAAAATTACTCCAATTTTGAACTACTCCACAATTTCCAGAATATACAGCCATGTGTATTTTTAAAGCATATTAAAAAGTTTCCAAATGAAAACTGTTTTCCCACTCTTACCAAAAAAGGAAAGGAAAATGAACACTTCATTAGAAACACCTTGAGTGGGTGACTAAGAAATAACATATGAAGTGAACTGTCTTGCTACTATGCAAACTCATTCATAACTTTCTTGGGGTGCCTAGGCATTCTGCATGGTGGGCATATGTACACGGTCACAATCCGCTACATGTGATCTTGCTGCAGCCTGCAGCTCTAGAACTCCTTAGTCAGCCTTGCACCTTACTAGAGATGCACAAATCCACCTGTTTGTGTCTACCCTGTTGTATTGCCCCCACACCTTGCTGGCTTCTTTCTCTGTGACAGTGACCAGCAGCTAACATTGTCCATGCATTTTTTCCCTCTTTCTTTTTTCTCTCTATTCTCATGAAAACTCTCAAATGAGCATTTTTATGCTTTCTGCTTCAGTGCCTACCATGGAGCAGGATCATAATCAACATTTGAATATTATGTATTTTGAATTGTATTCTTTTTACTGGTGACTTTGGAGCATCAAAACTTTATGCATAATTTCTTGACATATACCCTAATAGTTCTGGTGTTACCAATAATTTTTACAACCAAGCTACTGATCCAAAAATTTTCATGCTTTGTATCATTAGAAATACCTTATGCAGAAGGTAAAATCTATCTGGGTAGATAGAATATTTACAGTGAAAGTGTTTTTGTAAAGTGCTTTGATCCTTTTCTCTAAAACAAAATAGATATTCAGTATTAATGCTCCACATGGCTCTGTTAGAACCTATAGCATTACAGTATGTGTGAGAAGTACAGATTAACTCAGTCAGAAGATGCTAAGAGAAAACTTCCTATGAACTCAGTCTGGTTATCATTATTCAGAGTTGAAGTGGTATGGTATATAGATAAGCTAACATTCATTCACCAAGTTTCCATCAGGTTTTTCCCTTGCTAATATTTTACTCCATATTTTGCCTTCATGGCAAATTGCAATTATGAGTTATTGTATGTTATTGCATGTTATCCGAAGTTACTGTATGTGTTTTTAAGTCAGTGACTTGAGGGTAATTTTCTACCTTGTCTTTTCATTTCGCTGAGTTTTGAGTTATATTAAAGCTGTTTTGAAGCAGGGTTTTATTTTTTTATGGGAAGTCACAGTTGTGCGAATTTGAGTTTCAAAATAAAGGTGGCTTAGAAGGTAGCTGTGCCCTAGGTCTCCTGCATTTACCCAAAGCAACCCCCAGTTACAGTTGGCAGGAAGACTCAGGGATCTTTTCTGTCAGTAGTTGGCCAGTTATGCATCTCCATTGATGTAGACTGTCAATTTCCTTTCAGGCTTCTTTCTTTCTAAATGTCCTGCTTTCTCTCCCATCCTTTCCCTTGAATATGAAGCTTCTTTAAAACCCAATAACAGCTAGTGATGTGTGAGGCGTGAGTCACTTTGGAAATGAAGAGGTGGCTATTTTTACATGCGCTCTGTGATGAGGGGTTCTAAGCCTTTTCCACTGGGATGGTGGGTACATTCCAGGGCTCTAAGGGAGAAATCCAAGTTTCCCAGAAGCAAAGGTCAAGAGACATGGAACAACTATTTTATTATTTGCTTTCAAAACAGAGGGGGTATGATTTATGGGGGCTGGAAGCTTATGTCATAGCTGTGCAGGTGCTGCTGTGGAGTGTGACCCCCATCTAATCCCCGTAACGACACCAGGCATTGACCACATTAGCTTTGTAGTTACCGACTGCCTTCCCAGGGGTCTTCTGGTTTCTGAACCCAGCTGCCTGAGTAGCAGGCTGGCTAGTGCTTGGTGCAAGAACCTTGCTTCCTAAAGCAACCTGAAATGCAATTAATAATCCCTGTGTTAAATGACTGGAGGTTCTCAGTGGCACATCTGTGGCTGACTCTAGGGTCGCTTATCTACTCACATTTTATTCTCATGAAGTTAGTTATCAGCTATAAATAATATTATCTTCTGCTTCTGTCTATTGCAGGACATAACATCATGGATATTTAGTAAATAATTTATTAAATTTTATTTTGAATTTATTATATAATTTATCAGATTTATTTAATAATTTATTAAATTTATTAAAAGTGGACAGTTTGATGTGAAGATGGTTTAAGATTGCTTGATAGTTGTCAGATAATACCTTCATGTCCATGGATGATATGTTTATATTTATTTATATGTTTAGAAAAAAAATTAATATTCTTTTACATTGTTTCAATACTTTATTGCTTTTCCCCTAAAGATTTAATGACACAGTAAATATTTTTGAATTATGGAAAATAATTGCTTTACAGTTCATTCTGACTTCTGGCATCTCAAAGGTCTATGTGTGTTTTAATAATTTGATGTGCAATGGATATCTATTTGCTATCAAGAGGTATCTTAAATATTAACTACTTTGATTCTCATTAATGCTTTTTGTAATGTGGTAGGCAAGAATCTACAGATTCAAGTTACTATGTAAAACTTAGGTTAAGCCAAACTGACTTTAGATCCAGCTCCAGCATGTCCCAACTTTGTGATCTTGAATCAACCTGTCTACATCTCATCTGTAGAAATGGTGACTGATAATAATAACATCTGTCTTGTAAGGATGATATGAAATGATTTGATGTGTGCAAAGCATAAATATTTGTTTATCTTTCCCAATAAATGTTCTCCCTTCATCTTTCTTGACTCCTTTACACAGCATAAAGGTAACTGCCATTTTATGAAGAAATCAGTTTTGTTTTAAGTCTTGGAATATTGGAGCTGATGATGAATAAAATGAGCAGGAATTGACAATCCATATTTACCCCTACCTGAGATGGTACGTGTGACAGAATAAAAGTATAGTATGTATCTGTGAAGGACAAAAGCCCCACAGAAAAAAAAATCAAAATAAATTACATATTTCTCACAATAGCTGTGGGCATGCTTCAAGTTTCAGTGAAGTGATGACAACATTGCGAGACAGTAAAATATTCCGTTTCTAGTTGTTTCTTTCTGTCCCCGCAAGTCATCTCTGCAGAGCCTCCCTTGGCTTTGTTCAGGAGTCCTCTGGCTATCTGTTTAGCATGATTTCTCTGAAAAAAGATTGCATGAATAAACAGGCCCTTCAGCAGCAATAATTAATATTTCATATTTAGTGCAAACTATACCAACTGTAACTCAGAAACAGGACAAAAGGAAGTGTGGTACAGGAGAATATCCGGAACGAAGTAACACTGTACTCAGAGAGTTCCAGAAGTTGACCACAGGTTAAAAATACAAAAGGCTTGAGATAGAAGTGAACTGCACTGAAGACAGTTTCTTGGTCCTCCTATCACAATTGCATGTGTCCGGATGTCCCCTCTGGAGGGCAGTGCAGTACTGCATTTGTTGCAAGAACAGCTGGTACCTTCAAACTTGCCAGAAATGCATTTCAAAGATTCCTGGCCTTGTAAGATGGGAGTCATTCCCTGTTGAAAACACACGAAGGGAACATAAAGGTGAATCTCAAGGCTCTCGTGGAGATGGTTAGACTGGGAAAAAGACCTGAAAGCAAGGCTTGACGATCCTGTGCAGAAAGAGTGCCAATCTTGCTGTGTGGGGTCGAGCTAGTGGGCCGACAAAGGGACCATGAAATTTATCTTTTTTTTCCCTTTTAGTCCAGTTACTTTTGCATGGCAATTTTACAATGCTTGATTTGGTTTCTGTCTTCCTCTAACAAGCAAACTGAGTGTGCTAAGAAACGCCATGACGGGTCTGTGAAAGGTCTTGAAGAAAGTCAGCCCTGCAGCCAGCAAAACATCTCTCTGCACCTCAGAAAGTCAGCAAAATATTTTGAGAAATACTTCACTTTTATGAACAAATGCCCTCATAGTTATTGGATTTGTCATAGCAGCTACGGTTTCTCTCATAACCACACTGACCTTCACATACTATTGTATTACAAAACCAACTCTTCATGTAATCGAACCTAAGGAAGAATGCTTAATTAGCTAACGTGACCCTACCTGATGGTACAGGCATACAAAAAAGTTTTTCTTTTGAATTTTCTATCTATTTGTACAAAGAAGCATCTTCACAGGGCAGTAACATCTGGGATGTTTGATGTTGCAGGAACAAAGTAACACTGGAATTTTCCCCCTCTAAAGGCTTCTAGGGATTTCAGCAGTGGATACCATTTAAAAGGTGGTCTGAAGTGTGGTGACCATAAGCATCACAAAAATGCAAAGTTATGAATGACCTTTCTCATGTTCAAAAACCCTAAGTTATAATGTAAATTTGTACCTCAAGGAACTTAAGAATGTTAAGTAAGTGACTCTTTTCCCTCTTCCCTGCCCCCAAGGATAGTTATTAATGGCTATTATTGCTGTTGAATGATCCTAATGCTACTGTGTCACAACTTTGTTACTTCCTGAGTGCAAATGGATGCTTTCTAAGGTGACTGTAGGAAATTGATGACATTATTTGATGTACCTGGGGTATCAACAGCATGCAAATGAAAAACCACAGCAGAAAGACTGGCTTGTGTTACTGTGTGATCAACACATGTGGATTAGAAAGCCATGTTCTGCCTGAGTAGACGGTCCACTTTTCTGCTTACAGTGAAGGAGTAGACAGGGTGCATTTAACTTTAGAAATCCTGTTAAATTACCACCCCTTGGCATAAGGGGCATGCTTTTCAAATTAACTAATAGCCCAGACTTTTTGTTGTTATTGTTTCTTGTTCATTTTAAAGTTATCACTACAATCTGAATAATGACTTGGTTTGCATTCTTAACGTATGGTTGTTAGTGGGTACACATACCCAGTCCAGAATGGCTTTTCCCTTTCAATTAAATTTCACAGTTTGGACATAGCAAATCCCAGGTTGTATGTTTCAGGAGGACAAGTACACTGAAAAAAAAAGTTTCCAATTTTATTATATTACAGAGTTTGGATGAACAATGTAAGTAGTAAAACCTATTTTAAATCATTTTAAATCTGTACTATGTACAGAGAACATTCATTTACCTAAATGGGCAAAAAGTCACCTGAAATAAGACTCTAATAACTTTTCTCCTCATTTATTACATTTGCCACTTGATTGTGACCTTACTCTGACCTTGCAGTTTGTAGGCTAAAGGTAACCATTATACAATAATGAAAATATGCAGACCAAGCTTTATCACTTAGAAGAAATCAGTTTCTTATATTTTGTTTAAATGAACACACTTCGGTGTTTATAAAACTACTTTCTGGTACTTAAAGGAAGAGAAAAGGATTAATCGCAGTTAATGTGCAGGTTTGGGCTTTTAGACCCTGTTTAGTAGAGGTGAGTCAGCAGGGCTAGTTATATTAATTATAGTGGTTTCACTCCCCTCAGGTTTTGATCCACAAAGATGCACACTGATCCCAAATTAGTAAGGCTTGAAAGCATTCCCCACTTTGGAAAAAAGAAACTTAAAAAGTCAAACTTCTTATACCTGCATTGTTTTTGCTTTCTTGTTTAATTTTCTTTGCATTATTTTACTTCCACATAATTTCTTCCACATCTGCCTTGCTGTGCTTCTGTAACCTGACCTCTGAAAGGTGGGAAGTTCCCATTGGATGGAGTGAGGGAAATGTTCTTCAGAGGGCTTCAAAACAGGCAAGGGAAAATGCTTTACAGTCTCAGCATGTGTAAGAAACAGAATTGCTGTGACTTCTTAACTTCCTTGAGACTGGTGTTGGAATTCTTCTTGTCTTGCCCATAATAAACCAGACCCCAGGTGAACTTGAAGATGTGCAGAGCACGAGATAGAAGTCATTGCAAAATTGACTAGTCTGCTCACTCTCAACTATTCTAAAACAATCATAAATCCATTCTTTTCAAATAGCGATGATGATAATTATCCACGTTAAAATAACTTCTAGGTAATATTGATTGTAGGCTTCCACAGTGGGCTGAGGCAAGCATAGCTCTCACCAGACTCACATGAGAGACAATATCTTATTAACTCCTTCGTGAGTTAATTGGGGCACTGAGTTATTGTCCAGGTTGACACAGCATATTTCAGAGCCAATTTCCCACTCCAAAGGACAAGTCGTTATCCCTGGTCTTAGCTCCCAAGCTTCTCTAGGTTCTTGATGGGAATCTGCATTTTCACCAGAGTGCCTGTGTCTCCTGTGCTAGAAGGTTCATGACAAATTCATTAGGACAGAAGGGAATAATATAGGATTTAAATGTATTAGTTTAAAATGGATTTGTCAGGCTGGGGAGATGGCTTAGGGGTTAACATCTTTGCCTGGAAAGCAGGAGAACCTGAGTTCAGATCCCATGTAGTAACATAGGGTAGATATGACAAGAGATATGCAACTTTGACCTGGAAAACCCCAGAGCAAACAATAAGAATGTAGATCAAAATGATTCCTAATGCTGCCCGTGGAGCTCCACAGGCATAGACTTTCAAGTGCTCTCTTATACACATACAAACACAAGCATGCAGCAGCAACACAGAGATGCGTTTGTTATGACCAGTGAAGGCAAATATCAACATCATGAATTTCTTATTGACCTTGAGATGTGAACTTCATTTTGATGAAAACTTGTAGTAGTTATTCTTCATGGTTGTTGATAAAGTCAGAACAAAGCAGCTTAAGAGAACAAGGGATTATTTTTCTTATGATAGTCTGGTTACAATGGACACCCCAAACCAACACCAAGGGCTCAGGGAACTGGCTACACCATATCCAGATAATGGCTGAGAGACAACGATCATTGTTTACCAGATCCATGTCTGGCCACATATGAAGAAGGATGCTGACTTTCTCAACCAGGGCTTATATTTTATTCTCCTGCCAGGGGACTAGTCCTCCCTCAATGAATTGGGCTTTCCCCATCAACTAGACAATTTTCTGTAGGTTTGCTGTGGGCTTAACTCAACTACTAATTATCTACAAATGTGCGTATACTTCGAATCCTCAACTGTCAAGTTGACACCTGTATCTAGCTATGAAAAGACTCCTGGCGTGTATGCTAAAATATACACACAGGTAGTTTTCCTAGAGTTGCTGGGCACAAGCTTATCATCAGCCTCAAATCTGCAGGGTAAATATATACTGTACAGGATAATGAGAATCAGGCCTTTGCTCATATTTTTCCTTCCAAAGCTTTAGTAGCAGAGATAAGTCCTACTTTGACATTGATAAAGTTTGGACATTTTGAAGGAGAAGAATTTATAGAGGATTATATCATAAGTTTCCAGTTTTCAATATTTAAAGATTAAAAAAAGAATATTATTATGGAGGTACAAAGGTTTGTGGTGTTTAGAAAGTGGACGTTAGATACAAACCAGTAGGAGAGATCTTATTGGGTGGGACTAAAATGTATTAAATGTGGACTCTAGTGATAAATACATAGTCTAATTTAAATATGACATTCAATTAGATTCATTAAAACATTTAATTAGGTAATTATAAGTATCTTTCAATAAAGTTGTTTTAAGGAACATGTGAAAGAACTATTAAAGATCAAGAACTGTGTTTTCAGACTTTGTTGGAATCAAGTTCAAAAATTTCTCTCTCTGCTGTTTATTTACTTTTCACATTTGGCGCCAAATGTAATGTGTTAAGTCAGAAAAATCCCTGAAGATCTGCTCCCAGCGGTTTTCCTTTATAGGTTGAATCATTCTTGCCTGTGACCTCTAGAGGGCAGCACACGTGTTTTAATGGAGAGGAGTGCAATTCTTTTAGTTTTAGCTTTTTGAACCAACTGCAGAAACACTTGGAAAGACTTCCCATTGAAGGTTTAAGTCCTTGAGGGCCTTGGCTTAGACAGTTGTGGGAATGAGACCATCGTCTCTGTTCCTGGCTTTCTTCCATTTCTGGATATCTATATTCTATAAACATCTTTCGGGCCCTTCTTCATGGGAAATTGGAAGTAATCTCACTTTAGGCTCCGCAGATTTTTTTTTTTTTCTTTAGGAAGCTTGGTACTTAGGTAAAGACTGTCATCAGTTGAAAAGTAAAAGTAATGTCTGCACACTGGGGAGAGAGGAATCTTGGGGAAATTGTGCGAGGAGTCAGACTATGCTCCAAACTTTCAGAATGGCAGACTTCCGCACCATATATAAATAAACAGAATTGTAAGACTGAAAAAATGTAAGAAAAACTTAAATTGCAAGGCATTAACTTCCTGGCTTGTTTTCAGTTGTTCTTGTCATTTAACTTTCTTAGGAAACAATAAGTAATGGTTGAAGGGTAAGCCAATTAGCATTCATTTACACCTGAAACTTAAGAACTGAGTTTCCTGTTTCCATCTCATAATTAGTGGTATATTGCCTTTGATCACTTAATTTGAAAATTATCTACAAAATTGCCTGACCTTGGGATCTTCCAAAATTTCTAGTTGATTTTGATATTGGAATCTGAAGCTTTTTAATTGTTTCTCAAATTCCTCCTACTTATCCCATTTAATATATGGATAGTAAAAAGGAGTAGAAATAAAAATAAAAAATTAAGAAATAATGAGAAATCTATAGACAGATCTCATAGTCAAGTCACCCCCCCCAAAAAAAATGAATTTGGGCAAGCCCAGCAATTGACTATCTCCTTCCTTCCTTCCTTCCTTCCTTCCTTCCTTCCTTCCTTCCTTCCTTCCTTCCTTCCTTCCTTCCTTCCTTCCTTCCTTCCTTCCTTTTCCTTTTCCTTCCTTCTCCTTCCTCCTTCCTTCCTTTTTCTTCCTTCCTCCTTCCTTCCTTCCTTCCTTCCTTCCTTCCTTCCTTTTCCTTTTCCTTCTTCTCCTTCCTTCCTTCCTTCCGTCCTTCTTCCTTCGTGCCTTCCCTTCCTTCTTCCTTCCTTCCTTCCTTCCTTCCTTCCTTCCTCCTTCCTTCCTTCCTTCCTTCCTTCCTTCCTTCCTTCCTTCCTTCCTTCCTTCTTTCCTTCCTTCCTTCCTTCCTTCCTCTCTCAATAAGCTTTACTTGCATGCTATATGTGTTGGGCCTTGCTAGTATGTCTCCATACAACTACAATGAGAACACGAACACAATAGTTGTTTAGGTGAAATTATAACTAGTGTAGTAGATAGAAAAAAGCAATCAAAAACTAATATGTAATTATGCTTGGGATCATTTCTGAAAGCAAACAAGCAGTGTAACTCTTGACTAACTAGGCTAGGGAGTTAGGAAGAGTTTTGAGGAAGAGACTTTAGCTGACCCTAAGACATACAGGAAGCAGAAAGTTCTCTTGTCCCTGGTAGGAGAGATAAGGCCTGACTCAGGAGACACCTGGACTAGTGAGAACTGAAAGGATGTTAAGGTGTCGCGATGTGAAGAGGGAGTGGGCTCAGGTGTAGCGAGAGAGGCTCTAGGCATGGGATTGGAAAGCCTTCACAGGGCCTCTGGGTATCTTTCCAGGTGAGCAATACCACTTGGTTAAACTTTTGGAAGCACTCTTCTGATTGTTATCTGCAAAACAGATTGGGGAGGGTCTCCAGTAAGGGCAGGAGAACCCAGGAGGTAGATAGATGTCATGCAGATTAAAAAAGTTTTTGCACTGAGTTTTTGCAAATGAGTTTCTAATTCATCAGAGGAATGGAGTAGTGTATTGAGTTCACTGATGAAAGGCTTTTTTCTTAAAGGTATAAATATCTTTGGCATGTTGCTATCAGATTTTTTGGTATTCCTAAAGGGCTCTATATCTTATTAAAAAATACAGATCCCTGGGGCTGGAGAGGTGGCTCAGGGGTTAAGCCTCCGCCTTGCAGGCGGAAGGTTCTGAGTTCGGATCCCAGATCCCACGTATAGACGCCAGGCGGAAAGCGGGGACGGCCTGAGTTTCCGGTCCTGGTAGGGCGGAGCCTGTGAATCCCTGGGCAGAAGGAGGTGGAGGCGTCCATGGTGGTTCGCGAATTCGTCCGTGGTTCTACACATACACAGACACACACACAGACACACACACGCGCGCACGCACATACACACGCACGTGCACACAGTTGAATAAAAAAAAAATACAGATCCCTGTTCATTGCAACTCAATTTACAACAGCAAGGAAATGGAATCAGACTACAAGTCCATTAACAGATGAATAGGCAATGAAAATAAGGTGCCAATACACAAGGAGATATTATTCACTTACCAAGAATGAAATTATGAAGTTTGTTGCTAAATGCATAGAATTGTAAAATATTATATTGAGTGAGTTATCTCAGACACAGAAAGACAAATGAACATATTCTCTTTTATATATAGATGTTAGCATTGAACCTTTGTGTAATTTATGTAATTAATTTGAAATTCCTATAACAACAAGAAAATTTGAAAGCGCCTATTAAATGGAAGTAGGGGAGGATAGGTTGAGATTCTTTTTTTTATTTTTAGCTTTAATTTTTTTATTATTTTATTCAATTGTGCATGTATGCATGTGTTCAAGCGTGTGTGTGTGTGTGTGTGTGTGTGTGTGTGTGTGTGTAGAACCACGGGCGAATTCCGGAACCACCATGGACGCCTCCACCTCCTCCTTGTTTACTCTGCCCCGGGATTCACAGGCTCCGCCCTACCAGGACCAGAAACGCAGGCCGCCCCCGCTTCCGCCCGGCGTCTATACGTGGGGTCTAGGATCCGAACTCAGGACCTTCCGCCTGCAAGGCAGAGGCTTAACCCCTGAGCCACCTCTCCAGCCCCAGGTTGAGATTCTTAAAGGAGGGTATATAAAAAACCACAGGTGGTAAATAGGCTTCTTTCATACAGCATACTCTTGGTGATTAGTGAGATATTTAAACAATTCTTTTGGAAGCATTAACATCTTGCATTTCTTGTTTTAGGCACACTAACTTTTATCAATAAAACACTGAGGTGATTCATACATTTCTGAATGAGTGTTTTCCTTCTAAATGCATGCATATTTGAATGTCATTTCAGTAATATATTAAAATAACATGGGCTGACAAATTTGTGACTACTGTCTACTGAAACATATATCATTAGTCTTTGTAAGAAGGGGCATAAACAACTTTGGAAATACTTTATACCTAACACATCAGATTCTTACCTGCTGAGATGATTGATATGACATGCAATGCTAAAAATAAAAATATCACATAACTCTACTGTAATAATTCTGAGAGACCAGAGGACAGCCAAGTTCTATAGAGTCACCAATTCTTGATTTCTAATTTAGGAAAACAGTGTCTGCAGTGTGGAGCGTTTAGACCATGGAGATGGTCTTGCTTAACTCCAATCCTAGCTCTGAAGATTGCTAACTTTCTCACTTTTCAACAAATTCTTTAACTTCTTAATGCTTCAGTTTTCTTCAACTTATAATGGAAAAAACAGTGACTTACTCTTAGAGCTTCTGTAATCAGCAGTCATGTGTGAAACACTCATGTCATTTTTGGGACACATGTGGAGCACTGAATTCTCAGCAACACCAGCTTTGTTAAGGTGAATGTAGCACAGAATGCATCATCAGAACATACTGCAATGTGTTGCTTAGGAAATGTAAGATTTCCTGTAAGCATGGCCATTTGCCATTACTAGGAACTGCAAAAGGTGTGAATACTATTGCCACCCTAACTACTAGTAGAATAAAAGTGAATCTTATTTACAAGAGTTGTGACTCAACAAAAAACACCTGTTCTACAGAATATTTTGAATTTGTTATCAGAATAAAAATTTTCACATAAGTCCACATTTGTAAAATTGAAAGCCCATAAGCATAGCTCTGCTTTTAGGCATAGTAACTAACCATGGACTGGGTGACTATTTGGAGCCTCATTTTAAATTCGGGTGATTCTCCAGTCTCCTCAGTTATATGTGAACTAAGAGGTGTAACAGCAAAGTCAAGAAGGTGCTCATGTTTGAGATAGGACACTGATGCTCAGGAAGCAAGCATAGGTCAAGTGCAGAGCATCACAGCTCCAGGTATTTCCTCTCTCTGTCAGTTAGTAGCACAAAACACCTACTATAGGTTCATCTGGGCTACTAGCCTGGGTTATTGGCTAGTCTTTTGCTATCCAAAACTTTTGTTTGTATATGTGTACCATCAATGATCTCATGAAAAACTGAGATTCAGCACAAATGTTTTAAGAGTACTGTGAAGAAGAGCTGACCCATTGAAACCTTTGCCACAGAAAGATGTTTCGAGAGATGCTGTGCCATCTAGATTGACTGGGTGGAGGTACAGGTCATGAGAGGAAGAAATTATTAAAATTAGTTAGTCTTAATGGTGGGTCATTGAGAACCCAGCAGATACCCAGGCACATGCCAATGCAGGCATTCTAGATGAGGCCAAATAGATCACAGAAGCCAGGGTTGGAGGGGAAGAGGGAGACTAGTGAGAAAATAGAATGAGTGGGGTGGGAGGTGAGGGTGGGGGATAGTAGAGGATAAAATATGAATTCATTATGTGTGTGTATGAAAGCCTCAAAGAATAAATAAATAAATAAATAGAATATGAGAGCATTGTGAAGATATGATGAAACAATTTATATAACGTGCATGTCATAAAAATCCCTAGTTAATTGGTTCTCCAAGGGCAACAATGTTGATGGTAAAACCACAAGATCTTGTGCCAGAGCCTTCACCATCAATGACTGTGACACCACTCACTGCTCTCAAGGTGGGATAGAGAGGGGGGCTGTATGGCACTGTTCGACAGTGGAGTGTCCCAAAGGAGTGTGGAGACTTTACTTGGTCCCTCCACCTACTTGAGGTTCCTCAAGTCTCAGTCACATCTTCTCACATTTAAGGAACTTTTCAAACACAGAGAAGTAGAATGAACACTACAAGGCATTGCGCATGGTCCTAAATCCCATCACCAGGAAGTTTCCTGGAGCACATGCTCCTGGTTTCCTCCCAGCTTGGGGAGGGTCTTGCTGGCAGTGCTCCCCCTGTACACTAGTCTCTTGCCCAGAGTCCTCCTAGCTGCTTTCTTACTCTGGTCCTCTCTTTTGCTAGATGGTTTTGAGAAAGTCCTTATGTTTTGTTCATCTCGGCTGTGATTCCATTTTAAAGACACATCTCTAATTGTAAATGTCTTCCCTTTTTCTAGTCATACATTTTCCATGACTTTTCAATGTTTATAAGTTCTTCAGCCCTCTTACTAAGTGGACCTTTTATACCATCATATTTCCCATGATGCTGTGGCAGTTTGCAGTTATGTGAGTTTCACATCATTTACTGTACTCTTCATCACTCTTGTTTTCCAGTGTTTTCCTCTCACTTCACTGGCCCTGCTTCAGCAACATGTCCCAGCTCCATGACTTGTTATCCTTGCATTACTCTTTCCCGGACTTTCTGCAGCATCTCTTTAGCTAAAAGTTCCCCGAGGCTCTCCATTGGCTGTACACAAAAATTAAGAATCTTCAATCTCTCCTCTCTCCAAGGGCCTATCTCTCACAGTCACTTTCACTTAATACAAGGCTGTACTCTAATGTCATTTTCTTGTTGAAAATTTCCATTTTCCCTCAAATAATAATTTCTTTCTTCCTTTAGTTGATATATCAGTTTAAGTACATACCACTAAAAGATTGCATGTTTTAGTCTTGTTTAACCCACAGATGTTCTCTCTTCGAAGATTTAATAATGCACACTAGCATATTTCTTTGCCTTTGATTCTTGATGGACATCTCGACTATCATATTGAAATGTGGCAGAAAAGTTACCTTTGTCTGATGTCAGTTTGTGATGTGTTGCAGCTATATAGGCAAACTTTCAATTCATGAGGTTCATTCCTGCTTTCTTCAGTAATGGAGCTTGCCATCTGAGAATCACGAGGGCATTAGTTAGCATAGCCCTTCCCATCCTCCTTGCTTATGGTCTCCGTGCCTTCTAGCTTTTAGTAATAGTGCATTTTATGTAATACACTAAAGTTTCTAAAACTCAGAGAGATTTTTTTATTCCTTTCTCTGCCTAAGCTTAAGAAGGAAATAAACTGGGTTTCTTCCAGTACATAGGGATGGAAGAAGTGGGTTACCTTCTCCTTTACCCACTCACACCTCACTCTTGATGTTGCCCAGTTTATAACTTTCTGTCTCTTTAAAATAATCTAGTGTATGATAGCTTCACTTTAGATTCTCTCTTTCCCATAGGAAGAACTAAAAAATTGACATTACATTTTAATTAAACTATATACTTTTTATATTTTATTTTATTTGTGTGTGTGTGTGTGTGTGTGTGTGTGTGTGTGTGTGTGTGTGTGTGTGCATCACAGGGCACTGTGTGTCCCTGTGGAGGACCAAGAGTGACTTCAGGAATCATCCTGGTTTGCTTCTACCTCCTCCTTGTTTTGGTCTGGGATTTCCCAGGCTCTGCCCACTAGTGCAGATGGCTGCTGTTTCTACCTGGCGTTTATAAGTGGGACCTGGGGTCCGAACTCAGGACCTACTGCTTGCAAGACAGAACATTAACCCCTGAGTCATCTCTCCAGCCTTAAATTATATACTTCTTATATGTGGTAAATAATCATATTCAGTTATAGTTTGGCTGAGAAACCAAAAAGAAATACTTATCTTTCTTATTTTAGAAACACTGACTCAGTAGATGTACTATTTTGCTGAGGGTTTCTGTTGAATATATGGTTAATAGCTCTTTTGTTTAAAGAAAAGACCTTGATGTTAATTCATATGGCAATGCTGTTGCAAATGTGTAATTTTCCAAATTGTCCATAGTCCACAAAATTCTTGAATGTACTTTTTCCTTTATTGTAGAATGGGGGACAGAGAAACATCTTGGCAGAAAGCCAAGTTATTACTGATCCACTCAAGAGACCTACCGTCAGTATATGATATGCTGCGCCCCTCCATGTCCTCCTTATTTCTTCACTTCTGTCCCTGCCAACTCCCCACCCTTGTGGAATTTCTTGGTTCAAGGGCCAGTGCTGACTCAGCGTGGGCCACCAGCTCATACCAGCTTAGTGCTTTCGCAGCTCTTCAGCAGTTGCTTTGGGAGAGCATGCAGAACAGCCCCATGAATTCTGCAATACTCCTGGGAGCCGTAGCTCTCCTCACTGCATATGAATTGTTTCTGAGAGAGCAGAATGAGCTGTTAGGCTGCAAATGACCTAACGTTTGGTTCTTGACCATGTGGACAGTCAACATTCATCATGTTCCAGGCCTGGCTTCCAAACCTCTCCATGCAACTGCTGATTGAAGGTTTCTGTTGCCACAAATTACAGACCTGTGATAGTCAGGGGTTGCCAACCTGTTCCTGGTAGAGGAAAGTGACACGTATTTATGTTTTGAGTGTGGAAAGACTTTCATTGTTTACAAAAACATCAATCTCAGTGTCTTACAAATACAAGTTCTTGGTAACTCGGATGATTCCGTCATTGAAATTATGATAGAGATTCTAAGTTTGAGGGAAGTTGGAAATATTTGATGTATAAAGACATGAAAAGGTTATTAATAAGTATAGCTTATGGAGATATAAATTGTTACAACAGTATTTAAAATAGAAATATTAAATATATAAGCAGTTGCCCTTTTGCAGAAAATGACCAAACATTAGCTTGGGGGTAGTTCAGCTTCTGTTATCATTGCCTTAGGCACAAGATCCATGTTATTTTTCTGAAGAGTTTGCATCTTATTCAGTGATTTTCCTGCTGTATTTTGCTTTTAGCAAGAATTGTTCCTGTCTGAAGATAGGACAATCTTCAATAGTACATGTTCTGACCTTTTAGTAAAGGTCAGAAAATATGACTTATTATCTTTATGTCTTTTTGTAGGAAAAATTTATGCCTGATGATTTTTCAAAAGTGTTGGATTTACAGGGGAAGGGTGGAGAAATGTTTCCCAGATTGGTTCTTTTTAGCATGTGCTGATAGAGATCATTAAAGTAGTAAACTCACTAATAAGCAACTTTGCATTTTGGATTGATTAAAGAACGTTTATGACAAGAGAAGCATATTGTGAAAGTAATTGCAAGCATTAATTATGATCCATTCTATTTATCTCTTTTGAGGAAGGGTAGGACTTAATAATGTGGTTTTCCTAAAGCCTTTAATCCAGGGCTTTTATTTTGGCCACAGTGGATTTTCTTATAATTTCCTTCTTTACTTTTTCTTAATGATGAATTAGGTATATATCTTTTGTAACTTCCTAGTCTCTGATTTCAGACACTTCTAAAATTGGTCATGAGGATTAATGGGCAAGATTTCTAAGCTACTTTATGTTTTAGAAGAAATTTAATCCTAGCAGGAAAACAGGTACATATTTTGCCCATTTTATAGAATTTGATCTAAATTAGCAAAAAGAAAAGATGTTCATTCTCTTAAGAGAGAAAACTTTTCTACTGAGATTGAATTTGGTAGTATGTATACAGATAAATCAGTGGACTCTAAGGGGGGCTTGATTTTGAAGTTCTGTTATTCATTCACTATGAGTCCATCTGCTTCCTATTTACAAAATGGAGATGTTTTCTGCTTCTAATTTGCCCATTAGAAGTACCATGTTATAAGGCTTAATTAAAGGAGATGAATTAACTGAGTGCTGAGGACAGCATAAATGCAGGCAGAAGGCGACATTAACGGGGTCCTGTCTTACTGAGTGTGGTTGATCTCAATTCTGAGAATCTGACTCTTGGGTTTTTATTGCAGAAGGCATCAATCACATTTTGCCAGCTGGTTCAATGGCTCGCCTTATAGAGATATGAACTGGCCTGCAGCTTGATTTTCCTGCAGATATTGCTTATCATGGATATTTCGAAGATCAACTTTTTCTGAATATTTACAGGTTCTGAAATAATCAGATTATTTTGTTATAGCAGTCCACTCTTCTACTTTTTTTCCCATCAGTATCCAATGTGATCAAATTTCCATAAGTATTCTACAATCCCTCTTTCTGTAGCTATTTTCCCATATTTTCCATGTTTACTTATTTTCAGTTCACTGTATCACTGGCTTGCTCATTTTTTCCCATTTTCATGTATGTATGTGGGAGGTTGCATAGTGTGGATGTACGTTTTCAGGTTGTGGGTGCATATGTGGTGTATGTGTGTGGAGGTTAAGCTTCATATCTGGAATTATCCTTGATTGCTCCTCCACCTTAGACTTTTTGACACAGAGTCTCTAATAATAACCAGATGTGATAGACAGGGTTGGTCTAGCTAGCCAGCTGGTTGTGTGGATTCCCAGTCTCTACCTTCCTATGCAGGAATTCATGTTGTCTTCATTTCTCTTTATAACATGATCCATGGATCAGCAGCATAGTCATCTTTCAGAAACTCGAAATCTCAGTCCCAGGAAAACCCATATCTAAATCTGGATTCTCATAAGATTCCTAGGGACTTATAGTAACACTTGAGAAGCTTTCATCTCCAGTGTCAGGAATGACAGAACAGAAAAATGTGATTAAGAATAAACACGCCTTCTAGACTTGATGATGTTAAGTTGAAGATAGAAATATACAGAAAGCAAATAAAAGAGAAGTAAACATCAGTAATTCTTTCAAGAATCAGAAAGTAAGCAGAGTTGGAAAAGGGTTTAGTGATACTGTGAAAATAAGCCAGGATCAGGGGAATTTTGATTACTTTTAAGAATAAGAAGAAATTGAGGGTACATTGACATAGCAGTAAGTGTCATCCAGTAGATGAAAGATTGCGAGGTGATGAATAGGCTAAGACATGGATGTCTAAGAGATGGGGCAGAGAGTTTTCAAAAACAATGGATGGCTGCCAAGTTTTAGAAAAACACTTTTTAGAAAAAGTCACAGAGGACAGTTTGTAGTCAGTCATGGAGAAAGGAAATATGCTCTAATGAGACGTCTTCTAGGCTGCAGAGTTAGTGCCTGGAAGCAAGACTGTGGGTATTACTGGTAACTGATGTTTGCATAGACTCCTAACTACTAAGTTGAGTGTGCTAGGGCTAGTGTGATAAATTAATTACAGATCTTGTGTGGCATCAGACTGACAGTGTTGAGGGATTCTGAAGTGCCCACACTATAAGCAGATTTAAAGAAATTATACTTCCAAACAGACCCTGACATTGTAATAAAGAAATAGTGGTATATGTCCTGCACCTCCACCATCCACACTGTGAAGGATCTCCTGACTTCATGTGAATTTATTGAATAGAAATAAAGCAGTCATTACAGCGTGGATCTCTGGTGAGTCATTGTGGTAGTATGAGTCAATCTTTGTCTGATAATTCTTTGCCCATGAAGAGAAAAGGGAGAGCAAGGAATGAAGAGCAATAATATATTTACTTTGGAAATGCCAGACTACAAGCCCTATTTTTTTCAAGCACAGCTTTTAAAGTCTAAATTTGAACAATATTGTATTCTAGAAATTGTGTACTAATAGGAAGAGTACAAAGTCTGGAATCTGGGTATATGATCTTCTGCTTACTGCATGTGTAGTTGGATAAATTACAGATATACTTGCCTATCATAAAAATTTGGTTTTGTCACATTTCACAAAGGAACAATCATGGTCTTTCCAAATAAACTGGAAATGAAGACTAAATGAATTCCACACAGTAACTAACCCATTGGGTTTTAGTTATTCCCCTCTTCTTTCATGCTGTTTCTAATTATTGCTTTGTTTGCTTGGTTTTCTGTCAGTGTCTCCTCAATTTAAAAAAAGTATATTTTCTCTTAGTGCTCAAAACAACCAGGACTTATGGAGAACGAAAGGCGGTTGGACATCCCCGCCCAGTTCCCACTATTGCTCTTTATTCTAATCTCTTCAATCTTCAATGCGCTGAGACAAGTTGATGGAAGTCATGGGGGAATTGCTTTGCAGAATATTGAGAGGAAGTCCCTCTCAGAAATGCACAACTGCTTTACTTAGTGACTGAGGGAAGGAGAAGTTTTTGTTGCAAATAGGATTAGTCATTAGCTGGTGGAACATTGCAAAGGAACTGTTGTTAGCTGCAGTAAACTCGAATTCTTACAAAACCAAGAGAAAACAAGGGAATTACCCAGGCTAGTACATTGGGAATAGAATTTTTTGGGTCATAGCCACTGGCCTTGTTCATAAAATCTAGAATTCATTCCAAGGGAAAGGATTCTGCTTCACAATAACTGGCTACAGTATTGGTTAAGACCTGTGCGTACTCTTTCATGGGTAAGTAAACTCATGTCTTTGGTTAATACTTAGCCAAGAAGGTTCCTGATTGGTGACCTTTGCAATGAATACTCTAAAGCAGAGTTTCTAAACTTTCGCTGCTGATGACCCCCTTTTAACTGACTTTTTAATACCATTTTATGCAATTATATGAAATAGGTGCACAAAACAAACATTTATCAGTTATGCAGTGTGACATCATGCATGGTGCGAGGTAATCCTGTTGTGTGTTCAGAACTGAGGCTACAGCAAAGCTACTTGTTGCACCCATGGGAGAGTAATACCAGAAACACTTTGGCTTATTTGACTTTGAATCGATTTTGGTCATGGTGTATCCAGTACCCTTTTACTGCTGCCAAATATTTTCCAACTCCTACATTCTATTTCCCCACCACTATATAGGGTCATAGTTAACAACTGAATCTAAGGCGGTAGGGACAATGTGTGTCAATTTGCACGCACTTTTTCCTCTTTTCTTTTAATAAAATATACAAATATATTAGGCTGATAGATGATGACTTTTTGGCAAGGTAATTATGCACATGTTAAGAAATAACATTCAATCTTTGCAACTGTTTAAAAAAGTAGAAAAATAAAAAATATGAATATTAAAATGTGTATACATTTAAAAAATCAAAAAAACACAATCATGAATATTTACTTTAATCTAATTCCATTATCAGTTTGAAATTCCAATATGTTGACTATCCTAATTCTGTGTAAAATGTTTTTATTAGATGCTTTTAGTCTTATCTATGTAACATGTACTTTATTCAGTTTAATATGAAAAGACATAAAATGGCTTAGAGTAAATACATTTATAAATTAAAGTTTGGGTAGCTTTATGAACATGCAATACTTTTAAAGATACCTTATTTCTCATTCTCTTCCCATGTGTATGAGAGTTCTTTTTTCTCTTGAAATAATCATCAAAATTCTTTTGTATTTTTCACATATAAATAGATATTTACTTAAAAATAAGAAAACACAGAAAAGCAAATATAAGAATAAAGTCTTTTTTGTTTCACCATTGCCAGAGAGTCTAGAGCATTATGGTTTGCACACTCAGATGCTTATAAGGAATCAAACTGTACAGGAGCCATTGGGTTGGATGGAGCAGGGTTTGTACAAATATTTACATTTTGTTTGTTTATTGAGAGAGAGAGAGAGAGAGAGAGAGAGAGAGAGAGAGAGAGAATCAATGACTCCCATATGAAGGTGAGAGCCCCACTTTCGGTAGTCAGTTCTCTCTTCTTCACCCTATGGGATCTAGGGTCTGAGTCCAGGTCACTGGTTTCCATTCAGATGCCTTTACCCCCTGAAACAGTCCCAAAGGAATGGTTTCTACCTAGTTCCAGTGAGTTCTACACTGTGAAAAAAATGTGAGTCTATATTTGTCACTTCTTATTGTCTTTTAAGATAAAGATACTACATATTTTATATAACATCATTAATGTATCATTAAGGATTATGAATGACATTCAAGTCAAAAAGACTATGTAGAAACAAAACAAGTCCGCACATGTCTTTTTGCTATCAGGAGAAATTATAGTTGTTTGTAAGGTAACATTTTATGCATACAGTTGTACATGAAGCAGGTTTACAATAAAGTGAATGCTTGTAAAAACCTCTCACTCAGCATCCAGTATCTACAGTGCTATGTTTCATAGCATAATAACTGCCCCCATCTTGGCTTGTGAGTGTTACTCTTGCATTTATTTTTTAACAAAAAGGAAAGAGACAACTTTTAGTTTGGTATTGTTTGTTTGTGGGCCTTGTTGCCATGACATTAAAATATCCAGTCTTCTGAAATTTGATTTTTTTCTCATCAAATATTATGTTTGTAAATGTACTTACAGGATTTTATGAAATTAATTCATTTTTACTACACCTCAATATTCCATTACTTGAATAAATGGCATTTATATTTATCCAGATTACTTGCCATAGGAATTTCCATTGATTTAGATGTTGATGTTAGGTTACATGCTTGTGTATTGGGACCCAAGTAGTTTTTCCATAGATTGTATCAGAAGTCAGTTGTTGACTTAGAAGTTATTCAAAATTGTAATAATAATTCAAAATTGTGTTTTTTGCCTTCTTTGTGTGTGTTTGTGTACAAGAATGCACTTGAGTGTGTGTGCTTGTGAAGGCCTAAGGGCAACATTGGGAACCATCCTGAATTTCCCTATGTTCTTATTCCTTTGCTCTGGGGTTTCCCAGGCTTTGCCTTTAAGGTCAGAATTGCAGGCCACTGCCATTTCCTCCCAGCGTTTTTATGTGGGATCTAGGATCTGAACCTAGGTCTTTTTCCTTGTGAGGCAGAGACTTTAACCCTCCAGCTATCTCTCTAGCCACTCAAAATTCCTTTTTTAAAGATTGAAGCAAATGAACACTTCCATGAGCAGAATTCAAGTGGTTCTGTTGGATGTTTACATATTCAGATTTCTGAACCTGAAGAATATTCATATAAGCTCATTTTGCAAGTCCACCCCCTTAATTATGGTGATCATGGATATCTGGTAATCTGTTCATTCAGCATTGTGGGTACCTGGTGATGTGTTTACTTAGCATCTTGTTCTGTTCATGGAAGATGCTGCTTTTGTGTGTTTTCCTTTATGGTAGTTTCTATCCTTCCTTGACATAGGAAAGTGATTAAAATAATCTGGCACTGATCTTATATGCTTTCACATCCATCCCCAGATTGAAAATCATTTCTCTTTGCTTTTGTCATTTCATAGATGGAAATGTTAAGCTTTGTGAATTTGGATTTATTAACTTTTACTGAATGGTTAAATTTTTCTGTTAAAAAATCACATAAACCTTCCTTCTGAATTTTGTATTATATTTTGCTTTTCACTACTAGTAGGGTTTCTTGGTGTGGAGTGTGAGCTAGTGATCCAGTTTCCTTTTTGTTCTCCATGTACCCCTGGCTATCTAGGACTCTCTAGTGCCTACAGTACCATATGTCAAGTGTGTCGTGTGTCAAGCACATATACCTTGGGACTGTGTTACTTTCATCGATGAATGGTGAATGCTTCCATCGATGAACCTTTTATATGCACACCTTGTTTGTCAAATAAAACGCACCAATTTTTTAAACTTGCTTTATTTTTTGAAAAAAATGAGGTTTTCAATTTATTTTATGCGAAAAAGGCCATCAGTTGCATTTCATGTCTTTCTCTTTATTTCCTTTGTTCTCATGTAAGATTCAGCTTCTTCACTGTCAAAAGGTTGTGAGGATTCACTAGGTGATGTTAGAGAAGAGAAACGATCATGTCTGGGCTTCAGATGCCCAGTTGTGACCGAAACACTAAATTCAGATTTTTTTTTGTAAACCAGCAACTCAAGCAAAGAATGAAATGTCTCTTTATGGTACCCGTGAGCAGAACAGGATTATATAAATGATGAACTTGTTGTGTAGACCCCAACCTATTGCTTGAATATATTGTGAACAAAATTTCACAGGTGTCTAGACACAGTGATTATAAATTATCCTTTTATTCCATCTGCTGTTCATTTAAAAATCTATTTAACCCATTCTTTAGCCATGGAAAATCTACCACCTGGCTAAATACTTTCACACTCTTTATACATGGGGCATTAAGGGTTTTTAAAGCTTTCCGTCTTTATTCTCCTTCAGTACCTTTTGTGTGCTTAAGGTGCATTTTCCATAGATCCGTTTGACTGGATCATGCTATATCTTCTCCGACTTTCTGAATTAGGATATGATGAAATCCTGAATTGTCACTAATGAATAATTTTAAGAGTCTGTTCTGTCTCAATATGACAGTAGAATGGTGAAATGCTTATAAACAATTTTTTTACACTTTAAAAATTCTCTCCTAGTGAACTCCAACAAAAAATAATTAGCAACTTATGTCATTATTTTTTACAGCAGCATTTAACATATTGTAATAATATGCTTACCACATTTTTCTGCAAGTAATCCAAGAGCATTACATGAGAGAGTCTTACTTTTTTCATTTTTCTTCTGTTATTTCTTTCATGTTTTGCTTTGTAAACTTCTTTCTCTCCCTCTTAAGTATTTGTTAGTGTCCTTACATAGAAATCTTGAGGCTACTTAATCCTGAGTTTTAAATTTGGTCTTTATTGACTCACTGACTCTTTGAGTACAATTTCTAGTTGTATGCAGATTCCTTTTCCCCATGTGCTTTGGAGCTTGCCATTCAGAAGACTGTGTATAAGATCAGGCAGCTCAGGGTGCTGGTGTTGTTATTCTGAACACTTTTTCAGGAGCAAGGTTCTCTGAGGAGAGACTGGAGGGATGGGAAGAGTAGACACCACTCTGTACCTATCCTGACACCATCCAATACAGGACTGGGTGCATCAGGGTAATTGATGCATCATGTGGAAAACTGGTTTACAGGGAAGATTCAAGTCATTCTATGGGAGAAAGGAATTATTGGAACAACTTTCCCACCACCTGCCAATGCAATAATATTTTTTCGTAAACATATCATGAGAAGTTTTTTTAGTGATTCTTTGAAAGACTTTTTCAGGTCCTTGGTATTTTCTTGTAGCGAAGCATAACTTCTCTACAGAGATAACAGCACTCTAAGGGAATGGAGAACTATGGCTTTTAATGGAGTGGAGTGAAAGTTATTAAAATAGTAAATTTAGTCTCCCAAACCATTGGGCACGTGTTCCTATAGCTTCTCCAGCTTCCAGTGGTTTACCTTTTCCTTGTACTCACTACCAAGTCAGTTGGTGTGGTTCTGGTTAGAATCCCATAAATCTATAATATAATTAATTGCATATCCTTTCAAGCTGGCAGTGAAAGGCGTAACACTGGCTAGGATTTTGATGTTTTGCCATATTCCAAAATCAACATGACGGTATACGACACTGCTGAAAACATTAATTTAAAGGGTGACTGGAAATTGCTGAAAGTATCGAACTCCAGTTAGTGAACCCAAACAGTCTCTTTTTTCTTTTCTACTTCTAGATCAGAGAAGCCCATGCAGTTATATATTCAGTCCTAATCTAATTCTCTATTTCAAGCATACCATATTTTTTTTGTTTAGTAGGCTCAGTGCTGCTTCTTATAATATGTCTTTAAATCATAAGTATGAGGCAATTGGAGCATTGTGCTCTATACAGAGCATATTCCACAAAAGCTAGTTTATTTTATGTGACTTTTATCTAGCCCTTGCTGGCAATATAAGGGATTTTGCTTGACACATTTTGCATAAGGGTTCTATTTGCTCCATAACGCTGTGCATAATGAACTATTTGTCCTCTTCTAGACGACATGCAGTTGCTTACAGCCGATAATGAGATGTCAGGTGAACCGAACTGATTGGCATTGATGTATGGACTTGCTGAAATACTGCAGAATCTCCTGGAGGGGCAGAGAGGAAAATGGCTGTTTAGAGGTTTTGGAGCTCTTATGCATCGGAACTGTGATCACATAAACAGAACCAGTTCTGCTAGGCTGAGGTGTCAGCACGAATTTTCTGGCTAATCCATCCATTCATCTCCATGGACCAGAGCTTGCGCTTCATGTCACTCTTTGCCTTTGTTCTGCTCTTTGATCTTTCAAAATGTCTGTCAGAAGGAAAGTGTTTATTCTGAATTATGTGTGGAAAGGGGTAGGGTGAGTACTTCAGAAGCCTGCCATGAAATTTGCTAAATAAACCTTGCCAGTTGCTCTGCAGCCATAACCCAGGCATGCATTTCAGGTTAACAATACATAGTTACGTGGTTTTCCCCTTCAAAAGAACCTTAATATGGATGTGTCGATATAGGAGCTTATGTTTTACTTTGTTTAGTTTTCCTTATAGCACTTTTCTTGCAAACTTTTAAAATTAACACATGGAAAGACCATTCAATAAATAAATTTAAAAATCAAATTTTCCTCCTAAAATTCTGATTAAAGAAGTTAACTAGATGAATACTTGTCATCAAGGATCTTTGTGTGTATTTGTCTCATTGATTCTAGTATTGTAGTGTAAGATAGCAAGTTTTTTGTTTCTATTATGTCTGTTATAATACATGTATTATAACAGATTAGGAATTCTGCAACACACCCCCAAACAAGCAACAATAGGAAGTAATTACAATGAGCATATTATGTAGATACAATGCAGAAAGATGGATCAAGCATTAGTTTCTTCTGTCATAGCTATCTGACCTCATTGGTCCATCTTTTTAAATGGTTTTAGAATCAAAGTATGGGAAATAGTTTCAGAATTCTTAATCTATTTTTACTGATTTTATGAGTGTGAAAAGTTCGTCTATATCATCTCTCTAGTCTATGTTCCAGACTGATTTACCTTGTGATTGGTACAAACAAAAGTCGACAGTGTTTTCACACTGGCTATGTATCTATCTTCAATCTGCAGAGTGAACTGAAAGTACTCTGGTGCTACACCTAAGTTTCTTGAGTTTTTGCATAGGGCAAAGCCTATGCAAACTTTGTGACCTTTGCATTGAATTTTAATTGTAACCTGAGCTGACCTTGATAATCTCCTTGAAGTAATTGTTTTCTTTTTCAACATATAAGGTAGGCGCAGAATTTGAATGACATCAGCCAATCTAATAAGGTAACTCACATTCAACAGTTTTATTCTGACTTTGAGGAGGCCAAGCATGAGTAATTTTTAGTTTTCCCACGGTTCCAATATGTAGACAGAATTGAAAGATGCCGAATCAGAGAGGTCAAACAGTGATTCCAATTGTGGGGATATCTACTTTCTAGACTCAGGAGTTATAAGCAGTGGTTTGCCCTACAAGAATTCAAGAGCTTCCCATGAGATAGAAACAGCAGGTATGGCAGAGCCGCGATAGACCCCCAACAGACAGTTGGTCTGATTTTCATGTCTGTATTCCCTCTTACCTCCAGAGCATCTCAGTTGTGCATAAAGGTTTTTAATTATTTAAACAATTCGACTTGCTTGACATAGGCTTTGCCCACTGCGAAAGCCATTCTTGAATGTGTGAGGATGTTTTAATAGAGGTCTAGGAAAAGCAATACTGTAATTATGTACTGAAAAAATTTAAACATGGAAACATTCTGGTCTTAGATCAAATCTAGTATCTACTATGACCTATCAGAATGGGGAGAAAAAAATCATATCCTTTGGCTTTCCTTGAGATTCTTCAAGAAGCATGACTGCATGTGGACATAAATATGAAGGGCAGAGGTCTATATTGGATATCTTTACTACTTGCTGTCTCTACCTTCTTTTTAGAGATGGGGGGGGTCTCATGAATCTGAACCTTATCAATTCAGCTGAACTGGATATTCACTGAGCTCTAGAGGTCTTCCTCTCTCTAATTCCCCTCAACTCAGGCTAAAGGCACATGTTTCTGTGTCTAACTTTTATATAAGTGCTTTGGATCTGAACTCAGGTCCTCAGACTTGTTCTGCCAACTGAACAATCTACCAGGAAACCCTCCCCATGATATATTTTATGTGAAAAGGATAGTTTAAAATTGTCTCAATGCCTTGGTTTACTTACCCATAAATGAGTGATAATTATAGTGCCTACCTTCCAGGGTTATTTTGCTACAAAAATACATTTGGAGAGCCACATATACAGCCACATCTGCAATTTCCTTATCTAGATATCCAGGCGTAACTGAAGAAGTTTTGAAAGGAATCGATGACATTGTCTAGTTTACCTTGATAATTTCTTTGTTTTGGAGCAAAATTGGAAATGTATTTTTTTTTGTGGCATCCGAGATAGTGTAACTTTAAAAAATGGACTTTCATTTGTGAACTGATTTTTAAAAAATTTTTATTGACAATATTTTTAGAAACATTAAATGTACCCTATAATGATTTATCCTGTGTACTTAAAAAGGTAATTGAGGCAGTTTATTGCTAATGTCAAAATTTAGAATAGGTTTAAAATCATAGAATGAAATTAATATGCACCTGATTCCCTATCACATATATTCTTTTATTTTTTAGGAAAGTTTACTCATTAAACCACATAGCATATGTTTATCATTTCACCTTTTCATCTATGCTACATTTAACATACGTATAGAAATATATTTGCATACATATGCAATTGACAATGTCATAACTACAGTTTGGTTTAGTATGCCAGTAGGGTGGTATAGATGGCAAGAGAGATCGGTGTTTTAAGAAGATAGACATTTAAGTTCAGACAAACAGCTCCCTGTTCTCAAGTTTTATTTTCCATTATTTATTTGTGTAATCTTGCACAGTACATTTAACCTCTCAGAGTTTTATTTTCCTCTTCTGGAAATTAATATGATAAAACCTACCTCATAAAGCTGCTTTGGAGTTAGGGGAATGACTAGTGTAATTTTCTTGGAATATGGGAAGTAGTTTAACAAGTTGTCTGCACCCATTTGTTTTTCCTTGTCTGGGCTAGAACACAGATGGTACTCATGTTATGTGGCACCTTGACCCCTGGCTTAGGAGTGAGTGAATGTTGAAATGCAGTGTGCTTTTCTTAAATCCTGGCTCAAACTCTGGCATGAAACTTCATTCTCATTAGCTTTCTCTACCCCTGAAGTCCAGGCCCAAGTCCTGGTTGACCCTTGACAGCATCATAACTTCGATTATGTCATGCTACAGCTTGGCATCAATCATTGATTTCTGAAAGGCATATTGATCTGTTCTTGCATGTTAATTCTGATTTGGGTTTTTTGGAAATGATATCATGTGAATTCAAAGACCTACTCTCATCTTAATAGATTATTTCCGTTCCTCTGTAATGGTTTCTTTTTTTTAATGCACAATAGGCAAAATGAAAACATGATTTTTTAAAAATTGGTGTTATTTCATTAGAGAAGTGATTTTAAGGAAGGGTGAGAGATCTTGATTCTCTTGAAGATACAAGTGATGAAGATAGACATGTGAAGAGAGAAAGCAAGGATTGAGAATTAACCAATGGGAGTGGGAGACGTGGGGGGTTGAAACAATTAGCACAGAGCATTCCAGTGGCTTGGAACATCAGACATATGAAAAGGACAAAAGTAGACACTATGTTTGTAAAATTCATCAAAATGAATTCAATCTAGAGGTAGATAAACTCTCTTTTCTAAATAAGCTTTGAAGTGTATATATTTCTCATCACTATGAATCTGTCAACATGCTTCTGTTTCTAAAACATAAATATTGTAAAATGCTACTAGGTTTGTTCTGATGCCATAATTTTAATTCCATAGAATGAGTGCCTACTGATTTAATAATTCATATTCCAAGTTCTTTGACATATTGGGGCTGCTGGCACCCTGAGTTAATGTATGCTTCCATTTTTCTGTTAAGTTATCAAATTATTGTTTACTTATATTGCTTTAGGCACCATGCATTCATGACATAATTCTATATTACAGTTTATTGATGCTGGCTTCCAGCTACTAACCATAAATGTGATGTTTCTTTCTTCCTTCATATGAATTATTTAGACCAAGTACTGATACTGGAATTAGGAGCCAGTTAATATAATAACCTGGGGAGGATGGGGTACACTTTACTCTTTTCTAACCTGTACAGCTTCAGAAGTATTTTTAACTCTTCAAAAAAAATCACATGCTTAAATATTGAGAAAGTTGGTGTTTCTACCCCAGGCTGCTAATAATAAAATACCATAAATTGGATATCTTAGAAAGAAAAGCAATTCATTTCTTTCAGTTCCAGGAATGTACTTGTGAGTTTAGAGTGCCAGCATGTTTGAGTGTTGGAGGGAGCAGCTTGCTGGTTCACAGGTCTTGGTGCCCCTTCTCATCCAACACTATCACTCTTAGGGTTAGGATTTCAACATGAATATTTAGGATATACATTGATAGAGTGTATCAATCAGTTTCAGGAAATTTCCTTTAATAAAGGAGCCATAGTCTTACTTATGAAATATTATAGACATTTAACCAGCAAGAACTGTTTTTTTTCTTTTTTTACTATACTATTTGGTTCTTTTGAAAGAGTTCTTGTGTTTTTTCTCCTCTATTAGAATGGAAAATATATTCATTGTCTACATCAGTGTGTGACCATTGATTTGTTGAGCTAAATAAAATACAGTGAAATTAATAATCTCATTGTATGTCTTAATCTCCTCAATAGAGTGAATGTGGTAAATTTAGTTAGTATGATCTGAAATTTTAAATATTGGTCCCCAAAGTTCAAACACTGTCTTTGTTTTTGTAAATCCTGCAGACTGTGGACATCTATCATGCAGCTATCCTGACTTATTTATGCTCTTCTCTTTTGTGCTCCGAATAGAATAACAATGTAAAGGTGATATATTAAGAAGGGGATTACATTAACCACTTCAGAAATCTGGAGTTAGTCGCTCAAGACAAGAATTTTTAAATTATACTTTTACTGTAGTTCTTCAGATATAAAGCAGAAACATGCCCCTTTAAATAGATCAGGGAGTATGGAAGGGCTTCAGTTTTACACCTTGAAAAATACTTAGCTCTCATTCCAGAAAACCTGAAGGAAGTCTCAGATTTCTCAGGAGCTGGATCAAAACAACTAAATCCAGAGACCTGAAAATAGAAGATGTTTTAAATGATTTGTCAGCAAAACGAAATGCTCAAAGGGTTTCGAGGCAATAGAAAAGTGAAGCGTGCTGGAGAGGCACAAGAGCTAAATTAGGTGTCACTCTCCATTCAGGGAAACGCTTGCTGACAGCACCAGAGACTGGCAAATAGGATAGGTGACAGCATGCAGGTTCAGGGAAATGACAGAGATGAAGTCCCTGGCAGGCGACAAGCCAAAGGAACAACATCAAAGTAAACAGAAGTTTTCTTTCAGTAAAAGAAAAAAAGCAAGTGTTGCAGCTCATTTCTAAGAGACTGAATCTAGTGGATATTTCCATACCTGTTGATGTATTTTGCATAGATAATTAGCAAACTGTGTGTTTATTTTTATGTTATATGTATACTTAGAAAATACATTTATTTTGTTTAACCACATTGCTGTTAATACTTATGGCATATTTGATAGTAATGCCATGTAAAAACGTCTGAGCATGGATTAAATTCATATCAAGGATAATTAAGGTAGTGAAACAATACAACCATCCCAAATCTAATTTTAATAATTTAATTTTTTTCTGCTTACTAACGTGAAACACACACATACAGTTAACTTTTTTGTATGTTTATGCATGTGTCTGCATTGTACATAAATAAGTTTGAATAGTCTCTCTTTTAGAGTTCATGTTTTAATTTTTTTTAATATAGCCTATACTTAAATAAAACAAAATGGCTGTCCTGCATAGCAGCTGAGCAATTGCAGTGATAGAGCCAGTAGGTTGGAGTACAGCTTGTTTTTACTAAAGGACACCTGTACTGTTTTCAGTAGAACTAAATATGAACAGGTTTCTTTTCACCCAACTTTACTGGCGATTTGATCAGTACACACATCAGTTTCATTTATAACCTACTGAAAAAAAAGCAAAACTTGTTTTCCCAAATAATCTATATTTAAGCACTCTTATTGTTACACAGACAGGATCTGTGTTTTTTTTAATTTTTAAATTTTTTTTATTATTATTTATTCAATTATGCGTGTGTGTGTGCGTGTGTGTGTAGATGTGTGTAGAACCACGTGCAATTTCGGGAACCACCATGGACGCCTTCACCTCCTCCTTGTTTACTCTGCCCCGGGATTCACAGGCTCCGCTCTACCAGGGCCAGACACGCAGGCCGCCCCCCGCTTCTGCTCGGCGTCTATACGTGGGGTCTAGGATCCGAACTCAGGACCTTCTGCTTCCAAGGCAGAGGCTTAACCCCTGAGCCACCTCTCCATCCCCAGGATCTGTCATTTTTGATGAGGTGCATTTGTTGAAATTTGGAATTCTGAAGCTCACAAATAATTTTGCTTTCAGTAATACTTTTCAAAATTTATCAATTGAGTTTGTGAATGGTAGAAATATACAAGACAATGTTTGTAAAAATTGTATTGTTGTTAGAATGGTATTAAACTCTAACGGCTCTTAATACAAGTTAATGCTGGGCCCACAGTATCTTAGGTGAATGGTTGCAGTTTGGTTCCTAGTCAGTAGAGCAAACAATAAATTTGCCCACTATAATAGAGGTTGCAGATTCATGTTGCACAGGAAGCAGTTTTTCTGTCTTTAATGAAAAAAAATCTGACTTTTTGTAAGCTTTTTTTTTTTTTTTTTTTTAGGAAAATCAATGCTATTTTTTTCATGGGTCCTTGAACACATGCTATTCTGTCCTTTTGCCCTGCAACAAAAACTAAACTGAGGTAAGAAACTGCTGGCCCACCTGCTATATTCTTTCTGTGGGCTCCAATACATCTAGCATCTAGCATCACAAGCAGTTTCTCAAGTTAAAGATCACCAGCCTTAAACAGATAGCTCATTTGTGTCTTGACTTTCAGTCCTCATTTCAGGGCAGTGAATTTTTTTCCCCATATATAATTTTTGTTTTAGTCCAAGAATTTCTGCCTTCTTTTACTATATAGTTGCTTTTGGGGGACTCGCATCTCATTCTATGTCAGCAATGATAAGATCTTTGCTTCCTGACCTTTATGTGTGATTGCAAGTGGGGTAATAGGGCAGAATCCTAGTTCTGCATGGACTCTTTGTATTCCTGATGGGTCCATTTTACCTCCTGCAATACTCTTACATTTGGACTCTGTAGCCAAATCTTATTTAAGAAACCAACTGCATAGTCTCTGGTGCTTAAATAAGATGAGACATTTAGTTATGCCATTGAATACAAATCTATCCAGTTTCTACTTCGAAAAGTAGTGAGACTGAGATATTTTCTTAATCTATTTTATTTTTCAAATGGCCTGCTTCCAAAATTTTGCAACGAAATGCCACAGTAAGTTTAAATCCATTAATGAGCTTTAAATATATCTTAAATGACATGTAGTCATTAGATAAAATGATATTGCATCTCAGGCTATAAAATAAAAAAAGCCTTAAGTAAGGTACAAAATGGACTTAATTTTAAATAATTTGAAGGAAGATCTACAGTGGAAATGCTATTGGTATACTTTGCATACAAAAAGCGAACCAAGAAAAAGCATCGAGTTCAGTAGCATTGGTTTAGTTGTTTCTTTGCAGTTTGCCAAGTGAGACAATCAAGGAAGAGACCTAAGTATTACTTGGGGTACATATGCCATGAAATCCCTAGGTCCATGAGCAAGCAGAAGGGGGTGCCTGGGTTGAGAGAAAGGCACAGCACCTTACTGACAGCTGGTGTTACCCCCCCTCCCCCACCGCTGCAGCTGCCTGAGTCTCCTGCCACAGGTTGGTCCTCACAGGGGTGTAAGGGAGGTGGGCCTGAATATGCCTCATTCGCGGACTCCAGAGGCAAAGGGAGAAAGATGGAAAGGCTACACTGTGCTGTGTAATGAGCTTCAGACAAGTGACTCTGGGCCCCACAATAATGCACAGTGAGATCCTGCCTCACTTTTTGCTGGAGTCACAGAAATCTTTTTAGATGACTTTCTAATATCAGTTTGGGAAACTCAGTGTGGCCTGAGAGGTTTTCTTGCTTTTCCCCTTGCTTTAAGAAATCTCATCATTTTGCAAAACAGCATCATAGCATCACACTCTAAGAGGAAGGACCAGCTCATTGTCCTGGGTCAGTGAGTCTCTGTATCTAATTCCAGCACCCTGGAGTTCTGAGTAACTGTCTGTTCCTATTTATAAAGTACAACTTTTGAAGAAGAAGATTAATTGTGTTGGAAACATAATTATTCTATATCTTTGACAAATGACATGGAGAAAATTGGAGAACATAGTTATGTGGTTAAATAACCATTTCAAACTAGAAAGGGCACAGTTTATATTAGCCAACCACAAAGCAATACAGTTAAAATTAGTAACAAAGCTTTTATATCAGGAAATTATTAGAGACATTGAAAGAAAACCACTTTTCTAAATTTTTGGATCAAAAGGAAATCAAAACTGTAATTACTGACAATTAAGGAAATAGTGGCAGCGATGGGGTAAAGTATTATAATGGGTGGTGCATGACAAAAGTGTAATTAATTGGAAAAGTTCAGACTTCATGCTTTTTATTGAGGAAAAGAGCGCAGTAAGTTATATGGCTCCATACCCAAGCTGAGATAATGTTCTTCAAATAATATAAAGGCAATGATTTTAAAAAATTGTGAATGTGTGCATATATATATGCATATGTAGCCCTACACACACATACACACTCATGAATAATTTAATTAATTAATGATACAAATCTAATACAGTAGAAAAATAAGCTGGATAGCATATTTTAGGAAAATATATGCTGATGACAAAGCTTTATATTATGATTTGGCAGTGCATTTAATATTAAAAATATTTTAATGTTTTCCATGTTATTTTTCTAAATATCTTCATCTCATGTGCATGGATTTTTGGGTAGTCAATGAACAGCTCTGATCTCAGTGGGTCTGTGAGGTTAGATACAAGCTTGAGTATGAGGAACAATTCTTTTAAGAAAGATCATTCTTAGCATCTTGCAGTGGTTGTTGGGAGCCCCCCCCCCTGTTTGTTTATTATTTTCACTGAACTAGATGGAAATCTTCAGTTAAGAATTCTCCAAGGTAATGTCTATGGTCAAATACAAGAAACAAAATAAAATAATAAGAACAATTATGGAAATTGCTTTCTTAGTAATAACAGATTATCCTCAAGTTAACATTTAAGAATTAATCAAATATAATAGAGAACTGGCACTACTATTGATAAGCTCAGTTTTGAAAATTGGAAATAGAAATTAAACACTCATTTTCTAAGAATTCAAGTTCTACCACAGACCCACTCATTAATCACTGATTAGACGTCTTCTTTGTGGCAAGCCATATCCTATGTGCTGGAGACACTAGGTACTGCTCTTGTGAAATATCTCAATGAAAGTGGGGTGAGGGATGTCAAGGTGAGGATGACAGGTGAATATGAGTTTAGATGGCATTTGGTGATCTCAGACATTGTGTCACTGTTCATCTAGAAACCCTAAATGAGCTAGGGAAAACACCCCTAGAAGTGGCATACGGAATTAGTCACACTGGGAAGATATGAGCTATGAATAAAGTCTTCAAATATTAATAAAATTTAATAAGCAAATATGTACATTCATGATAGCAAGCACTGAAATTCATGAGGATAAGCTTCACAAAATACATTGAACATATAATGAAAAATACATACATGAAAATATATGAACTCACATGTATGTGAATGTAAAATTAGAGATTTTTATACAAACATTTATTTTTAATTTATCATATTCTTTTAGAATTTCATACATAGAGATAACAAATTTGTGTCATTTCACCCTTTATCACCCAGACCCATTTCCCTTCTTTTCCTACTGCAAATATTTTTGAAAGAACCTATAACTAAACAGAGACACTATGTGTCTGAATATGACTTATTATTAGAACAATGTCATTTCTTTTTAATGACTTTTACTGAAATGTACTTTTATAAATTAATTGTAGCAAAGTTCTTTAAAAAACTTGTAAAGTGAATGTAAATTTCATCTGAAATAATGCATGTTACATGATGATCATAAATAATTTGGTTAGGAAAAGAATGAAAGAATACCTGGGCTACAAGCTACTAAAATCTGCATCATGAAATTGCAGTGAATGGAGTTAGAAAACTCATATTCTCACTAGCACAGGGATGGGATTTTCCCCATCTCATCACCATGCAGGGCAGTCATCGGTAAGTGATGCTGGAACATTTTCCCTGCTGGGCCCTGACATAGACTCAGCATGCTCCGGACAGACCTTGTTAGGCTATCCCAGTTGGCAATAGCTTACAGCATTTTGGCACACTCTTTAGGTTATGATAAAAGTGGCATTTAAATAAGGGAAGAAAGGAAGGATTATTTCAGAAATGATTCTGGAAAAGCTGGCTAACTCTTTGGAAAAAATAGAGTAGTCCTTTACTTCATATTATACACTAAAATAAATTCCAGATGGATGAGAGGATTTGATTTGTAGAAAAAAGCAGGAAAGAGTTTGAAGATAAGATGATATTTAACTAACATCAAAGTAAAGAAGGTCTTTCTAGAATGACACAGGAAGATGAAATATTAACAATATTTTAAGTTTCTTTGAGTTTCAAGAGCAGGAATTAGGAAGCACACTGGACTTCTTCAAGAGTATTTTGTAAAGTATTTGAATATATACATATATATATATATACTTACCAAGCAGACTAAATTAATACATATTCAACTGTTTTTACTCATTCACTAAAAGGAAATTGTGGGTAATTTTATTTGTCCAACGAATATGTTCCAGGAAGGAATGCGTATCAAGATTCTGGAGGAAAACATAGAAAATGATTGTATTTTTAATTTCTTAATAGTCTCCTGAGTTATGTAATAAAATTTTGCTTTTGAACATCAGAAACTTGAGACTCTATGTGATTAAATACCTTGCCAACTAGCATTCATTGCAGAAGTGAGAGAGCTGTGATTGGAAGCCCATGTCTGCAGTTCCACAGTCACTAGTCAGCATCAAGTGTGGACCCTGATTCTGCTTTAAGTGGATGTGGAGAAGTACGTGAATGTTGATTGTCAACCCAGGCCTAAGGTCTCCTGAGCAGGAGGCTTTGGTTTGATCCCACATTCAATGTCTGCCTCCAGTTCTGTATGCATGATTCTTTTCTGTCTTGTACAAAGCCACAGAATCTGTGCTGCTGATGTTTGGAGACAGAGTGAACATGAACTCTTTTATTTTTCTATTTACCTTTAGCAAATGTGAGTGTACGTTTGAAGATAATTCTTCCATCCTTTTTCTGACCTAGCAACTTGGAAAGCTCATATTTGATCTCTCATAGTTGTCAAGAATGTTAATGTTGGAATAGAAAAAAAAGGAGTTGATTTCCTTAGTGTAGACATCCTGGAGTCCTTATTTCCCTGTGTCACAGGCACCTTGTTAAGATGCAGAGATAGAATCTAATATGTGCATTGTAACTCTGATGAAGAAACAAGCACTTCTCAGATAGGTATATGTTCAATCAATCTTTTTTCTCTCAACCCAGCAGTTCCTTTTTGGATAACAGCTCTGTAAACAATAAATACATTAGTGTTAGTATGCTACAATGCAGCTAGTCCTCAGTTTCAATTTAAGCTATATTAACTTACTAAAATAAGTTTGCAGGTGTTTTGAATGGATGTATTTCTTTGCGTATGGCATAATGTCATCTAGCCTAAACAGGGGCTTCTCCTGCTTCACAGGAAAGCTTACGTGAGAAAAATATACCTAAAAATAAGATATTTCATAGACTGAAGGGAGAGCCATAGTTATTTGGACATTCTTATTAGGACCTAATTATCTGCTGGTAATTTTACTACAAGCTGGCTAAAAACAATGCCTCTAAGTTTTGTGATAGTGGCCATATTGTGCAAGCATACTGATTCCACCAGAGCCTGAGTCTTTCAAGAAATGAGGACTGGAGTCGATTTCTAGCATGCTAAGTATGGTGGTCATTGTAGGTGTTCTCCGGCACTGAAGAAAAGAATTCCCTAATGCAGGATGGCTGGACAGATTGCAAGTTAGACATATTGATCCTCACTGAGCTCTATCCCAACTACCATACCTTCAGTAATTTCCTCATTGCCCCTGAATGTAGCCCAAGATTACCTTCCAAACCCTTCGTACTATGCTGTGCACTCTCTGTTCCAGTAAATGATTCTATTTACTAATCAAGCGATCATTGTTATCCATTTTCTGATTCCTTTAATTGTAAGAATATCAATTCCTGGATGTGTGCTTCTCCTCTCCCTCTCTATCTGATGAAATCCTTCCTGCTTAGAGGCTCATCATAGCTATCCAGGAGACTTTCTCTGAACTGCACAGTTGCGTTACTTCTATCACATATGGTACTATGCACCTGGTGCGGGCCTTTTGTAAGTTTTCTTGCTGGCTAAGCTAAGCCCGTGTTAGCCATAAGCCACACCCTGGGCACCTACATCATATGCCTGCAGTCTTATCACTTTTGTTGCAGGTTTCCATTCTTCTCTCCTCACTTCACTTGGTTTCTATTGTCCATTGATTCCAGTTTCACACCTTTCACTGAGATCATATTTCTGTTGGGCTTTCGCTGAAAATCTCCCTCCATTTTGATAATTTTTATTTTCCACTTATCAGCAAAGAACTCTGTAGCCACAGGACCCTGAGACCAAATCCTAAATCGTAATTTGAGGCCCAGGTTCCTTTTGTCTTGAATTTGCCCACCTGCCAGAAGTACAGAGTAAATATTTACAAGAACAGCACATGAAACATCCCATGGTATGAGGTGAGTCCCTTGTTCCTTTTGTGTGCAATTACTTAGCACATTGAAATGGCTCACCATGAGTCACAGCTGCAAGAGATTGTGCTGGTCTCTTCAACTTCAGGTGGTCTCTCACTGCTCCACAACCTTTACAGCTCTTCAGCTCCGGGAAGGAATTTTTCTGTCACCTTTTTTGGTCTGTTCAGCCTTTTTACCAAGCTCCAATTATGGAATTTAGTCCTAGTACCTAGGGTATTTGGTGTTGCCAAAAGCAGTCTTGGTTTGGCAGGGGTTCTCCTCTTCCTCCTTTCCAGTGTGTTTTCCTCTGGGGCAGCAGCACATCAGTCTTGTCGGCCTCTGCACCCCTCGGGTGCTTGGTCTTTTTTGTATACTGTTAATATCAGCTCTGCCTAGTTCTGCTGATGAATCAGGAGTGACAAGTCTGCGATTTTGAGGATAAAAGAAGACCCAGAGAAAAAAATATAGTCTACTTAAAAAGACTGCTTCTCCTCTCTGTCTTGGCTTTCAACAGCTTTCACTTTAAATAACTTCAGCCCCTTTCAGTGTTTCAGCCCCTTTCAGTGGACTGGGTGGGACTGGGGCATAGGGGCCTGGTTGCCACGCCTGGTTGTTCATAACTGTCCTCTTTACTGATGTTTATACTGGAGCCAAATGGGAAGTCCTGTGTATAGAAGGTGCTCAGTAGAATACTGGATTTATGATCCTGCCCATTTTCCATTAATTCACACATCTCATTCTCTTCTCTTATTATAGACTCCAAGTACAATTAAAGCTTTCTCCAAATTGCCTGTTTTATTTCTCTGTCAGAAGCCTGCAAAGAATATTTTCAACAGTTGTCGTGTGGGCTTTTCCTGAAATGCCATGTCACTCCAAAAGTGATACTCTGCTATTTTGACTACTTATAGCAAATGAGGAAGAAGGTAGGCTGAACACAGAGAAATTCCAACTGAACGAGTGTTCTTGCCAAACTAGTGGTAGAGGAACAATCTTTAGAATTTTAGAAATAACTAAGGCAGTGTGAACTCTTCAAATCTTTCAGTAGCAAAAATAAATCATTAGACAGTAATTGCAGCTGGCATCAGGGTAAACTATTGAATAAAACATCTTTCTTGGTAATCTTTGATATTAATTCCAACACTGTGATGTGATTATTTGCTGATTTCTTTGTGTCTATAAACAAGAAAATGATTAATCTGTAATAGTCAATTAGCTCATTATTTTAAACACTAATATATAATCTTGGGAGGAAAAAGGTTTTTTTTATCACATTAGACTTCAGGAACCCAGTCAGATCCTGTTTTTTTTTTAAAAGTTCGTGGAACTGTAGTTTCAAATCTAGTAGTAATATTTTAAGATATACATGTGTGGATTCCTCTTGTCCAGAAAGGAAGACTCAGTTTCACTTATTTACGTAGCCCAGTTTTCAAAAACAACATAAATATTACGTCTATATGCTCTCTGCTATATTCGTGTGTGGGTAAGATAATTTACCTGATTCAAAATTGTCCTTAACCTTAGTTCCCCTCTAATTAATTGTACTGTTATTTTTCTGTTATCGGCTCCCTGTGCTATGACCCCTTTTGCTAAGACCCTTCCCAACACATCTGAATTGGGCAGTGGCGAAAGGGCCCTCCTTGGCTTCCAGAACCTTCTGTCCATCAGTAGAGATCTGGAACCTCAGGAATGTTTTGTTTAGCCTGTGAGGATGAAGAAGAATGAAGGATGAGGACCCAAGTGGCATTCTGATCAGATCTTGTGCTTCTTTACCGTATTTTCCTAGTTTCTTTAGCAGTTCCATCTCCTTAGAAATTGAGTAGGTTCTGACATATTGTTTCCAATGAGCTCCATGGGGAGGAGGGAACATGCCAAGCTCTCCTAAGCACAGACCTTAATGTTGCTTGTTTTTCCTTCTCTTTTCTTCCTTGTGGTGTGTATCTCTCTTGTAGTGATGAGATTGTGTCCAATCTCAAACATCAGATTAGTGGGAGGGGCAGTGTGGTACCAACTATGGAACTGTTTTTGGCATAGAGTTAAGTTTTTTGTTTCACTGAGAATTTTCAATAGTTTTTTGCTGTTCACAGTCTTGAGTGATTTTTTTTATTTGTTGCCTGAGGATCAGACACAGACTCTCAAACTCCCAAGTTTCTGGACTTGGCCTTATTCTTTCACATTTCATTCTACACCAGTTCAATTTTCTCTGAATTCTTCTTTTTTCATGCTATACTTTGGAAGAGAAGTAAGGAACCAGTATATGTGAGACTATCATGCTCTTTTGAATGTTCTTTCTCCACAGCTGCAGTGTTGCAAGGCACTTGGATTGCCTCTAAATGGAAATAAAATAGCTGTAAGCTGCAGTTGAACTGGACATTTTCTTTGGCATGGGTTGATGGCTCTCCAGCTTGGAACCCTGTTTTGTTGCTACCTAATTCTGATCATTAAGCCAGTAAAAAAACATTGGCCTTTGTTACAAATCAGGTCTATCTTAAACTGCCAGTTCAGTTTCTCTACTAAGCTAGACTAGTCAGCACCAAATGAAGAACCAAGATGAGGCAATTCCCTAGGTTGGTACATATGCAGTGCACAGAGTAGAAACTAGATTGGGCCCCCCAGGAAGTGCTGATTGCTGTTGCTACTTACAGTTTCTCCCTCCCTTTCTTTCCTTTCTTTTCCTTGCTCCTGGAAACTGAACTCTTATTTTTCTCCTATATCAAATGAGTTTGTCATCCCCATTTCAAGGTTAGCATCTTTTAGAAAGCAATAGCTCAATGCAACGAAATATAAAGAGAACAGTTTTCTGAGTTGGATTTGTACTCATAGTGCAGGAGCCCAATTTACAAGTTGTGTCACCTGACCATGTTGCCCAGTAAACGGAATTCCCCTGCAAATTGGTAAGATCATGATTACTTGCAATGATTCTCTCTTACTCTGTCTCTGTCATTACTTCTCTTTCTCCCTCCTTTTCCTTCTCTCCACTCCTTCTCTAAGCCCTTATTTGCATTCTTTGTGTATTTGGTTAGTCTTGCTTACCAACTTGCACAGCTATTTATTAAATGAAACAAACACTAATATAATTAGTATATTATTGCATAAATCCTATTTTCACACTGTCACTTTCAGTGATACCTGTAGTCCAAATAATTTATTTTTCTCAGAAATACAAAATTAAACCCTGTATGTGTCTGACTTCCACATCATTTAGTGTTGACATTTTTTTTTACTTTGCTTCATTATCAACAATGTCATTCTACTTGTGTTTTTCTTTTTATAGAAGTCTTGGTGTCTCATTTTTCAGTGAAAAGACTTCCATTTGATATAATCTGTCTCAGAAAAAGCCAAAGAATATACAGTGAAGCAGTTAAATATACTTTCCTTCTGACCCAGCTTGTTTGTTGGACTTGACATTATGAGTTAACAGTTCACTAGGAAGCTCCAAAGGCCCAAAAGATAATTGGTGCTGATTGTAGGTTTGGATATGTTTGACAGAGTAATTGAAAATATTGCCCAAAATTCTACCAAGACATATTAAAAACTAGTAAGTTTGTAGGCACATGTAAACATTATTAAAACCGAAAATATATACAATGATGGTTTACTGAAATATTGAAAGCATAAGAAAAAGTGAAAAAATGTGCAGAAAAGTTTTAAACCTTAGATAAAATAGGGTTGAATAAACAAAAACATTTCCTCAAGATGAAATAGAAAACCTAAAGGTCATTAAGCTTCAAAGAAATTAACTTAACCTAAAGGACAGGGTGAATTAAAATAGGAAAATTCGTAAGACTATCCCAGACAAATGATCAAAGGCAAAATTGGTGAAAGTTGGAATTATAAGTATGGCATTTTGCAGACAGTTGGTTTTAGTCTAGGCTAGGGAAGATTCCAGAACCTGCATAAGAACTGAAAGGCAAGGAATAGGGAACAAAAGAGTCTTGAAACAATGTAGCAGATACCATAAATTTCATGCTGGGTCTGCAGCACAAATAATTTTTACTTTTCTTTTCATATCCCTATGCTTAAAATTAAGTTTCTAATGAAGAATGTCTGAGTGAGGTGGAGCTGGGGATTCAGGACTCTGAGCCCTGCGTGGCATCTGAGTGAGCGCCTTGTAGAACGCGGACGAGAGTTAGTAGGAGCGAAGGCCTGGAAACAGAGTGAGTGTGTATGTCCTGTTCCAGTGGCTCTAACACACCAGTGATCCATATTCCAGTTGCTTAGGATGTAGGAAAGACTATCTTTTTCTCTCTTTCTTCTCCCCCCTCTCTTTTCTTCCTTTTGTCCTTTATTTCAAGTGACTCATTCTGCCCTTCCTTTTCTTGCTTAAGGAAAATCCCTCCAGTGAAAATTTTTTGCAGTTTACTTACAAGCAGGACATAGACCCATGGATCTCCCGACAGGGAAATACGTATGGAGAAGTAGCGTTCAGCTGAGTTACTCTTCATTCATTCATTCAGACACAGCTCTCAGTGAAGTCAAATTATCCTGCAGACGATTAATTTAAAGCTGGGCTGTTTTGGTTCCACAAAATTAAATTTTACCACAGTTTAACTCTTCTTTAAACATGAATGTCTTAGCTTTCTGTGTACTTATTTATCTTTAAATAATATCCACTCTTCCTTTCAGTAAGGAAGCAGAAATACTTAGGATGAGGGCTGATGGTTTCCACTCTACCTTGTGTATTAAAGGGACACTCCGAGGTTGGGGACTTAATCTCATTACCAAAATTGTGCAGGCGTCTTATTGATTTTAATAAATTAAAACAGGGATGAGGGAGGGGGCTGGAGAGGTGGCTCAGGGGTTAAGCCTCTGCCTTGTAGGCGGAGGGTCCTGAGACCCCACGTATAGACGCCAGGCAGAAGCGGGGGGGGGGGGGGGGGGGGGGGGGGGAAGCGGCTGCGTTTCTGGTCCTGATAGGGCAGAGTAAACAAGGAGGAGGTGGAGGTTGTCCATGGTGGTTCCTGAGTTCGTCCGTGGTTCTCCACACACACCATACATGCACAATTGAATAAATAAAAAAAAACAAACAGGGATGAGGGGACTGTCAAATCGTAAGAGGGAGAAATGGTGCTAATCTTAAGAGAGATTTCTCAGCTTTATTTTTGTACAATAAAATAAAAGCTATTTTGTCCAGTATTATCTAATACCAAAAAAAATTGTCAGAAGAAACAAATGATGCACTTTATAACAATGGCCTAATAGTGACTATACTCAATATTAAGTACTTTTTTTGAAGTTATGATTCAATCATTCAAGGGGGACATGCTTTCCATATATGAGTGTGTGTGTGTGTGTGTGTGTGTGTGTGTGTGTGTGTGTGTGTGTTTGTAGTACCACAAGTCATTCTAAGCCAGATCCATGGATCATATTGGAATATGCTAAATTTAGCAATATGCTAAATTTCTTCCTGTAGAAATTCATTGTTTATGAACTACATATTGCATATTTTCTGGATGCCAAGCTATAACCAACTACTACTCAAAAGACACAAGAGAAAGCTGTAGTAGAACTCGTGTTTGTATAAACATCATTTCTTCTGTCAAAGGATACTTTGCAAGCCTATCGTATCAATGATAGCTATGTATATATTTATATAGGAAGTTTATTTTCACTTAAAAACAACTTTAAGTGGACTAAATAATAAATATTATTAATAGTATTGTTGCTAGCATGATAGGATTTGCAGAAAACTTCAGTCAAAATGATAGCATTAAAAATATTCTAATGTGAATTCAAAGTGATAATCACACCATGTTTGATGTTCTTGAAGAAATGTATTATTAAGTTTCTGTGTTATATGGACACAATTACCATATCGTGTATAGAGACAGTTATGAAGAACTGAACAGTACACAAAAATCAAGGTACATTTGGCTTAGAATCATGGTTCTAGCACTCTCTCTGTAACATTCAAGTAAAGTAGCATTGCAACATAGCTTATGAAATCTACAAGGATTTAAAGATTACAGGAGCTAATGTATCGTGCTGAAATGTATCATGCAGAAATGCTGCATGTCAGCATCCACCAGTGTCATTTCTTGAGTGGAAGGGACTTACTGCTTCAAATGATGAATGATGTGCTCCTGAGATGTCACGTGGCTGTGCGAACTGTGAGACTGTAAAGAAGTGATATTTTCTAATTTGTATTTTTTTAGTGCCCTGCTTTGAAAGAAAATCCCTGGCAATCCTCTGTACTCTCTGAGGCATAGGGGTCTGTGGGTGGGATCTTCAAGTAGGATTGTTCTCCTCAGAAGCTTATGTAACTTAACTTAAATAAATGATACATTCTGAGCATTTTAGAAGCCTAACATTGTCAAAATATCATAGAATCTTTTAAAACTTTTAGTTGCTTCTCTCTCAAAACCATTACCAAATTTCAGAGAAAAAGACTGACTCTTCCAATTTTGTCTCAAAAATACTACAGCTGTAAAAATTCATGTTGAACCTACTACAATCAATATGATTTCTCTCTTTTTGAAATTGCTTTAGAGGTACCTTCTTTTCAAGAGTTCCATATTGATCTAGTAGTTGATTCTATTCTATTCTATTTTTCTACTTTTACAAGTATATTGAGTATTCATCCCAGCTTCCCTCCCTCTCTCCTCCCTCACATTCCTTCCTTTCCCTCTACCATTCCCTCCTGTCCTTCTGCCTGTATGCTTCTATGGACCTAGGGTTTACTCTGACTTGTCTTCTATTGTGGGGTTCAGGCTTCTGTAGTATATCAAGTTACCTCTCTTCAAGCTACCCCACTGATACGTGCATTTCCTTCACTAATTCAGCTTGAGATACAAAAGTTTCCACTCTTAAGTTCCTATTCTATGGGTATAATAACAACCACCTACTGAAGCAGTTTGATGTACTGTCTTCCTACCTATTGGTTTATTGGCTGTCTTCCCTATTGATCTATTTCCTTCCCTTTTTTTAGGTTCTCATTGTAGTTTGCAGTAATAGTGATATGTACCATTCTGACAAGTGGGTCTTCTTGAATCCAATCAGAAAGCTATTTGTTGTCTCCTTGATATTCATGCCACTGTTACACTGGTGATCACCTTTTGCCATGGTGATTTATATTGCAACTTACAGATCTCATGCCATTGATGGGACTTGTGATTATTTCTGTGACAACTTCTACAGTATGTCTTGGTACTGTGTAAGCTATCCAACAAGGAGAAAGTCCTCAGACCAATTTGAGTTGATATATTTTGCCCATTTTCTATTATCCATTTGTGTTGCCTCTTCAGTAATAGGGTCTTAGTGACGATTTTTGGAGAGCAAACAAGAGCAATGGTAAAAGCCCATTATGTTTTGGGGCCTTTAAGACCTCTCTAACCAACATTTTATCAGGAAATGCTATATTTCTATTATTTATAAGTATAATTTTGTCTCTGGGTTCTAACTGAATCAGGTTGATTCTATTTTAGGTTGTGTTGCTCATATGATGAATCATATTATTTTACAATATTTCTTTTAATTCTATTAAGAAGTATGTAGGGTCAAATCAGCTTTTTAAAAATATAGTGCTAATCATGTAAAACCTCTTCCTGGTGACTGAAACTGTTGTCAGTCCTCTCACCCCTTTCCATCTCTTAGAACACAATATTTAGTAGGCACTTGTATTGGATGTAGGTGTGAATAAGAAACATAACTCCTTATTCAGGATTTATAGTGAAGGTAAAGAAGAGCTTGGTTGACACACGCACACACACTAAAGACTTTGAAGGCATTGGCAGAGTGCTGTTGCAGTGGAAACAGGGATGGTTCTATCTCATTGTGCATGAGACAGGAGCATTAATTTTGTCATTAATCTACCTAGCCGCTCAGAAAGAAAGGGGTAGTGCTTCATGACCCATAACCCTGTCATCCCATGCAATCTCCTCTATAATTTTATTTACCATTTCAAGCTACTCTTGCCTTTTTATTTGAACCCTACTTTATCCCTGTAATTGTCTGAAAAGATCCAGGTCAAGGTGCTACTCTTTACCTTGTCTGCTCTTTACAGATGATGTATCCCAATATTTTACACTTCTCTTTGGAAAGTAAGCTTAAAAATTCTAGGTTCTATGTCACTAAAGACTGCTAGATATGTTGATTTTTTTATTATTATTTATTCAATTGTGCATGTATGTGTGTATGTATGTATATGTGGTGTGTGTGCAGAATTACAGGCGAATTCGGGAACCACCATGGACTGCCTCCACCTCCTCCTTGTTTACTCTGCCCTGGGATTCACAGGCTCGCCCTACCAGGACCAGAAACGCAGCCCCCCCCCCCACGTCCACCCAGCATCTATACGTGGGGTCTAGGATCTGAACTCAGGACCTTCTGCCTGCAAGGCAGAGGCTTAACCCCTGAGCCACCTTTCCAGCCCCTAGATATGTTGATTTTTACATGGCAAATGTAGTAAGCTGTAGTGACTGTCAGGACTGCAATCCCAAGCACCCACCAGATGAACATCTGTAACTTACAAAGGTTAAGTAATTCCCCCCCACAAGACTACAATAAACACTTTTAAATTCCAAGTTCATTTGTATTCCATGGTGATATAATTTGTTTCTTAACACTAATCCTAGAAGACATCCCTAGATTGCTTCCATTTATGACTGCTTTCTATAGCTGCTTCAAAGAAGTATTTTCTTTCCATATACACTATTTCAAAAAGAAGAAAAAATATTTAAAATATTGCTTCAAAAAGCATGCTATAGACCAACACTCTGTAAGAATGAGCCAATCTGCTTCTTGAGTGATTGTAATTTTCTTCCATATCATATCCAATACCTTCTTTTCCATGAGAAAAAAACTTGCATTTCATTATGAGTATTGAAAAAATATGATTTTGTCCTTTGAAAACTCTTCTTTTACTTTAAAGCTTTAGAGTAGAATTTGCTCTCTTTTTGTCTCTCTCATATTTTTTCCTGAATAGAGCATATTGGACAGCTTGGTTGCTTAGAAACATTAGTGGACTTTAGAGAACCTTAGAATTAGACACATGGAGACAAATGTGTAAGGCTGGGGCTTTACTCCACAATATGGCCTATGTTCTCTTACCTGATTCTTCAAGATATGTTTCATTCATAATTGTGTCCTTTAAATGTAACTAAACTGTTTAGCCAATTCTGATGATTTTTTTCCCAAAAGAATGTGCTGCTGAGCTAAAATTTCATGCCATATTTCAGCCCCAAGCAGATTTTTATGACAAAGCAATAAACCCCTGGAAACGGGTTTATAATGGAAAACGCAACTTGACCTCAGTTGGAGGAGCCCAAATGCACCTTGCAAAAAGGCTCATTTTTGAAGTATGCAAGATCTCTTTTTCCCAGGGGTAGTGTCACAGCAGAAAGGTGTATAATAATAGTTGTATTTACCATAAATACCTAACATGTTTTATGATGATTTGATTGTATTAAAAATTTCACCTTATAGATTTTAATAAAACTGCCTATGGGCCAAGTTATTACAGTTGGATTTGTTTTCCTTTGCCCACTGGTCTCTGTGGAAAGAAGCAAGCAACCCTTATAAAAGGCTTTAGTTTTTAGTACTTGGTTAATAAAAAATAATTTCCTGTCCTTTGGACTTGTTCATGAAGCTGAAAAATGACTCCATAGGTCAGTGGTATGTGGCAAAGCTAATTTCTGTGAGTTTATTTTTTATCAGGTGGTACTGAGTAAAGCAATATGGGAAACTAAAAATTCCCCATTCTGTACCAAATTTTCAAGAGCAAAAGTTATCCCCAGTGTCACAAAAAAAGAAAAATAGTGACACTGTTGCTTTTACCGATTTCTAGTGCTACAAAATATTTTAAGACCTAAGAAGGTACAGAAGGAAAAGCTAAAGCACATAGAAATCTTCATCTACACTTAGACTTTAAAGGTTGGCAAGAATGACATTCACTATTGAAAGTAAAATAAAATCCAACTCTTACTGTTGTTAACAAGGGCACCTTACAGTAGTGACTCTGAGTGAGGCAATGTATAAGGCAGCAACAGGGTGGGTAAATGCCATCCAATAAGCACATTTCTTTGCAAGACTCCTCCCCAAAATCACACTTTCTCCAAAGGAAGACTGTCATAATCATGAAAAATCAGATGTCTTTCCCTGAGTTCCAGGTCTGTGCCTATTGCATGTCTTGCTGAGCAAAACCTCATAAGCAACTCCTATCTCTCTAGCATATCCACGGGTCAATTTCCAGGCAGGAAACTGGAACATGGCTGCAGGAAGTGTCCAGCCACCTGTGCAGCTGGTAGCTTTGCCCCCAGGCAGTTCATATACATTGCCTTCTCCAGCATTGCAGAGGATTACAAGGACACAGAGTATAATGTATGCATTGGAGGTCTTTTGGTTTTTTTTTTTTCCCTCTGCTATCCTTGTTTAAAAATGCTCACAGAGCTCAGAGAAAAATAAGACACTTCTGGAACGCGGAGAGATTGATAGCGAGCCTTTCTGGAGGTGACAATATTAGATGAGAAGAGGCATATGTTGCTGGAGAACCATGATTTAGATGAAGGTGAAATGAGCAAAAACAGTGAAAAGGACACTGAGTAAAGAAGCCACAGAGCTGCTTTCCCTCTTTGTAGTTGTATTTGATGGAAAGATGAAGGCACATATTATGTGAATCTAGAAGAGATTCTTGTCTTCTCAGGTTGAAAATACATAAAGCTGCCAACATAGTGCTGTTCACCAGCTGTGTTCCTGGTAATGGCAGTGGTAGACAGAAAGGACACATCATTCTAGATGGCAGGCAGGTTTGAAGGGTGGGTGTTGACTCAGGCAAGTGTGTTTCTATGACATCTGGGAGCTGGGAGTATCCCCTCTCATCAGAGGACACTATGTTTTCACTGTGAAGTTGGACTGGTGACCACTGATTAACAGGGAATCAAGGAGGTGTGTGTGGAACCTGAAAGAATAATAAAAAGCAAGTGGATATTTTCCAAAATGGGAGAAAATCCTGACAAATGAGCAGAAAAGCTGAAATCCCTGAGTGGCATATACATGCGACTATGTGAGTCAGGTAGAGAAGGATAGAGATGAACGGGAGGCGGGGAGGGCATTGTATTGGAGGGATGAAGAAAGTACAGAAGTATGGAGACACCCATTCATACTGGGGCCTGAGGAAGGAGAGGTAGCTTTCATTGACAATTCTCTTCATGAACTGGAGATTGTCCCATTTGAAGTCAGTATGCATTTTGCAAAGCTAATTTCCTGCTAGATTTTCTTTTTTCATTTCATAGTTGGTCAGGAGCATTTGGGTTAAACTATCAGTCAACATAGTAGAATATGAGTGTTTATCAGATACTGGATACACACAGAACAAATTGAAAATCCTTAAAGTCAACATCTAGAACCAAAAATGCTTGAAAATACAAAACTAATGAGTGCCAACATGAGGTCAAGTATGGAAAATTCCACACCTGTGGAAAGTCACCATCAAAATGCAGGTGAACTAAAAATATCTCATAAATCCCATTCAGACTTTGAGCATTAGGTGTATATGAAAACTAAAAAATTTTATGTTTAAATGTAGGTCTCATCTCCAAGTTATTTAATTTTATGCAAATGTTTCAAAACTCAAAAACTGAAATCTAGGATATAAGGAGTTTCAGATGGGAGGTACCCAATCTATAGTATATTTTCTATAAGCTGGCCTCACATATCTTAGCTGTAGGAGGAAAATATGGGAAACTCTAAAGTACAAAAAGTATTTTTAGTACCACTTATGATATCTCTTCAGTTAGCCATCTTACATTTTGCACAACTGTTACTACATTTAGTCCTTTCAGTAAGGCAAGTCAAAGATTTTCTCATTGCAAACAACCTGCATTGGTATTTTATGAAGTGTTATACATCTGAAGAATGCTGAAGTTTTAAAATTACAAGCTGATAAGAAACCTAATGACATGATGATCTCCTCCAGGGCCCCATGAAAGTGATTTACACTCCAGGAAAGCAGCGACTCCCCAATATGTGCACATCTCTTGGCTCCCCCTGTTGAATTTGCTCACCTGGTCATATGCTGGAGAGATGGCTCAGGGGTTAAGCCTCTGCCTTGCAGGCAGAAGGTCCTGAGTTTGGATCCTAGACCCCAAGTATAGATGCTGGGCAGAAGTGGGGGCGGCCTGCATTTCTGGTCCTGGTAGGGTGGAGCCTGTGAATCTCGCGGCAGAGTAAACAAGGAGGAGGTGGAGGCGGTCCATGGTGGTTCCCGAATTCACCCGTGGTTCTACACACACACACACATACATACACATACATGCACACACTCACAATTGAATAAATAATAAAAAAAGTTAAAAAAAGATTCTACCTCAAGGGGGAATGTTGTTGGGAAGAAGAGAGAGGAAACAAGCTACACAGGATCTATGGCCTAACATCCAGCTCTTCTAGCTTTCTCTAACCTGGGGGCTTTGTGTCTCATATCATCATTATTAGTACTTCCTAGTTATCATTTAGCATCTATTCATTTATGGTGTTAGAGATTTAAACAAGGGTTTTGCATGTGCTAAGCAAGTCTGGACTCTACTACATTCCTAGACCCTTTATCTTTATTTATGTGATGGAGCTCAGTCATGATGGGGAGGATGATGATGGTGATGATGGCATAACTCTAATGCCCTAGCAGTACTTACATGTTGCAGTTGTATTTTTCTTATTTCTCTTTTGCCAATTTATTTGTCCAATATTTTTAGTGCCTTCTTGAAAAGGGAAACTTCTAGTATTTATTATGTATATGTACTACACTTAGATGAAAATGCCATGTCTGAGGCACATAAGCATCCCAGAGAAAACAAGGATTTCTTCATTATTCTTTCAATATCAAAGATCTTGTAATCTAACCAGAGGTACAGTAGGTAAACCAATTACATCAATGTAATGGAATAGGTGCATCAATACAGAGGTGTCCCATTGTTCTGGAAAATAATTCATCTCATCCAGGATAAGTCAAAAAGACTGCAGTAATATTAAAGGTTGAATAGGAATTCCAGTCCAAAGTAAGGATGGTTCTGGGTTAAAGAAGGAATGAGCAAAGGTACTATGCCATGAAAGCATGAGATGGCATGCTGAATAGAGGAGACACATATTTCTTAGTATATGTATGAGCAAGAGATTGGGGTAGGATATGAGATTGGAAGGGTAAAGGGTAAAACAGAGCCTAGTGGAAACTTCTGGCTGTGAAGCTAAGTACCTTGACTTTAACCATGTATGTGTTGGCATGCCACCAGAAGTTTCAGGTGTGTGAGTATCATGATAAGAATGTTGGTTTACATAATTCAGAATACCAAAGAACCTACATTAATCACTTGGAACCAGACCAGCCAAATCTCTCCCCATCCTAAAGCTCAGGGAACCTTATGGAAGAAGGGGCAACAAGATTGTAAGAGCCTACAGATGTGGGGGACCAATGATATGTAAGATACTCCACACAAGTGCAACAGCCAGAATTGGACTTTGCCCAACCTGTGCAATGGCTTGACATGTCAATGACCCCCCAATGTCTAGCATGGATCACAGGGGAGAAGGCTCCAGGTAGTAGGATCCTTAGAGACAACTGGGAGCCCAAGAAAGGGCTCCAGGCTATGCAACTGAGTCCTTACCCCTCACTAGAGTAGAGGACTCAGAGGGAGGTTTGACATTCACACAAAAGAATGCTCCAGGGGATAGGAGGGAGGGAGAGGGAGGCACTGAGAGAGGGGGAGGGAAAAAAGGGAGTGAAAGAAAGGAAGGAAGGGGGAGAATGAAAGGGGGGACTGAGAGGAGATGAGGGAGGGAGAAGATGGGGTTACCTATTGAGATTGTATGATTAGGAAAAAAATGTGGGAGAAAAAAAAGAATGCTGGTTTAAACAAGTTAATCTGATGGCAAAGTAGATCATGAATCTAGAGCCGGTGAGCTGCTTGATGTTTGCCATAATACATAACATACCCGGATGGTAAGTTATTTTCATGTCCTTCTTCTTCCATGAGGCAAAGCTTTAAGAATGAACTCAATAGAAATCATATATGCTATTTTAACCTTTAGAATGAATACTCAGGATAGTATAGCAAGTCTGAAATCATCCATGGGAAATCTAATGTTGTAAACAAGAGTGATTCTAGAAAATGCTGGCTTGTGGCTTAAGCATATGCAATCAGAGAATTGCATAGCTGTGAGTCAGAGTTTAGTTGGTCCTTAAAGTCATTTGCTTGATAGTAAATTAGTGGCTTAGTGAAATATGTTTACATTTCACTTCTTATTGTACATATGATTACATGTTTTGAGGCTGGGTTAGAAAATATCTTTATATATTTGCAAATTTGGAGCAGGAAATATTATTGACTGCTTGCACATACAGATATGAAGCTCTCAGATTTTATACACTGTACTTATATACTTAGGTGTGCACTTACATGCTAAGATATTGCTGATTTCCCAATTTATTTCACCAGAAGCATATTTCAGATATAGTAGAGAAATTGAATGACTTCATGTTAGATCTTATGATTATTTTTATCAGTAGTAATTCACTGGCAGAAGGAAGAGACAGCTATTAAAATAAACATTTTACATGGTCTCATATTTCTTTCTATAATAAACTCCAACTCTTTTTATAATCATTGCTTTCTTGAGTCTTTGTTTTAGACTGAATATTTATATGTGTATTCTTTGAAGGCAAGGCCCACTGTGTCTTAGTTGTAGCCCCAAAGTCTAGCATAGTAGTGTAGTCATGATAATCACTTTCTATGTGTTTGGGTAATCAAATGTAAAAATGAATTAATATATAAATGAATGGATTGATGGATAAATGAGAAAACAAATGAACCACAGATGAGCATTCATTCAGTAGTTGCTCAAGGTCTACATCGTAGTAAGCAGACTGAGAAACAGTTCTTAACTTTAGAGTTTCTTTCACATATGCATGTGTATGAGGAGTGTGTGCGTGTTTGTGTGTTTGTTCGCTGAAGTCATGCACATGCTGATGTGTGTGTGTAGAGGTCAGAGGACAACCTTGGAATTTGGTCTTTGCCTTCCATTTCATTCAAAGCATGGTCTCTCTTGTTAGCTGCTTCATTGTATATTTCAGATTAGCTGCATGGCATCGAATGGTCTTCTGTGGGATTCTCCTGTCTCCACCTTCCATCTCACCATAGGGATGTTGGGATTATAGACAGGAATCACTGTATCTCATGTTTTCCATGGTGTTGTAGTTACTTTTCTTTCTGCTGCTATGAGATATACTCAGACATAACTAAAGAGGAGAAAAGGGAGTTTCATTTGGCTTACGGTTCCAGAGGAGAGGCATAGTTTATTAAGGCAGAAATCCCAAGCATGGCTTGGAGGCAGAAACAGAAAGTTCAGGTCACAGCCATTATTATAGAGGCAGAAAGATCAATAACAAACTGCTGAATCATGGCTGGACCACTGAACCTCAAAGATCCACTGCCTATGACTTGCCTTCCTCCAGCATGACTCCGCATTCTGAAGGTACCAGGACCTTCCCAAACAGTTAGGATGCAAATACACGAACCTATGAGGAACAACTCACATTCAAAACATGACACATGGGTTTGGGGATCCTCACAGATCTTCAGACTTGTAAGGAAAGTGCTCCTACTCACTGAGCCAACTTTTCTTAAAAGCAAGAAACATGAGTCCAATAATTTCATATGGAAACATGTGCCTAAGTCGCATGTAAGTGTTGTGAAGGAAACCAGATATTGCTATGATGGTACTGCATCACAGAGAGACCTGACTTGCCCTGGGGACATAGGAGAAAACTTCGGTGAAGGAACAGCCTTTGAGGTAGAGCTGCGGAGAAGTTGCCAGCATAGGTTAAATGGGAAGAGGAGAGACCGTTCAGGCAGGGGAATGGAAGATATTGGAGGAATTGACTGGAAGATGCAGGAAAGAGAAGGAAAGATGGCTCAGCTAAAGGACAAGTGGTTATAATTGTGCTGACATTTCTGTTTTGACCATTTTGTTTTGTTTGCACCTGGAGCATAACAATTACGTATGTTACGCATACGTAACAATGCCATATAGTACAATATTTGGTGTGTAATTAGTTTACCAAGTTATCACTTTAGTATCAAATTAAGGCCATTGAAAATAAAAGTAGGGCTCTTACCTTTCTGATGTCTGCTTCCTGTGCAATGACACACTTACTGTATTTTTAAAGAGGCGAAATAAACCATTTAAATTATTTTATGGCTGGAGAAACAATAGGAAATCAGAGTGAATAGGATGTGATCGGATTTTAGATTTGAGAGTTGGCATAGAGTACACTAGACTCTGGGTTCTATGAGAGCAGGTGCAATGTCTAAGTCAGTGCTGATTCCTGGTGACTGGGGCCCCAACAGGTGTTGAGCTCATTGTTGACACTGTTAATTCTACTTACTTTGCATTCTTGAAATGCAGATTTTAAAAAAATTATTATTTATTATTTATTCAATTGTGCATGTATGCGTGTGTGCACATGTGTGTATGTGTGTGTGTATGTATGTGTGTGTGTAGAACCACAGACGAATTTGGGAACCACCATGGACCGCCTCCACCTCCTCCTTGTTTACTCTGCCCTACCAGGACCAGAAACGCGGGCCGCCCCCGCTTCTACCCAGTGTCTATACGTGGGGTCTAGGATCCGAACTCAGGACCTTCTGACTGCAAGGCAGAGGCTTAACCCCTGAGCCACCTCTCCAGCCCCCGAAATGCAAGTTCTTGACTGGTCATGCTTAATATAAAATACACACAGCTTCCTTTGAAGATCAAATCCTAGTAGACTTTCTCCGGCGCCTCCTTAAACCACCTGCTTCAAGGTCGTTTCACACCCTTATACTTACCTAAACATACAATAATTCTTTCTATTTCCAGGTATTCTTTTGCCATATTGAATTGTCATCACTGGTTCCTGATGTAAATTGCATTTCAGGTTTTTTTTTAATCCTCTACCATTCTACCATCTTACTCATTTTTCTTTCCCCCAGGAAAAATAACAGCACAGGGGAGCAACTCCCCTCCCCCTAACTGAACACCTGCCATCATGTTGTAAATATAATATCCAGCTTACAGAACTATCTCCCTAGAAATTCATGCTGGTTGAGTCATGAAAACGTGCCTTATTCACAACTCTATGACTTTTCCACAACTGTGAATTCAGTGCACACAAGAGTATGTTTCTGCTTTCTTATCCAAACATTTTTACAGTGGCAATGTTTTCAACCTTTTTGGTAATGTTTTTACATGCATCTTCATAGAATGCCTAATTTGGATCTAGTAATACAATATATTATATGTAACTGTTCTCCTATGACTAAACTTTTAATTCCTCTTTTTGTTTCTCTGCCTAATTAATATTAGGCATGAATACAGCAATAAATTTATATTTTATTTATACTCATTGTTATATAAGCTATTCACCTAAGTTATATTCCCACAAAAATTATATACACCTTCTCAGACAACATATAAGAAATAGCCTGATTATATGCATTAAAATAGTCACATGACCATATAAGGATTAGTGACACAGTGCAGTGGCAAAGCACTTGTCTAAGTATGCAGCTTGCATGAAGGCTCAGGATTCAATGCCTAATGCTGTAAGAAAACAACTCTCTAAACCATATATTTGCGAGCAAGCTTGTAGGAGTATATATAATTGATAGGGAAGACCCCGCCCACAGGGAGTGGGACCTGCAAGTGGGAAAGTTTGTCTTCTCTCCTCAATTCCTGTGGATATGGTGTCCTGGTTTCCTCTGCTCCTGATAGTGATTTGAACTCTGCTGCCATGCTGATAAAGTGTGGCTGAGAATCATAAGCCAGTAATAAACCCCTTGTTCCCCAGAGTTGTTTGATCAGCAACAAGCCTCCTGTAATGTTTATATCTGTGTGTGTGTGTGTGTGTGTGTGTGTGTCTGTCTGTCTGTCTGCCCGCCTGCTTCTCTCCATTTCTTCCAAATAAATAAATACATAAAATGTTTTTCAAAAGAAAGAAAATATTATACCTGGCACAATGTTGCTAGTCATCATTATTTCACAATAATTACATTAAAAGGAATTTTTTCATAATTATGCAATTTTGAAGAGTATGATTCACTGTTTTTATTTCCAACAGATTATCAGATACATGAGTGCAACACTATGCTATTTTTTATCTCTAATGTATAGTTCTTGAATTGCAAAAGCCACATGAATGAATGACTTCCTAATATGTCTGTCAGCTTTTGAATATGCTGATATGGTCACCCACAATAAATTCTTCCATTAGCCTTCGAGCATCAATCGTTTCATTCCTGCTTAGGACGCTAGTTCATATAAACAAGGGAACTACAAAAAGGAAATAGCTCTGCTTGGTACTATAAGTTCAGAAAAGTAACCAATTTCTTAATATGGTAGTAATTCCTAGTAGGACTAGCTGAGCTGGGACTGAGATCAAGAGTCTTGACACTAATGGGCCATTTATGAAGCTTACATAGCCTGAAGTCACCCTGTTGGAATGTTCTTAGTAGCATTGACATTGTTACCAAAAATAATTGGGAAGCTTTTTCTTTCTTGCAATATTTGCCCTAGATTTTTATGCTTTTGGGTCCTACCTTTGTAATTAGGATTTGGATATTCATATATGATCAAATAGTAAGTGTATGATAATTTCTAATGCAGCCTCTTGCTAGAAAGAATGAGATGCCATAGTATTGAATAGGGGACACTGTGAATTTGAAACAAGAACACCTATGCAAAACACATGCTCTTTAGACTTCCACATTTTCATTAGCTTTTCCTCCATAAGATCATAGTTTTAAATAGCATTTATGATCTTTGACTTCTGTTGACTTTGTAAAGCATCAATCCTGAATACCACTGCTTTGCAAAAGAAAAATCAAGCACTTTTTTTTTAAGTTTTGCTGACTATGCCTTGGAAGCAAACGAATTATGTTACAGGGCTGGAACTTTACCTACTTGTTAATTGGCAGGTTAAATGTTTATGAGTTTCTGGTACCCTGGTGATACATGACTATTAAAATTTGCAGGTGGTTCAAGAGGAGAGAGATGTAAGTTCCTGTGCTAGTAATATATCATAAAAGTCTGTATTTCATGTGCCTGTTGTGAAAATGGAGACTTTAATACTCTTTCAAAATATAAGCTGATTAAGGAATCTTTATGGATCTCATTAACTATGGTCTCTTTTTCATAAAAATGGGAGAAGTGTAATGCTTATAGACAGAACCATAGTAGAAAATAATTGGCCTAGGACTGGGCTCTTTAAAACTAAGGGTTTAGTAACACCGTCTGTGTGCCCTTTCTAACTTGAGGACACTGCCCTTATATCAAATGTGGCTTGTCATATAAAAGGCTGTAAATCTGGCATTTTTACTCTCTCCTTAGAATGCAGTGCTTGTCTGAGTGTACTTCTGGTACAGTTAAGTGTTAGTTCACCATCAGGAAGCAGGAAGACATGCTCTAGGGATATGGCCAGGATAATATGCAGTTAATTAAATTTCAGAAAAGGTGACATTAGTACAATTCTTTAGAAACTTTATTTTCCTATGTTTCATATGCAGGTTTTGGAGAACAAAACCCTCCCATAAAAACTGACCAAGTTAGCTATTTTCCCTCAAATCTTAGAGGTGATTAGGGCTATAACTGATTGTAACATAGAACAATATCAACATGGATTAATTTTAGTCAAAAGGAGGAAAAGAAATAACAGGAACTGTCTTTTATTCTCAAGTTCAACATTCTTTTTGCCCATTTTTTTGTGTGGTAGAGTAGGTTTCTGTTTTCTTCTCTTAATGTTAAATAGCAATCTAAAAATAGTTCTTTCACAATCCTACATTATGATTTTGTTTCTTCATTCTCTTGATAAACATAACATGTTTTAGTTTGACAGGGCTGTGTTCATATATTTGCTTTTTGCTGAGAAAGTAAGCAATGTTCAAATTCATTTTTTAAAAAAAATATCTTGAATTTGGTTGTTTGTGGTATGGACAAAGAAGTAGAAAAGAAGTAAGAGTATACAGCTTCCCAGGAGGGGCATCAGGAGGGCCAGAGGGTGTGTTTTGGGGAGCTGAGGGGTGGGGCTTGTGAGATTGCTTGTGTGAGCACTGAAGAAAGAAGGCAGGCTGCGGGACATTGCTGTAAAGGATTTGAATTCTAGTAGAGGCCTTCAAACCTATGTCTCCAAAGTCCGGCTCACCTAGAACTCAAGGAACTTTATTTAAACAACTACATTTTGAGTATTGTAATTATGCACATATACACAGTTCATACATATGCACTTGTTAATGTACATCTATGTATACATAATACACTAAGATATAATTTTATAAGAACTTATGCATAAACTTTAGGATATTCAAATTTTAATTTAATTTGATTTTTAAGGCTGTCATTTTAAATTGTGTGACAGTACAACACACAGTAAATATGCAGCAACAGCCTCTTGAATCTTTCTTCCTCCTTCATGTATTTTCTTCTTTTACAAAATACCCTCCAAAAGAAGAAAATATCCATTTCACATAGAACAATAGGTCCTTTTGATCCAATGCAATATAACATATTGTAAATGGAAGCATTATCAAGGCTTCCACTAAAAATGTACAAATAATGTGCTTATCAAGAAAATCATCTTAGAAAAATCTGGTGAATGTAAGCCTTCCAGAAGACTCTAAATTTTGGTGAGGACTGTGAGTTCTAGTTTGATTTTATAGGAAAGATGGGGGAGAAGCGCTTTAGAGAATTCTAATCCTTTGAAGGAAGTATTTAGGAATAAAATCTACTTGTGGCATCAGGATCTTGCCAAATGACAAGGTGTTAAGCTTTTCAGCAAGGAGCAGTGTGTAGCAGAGCCTGGCCGCTGAGTACCTTGGAGGTGCTAATAAGCTAATAAGCTGAGAACCCCATCCTGAGTGTTTGTTGGCCCCATAGAGTGCTGGTGAGTACCTCTCCATGGGGAATGATGCAAGTAAGTCCACAGATTTATGTATTTATGCTTTCTTGAAATAGGTCTATTACTAGGCCCCACTTTGGAGAAATGTATTAAAAATATCTATTCTCGATATATGCTTTTTTGTGCACAGATCAAACAAATAGGTCACTGGGAAAACATGCTCAGTTCTCTGAGAAGCTGAGATACCAAAAGTCTGAGGTTCCAGTGAAAGAGACGGCAGAGGCAAGAGTTTCAGAGAAGGAAGATGCCACGTGGTGTGATAATGGAAGGGGTCCCAACTTTGCTGGCTGAACTTGTGATTTGTGCTTATGATTGTGAATTTCCATCAGTTATTGGAATATTGCATTGTCTTATCTTAAAATTCAGGTTGTGACTCTATTTGAGTTTGCACAATTGAATGTGAGGTTGTGTATAAATTTAGAAAAGGTTTCTGAATGCACAGTGACCAAAAATTTGGGAAAGGTTTCTGAATGCACAGTGACCAAAAATCAATCAGGCATAATAATCCAAAGTGTTTTTAGAAGTGTTGTGGCTGATTTGTATCACCCAATGTCACTTCAGCTCTGGTCTTGACACATATCCTGCTGCCTTCAAACCTCTTATAGTTAGCAGTCTGCCTGAAACCTTGACAAGCATTTAAGTCTATTGTATGTTACAATTACACTGTTTTACTGTGCAAACAGTATTTTGCTTTTATAGGAACCTAATGACTTAATCATGAAAAAATGAAGACAATATTTTCCTATCAGTGTTTAGCATGTAAATATCTAATTAGTAAATCACTGGGTTGGAATGTGTAAAAATGATTGATTTTAATGTTTCTTTTCTTTCATTAATTCTTCTTTCATTCCTTTTTACTGAAACACTCACGAGCATAGTTCTTTCATTTTCAAAATACTTTATTTGAGAAACAAACACACACAGAGAAAGAGAGAGAGAGAGAGAGAGAGAGAGAGAGAGAGAGAGAGAGAGAGAGAAGAGAGACAGAGAGGAGACAGAGAGAGAAAGAAAGAGAGATGAGGACTGTGCACATCTACCATCATGTGCATGTGCAAGCCAGAGGACAGCACTGACGGTCAGTTCTCTCTTCCCTTCATGTGGGCACCTGGGACAGAACTGTAGTTACCACAAACTTTTACCAGCTGAGCCAGCTTGGTGGCACGCTGCTGCCATTTTTTCCCTACATAGTTTCATGATTCACTGCTCTCGACATTGCCATACAAAAACCACTTAACTGTGACAATCATCAAAAATTCTCTCAATCCTGCCATATCAAATATTCATCATTAGTATGCAAATTTATTTTTGCTTTCAATAAATATCAAAATGTGTATACCCAGTGATTTTCTTAAAGTAACTTTCTGTTTAGTTTTGCTTTTTTCAGTAGTTGATTAATTTGCATACCTATTTTATACACTTGTCTGCCTGAAGTCAAGCAAAGGTTTCTCTTGTAGAAAGAGGCAGAAGGAAGAAAAGCTTAAGAAGCCTGTTCTTCATGATGGAGACTTGACTCTGCTCCTGATGGGTGAGGATGCTGAAACTCAGAATGAATTCTGGCCTTTGCCTTCCCACAGGACACAGCCCATGTTTGATTGCCTTAAAGCCTGAGCTCTTTATTACATAATAGAAAATAAAAGGAATGATCTCAATGCTAAAACGCTTATGTCCTATGTGTATGCAATAGACATACATATCTCTAGTGTTCATAGCTCAACTGTGACTTAAAACTGTATCTATGTGATAAAAGTAAAGAGAAATCTCATGGATTTGTTATAGGAAAAGCTTCAACAGTTTACCAAAAAAGAAATTACCCATTTTGTTACACTATTGTCTTTAACTCTTTGAGTTTCTCACTAAATGAAGACACATTAAGAATATTGAATTTAGGGCTGGAGAGGTGGCTCAGGGGTTAAGCCTCTGCCTTGCAGGCAGAAGGTCCTGAGTTCAGATCCCAGATCCACGTATAGACGCCAGGCGGAAGCGGGGGCGGCCTGCGCTTCTGGTCCTGGTAGGGCGGAGCCTGTGAATCCCGGGGCAGAAGGAGGTGGAGGCGTCCATGGTGGTTCCCGATTCGTCCGTGGTTCTACACACACACACACACACACACACACACACACACACACACACATGCGCGTGCACATACACACACACACACACACAATTGAATAAAAAAAAAAGAATATTGAATTTATATACCTTCATAATTAAGTAAAAGGTTCTTTAATTGTAAAAGTTTTTTTATATTAGAAAACAACTTTACTGCATCCAAAGACTTTTCACCTCAAGGTTTTAAAATATGCTGATCTTCAGAATAACTAGTAGTATGATTTAGCTGAAGAAATAAATTTTAAAACTTCTCAATCAGGAATACAATATCAACTAAGGTTCCAATTAAAGTGATTCTCTAGTTTTGACTAAGTTTGAAATGTATAGAAAATAACTATGTCATTTCATGTAAATATTTCAAATATGATTTGTATTTGATAAAATATTATCATAAAAGTAGGAATAAGAGAAGAAATGTCAGCTACATTTGAAGAGTATATGATAAATTCTTTGGACTCTCAGTTCTTCAGTTCCCCTAGTTAAAATTTAAAAACTATCTGAAGAAAACCCCACCAGAATTCTTGTATCTCGCATCCTCTGTGGGCAAACATGATAAGAGAGTCCATCCCTGAATCTTTAAGCAACCGCCATGTTAAAGATTGGGGTCCTTGTTGATGTCAGGAAAGTTCTAGTTAATGCACTCATTTCAGGAAGGGCTAAGGAACTTAATTGTTGACATCTTCCATCCTTTGGGACTACATCAGCAGTGTGATCATTATTGTCTGTTATATGTACAGAAACTCTGATTTGTTCATACTTGTGATTTTATTTATGAAGTACATGTAATTATATTAGCTCTAATTTTATACAATTTTCTGGCTCAGTAAAATTTTTGAAATGCATATACACTTAGAGGAATAGGTGCTAAGGCTACAAAGAAGAGGTTCCCAGTCTATCATTGTGTTTAATACTTAGATATTTTGTTGAGTGAAATAACAAATCAACATCGAGGGGAAACAAAAGGTCATTTTTTTATGCCACATAAATCTTATGATGATGGGCCTGTGGACTCCAAGTTAATGGTCACCTTTACATCCTTGTTACCTTGGCCTTTTCCTAAGCTCAGCATACTTCAATTGTTCATTTTTTCCTCGCATCCTCTGTGGGCAAACATGATAAGAGAGTTAAGGGAAAGACTAATAAACTCACTTTAGACTACGACCACACATGAGAACCTTGAGCTCCAAAGGAAATTAGAAGGCCAGAGGGGGAAAAATTACAAGAAAATGAATGATGTTTTAAAACTGAGGTATTGTAAATGCTGTTGTGGAGCTACTAAAGGACTCAGACATTTAAGAGATGTGGTTAATTGATCACTATTTTTTATAATGAATTAGAGTGAGAAACTGAAAAGTATTTGTAATAAGAATTTTCAGATTTCTTTCATTTTGTTATAAAAATATCTTACTTCCAAGCATTTTGTATATAATGTACTAATAACACTGCCTATTCGATCATGTGTTATCCATTAAACAACGTGAAAATCATATTTAATATTTTGGATTATTTTATATATATCTTATTTCTCTTCTTCCAGTATTTTTGCCTTGGCTGAAGAACACTCAGTTAACAGCTTGTCTCAATATAACTACAGGAACATATGCCTCCAGTGTGTATTGAATTTATGTTTTAAATTATTCAAAAGTGTAATTAATTATATAGTAATTACATTTACTTAAAATGGAGATATTTGGAACCCTTTATGGAAGTAATTCAGATAATTATAGACAAAATTTACATCAAAAACAAAAGTCTACTCTTATTCTTGAAGATTAATTCTGGTGTCAGGGAGGATTTATTTTTTAATCTTAATTTCCTTTTCTCCCATCTTTAGTTCAAAGAATGGCTGAGTTTGAAACCCTTTATGATTGATCTTCTTCTATGCTTTCCACTCCACTCTCCCTGGCTCCATCCTGCTCCATGCTTGCCCTTCCTTCCTTCTTACTCGTGCTGGCTCTGCATTCTCCTTTTCTTGTTCCTGTCTTGCACTGAGTTTAGGGGTGAGAAAACTGATGCTCATAGAATTAGGAAGTTTGACAGATTCTACAGAGGCTTGAACTGGTCAAAACTGGGGCATGGAGTCTAATCTCCCACCTCCTGGCACACTGCATTATGGGTTTCTAGTGGAACCGCTCCATAGTTTGGGATGCTAATAGACTCTAGTATCATGTTCAGTTAATTACAGTGTATTTGTTTTCTGTGCAAACTACCATACCTATGGGGTTGACATTCGGGCAAGTCTTTATCGTACAATCCTGTCTAATTTAATTCTTAGCATATTAAAATGTTTCATTTTAATAGGAGCCTCTGGTTAGCAACTATTCTCTCTCCTACTCTAGAGGGCCCTGTGAATCTCTTGGTACCCATCTTATAGACTACAGACATACTCTAGCCCATGTCGACCAAAGTAAGGCAGTTTAGGTACAGTGAAATGTATACTTTTGAGTTTTCACATGGATCCAAAGTCTGCAACACATATATCTCGTTGGTTTGTTTCATTCTCACAACTTATAAGAGAATTCTTACTGTAGGTTTTGCTTTCTTTTACCTCAAAAAGAAAAGAATTTTGGTTAAGAATATCATAAAATATTCCATAAAGCTATGTAGTATTAGATTTTTCTAACACATTGTGTAATCATGTTCCTTTTAAAGATTGTTTAGAATTTTAGCTTCGCAATAAGTTATTTCTAAGTGATTTGTGTATTTCAAGTATAGAACTGTTATGATATAAGCGTATTTACCTTTTTTTCTTAGTTTGTTAATATAAGTTATTGTATTGATCAGTTTTCAACTGTTCAATGATTTGGGACCTTGGTATTTTATGCTTTAAAAATGTATCATTTGACTGCATTTCATGAATTTTTATTTCGACTTTTTGAAAGTAATTTCATAAGGGATGTTGTCTGTGACTTTCTTGCTAAATTCTAGATAGGATTTGTTTTCAGATTAATGCCTGACAGGATTTGGACAGCATTATGTAGTCTCCATCATGAGGGAAGGGCTGTGTAGAATGGGTAAATAAAGTTTTCTCTAAATGTTTGACAAAACCTTCAACTCTAGCAATCTGATCTGAGTTTTCTTTGAAGAAAACTCTTAAAGTACATATCTAATGCCTATAAAACATGTTGGGCTATTCCAGTTACCTATTTATAATTGATTAAGTTCTTCCAGTGTTTTTCAAGGATTTTTCATTTATTGAGGGAAGTAAATGTTTCTCTTTTTGATTATCATTGTGTGGAGCAGAATTCTGCTTGAACCAACACATAGGATAGGAACAGTAGGATGTGGATGAGTGATTGACATGCCATCTTTATATTTCTGTTTACTTTTTCTAGATATGTCATTCAATTATTTCTTAATGTTTAGAAAATGCATATAGGGATTGATTTTTTTAAAAAAGTATTTAATTTGTAGAGGCTGGGAAGATGGTTTCATGGTTAAATCACAAGCAAGAAGACCAGATTTCAGATCTCAGTTACCACATAAAAATGCCCGATGGAAATGGTGGTTACCTCTAATTCCAGCCCTGGAAGGCAGAGCTTGAGAAACCCCAGAGCAAAGCAATAAGGAGATAGAACAATCCAGAATGGTCCTGATGTCACACCTGGGCCTCCATAGGCATATATACTCAAGTTCCCTCTTGGATACACTCATATACAAACACATATGTGTTTATGCATGTATCCTTGGGTGTATATGTGCATGTGTGTGTATGGGGGTGTATGTGCACACGTGCACATGTATGTGTATGTACTTGCCATGGCATGAGTATAGAAGTCAAAAGACAGCTTTGGGAAGTTAGTTCTCTTCTTCCACCTTATAGACTCTGGGACTTGAAATTCAGGCCATCGGGCTTATACAGCAAAGCGTTTCACCTGCCAAGTCATCATGCCAGCCCCAAAGGTTCCAGCTTTTACTTTCATTGCTTTCTAACACTATTTCTTTCTATTGTGTAACAAAAAGAGAAGCATTGACTGGCAACCTGTTTTTTTTTTTTGTCAAGAGAATATGACTAGAGAGAAAAAGTATTTTTAATGGTGATTGATAATGACGATGGTGATCATGATAAATTTGTTGAATATCAATCTACTAAACAATGTATCACTCAATGTTTATAGCTGCCCACCATTGTTCTTATACAAAGGAAGATAATGAGCCTTACTTAGTTCAGTAAGGATTCAGCAAAGGTCATACTCTGAGTCTGAACCTCTAAGTGAGAAAACAAGATCTTTTTCCCCACACCATGTCTGTTTCTCTATAGATCGCATTCAGAATCTCCATAGTGGAGTATGGCCTTATTCTGAGTACTGTTTATTGCTTCTGTTATTAGTCAGTGCCTTTATTTAAAAGGAAAATGATAAATTACATTCTCACTGAAATCAGCTTTTTCAACCCTTAAGGAACATTGGAAACCAATGGAAACAGACATACCACAGAACCATGACCTTTTTTTTTTTTTTAACAAATCAGTCTTTTTTGCTAAGATCTCCTAAAGGATTTCCATTTTTATAAGAACTTTCTCCTTTCCCTGTGAAAATGGCTGCAGGGATATATCAGTGGGTAAGGTCATTAAAAATTATAAACATACAAATACTGCTCTGAAAAATCCGCTCTGTCTGTGTCTCCATTTGGGGAAGGGGCAGCTTTCCAGTTTTGGCTGCCTATGAGTCTTGGGGCCTGCACCTGCATGTAACAGCCCGGGGCACAGATGCTGTGACAACAGCCAGTCTGTAGCAAAACCAAGAGCTCCCCTGTGGTATAGAAATGCTTGGGACAGAGAAATAGCCATCAGTAAGATAAACAAAACTCATACAGTGCTGAGATGAGATAAATGGCTAGAGTTGTTTAGGAGGCCAGACAAGAACAAACATTCTCTTCCTAAATGCAGTTTTCCTCCACTTGAGACAAGCACACTATCTGATTACTCAGAGTGATTTATTTATGTTTCTGGACTGTTGACATGAAGTCTGAATTTCAGGCCCAGGAATAGGTGTACTTCCTGAGGTTGCTTTGATTTCAAAAATCACAGACTTCTCTCATGTTACCTATGGTGATTGCTAGAACTAACAATATCAAAGTTTAGCCTGCTCAACTCATCTGTAGCAGTAAAGTCTGAGAATAACATTCTGAGTATGAAATATAGATCCTGGCAGAGTGTAACAATAAACAGAGGAGGACCTGCTCTTTTTATGGCTTTAGTTATAGCCTGCAGCAGTGATGTTTCAGCTTCAGTGTGATAAAGACCGTTCATAACTAATCACTCCCCACATCCTTGCCAGGAGGTAAGTAAGCGCTTCTGAAAGAATTCATTTATTTGCTTGTTTTTCTCCAGACTCCACACATTGTGGTTAAATCCCTAGTCTCTGCTTGTGATCTTGGAGACAAGAAGTGAGAAGAAAAAAAGGCGCCTGATGTTTTAGGGCTCATGTATTAATTGAGGTGGGGTGTTTAAATAACAGGTGAAAAAAGGGGAAAAACACAAAAAATATATTGTGTGTGTGTGTGTGTTCAAGAGGGCACTTGAATGTGTGTCCTGTGGAGGCCCCAGGTTGAATCATCTTGGATTGCTCTGCGTTCGTATTGCTTTACGGTATCCAGGTTCCTTTTTCCTGGGTTGGAAGTTCATGATGCAGCTGTGTTCATCTGCATTTTCACATGGTATCTGGGATCCAAAGTCAGGTCCTTGAACTTGAGAAGCAAAGGCTTTAACCCCTAAGCCCCGGCCCCGACCCTGAAGAGTGCTTTGGTTTGTAGTCTGAGACGGTTGCCACAAGAAGAGTGTCCAGGCAGAGGACCCTGCTAATGCAGAAGCAGAGACACAGCGAGCGGGAGGCACCTGCACATCACATCTCTGGACTTGCCCCCAGACAGGCTCTCATGTTTACTTTCCACAATCTGCCTTCTGTGCTACTTCCAGCCTCCCTCACACTCCCAACTGTGTTCTCAATGAAAACTGTGATGTTCAGAGATGATGAAAGGCTGCTATAGTTAATTGATTGTTTCGGGTTATCTTAAAATCATTTGATGTTTAGAATAATTCATAGAACGATTTTAATTTGGAAATTGCTATATAAGAAATGTACTTTTTTAAAAAAAAGCAAAACAATTTCTCTCAAGCTGTTGGTCATAAAACTTCCATAAAATTAAGCAAATAATTCTTGAGAAGAAATAGAAGAACTTAATTTGTGTGTGTGTGTATGTGTATGTGTATTTAGAGAGAGAGAGAGGGAGAGAGGGAGAGAGAGAAAAAAAGAGACAGAGAAAGAGAGAGAGACAGAGACAAAAAATCATTTCTATGTCTGGAAAAACATAGGCACCCTTTCTCAAATGAGGTAACTTTGAAGAGAAAGTTGCAGGACATCATATCCTAAACCATTTTTTTCACTGCCTTCTTGTTAGCTCAGTGTCACGGCTGAGTTCACTTACGTCACACATTACCATTTAGCTTCTTAAGAACAGACTCTTAACCTTAGCTTGCCACATGATTTGACTCAGGGTGAACACACAAGATTACTGAGGACCCTCGGCAAAAAGAGTCATATAAGGGGGTGGGGGCACCAAATCTTGAAAGGCTAGCTGCTTTTGTTCATGGAAGCTGAGCCTCAGAAGGGACCATGATGGGGTGGCCCATGTTCTAGCTATATCTTTGGTACCTGGGTCCTATTGTCCTCTGATTGAAGCATGTCATTGTTTGTCCATATGTATGTCTAGCCGCTACTACATAACCTTGTATCTAAATGTGAATAACTGATGTGAATATCTAAATGTGACTACTGTCACTCTAATCATTCCCCTAGACTCCCACACCTGCATGCTCATACCTTGTTGGTTGGTTCTCCTTCATGTTCATTAAACACATTCTTCTTCTTCTGTTGATCTTGCAGGTAGACAGTAAAATAGTGAGATGACATGAGAGCGTAAACTGTTTTTCTCAAGTCCACTGTTTTCTGCTTCTTTCAAACCTGTACCATCTGAGGAAAGGAATCGGGCTCTGATCTTTAGGGAGGAAGGACTAGAAAGAAGAAGTCACTGGCAGCTAACAATCTGGAAGTAACAGCAACAAGACATGAGCAGGCAAGAGAGACTGGTCGGAGGATGCTGATGTAAATTATAGATTGCGAATCAATATTTTCAAACACTAGGATTTTCTGAATCTGCTCACTCTGCCCAGTTTCTGTCAATGGGCTAGTAGTGGTGGTCTCCAAAGAGCACTCCAGCAGGCAGGAACGAGAAATTGGTTGCATAAACAGAATCTTCAAAGGAGGGGGAAAAATGGCCCTGTGGGGAATGAAAGCAGGAGTCTGGCAATAGGTCATGGGAAAGGAAGGAATCGCTGTGGGACTGAACATAGAGAAAGGAGTAACAACAGGCCACAGTCCAACCTGCCACTAACTGAAAACACAACACAACACACACATACACACACACACACACACGCACACATGCATGCATGCACACACACACACACACACACATGCACACACACACACACACACACACTATTGCCACTGACCTTAGAATAGATTGGGGTGAAGGATACTTTCCCCCTTTTTATGCTCATTTCCTATTTTGAGTTTATGTTAACAATTCCCATCCTTTATCTCAACCCCCAGGGTAAGGATGGAGAAATTTTCACTCTTAACACTTCATATCTGATAGTCCTGCTTCTGCTCCACGGTTCTTAAGTGAAAATAGTCCAGTGGAACGAATAGTTGTGAATACATCAGTTTTCTATCAAAATATGCTTCTTGGACATTACTTTTAGTAGTTGAGATCTATATTAGTAATGGATTTTATTGTACTCCTGCTTATTTCCACAGTCTACTTGTCTAATCACTGATCTGTTTCAAATTGCAATCTTTTGTTTTTATTTAAAAATATGCATTGGTTGTAGGGTGCCTGTGCATGTGTGTGTGTGTGCGTGTGTGTGTGTGTGTGTGTGTGCATTTGTATACAGGTACACATGTGTGGGCATGATTCTAGAGGTCAGAAGAAAACCTCAGATGCCATTCCCTTTTCTTTTTATTTCCTGAGAATGGGAACAGTTCTCTTATGGTGTAGAACTCACCAAGTAGGCTGGCCAGGGACACAAGGTTAACCTTTCTCTACTTTCCCAGTTCCTGGCTATATTTTTACATGGGTTCTGAACATCAAACTTAGGTCCTATTTATTGACTGAACTATCTCTCCAGACTCTACATTGACTATTGTGATTAATGCTTAAATTTTAATAGCTCTGTATCATTTTTCATGTTCAAAATTACAATGAGTGCTGATTTTTTTGGGAGGGGAACAATATATTTGTGTTACTTGGTTTCAAACAATGTGAAGAGAATATAGATTCTAGATACTATCTATTCCATGAGAACTTACATTTTCTGTAAGTTCACGGACTGTTATTTCCCAAAATAGAGCAGCTTTAACACTGGTAATCATTTGATTGTAGCCCTTCTAGATTTGGACTGGCTAGATGGTTTGTTCCTTCTCTCACATAATTTAACAGGCTGGGGATGATACATATGAGGTGACTGCTAATTCCATATGCCCCACAAATCCCCCAAGGATGACTCCCACAGGTGTAAAAGTAGGAGTTGCTGTGTATTTGGATCTGGTGGCTTGGTTCAGAAAGAAGACTTCCACTTGTACCACTTCAGTGAGCTGAAACAGTCACAGATCAGCCAATTGCAAAGGGAGAGAGAAGGTTTGTGCTGGAAGGAATTGTGGATATTTTGAGGGGGGCAAGAATTGTTACTCAGTTCATTTCAAAACTAGATATAGCCCTTTTCAAAATACCTCACTGAAAAGAATCAAAAAAGTCAACCTCTTATATGTGAAGATCTCTTGACACACATAGATTGTAAATATTACAGGATTATATGTCCACTCTTATTATTGCAGTATGATTTTTGTTCTTTTATCTGAAATTGTGATATTACCTGTTAAATATTTTTGATCTAATAGCAAAAAGCTATAGTTCTTCGGTAACACAGACAATTTCTAAATATTCACTGACTTTTGCTTGAGACTCATCTGAGTTATTTTGTAAAATACTGATTCTGAAGACAGATGGATTTAAATTCCAATAGCAACAGTTTTTCACTAAATGTAGACACTTGGGAAACTTCTGTAAGTCCCTTTCCACATTTATGTACTGAGAATAATTACAGTTTTTTTTGTCAGATTGGCATGATCATTAACAGAAAAATTCTATGCATTGGTGAGGTCACTGATATACATTACTCCAATAGTGTACTGGGACATTGTACAATGTTCTGGGTTCTGTGCTGAAAAACTGTACTAGATACTTTATAGGGGTGCTATACTGGAACACTACACTGAGACACTTTACTGGGACGGCATATATAATACCATACGCGACACTGTCCTGGGGCAGTATAATAAAATACTATGCCTGGATACCATAGTTTGACATCGTATTGGAGCACTGTACCAGGATATTATGTTGGTACTATGACAGAGTACCAAGGCAGTGTACTCAGCTACCATACTGGGATACAGTGGTAGGACAATGTACTAGATATTATATTGGGATACTGTACTGTGACACTGTACTAGGGTGTCATACTGAGGCACTATACTGGGACACTATATTGGAACACTATACTAGGACACTAGGCATCCAGAAACTATACTAAGATATTGTGACTGAGATATTATACTGGGATAAAAAGTTGTTTATGAAATATTATGGGAAAAGATAAGCTTTCCCATTTTGAATTTTATTATAGTAGACATGTCTTAAAATGGCAAGAATAGTAATATTTCCTCTTATGTAAATACTTAGAAGACAAAATAAGAAAACTGAAATGTTGACATAAATTCTAGATCTTTTAGATTTTATGCTTATATATCTTGTTTAGTGGAGGTTTCACTTTTCACATTTTTTCTTACTCCTCCTCATTGATAACAATGCTTCAAAATGGGAAATGTGCAGTACTTTTATTTTGCCTACATAGATCTGTGATTCTGTGACATTAGGAGTATGTCATCACAAGATACTTTTCCCTCTATTAGTCCTCAATTAAATATAGGACAGTGACAATGGAGTTCATAACTATACAGTTCAGGATGTTCTATTATCTTATATTCAAAGTACGTTTTTTGTATTTTTGTGTTTTGTAGCAAGTCTATTTCTGCATTACCTTATTGTGTTCATGAAATTATTTTTATGATGAAATTTAATCTGTAAGTGTAGTAGACCAGCTCTTCTTGTCAAAAAAAAAAAACAGCATTCATAAAGCTGAGCATTGACTTTAGTTATTTGGAAAGGAATAACTAGACAGCTTGCAGGATTGTATCCAAGTAGATTAAAAATTTTACATGTAAAATTATTGCTAATAATATTATTGCAGACACTTTTGTTCAACTAGATATAGAAATAGTTGTAAAATGCCAGTTTGCATATGAGATGTATTACAATGACTCTATTTTGAAAGTCAGTAAGAGCTAAGATTATTCAGCAAGTATTCATGTCGCCATGAGAGGAAAATGCAGAGCCAAAGGTGGCATGCCACATTTTCCCATTCACTGTGTGAGTGGGCAGGTGACATGTGTTAGGGAAAGAGCTGCCTTCTGATTTTCCTCTGATGAAGCTTGTCAACTAAATTGAATTTCGGCTTTTCAAATATCAGAGTGGATGAAGCCTTTGGCACATTTTAACATTTAACTAAGTCTTACACGTGGCTCCAGAGGAGGTTCTTCCTTCTCCAGTTAATGCTAAATTATCAGTACTTTGGCAGGAAGCACAAAGTGCCATGTGGGTTGTGTTTCTGGAAAGTTAGCATTGAAAAATTCGTTGTATACTACATTTATAGAAAACACTGAGAGGAAATTGCTCCCTGGCAAGGTTTGTGCTCTTTCTGGATTAGTCTGTGTCTTTTTAACACCATCCTTGTTCTATGTGTATGGGTGAGATTATCATATGTCTTATAAAAATCCTGTTTGATACTAGCATAATTATATCCCTTGTAATGAATTCAAACCCAACCTGACTTGCACTGAGCTATCATGTATTTTCAAATTTGAGAAGATGCAATAGGAAGAAAATGTTTCATTGTGGACATCATTGAATAGTAGTTGTCAGCAATGAATAGACTCCATCTATTAGCACAGCAATATCGGATATGAATACTTAGTTGCAGAAATGCAGACTCATTAGTTGCATATGATTTTGATCTAGTGTTTCTTCTGAATAAATTAGGCATAATTATGAGCCACAAACAACCAAATCAAGTGAATAATTCCAGGGAACTGATTGGCACATGTCACGAGCCTTACAAGAGAACTCTTGGTGTTGTATATTTATTACCTTTTGTTCTTGGAAATTTCTAAAGGCAACTACTGTGCAAAAGTCATTTGACATTCTTTTTCTAAAGTCCAATTTGCTAAGTGGGTTTCCTTGTAAGTGGCAGTGTTCATACAGACGCTAAACCATTTTTTAAGTCTAAGTGAAAAACAGAGACTGAATAACATGTATTCAGTGATAATAACAGTTAATATCTAAGAGCATCATTGACCAGGAGTAGCTATATAATTTGCTGTTGCACTGATGATATAAATGATTTACAAGCATTAAGTAGTCACATTAAACTGTAATCTACCATTTGTTTCTCTTCTAAGAACACACTGCAAGAAGTGAGAGACTCATTCAGCCTCTTCAAGCGTAGAACAAGACAAACTCGGGCACATAGCAGCCCCAAGGTTTAGTCACCCTCATACGCATAGTAGTGCAATTGCTTCCATTTCACACTTCTCATCCTTCTTTCAAGTCTCGTCGTGTATTTTATGAATCCACAAATGATTGCCTTTATTGAGAGGTTTGTGTTATTCAAGATGACTTGTAAAGTTTACTCAATCTTCCCTTAGCAAGCGAAACAGGAAATTCCAGAGAACCCTAGACTCAGCAAACCTATAAAATCTGAGAAAGGAGACCATTATTTCTGGAGACATTTCACATAACACTTTGGGAAGCAATGACTAATTAGTTTTTGGTCTTAACAATAGCACTTTCAGGGGCCATTCCCCACCCTCTTTTATAGCTTTCATATTAGGAAAAGAAGGAAAGTAGCTCTCAATGATGAAATATTGGCGACATATGCACTTGCTTCTCTGTTGGAGCTCAACTCTTTGATCATACAATTACCTTCATTGCCTGGCTGGTATTAACTGGCTGGAGAGTAATTGCCAATTGTTGTAGGCAAGACAACATCCTAAATGCTATGCCTCTAATGAGTGACTGAATATTTCAAATCAAAGGCCCTGTTTCCTCTTTTCAGAATTCATGGTGTAAGTTAAGTCCTTGATGTAGTGTAGGTGTTTTCTCATGCCTAGAGCCTCATTTTGTCCATGAATCCTGACTCAGCCTGTAGTCATTATAAGGAAGAGGTATATTCTGAGGTTTTTAAAATATAAACATCTTATATTAAGCTTTCTTGCTTGCATGTATTATTTATTTGATTTGTTTGATTTTATTTATGATGATAAATAAAACAAATCAAATAAATAACCTTGGGGTTGCTATGTGCCTGAGTTTGTCTTGTTCTACTGCTTGAAAAGGCTGAATGAGTCTCTTAACTTTTTTCAGTGTGTTCTTAGAAGAGAAACAAATGGTGGATTACAGTCCTGAAACCTGCAAAGACTCTGCACAGAAATATCAATAATAATAGTGGACATTCATGGAAGTCAGGAAGATATCATAACATGAGTCATTAATTTCAAAATGAGCTCTCATACGCAGTAGTGAAAGAAAAAAATGCTAATTTAATCATACACTTCCAGAAAGAAGATATGCAAAGGTTAACAAGTGTATGGAAGATGCTCTGGATCTACAATCTCCAGGGAAAATCAAACCCAAATCACTGAGGGTCAGCACTTCCCACCTGCTGGAGTAGCAGTTATGAAAATAATAAGGGACAAGTATTCATAATGATGTGGGCTAATTCAAGTTCTGGATCACAATTAAGTGAGGTTTTAAAAGTCATTCTTTCCCTGTCCTGTGGTCAGAACTCCGTAGGACACTTGACCTTCCTTGGAGCAAACAGGCTTCCAGAGACAAGCGTCCACACACCTTTCCTGCCATACCTCCCAAAGCCCCAGCTCATGGTCAGTCTTTAATGTTCCTAGGGTTTCAGCAGTTAACCTCCCGAATGTCTGTGGAACTGTCTGCTGTCTGTCTTCATTTGTGTGCTCAAAACAGACTTTTCTCAGGAAAAAAAAATCTTTTCTTGACCATCTTTTACAAAATAAATACTGTCTACTACTCATTTTTCCAGTTAGTTTCCGAGAGTACATGCTGATCACCATTAAAGTACATTTTTGTTCATTTGCTCACTGTGTCTCCCCTCATTAAGGTGTAAACATCACAAGGCAAAGGTGCTGTATATTTCAGGCCTCTATGTCTCTAGTGTTAGAAAAACGCATATTGTGAAATAGAGATTTGGTATGTATTTGAAGCGAGCTGAATTTTCCTTTTCCTCTTTCCTTTATCATATGCATCTCAAACACTTTGCATTATTCTGCCTCATGTCTCAAAAATGTGGTGTTTTATATTTTCCCTATTACAATTATGTTACCCATCCATCCAATTTTTTTAAAAAAATTATTTTCACCAGATGCTGAAGCTTTACTTAATGTCCTTGATTGCAGATGGTAGAGCGAAGTTTGGTAGTATATACATACATGGATTTTAAGTCTACATTTACCCTGTTAATTTTTGCAATGAAAACAAAGAAAAATGTAGATTGATTTATATGACTTTCCCATATTGTTGTAAGTCAGTCAAAAATGAAGGCAAAGAAGGTTGAAACATTGGAGAGGAAGAGATTCTAAATTTCTTTGACCCAAATCATGGAATTCTTGGGCTATTTAATACACTTCCAGTTGTGTTAGATGGCTGACATAGAATCTAACTCTTTTCAAGAGACTGGACTCTTCTATAAATTATTTTTCAGCATTTAATTAAAATTCCAAAATAACTTCAGTTATTCTTATTTAACATTCACTAAAGGACTATATTTATGAAATAATATCAATTATGATTAATTCTTCTTGGGAGTCATGAACTCTTATAGGAATTTCACACATTAGTTAATTTAATATTTGAAATTCATAAGTTTTATAAAGTAGAATGTGTTGAGAATTCTGAGAGGAAAGTTAGTTTGCCAAAATATACAAAGTCAGGATGCCAGAGTTTAGAAATTGATTCAGTCTGAGTTTAGAAGATTAACTTGTTCTCCTACACTGATGTTTTTCAAACTATTTGCCATGTTCTGCAGAAAAAAGCTAATTAAAATCATTAGAATGATCATAAGTTACTTTTATTCTCACATTTACATGTAATTGAAGGAAATATACATTATAAAACACCTATATTATCTATAATATTTCCCTGTCTACTCCAACTTATCCTAGCCTTGCCATATAGAATGTACTACAAAATGTCATTCCATGTTATGCCATAACTATCCAAAAGTGTCCTGTACTATCTCACCCCACCTACAATGGAATCAGCCTTTACATGCATGCATTGTTTTAAAAATCACATCCATGTGCTTGAGCAGTGTGGGGGGAAATGAAACAAACAAATAAAAAACAAGACAGTAAGGGGCCTGCAAATGAACAGAGGAAAATTAAAACGTGTATATAGTACAATAGAAAGTGATTCCTTTTGATTTGTTACTATCATGAAGGCACAAAAGTGGACCAGCTTGTGGGATTCTCCTTTCTCCAGGCCTGACTAAGCCATGAGAATGGATCAGTGGACTCTCTGTGTTTGCAACTTTCCCATTTATATCTTTCCTGTTCGTATATTGTTTTTGATAACTAAAGGCTATTATGTTTTAATGCTGTTTCTGTTATTTCTAATAACCCTGTGAACATCAAAGAAAATCCAAATAAGCTATACAAACTTTGAAGTAAAGGGTTAAATGTCTGCAAGTCACCTTTGTTGGTGTGTGGCTCTTTACTGCTGCCATTGCCCCGTACCCATTATGTCCTTATGGTGCCCCAAAATACACAGGTTAAATAACTGCTTGCTAGATTGATAAACAAAAGAATTGTATATTGGTTTTAACTCTGTGTAGTGGTTTTAATGCGAATAGACTGCACTACCTACCGAGGTCTCCGTGCTCCAATGTTAACTTCTCTGTTGTGAGAAAAGCCACTCAATTTGGTCAACAAGCATTTCGTGAGGAGTTGGAAAGTGTGGAAACAGTGTTTTGCTAAGCGCTTTTTCCATTGCCTGTATCCTGAACCCAGAATTCTTGTGTCCCTTTCAGGACATCTCTTGTGCATTCCTTCTCATATCCTCCTTTTACAAGGGCTATTTGAAGGATTCTGAATAAAACATCATCCGTACATTCCTGCCTTAGCTCTGCTTCTTAGCTATTCCTGTGACACATCTTATTATGTCTTTCAAAAACCCATCAATCATTGCTTCTTTTCTCCAAGGGGCCAGTTAAGTTTTTATCCATTTATCTACTCAACAAATGCTTACTGAGCACCCACTAGATTTCACCTTTGAGTCTGCAGGGATTTTAGTCCAGTGAACCTGGCAAATTCTTGCCCTTGAAAGCATTTCCCCTCACTTCTTCCTGTCATAACAAGCCTTGTTGTTTTGTAATCTTTATGTCTATTTTTTATTGCAGACCTGAATCCTTAGCATGAAATGTATTTTTAAATGATTCATCTTCGAATTTTCATGGCCTCATATGACAGCCTTGTGTTACAGATATTCAATAAATACTGAATAAATGACAAAACATTCAATAAAAGTCAACATCAATTTCTCAGCATGACCCAGGCTCCGCAGGTTCCTCAGATTCTGAGACTTTGTTTTGTGCACTGAAATTCGTGTCTTCTTGTAGAATCAGAAGTAGCCATCACACCAATTTCTGTAACACTGAAGATTAGTTAGGAAATTTGAATATTGACTTTGTGTATTTGAAATACTGATGAAAGGTGTGGCTACAAAATCTGTGGTTATGTAGACTACTACAGCTAGAATCAATAAATGTATTTATGGTATGCTTATGTCAATGAAGTTTTAATACAAGATAAGTATATTCTTTAGTATAAGTATTATCCTGTTTGTTTTCTTAGGGACATTTAAAATGATATAGGAGGAAAAATAAGTTTATGAGTCTATTAGTACTAAAATTCTAAAAATTTATTCAGTCAAAATTGTATCAAGATGGTGTTTGTGAGATTTCTATCTCAAATAAAATGATGGAAATAAAGCCTATTGTTTTGTAGTCTATCTCAAAAGTTTGTGTGATAATCTAAACAGGAAAAGTCCTTAGTTGTTGAAAATTGTTGCAGTATTTCAGGAACTTTTCTAATAATCATCTAAATGAGAAAAGATTTCTGAATCCCATGCAGATTTCATTCATATGGACATGTAGTTGTTTTGTTTCCACCATAATTTCTGGCGAACTGATCTTTGTGAGTCTGTCTGTCTGGATGATTTTAAATTATGGGATTGCCAGGTGGGGCTTTTAGGTGCTTCACATACACAACAAACATTGAGATTAACTTATTTTCAGGAGAAAGTGTGTGAAACATTGAGCATCTGCAAGTAATGGCTGGGTGTTTTTTCCCCCCATTTCGTGTGTGTGTGTGTGTGTGTGTGTGTGTGTGTGTGTGTGTGTGTTCATAGGTGTGTGAGTGCATGCATGTCTGTGGGTGAACATACATGTGAGTACACACGCATTTTGAGGTCTGAGGCTAATATGTGAATCATACTTGATCATACTTGATCCCCTTATTCTTTTTGAGACAGGGTCTCTAATCAAAGTAAGAGATCACCAATAGGGCTAGTTTGCTTGCCCTGATTCACAGTTTCAGTCTTCCATGGTTAGTATTACAGGTGAACCACTTTACCAAACTAGCATCCCCATGGGACCTAAGGATCTGAATTTTGATCCTTTTTCTTGCATGGTAAATACTTTAAATGTTGAACTATCTCCTCAATCCAATAGTTATATTATTTCAATTGAATTTTAAAATAAGTAGATTATGTTTTCTTAAAAAATTCATCTGGCATATGAGCATCTAAGTTTCATACACAACTTATAGTTAAATATCATATTAGACCAGTCAGAAAATGAAATGTAGATGCTGATTCATCATTGTTTATTTTTTGAGGCAAAGCACAGATAGATAAGGTCTAGATTTGGGGTGGTACAAATTGTGGGTTTATTGACTCTGAAATCCAAGTTGTGTTATATATGTCACTGATACATGAAATTAAATATGTGAATACGATTGAAGTATTTATAATCAATTAACTCTCATGAAGATGAAGTGAATGTAAAGCGAGAGAACAGTTGAGGTTTCTGCAATAGGGTTAAAGTTTTAGACTTGAATTAAAGCTGTAAATCCTCTCGTAGTTCACAGTGCTAGGTTTAATGAGCTGATATTGATTAGAGTTGATTTTCAGTTCGATTTTAAATTATTTCAAGCCAAAGTGGTTTGCTAGAAAGTAGATTTTATATGGAAAGGTAAAAAGAGAATTTTAAAAGAGTGCATGTGTGTATATGATGCATTTGTGTTTGTATATATATATTTAAGAACTGCAAGTAAAGCCTGCCAAAACTATCATATGACCTTTTGTTACTATAGTTTGAGTTATAGCCAGGGAAAATATAGTCTACCGAATCAACCCTGAGTCACCAGTGTGTATCTATGTGACCATGGATATCTTATTTAGAATCTCTGGTTCTCTAGGAGCTCATCTATCACAATAAAGTTGTCACCATCCAGCTATATACTGTAGAAATCCATAAAGAAAAAAATGGCAATTTCACGTGTTGTAGATTGGCAGATAATATGTAACCCATTCATATGTACAAATATTAGATATTATGTTATTTGTAAGTATACTAATATATTAGAAAAAGATGATTAACATGCAGAGATTTCCCACAGATCTTTATATAAACACAGATGAGGAACATGCAAACACAATACATATAAGAAGAAATTCAGATGGTCAAGAAACACATGGCATATGCTTCTGTTAATAACCTATCAAGAGAAATGAATGTCTGCTGCTTTTGTTTACCATAGTGGGTAAATATCTTCAGTAATGCTGCGACCTAGCTTTGGTGATGGTAAAGAGATTTAGGAGGACTGACATACTCTTAGAAACATTTTGGTCCAATTTTTCATTAAAAAATGTAAATATTCTTCTTTGCCAAAAATATGACTTTTAGAATCAACTTATTCTATGAAATATTTATACATTTGCACAAACTTGGGCTTTTTTATTTGTAATCACAGAAGATTTGAGAAGGGTTAAGCCATATTTCATGTATACATAAAAATGAGAAAAATATGTCTAAGAATTGAAAATGTCTAGGGCATATAGCTAAGGAAAAAGATAAAATATATATTAGTATATATGCTGCATATAATAACATAGGTTATAGGATATATGCTATATAATTTAGAAGAAATATGTGTAATTATGTATGTGTGTAGCATGTATATACTTGCTTAACAGAAGCTGTCAGCAATAATTCAAACAAGTTCATAAAAGTTTTTAATTTTATGTAGAGAAAATTTTATTTTATTCTACAGAGTTATTAACTTAATTTAAAATTCGAATATTTTAAATGTCTATAGAAGTACTAAATAAGCCATGTCTGTATCACAGTAGTTATGTCAAACATAAATAAATTAGTGAAATGAAATCTCATAGCATAGTTAATGTTACCAAGTACCACGTATGTATGCCATGGTATGACTGCCCTTAATATTTATGGTTATATATAAATACATATAAATCATGTAAATGCATAAAGCTATGTGTTATGCATCATATCTACCTTTGGATACTTCTGAATATTCCCATTTAACAAGCAGTGTATTCATCTTGAAGAACCCACTGTTTATTTGACCTAGTAGTTTTGAATAGTGCTGAACACTTCTTCCATATGATATAGAGTATAAGAATATGATGGTGGGCACCTTTGGGGATTTTTCAGTTAATCTCTTCATTCTCTTTCTGACTCTACACAGCCTGTTTCCCCATTCTGCCTTTTTCTTTAGATCGTCTCCATTTTCTCAAATTCTGAAAATAGATCTAGTGTAAATACTAGACACAGGTTATAATTTATTTTCCTAGCACTAATGTGAAGCTTTAGAATGGTTGAAATTGGTTAAATCAGAGGAACATATTAAACTGACTGGCTATCAGTGTCCTTAAGAGTAGTCTTATAGGTGAAGGCTCCAGAACGTTGCCATCTTAGTTACTAGGAGATGCTGCCGAGGAGTCACTGCTGTTTTCCCTGTATTCCACTACAAACCCTGGAACCTTCTCCATCAAATAGCTCTAAAGGTCACATCCTGAGAGGCATAACATGTAATAAAAGAAGCTGCATCTCATAAAACTCCTCAACTGAAACATTTACAGAAACAATGGTAAAAATCTATTGCCTATTTTGGACTAGTGTAGAAGGATTCAATGGACCCTATATTTCAAATTATCTTCATTTAGTCATATTTTGGAACAGCAGCTTTATCTTGCATTAAAAGAAATTGGTATGAAATTTATCATTGCACTTACTCTGAAGAGAGGATCCAGAAAATCACTCTTACAATAACTCCAATTCCTTTATCATGTTAATATTGAAATAACTGAACTTCCATTTTTTATTTTAGGACAGTGAAATATAATTCCAAGTAGGTTCACTTCTAGAAATTAGAAATAAGGTTATGCTCTATCATCAATGAATATATGTTTTTGTCATTTTCTTTGGGACAATATTTTGCATCCTTATTTATTTCCCATAATTCACTTAACAATTAAAATTAATTCATGTTATACACTAAATTTAAAATTTATTTTAATATTTGACTCTTAAGAATTATAATCAGGAAATAATTATGTATTTATACAAACTAATAAAGCAGATGCTAATGATTTTTTAAAAAGATGTAACTATTTTGTTTGGCAGAAAAAACACAAATAACAAATGAAACTATAGAATTTTCCTTCTAATTACAACCTTATGTATGTCTTTTCGAATCTAACTAAATTATATATCTATGTTTAAGACCTTTTTCCAAAGCTGACTTTTATTCTTTTATATTAAAAAATTTTAAATTTAAGTGTATAGCATGAATTAATTTTAATTAAGCATGTTTGTTAAGTGAATTATGGGAAATATAGTTAGCTTCTAGTACCAGTTTTATCGTTCTTTGCTTTTAGAGACTTCGGCAAGTCAATGAACTGTATTAAGCTTTTCCTATTCAATTTCACGGGTATCAGTAACTTCATAAGATCCTACACATCCAGTGTGATGGCAACAGAACACAGGACTGATAAAAATCATATTCTATTTTCTCATTCATGTTTTCTGTCACCTCTTTTTCCTATTAATATTATTCCAGGCTTTTATTTCTGTACCTAATTTTATACTAACAAAATGAGTTTATGTAATTGCTCCCCTCCTTCACCTTTCCCATCCCATCCTTCAGTTCAGCAATCCAACATGTCCCTTCTACTTTCATGTCTCTTTTCATGTATGGACCATGAGGCTCTTTTGGGAACACCTGTACTAGCATGAGTCTAAGCATCTCTCGTAGTGCGAGTGACCTTCCAGTGGGCAGACTAACATGTGGGGAAGTCCCCCTTGTGTTGTCCAGCACCTGTCCCTAAAAATTTTCTCTGGTCGTAGTCGTTTCTTCTGAGATCTTCTCTCATCCAAGGGGGAATGTTGATATGTCAGCCTTTGTATAGATCTGGTGTAGGTAGGTCTCATTGTAGTGAGCTCCTGGATGCAGCAACCCTGTTGTGACTGGAGTGTCATGATAGGCAGTATATATCCCCAATTTACAATCTTACCACCCACTCATCCACTGGATTCCCTGAGTCTTGGGATAAGGAGTGATTTTGTAGACCTGTTAAGAACTGAGGAATCCAGGGTCGCCTATACTCTGCACTCTGGTCCTTTGTGATTCTCTGCATGACAGATCTTTTATTGCTTTTTGGTTCTTGCATTTTCTTTGTTATGGTTGTTTTATTTGTTGATATGGAGTCTTACTATATGACACAGGCTGGCCTCAGATTTGCAATCCTATCTCGTGGCCTCCTTTTCAGAATACTGGGATCACAGGTCTGGAGCATTATGAGTGGCTTCTCAGATCTTATCGTATCACCTTACCTGGATATTTGTCTCTCTACTTTTTTCTACTTTATTAGCTGTTTTATTTTAGTGCCTGTGTGGCTATATTAAAATGTTAAATTTATGAATGCATTTATACTTCTTTAGATAGTTCAACATGTGTACATATATTTTAAATCTGTATATAATAGTATAAGGCTTATGTTGAAAAATCAAAGACTGTAATTTATTTCAGCTTTATTTTCACACATGCAAAAAAGTAGGATAAAGATTATGTTATATTCCGAAGGCATTTTTATAGGTGAAACTCAAAGACATAGTTTAGAATATAAAACACAAGAAAGGTGATTATAGAAAGTTCCTTTCTATCTTCATCTGTCTTCCACCTAGAGAGAGATTTACATAGTTAGAAGGGCAATGGAAACATGAAGGCAAGTTAATTTTCCACACAGAATTTCAATTCCCAAAACAAAGACTTCTCAAAGTCAGAGCAACCTAAAGAAAGCAGATGACCACAAATGGTGAAATCTAATGTTAATGTTATACATAGGATCTCTTTTCTGTCAGAGTTTAAGTTTCTAACTCAACATCCATCATGGGGTTGAAACTTATTAAGAATTACACTTATTTTCTCTGGTTTACCTAATGTTTCTATAAAAACGCCATTTTTGTGACTTGCAATCCTATCTCGTGGCCTCCTTTTCAGAATACTGGGATCACAGGTCTGGAGCATTATGTTTGGAAAGAAAATATGGCCAATATCCATCGACCCCAAGTTCCTGGACTCACTTTCCCATACAGGCGAGAGATTGCACTCCATGTTTTGTTACATCTAGTTCAGTCTTCACTCTTCTTTATTCAGTGTATTCATGTTTTCCCTTGATCACCATTAGAGGGGTTCATAATCAGTCAGATTCCTTAGAATTTCAATTCAAATATAAGAGCCTGCATTATAAGAAACACTAAAGATAGTCTTAAATAATTTGAACAACTGACTTTAAAAGGTTTTAGTCTTGAGTAGAATTTACACCATCCTCCTTCTTTGTTATATCTATTTATAATTCTTGATGCTGTAGTTCCATGGGAAAGCTGTATGTTTTAATTTCTCTCTAGGGTTTTCAGTGGTCTGATAATGAAGATGGTACCTGGTTAATTAGCATCTGTTTTGTCTGCATCTCCAGAGTTTCAGTCAGGCTCAACACAACACATCTATAAATACACTTCTTTGAATAAATGAAGGTGTGGATGTGGTTCAGGGTTAAGATTTACAAGGGAATGTATTTGAAGATTCAGCTACAGTGGAAGTTCAGGGCATCTTGATTGATAACTGATTTATTTCTAATATATGTATTGTTCTTCTTAATCAATGCAAGTTATGGGTGGCCCCAGATTAGATAGGATAATACAGATAGATGCAGAACTCACAGCAGTTCTGCCCTTGATACAAATCCTCTTTTTAGAAATGAGACAGAAACTTGATCATGACAGATGAGCCAGCAAAGAAAGGTACTACTTTTTTTAAAAGTAGTTCAACAATTTGAAGTTCTTTTTTATGAAATATAACCTCCTTTCAAATTGTATGTTATAGCACCTGCTTGTAACCTCAGTATTGAGTGTGGTAAGGCTAAAGAACTGCCAGTTTTGGCAGTATATTGACAGACTGACCAAAACATACAAGTAAACAAACAAAGCAAAAAAAAAAAAGAGATAAATACTCCCATCTTTGCTTTTTATTATGATCTTTACAGAGGGAGCTAAGTTATTCTTTAGCATCTATTTTTTCTTACTATAAATGATCAGGGATTTGCTGTAACTATACTTTCTATGTCTAAAAATGAACCAAACTATGTCCAATAAGTAAATTGTCACATCTCTCTCATAGGCCAGAGTAGAAACTGGTAATGAAGAAAATAAAGTTAAATAAATAAACAAGCATTAATTACACTTTTCACTCTTTTTTTGCAATGAAACATGCTTATTTTTTAACTTTATTTCTACAAAAAAATAAAATAGGAGTAGATTTCACAACATTGTATGGGTAACAAAATTCCCAAACCATAAACAGAAAAGCAATATCATAGTATATTCCACAAAACATGAAGACAGAAGTGACCCCACCCTATCCAAAAATTTCATAAAACCCATAATACTCAGCTATGAGGATAACACCACCACACAAATTATCCAGTGTAGTATTCTTTAACTTTTGAATTTTCATGTGTTTGTTACAGACCATTCCAAAAATTTGTTACATTCTTGTAATAACAGTCCTATGTGTGTTTGAATTAAACAGGGCCTATTTTTTATTAATAAAGTAGAAATCAATAGATTATGTTTTAATTGATAATAAGACTAAGTTTGTACAAACACATACAGAAATATCTGTGTGCACATGTGTGCATATGTGTTAAATATCTATATGGCTTTCTGTATCTGTGAAAGAAGTCCCATTACTACTAATGAAGATTGTCATTAATATCAACAGTAATAACCAAGCAAATCTGTAAACTGAAATCTATATATATATACTCTACATATTCAGGAGCATGTCCTGCAAATAAAAGTGGAATGCACGATCACTGTATTGTATCTTCTAAACATTGTGTATCCCAAATCTGTTTCCAAGTACAATTTCGTTTTTAGCATATGGGTTGAGATGATGGTATCCTAGCTACAAAAGAGTCTGGTATTTGACTTTGCCAGAATTTCTCTTTTTCTTAAAGGTTCATAGTTCTTGATACTCTGCCATACCCAAAGAGGCTCTAATATACAAGTAAATTAGTGCCAGTAAAACATAAAGTATTTTTAAACAGTATTTAAAATTCGCCCATTGGGCTCTGATGGAGGAGTTCTATTGTCATTTTCTGTAAGAAGGGTCTTGTTGCTTCCTTTTGGCTCATTATAATTGAGTGCTATTTATAACTTTTAATCATGTGACTTCCATCCTTATAATTTCTGAGAACTCAGAATAGAAAATATTGTATTTCTCATTTCTTTCATTCAATGACTAAATTTGCCCCAGAATATAAAACCAATATAAAACTCAGTGTCAGACAAATTGACTACTGTGTCATAAATTTAAATATGAAAGAATTTGATCATTTTATAACTTAAGATGTCATGTTCTATTATCAGTTTGCACATTACAAAAGTTTGGGGTTGTATTTGATGCATCAATGACCTAAGAATTCAAAGCTATGGGAAAATGAATTATGCATTTCCTAAGACAATAATCATGGCAACAGATTATTCACTTAATCAACTGTAATCAGGTTTCCCTAATCATGAAGGTAAAATTAGTTTTATTAGTTCGAGTCACAACTTTCTATAAGCAGTAATGTAAATCCAATTACACAGGCCTATTTTACTTTTTCAAAATGAATACTTCCTTGTTTTTCTACTACAGGCTATTTTGAAATGATTTGTTTTCTTTGTTTATATGTTTATATTATTTTCTAGTATGACAGTGTTAATCAACTATGCATATTGAAAGGTTGCTAATTTCCACTCACTAAACAATTTGCCTAAGCTGTCATAGTACACATAATTAATGTTAACATATGTAAGGATTTAAGTGGTTCCTATAAATGTGCTTCAGATTGTATCTGCTGTTACTAAGGGAATGAAATACTTATAATAATAATAATAATAAGTAATGTTTATAGAACTTTCAAACAACTTTTAATGAAAATTTAAGCTTGACCCTGTTCATTAGTTTCCAGTGATTGCTCTATGCCAAGCTCTAACCTGGCATGGCTTTTCTCAAAGTCCAGATGCAAGGCTATCCACATATGCAACGACCACATTGCTGTAGAGCTTTTTGCTGTCTGAATCAGATACTTCTTTTTATGTACTCTTAGCTAAATTGGCTAAAAAGACAATCAATATTTGGAAATACACTAAATATTTCCTGGCCTTCATATTAAGTATCAGAAATGAAAACAGAAATAAAAGTATTCAACTTAACCTTTTGAACCAAAACTTGATTACAAGTCAAACCCATCTTGGTTGTGCGTGAGCTGCCGATGTCAGGAAGGCTTGCTTGTTTCTTCAGGAACATGATTTGAGTGCCAGCAAAGAAAACCTTGCTCTCTAACAAGCAAGCTGTATTTTAAAATTTAATTTTTTATTGAAAGAAAGTCAGGCTGGCAAAGGCCTCTGTACTCTGACTAAGGAGGGAGAGTACAATGCACAGAGATATTGAAACTCAGCGGGGCAATCACTGCCCTTTTTGGGAACCCACCTTCTTAGACAAACACAGAGCTTCCACTAAAGTTAGAGTTCTGAAGAATGTTGGCTAAAGATAGCTTATTGTTATATTCTGATTATATTCATGGTTTCTAGGTTGGTGTCTGATATCATGTTTTGAACCCAGCCATTCATGAACATTGGGCATTGCTCTGCCATATATCTCCAATCCGGGTTAGGGGATGGGTATGTTTAAAATAAGAGTGAAAGAATATATTCAGTGAAATCGTTCAACTTACCTCCAAATAAGAAGGTAGCTCAAGACTGTATTTTGGATTGTAACTTTCTCTTTTTTCTTTTTACCTGTTCTTCATATAAATTCTATGTAAATATTTTGAGTTTTTAAACTGCAAAAATAACATGTATCATTGTGATGAGTACACTGAAGGTAAGTGAAGTTCTGTTTTACCACTCTTTCTACTTTTTCCTCCTTTTGTTGGATAAGCACCGGTAATAAGGCTTACCTAAGCCTTTTTGTATGTGTTGACAAATCACAAAGGCATGCATCTATATTATGCATGTGCATATGTGTGTATCAGATAGGTGGATTTTGTGTAAGCTGCTTTATAAAACCTCAGTGAAATATCAAGAGAAACTTACAGTGTAAAAAATTTAATTGCTGAGAATATATTTTAGCATATATACTTTATTCATAATACATGTACAATATCACCAATCATTCTCCCAATTTTGGACATTTAGTGTTTCTCTACATTTTTTTTCTCTATTGTCCTCCCCAAAGGTCCCCAAATACCTGTATATATTAATCAATAATTGACTGTGCCCCTGGAAATTTTGCAAATTTATTATTTGGATAAATATTTACTGACTCTAGTATATTTCTGGAATTGCTACTTTTTTAAAAAAATCCAATTCTATATGTGTCAGTGGTAAAAAAAATAAAAATGATTCATGATGAAATATAATGAAACATAAAATAAACTCTATTTAAAGAGAAACTTTTCTTGTTGTTTGTCTTAATATGATTCCTGTATGTCACAGAAACATTTCTATACACTTCTATTTCTATCACTTGTCAAAATAGTGATCTTTCATAGTAACCTGTTTTGAGGGTTATCTCATATAAATTTTGGAGGTAAAGGTAAATTTATACTACTTATAAAGCAGAAGTGATTAAGGCGGTCTAGTGTAAGCTGTGCTGTGGAGATGCTTGTCTTATTATTCCAACAGAATGTAGCACATCTACCACCAATTCATGTGTAACTTACACTTTGAAATGTATATAAATAGTCATCAGAGTAGCAGCATTAGATGTACAAATTTAAATTGTGAAGTCGAGATGACTTTGTCAATATTAAAAATGTATGCATTGCATGATCCTAAAAATTATGATTTATTATATTGCAGCAAGAACTTTAAAATTAACCTTCATAGGCTCTGAAAAATACTACCAACTTTTATGAACTGCACAAATATGCATCCTTAAAAATTCATTTGTCTCTTATTGTGTTTGCATCACTATTAGAATACATGTAAGTAGTACATGTGTGTATATGTGTGTGTGAGAGTGTATGTGTGTGCATGAATGTGTATGTGAGAGAGAGCATGTGTTTGTGCACACATGTGTACATATAGAGAATAGATAAATCATGGAGCAGAGACTCCTGAGATCCCTGCCCCCTGCAAATGCCAGTAAGAGGTGTTGGAGGATCTGGAGGCATTTATCCATGTTGAATAGATAACCACAGTGTTCTACAATAATTCAAGAATTCTCACATAGGAAAGAAGCTAAATTTATTCTGGTAGCTACATCAAGCAAACAAAAAGAGTAGATTGTTGTTGAAAGAGGAAACAACTCAATTTTAC